>CM061919.1:145554245-145652207 GCA_031002005.1 Vandiemenella viatica
AGGTGGATAATTTCCTGTCTAAATTTGTTGAAATCGCAGCTTGCGAATCAAACCGTGCATCAAAACTCTGCTTAAGGGGGTAGGTACACTTATCAGGTTTCAAAAAAATGATTTTTATTTATTATTCACAAAAACAGTTTATAGTTTTGGCTTCATTTTAGTGAAAAAATTATTTCAATATCTTCAACAGTGTGGGAATTATGTGTGATTAAGCAATGCCCTGCACGATTGACAGCCACTTAAATCTTACTGCACTTGAAGGTGATCCAAATCTTTAACCTTAAATATCTCAAAACAGCAATTCATCAAATGGTTTTAAAGATAACTTTTTCCATGTGCATAGATCTTTTTCAAATTTACAGGACATGTTCTACATACTAAGTACTACAGTCTGAACCATTATTGTTTATGCAGCTTTTCCCAAATGAAAAATATGCCTTTATATTTAAGCAAAAAAAGCAAAAATTTTAATTTCTTGACAAAAAAAATTATTAATAAAAAATATAGAGTTAAATATGTTATATTATAGGTTCAACTTGTTGCCTTGATATTAGTTTACAATATTAAAAGAACATTTCTGAAAAATTTATAATACTATGCCTTTTATCTTTAAAACCCTTTACAACAATATATTTTTCACTGTCAATTTGGATGGTACATTATCCTATTGTTAAACAATATTTTTATTTTAAAAATCAATTTTTATATCTAGCTATAACAGTTCTATGGAGCTATGAAATTTGAACCCTCAAATTTAAATAGATTTGGAGAAAATGACATCTCAACTTTATCAAATATTTGTATGTGTTAGGTGTACCTAGTGTTGTAAAAAACGTTTTTTTTTCTGGCTTGAAAAAAAAACATGAAAAAAAAACTTTGAAAAAAACATGTTTTTTTTCTGGAACATGTTTTTTTTCACAACTACTAAATCTCAAATTTGTAACGCAGTTATCGTTTAAAATGACTGTTTTAGAGTTTATTCTAAGTACTAATCATAGTTTAAAATCTACTATATTTTTCTGCTTCAGTAGGAAAAAAAATTACAAAAATATTGGCAAAATTGACTGAAATTTTCTTTATGAACGGGGATTTCCCGAAGAGACTAGGTTGCGCGAGATGGAATCCCCATTCCCCATTGTTTGGATTATACTTGCTATTTGAAATAGTGCTGCCAGCCCTACAAAATTACCTACAGAGCTTTTAAAAAAATTAGGAATTTAAAATTTATCCACAGTTTTTTGCCTCTTTTTATTACTTATTGGGCTTTCCTTATATTCGTATACTTGTTAACTCTCAGAGTATAGTGGTACTGATTCATTAAATTGTCAGTAAGGGAGCGTGCATAAACCACATAACTCCATTTTGGCCTCCTGTGAACCCCCCCCTCCCCCTCTCACGTAGCACGTAGCTTTCTTCCGTTTTGATTCCAGAAGACATTTTGTACTGTTTTCTCTTGTCAGACTATTGTAAATTACATACGGATATAATTAACTGAGGGAAATAAATACTCACATGCTGTTGTGAGTTCAGTTCCTCATTTCAACTGTGACAAATGTGACGAAAGGAAAGTTACGTGGCCGGGCTCGGAACCCCCCCCCCCCCCTCACGTAGCCCAGCGTAGCCTTCCAGCTAACCCCTCCTCCTTCTGGACCGAGCCAAGTAGTTTGTGCACGGTCCCTAATTATGAATCGTTTCCTTGCAATCGTTGGTGTAAACAAACAATTGAAAAGAAGTAAAGCTCCTATTTTGTATGATAATTGATTTAATTTCAAACTTAAAAGACCGTAATACAGAACACTTTATGCACAGTGTGTTCTTTGCTCACAATTTAAAATTGCAATCTCAAAATCTTTTGCGTACAATACAACCAGTAAAAGAAAATTTAACTATTTCTGAAGTTATGGATCTAGAGGAGACAGAAGAAGAGACAGAAAATTCCGACACCAATCGAACTAGTGTTGGTAGTGCTGATACTAGTGAATGTGGTACTGATATAGAGGATGAATAAAATTATGTTACCTATATAGATACACTTATGAATCATTATGTGAGACATTATATGATTCAGTAAGACTTAAAACACACTTGTAAAATGGAAGTTCCTTAAATAAAACTATAATTTATCAAATATATTGCTTTCTGAAAAAAAAACAAAATCTAGAAAAAAAACACGGGTGCTAGGTTTTTTTTCATGTTTTTTTTTCACAAAGTTGAAAAAAAACATTTTGTTTTTTTTTCAGTTTGCAACACTAGGTGTGACCTACCCCCTTAAGCGAATCCCAATATCTCTTATTTTCCTCTTCTACTGAATCAAAAAGCTTGTTTAATTCCTCCTTTTGTGAATCAAAACGCTTGTTTAATTCCAGAAATTGCCTGCTTGATTCCTGCCTTTGTGAATCAAATTGCTGCCCTATTGCAGTCATCAACATGTTAAGTATTTGCTGTCTGAATGTGTGAGCGTATTCTGTGTCATTTCACCGACAGGAGACGGAAAATTTTCCATATCTTCCTGTGGCGACAAAGTAGACTGCGAAATATATGAGTGGGGCGGAACTTCAGAATTTACGTTCCCCTCCCCAGCAGCCAATATTTCGCTTTGTTACGTTAACTGAACCTGATCGTTCATGATTTCGGGAGATTTTTGCCTATCAGACTGATCTTCCATATCGAAATCTTTTATCGTACGAGATCGTAGCTTCATATGAACACACGAATGAATTTACACCGCAATTGTGCAATGACGAAATCTAGATTCACTAACAACAAAAATACCGCGAATTTCAATACACACAAATACATATACCCCTCCAAAATACAGCAAGAGAAAAGCAACGATGAATCATGCAACACAACACCATGAAAGCAGACTTACTTTCAAACACATGGGCAAGACATGCGTGTCTTTAATTTTCTTACAAGCTACCATGCATTAAGAAATCAACACTGACGTTACTCATTTAAAATTTTTAAACTGATCACAAAATTGTTACAATACAAAGTGTATTGCATCTCAATTGAAAACACAAATGAACTTCCTTTTAAAGCGGTGAAACAAAAATAAATTTTATGCATTGAAACAAAATGAACTTTATGCATTAAAATATAGGTGAAACATCAAAATAAAATCTTGTACGAATATCTATTGACTACAAGAATGATAAAACAGCCAAAAACCATGTGCAACATTCCATGAAACTTTCCGAATTTGGGCTCCAAACTGTATTAATTTGAATTAGTGCCACCAATTCGCAGACATTAAGTAGTAATCTTTCATACCTTTATGATTAATAATTGTGGATTTTTAATTTTAATTTTTATGAAGGAGTGAAAATTTATTAATTTTGCAAGAATTTCGACGTTAGTTGGAATTCAGGTAAATTGTCACAATATGACATTTATTTTCTTATCACTGGCGGTTACAAGTCTGAGCGAATTTACCGTTAACATTAACACAAATTGGCAAAATCATAAAAGCAACGCTCAGAGTTACAATTAGCCGTCATGGGCAAGCAAACAATTGTATATTTACTTTTAAATATCTCAGAATCAAAATGCAAGAAATAATGACAACTGGAAACAATGAAAAATACAAGTTATTACTACCTCAGACAAAGGCACCATAATACTGTGACTTTACAGTTAAAAAGAAAATCATGGGCGCCAGAATGAACAATATATCATTCGAAAATAACTAGTTCTGGCAAATTATGCCGCTAGCTCAGGGGTTTTTACAATTACGAAGTGAGAACATGGACCTATCCTCTCCAAGTCACTTACGGGTTCTGTTTCACGGAATGCACAATCACATGGCTTGGTCGTAATCAATTACCATTGTAGTTCTGCGTCTGATGTCTGTGATGAGTGTAGCGGACCCACGATATGTGAGATTATCTCACAAGTCGGCTATAGGCATCTCTGGTCTGGCAATGCGCATCATCGCATTACCGGAAGTGATGCGATGATACGCTCGCTCCAGCAAGGCAAGCTGCAGTTAGCGAAAAAAAGTCAACTTTCCAAGTCAACCTCAGACTGGTGCGATCGAAGTTAGAATCTCAGCTCCTCGCTCTTCGGTCAACGAGGAAAACTTCTTGCTCCGCCCATTTGTAGTCTCGAAGCTCACATACAACAAAAATTCCCAGGATTTTGAGTTATACGCTCATTTTGATTGGACCTTCAGGTCGGCACCTAATGTCACGTGATATCCTCGATATGTGATTTGGCCAAAGAATCCAACAGAGGTCGGACATATTCGGGTAAGTTCGCCGGGGCGAGAGAACATTCGGGTTTCGGACGGCAGGCTTTTCCCGCTCGGTGAGTGACCCATCCCCAGGGAGCAGTGTGTGTGGTCCGGCAAAAACCCAAATCCGCGACGTCCCGTCGCCATGATCCGGAAAGACCAAGATTAGCTTCTAGCCTACACAGCTCAATAACTCTTTAATATTCGCTTTGCTACGATACACTGTATAAGTTCACCATTTCATTACAGTCCTCACTTGGAATCTTGCGTACTTTATAAAATTACAACAAAAATCTATTCACGTGGTCGCCCAAGATTTATGTAAATTACTCTTATATTATTACATATATAATAAAAAATGCACCTTGTAACGTGGCGACAGCGCGGCTCGTTACAAAGTTAAGTCTTCTATCGAAGTTATTCGCTAGGATAATTTGACTTCCTTTTTTCAGTAAACGCATAGTTAAGAATGTTGCAAAAATACAGTGGGAAATCTAAGCCGTCACGACTATCATAAATCACATTTTGATTACAAGATATCCTTTAAATAGATACTAATTAGTGGACACTTTTGTTTTAATTTCTCAACATTTAAAAGTTGCATCAAAATGAAATATACCATATTTTACTCCCGGGAACATCATAATCCGAGAAGTAGTTTGTGAGTGAATCACGGTCAAACAAATACACAGACAGATGAAAAGACACGTTTTTCTTTATCTCTTATCTTCCTGATGCCACATAATTTTAAAAAAAAAAAAAAACATACCTTCATTTTAGTTCTAGGACATCGAGTTGCACAGTGTTTAAAGAACCGTTCAAATTGTTTTATATGATTCGCGCTCAGCGAAAGAAAATTTGCTTCTCGCCGGAGAAATCTTTACTTCTACCTATATCAAGATGTCAAATTGCTATGTTTACGTTTTATGTGTCATTTGTTAATACATTTTACAAAATATATGCATTATATTAATTTTTGTATGTAATGAATAGCAAAGAAGCTATTAACAGGAATGAAACAAAATGGGGGGACGACACAGATCGGGCCATAGAAAGAAATTCCAAACAGGGGCGATTGCCATCTTAAAAGGATCTAATGAATAATGCCAAAAATAACAGTAGCAAGTATAATGACATAAAACAGTATACGGAGCTTTTTAATACAAGACGCTCTGCGGTTACTTGATCCGCTATGAAACCGATTTTTTTAAAAAAATTCTTCGTCTACAAATTATCTTTTACCAATAGTGATTAAAGGGCACGAAGGAACTAATCGGAAGATATCAAATATTTGGTTACATTGGATGAAGAAGGGAAAAGTGATTAAAGATTCGAAGTGACATGATGTTACGGAAGAAAGCAGAACAACTTATCTCCATAAATTTCTGTGTCCACCATAGACGTTGATGTCTAATATTCCCTACTGAAATGATAAATAAATTCACAGTTTATCGCAAAGCACTTAGTCAGTTGATGTTGACGATTATCAATTATTATTATCTTGAAATTTCATGTTTCCTAGACTACTGATTCCACCACGAACTATGGTCGAAACCAAGACCATTCAAAGCCATCACCTTTTTGATTAATCATCTATCTTTAAACGAGCAATTCTTGTATATATAATTGGTTTCCCAGAAACGTCTCTAATGGTTTGGATGAAATTTCATATTTAGAAAACATTTAGCTTTTAAGTTTATCTAAATAGGAACCCTGTAAAAACACGAGTTTACAAAATACGAACGTATTGCATTTTGTATCTCAGAAACGGCTCTAACGCCATCTCATAAACGTTCTCGGTACTAGAAAGCCTACTGATAGTTAGTTTCTCTTTGGTTACAACAAGGAACTCAGATCTATAAACGAAAAATTCTTGTATACTAACTGACCCATGCGAATATTTCGCACAGTATCGGGGTCAGTCACCGAACTGTAATATTACCTATAATGCGAAATTAAAAAGATTCAAGTATAAATGCGAATATTTCGCACAGTATCGGGGTCAATCACCGAATTGTAATATTACCTATAATGCGAAAATAAAAAGATTCAAGTATAAATGTTATTGAAAGGTATCTTATTTTGAAGAGTAGTAATAAATATCAGTCTTACTGTAAAAAGTCATAATCATTAGAAACTACATTTCAATTGTAAAACATTTAAGAAGTAGATATTTAAAAAATAGATATTGGCTTTATCAGATGTGATTTTTTTTAAATTTCTTTGAAAACAATATTAGAAGTTATAATTTTATCTATTACTTTTTGGCCTATGTGTCTTTAACGCAATCTTAAATACTATTGAATCTACGAACGAGTGGAAAAGCCCGTACAGGTGTCCATACGAAAAAAAAAACAGTTTCTTCTGGTGAATACAATCTTTCGCTTTGAAGCCTTTGACCTTGTACTTTATTAATGGCCATCGCAAAGGGAATTATTGTTTTCTTATAATTTGAAAATGCACGGTTGGATCAGAAGGTGTGAGGTTAATCCGAGGTATAAGCATAGTTTTATCGGAGTGAATGAATTTAGCATTGATGATGTACTCCTCTAAGTGAATTACCACTAATATTGCAACATTAATTAATCCCTAATTAGTATTTAAGGTAATAAACGCATTTTTTTTTTAGAAAAAAAAAACAATTTATAAGACGGTGAACTGGACGATCTTGGAAATGGCTCCAGCGATTTGGATGAAATTTCGTATTTAGTAACGTTTTGTTTTTCAAGTTTGAAAAACGATTTTACCAAAAAAAGGAGAGCAATTCTTGTGTTTCGTGTCTCAGAAACGGCTGTTAACCCATCTCGTAAAAGTTTCAGGTACCAGTAAGCATACAGATGTTTGTTAAACTTCTCTTTGGTCAGACCAAGGAACTGTAACGTTCAAAATGCCTAGGAAGCCTTCACGAAAAACGTTTAACTTTAATCAACCTTCATACAAAATCTTACGTATTGGACATAAATCGAAATATGCCGAGCGATGATCGGTCACCCAGGTACTATTATAATAATTCAATTAGTATAAAGCTTTGCTATACCGGGATGAGTTTTGGTGATGTAGAATCTGCAATGGAGAACTGTCACACGATGATAAAGGTGTTGCTTTTTTTGGCACCATAGTAAAGGAACGTCTGGATCACGGGATGGAGATTCAGACACTAGCGTTATTTATCACCCAGCACTCTCGATGGGTCTGCACTCTCAATGCATACAATCGTATATGGAATAAGTGAAATAATGAAGATGGGTCGTGTGAGCGGAGACAGTTATGGCGGCGCCGCTGCGACCAGACAGTGTTTGGCGCGTGGGAGTGGGCGGACCTAATGGTCGTCCTAATAACACACACTACACGGCCGCCTATAATCCGTAATGGCCGGGGTGCCCGCCCTCAAAGCGACACGGCGCGCCGCACCCCTCTCACAACCAACCCTCCGGACCCTGTCATCAGGGGACCGCCCGCGCCGCTCCACCCTGCGTATTGGCACAGGTGTCTCGCCACGTCTTATGGACCTCGCGTGGTGGGTCAGTGGTAACGGTCTGGTCTCATATTCGGGGGAACGCGGGTTCGAATCCCTGTACGCCCATAAGATTTGGGTTTCCTTGAGTTCCCCAAATCATTGCAAGGGAATACGGCGATGGTTTCTCCAAAAGGTCATAGCTGAATTCCTTCCCAATCCATACCACCAGTCCTAACCCGTCTCTGGTGACATCAACATCGACGAGCCATAAAAAAGAAAAATTAAAAATTGGCAGTCATTGAGTACTGCCGACAGAAGTGAAAACTTAAAATCTATGAATATCAACGCGCAACACGCCATACTTAGGTGCTGATATACAAAATAATTAAAATTTCATGTGGTCGTAATGACCTAGTGATAGGGTTTCACATTATACAGCAATCTGTGCGAGAGGGGAAGGTAGGGTTTAGCCGCGTTCCCCCGACGACTTGTAACGAAGGCTGGACGGGACGGGATGGGACGAATATTCAACAACACGCCATGGGAACAGGGCCGCCTCTGCTAGCGGGGACGAGACGCAGCTACCCACTCTGTGTCGGTAAACATCACAGGCGTGCGTAGCGGAGCGCTATTGCCATCAGTTTGCAGCAGCGGTGCGCACCCCTTCCGTTGCTGTAAAGTGCTCTGTGCCAAACGACACTAGGCAACGTGGTGGGGAGATGGCGGCGAGGTAAGCGAGGTCTAACCTGCAGTGCGTGCTCGTCCCTACATTTCGGCTCGGCGCGGTGGTTCGAATCCCCGTCCGGGCATCCAGATTTGGGTTTTCCATGGTTTCCCAAATCATTCCAGGCAAATGCCGGGATGTTTCCTTCAAAAGGCCATGGCTGAATTCCTTCCCATTCCTTGCCCCCCATCCTTTCTCGTCTCTAAAGACCTCGCTGTTAGAAAATCGTTAAGCAAATAAAAAAATAACACTTCGCCTAATGAGATCCCGTCCCGTCCCGCCTTCGTTACAAGACGTCTATTAAGGGTCTATTAAAATCCTTACCGAGACAGAGGTTCGAACCGGGAACTTTTCGATCCCCAGTCAGACAAATTAACCACTGACTCACCAGAAAGCGTCAGGTATAGTGTTAACATTAGCATGTTGGTAACAGGAACTCATAACATTTTACCCATCCAAAAATCGCTCAGCCCGCTTGAAGAAGTTTTCACTTCAACTAAAAATCTAACTTAGTCCACAACCCGAAGGTTGATCGATTCTTCCCGAATGCACCAAGCTATTGTGTCAGAGGCAAGAAGGCCACTTCCTTTCCACGTGGGTCTATAGTTTAACGTGGAATTAGAACCACGGAATGTCCCGGCGTAGCTCATATAATCAAATACAACTAAAAATTCATGATTACCACGGGAATTGAACCCGCGACTGAAAAGAGAAACTTTCGGAAGTAAGCGCCTTAGCCCCAGAGCTACCAGATTGGCTTGCATTGAAATATACGTGTGCTAGGTACTATCAAAATCGAATAAAAAACGGTGAGTTTGTATGAACAACGTTAACAAAACGTAATGTGAGGGGGAAAGGAGGAGAGGGTTCAGTTTTTTTAAATCAAACGTAATTTCTTTTAAATCATACGAATGCAATGTTCCATAAAAATCGGATAAAAACTGTGTGTTTGTATGAAAAACATTTACAAAGAAACACAAACAAACATTCATTTTTATATACAGGATACAAGTATAATCTATACTTTAACTGCTGTCCAAGCGCAACACGTCATACTTATAGCTAGAGATATACTGCTATTACAGCATGTTGGTGACGCGAACTCATAAGATTTTACCCATCCAATAAGTTTCCAACGCGCACATCATAGGCGCAACAAGTCGGCGACGGGAAGGCGCGAACTAATAGACTTACCCCCGTCCAATCATCGGCTAACGTGCCTGTAGAAGTTTACACTTACAAAAATAAATAAATAAAATAAATAAAAAAAAACTTGCTTATGACAGTCATTCAGAAAGAAAGAAACTTCCGACATACAGATATAAATATTAACAGAGCTGCATAAAGAGAAGAACCATAGTAATGGAAATGGGAGAACTAAGAATTTCAGTCCCTCATTTGTGGAGTTGGCATGAATCCCGCTGGATCTAGTTTTGCCAAATTAAATAATAAACACCGATTAATTAGATTAATAAATCAACTTTAATGTTAAATAATAGAAATCAACAGTTAACAATATTTTACTTAACAAGATATTATTAATTTAAACATTTCTAGTCTTTCTTAAGTTTAATTTGCGCTTTTACACTTCTGTTTTAAATCTTCTATTAGTATAATACACAAGATGTAGCGTTGTCGCACCTACGTCATGTCACGCGGTGACGTCAACCTATGACGTTGCGCTATGACGTCACGCTTTACGATATTATTTGTGGGAGTGCGCGTTATTTAATATCATTTCCAAGCAACAGTGAATAAATTAACTCACATAACACTGAAATAAAAGTATGTATTGCGTTAAAATCGATATATCAATCATTAGATGCTTATATTTACGTAATATTCTTTTGATATATTGAAGTATTCCTTAAATTCTTTGTCCATAGATATTGTAAGATAAAAGCTTTGTATTTCGAGCATCAGTGCTGCGAAAAGTTTGGTTAGAGTATAACTAGCATGGATCAGAATTACAAGTGGCATTTGACGTTAACGCAGAAGGCATGAATAATTTAGTTTTTTTTTTTAATTTAAACTGTGTGCGTTTAAATTGGCATATTAATTATCCGTTTTTTTTTGTTTTTGTTTTTTTACTGAAACATTACATGGTTCAAATGAAAGAAGTTGCAAATGTTCGTGATATATACGGCCTAAACCACAATGAAATATTACATGGCATAGCTTAAGTTGTTAAGGTTTATTTATAGCATCCTTCGTTCTTGCTGGAGTCATTATTTCAGTCGCTGTAAGCTTTCTTAGCCGTTAAAATATCGACCTTCATCATAGGTATTAAGAAAGAAATGTGTCAGAACCTGTGAAGATTTGGGATCAAGTTTATATCGCGATGCAAGGAATGTATTAATTTGCGCGTGATTGAAGCTTTGCTTTTCTATAAGAAATTTTAGTGGATATTATGGTTAAGTTGAAATGCAACCTGGACCAAGTTGACAACTGAAGCTTTTTGCTACAGCACAATGAACGATAAATTACAATGAGCTTTATTTTGTAACAATTCTGATTAGTTAGGCAACTGCAGAGAAATACCCACGTTATTTAATAACATTTCTAGGCATCCACGATTAAATTAACTGACAGTACATACTTATTAGTTGCTTAGATTTATTTAATATTAGTTTATGTAGAAGTATTCGTTGAAATCACATATATGTAAGTTAATTTTCGCTATGTTTTTTGATAGATTGTTATTAGTTTTTTTTTCTGTTACTTAAATCATTACTTCGTTCTAACGAAAGTGTTGCTAACATTTTTCGGTTGCGGAGCGTCTTACATTTCCGATTTTTTAATTTAATTCATGGCGACTTTTCCGAAAAAAGGAGGGTGCAAATGTGAAGAAGATGCCATTATAACTAAGCAATTGATACAAATTTCAACAGGGCAGTACCAGTTTCCGGCCGGTGGAAAATATCACCTTCCACCCATTAAAACTAATATTACGTTGGAATGACGTAAGTTGTTAAGATTTATTTTTAATTTTCTTTGGTTTTACTGATGCCTTATTTCAGCCGCATGTAACTGTGTCAGCTATTCAAATGTGTTAGTATAATTCTGAATAACGAATATAAAAATTAAGATTGAAGAACCCTTATAGATTTTTTATTTGGTTTATTTCGCCATGCAATGTGACCATTAAAATGTGATAAGTATAGGTATTAATATGCGTGTAACGGAAGTATTGTTTCTCTGGCGGCATGTTTAGCGCATGGAGGAAGGAAATATTACCTGCATGGTTTAGCGTTGTACTGTATGTCGTTAGGGGATTCTACGATAACCGTGAAGACGCAATTTGTTGATGGATTCTTATGTAACTCGACGAAAAAAACTGAAAGTAGAGAATAAAATGTTTTGATATCTCACTTAATTCTCGAGATATTGTGTCTCAAAATTGACGTGGTTAAGTTGAAATGCGGCCTGGAACAGAAGAAAAATTTCTACATTACCAAATTTGATGATGATATCGTATGCAACTCGAAGAGACAAATCGAAAACAAAGAATATATTTTCTTTCCATATCTCGCTTAGTTCTCGAGATATTGTATCTCAAAATTTAGGTGGTTTGGGTGAAATCTGTCCTGGACCAGAAAAAAACAAATGACCAAAACCGCTATATGTACACGGTGGAAATACAATATATGTGTTTTATTTTCTTCCTGGTGGTTGTTGTTAGGTTGAAATACGTCCTGGACCAGAGGAAACTTCACCAAGAATCACAGTTATAATTGATTTTCAACATGCTATATCTCGAAAACCAAGAAAGATATCAAAAAATTTTTATACTTTATTTTCGATTTGTTTCGTCGAGTTCTACAAGAATTCATCATCAGATTGTGGCGCCACGGTAATGATAGAACTGCCTTTTGTTAGATTGAAATGCAACCTGGACTAGGATAGCAACAGAAACATTTTGTTATTGCGCAAGGCAATAGGAATTATACTATGATTTATTTTTGTGTTTATTTAAGCGGTTGCTAAGAAATGATTTGCCAGAACACTGAATTTGTTATGATTTAATTTAGCATCCTTCGTTTTCACTGTGGTCATTATTTCAACTGTATGTAACCTATATCATCCGTTAACACATCGATCTTCATCGCATTATTAGCGAAGATTGTGGTTAGACTGAAATGCGACCTGCATCAAGTAGACAACTGAAACGTTTCACTACATCACAATGGATGAGAAATTACAGCACATTGAGCTTTATTTCAAAACAATTCTGATTTGGTATGCAAGTAAACAGAAATTAATTGCCAGAATACTCCAAACCCGTCATTTTTGACGGGCTTTGTGGCTAGTCTAAATATAGTTCTTAAGTAAATAATCATATATGGTAAGTATTCGTTTTCAGATCAAATTACATAGTTTACAGTAAAATACACCAGCTTGGATAGTAATATATTTATCTACTAAGCAGTCAAAATATCACTTTATTTGCAAATAATTACATACATAGTCAGTAGCGAGAAAGTCCTGTCTGCCTCTTCTTTTTTCTGATTTTCCTTTTCTTTTCTAAACATTTTTCCGTGCATCATTCTCAATACAATACTATATATTCTTCCAGTTATCTTTTACACAAGTATTTGTCGATCATTTGATAAATGGCTTTTTAATCTATCGTACTAAACCTTTCTAATAGTTTCATATTCCAACAGATACACTCTGAACACTAAGATTATTACAATTAAATACTGACTGTCGTAAGGTAGTTGTTACACGACTTCTCATTGGTTACACATAGCTGTTAACAATTTATAGAAGGTAACTTACTTTAATGAAAAAAAACACTTTTACTGAGAGAACTTATAGAAATTTTACATGTCAATTTCTAGTCGCAGGACTCTACATCTTCGCTCTGAAAGAACGACACGCTGGAAACCCAGAATGAAATGCTCTGGTGCCATGAACGCCGTTATTCTAAGTTTGAATATCGTTAATGTTAGTGCGTAGCCACTAAGCTTTACTAATGATTAAGATGGAGGGTTCCAAGTCGTGGTCGAGTTGGTGCGGGCAGCGACTGTACCTTGGCGTGCGCTATGATCTGCTGGATTAATATTAGGCCGGCCGGTCGGCGGGCCGCGATGACGATGAGCGGATAAGTTAACGACTGTGGCCAGCGCAGCCCTCCCACATAGCACACAGTGCACGGCCGATTGGCGAACAACAAGTAGAAAAAGGAAAGAGCCGAGCAGCCAACGCTCAAGAGTCACCAGCAAACCTGAGGGAAGAACACCGCTCTCAGGGTTGCAATCAGAGTTTACCAAGTTTTCAATGTTCTTTCACGTATGCAAAAACTTTATTTGATGCGTACCGTTATTGCTGTTTAAAACTCACCTAAAAAATAAGTGACTATCGTAATCTTCAGATTTACAGTGAAAAGATAGAACCAGTGCTAATTATTATTTCAGCTGCTAATTCAATGGTGATGATAATTATCCAACTAACGCTGAGAATTTATTTAATATATTTTTGCTGACAGAAGGTATCAAGAAATTGGCGACGAATTAACGTAAGAACATAAGTAAAATAAGTATAGCCCACCGAGCGTGGTGGTGTAACGGATAGCGTTCTGGCCTCGCATTCGGGAGGACGGCGGTTAGAATCCCCGTCCGGGCATCCAGATTTGGGTTTTCCATGGTTTCCCCAAATCACTCCAGGTGAATGCCGGGATGCTTCCTTCAAAAGGCCATGGCCGAATTCCTTCCCATTCCTTGCCCCCATCCTTTCCCGTCTCTAAAGACCACGTTGTTAAAAATGGGACGTTAAACTGTTAAAAAAAAAATAAAAAAAAAGTATAGCCCACCATTCAAACACGACCAAACAATATTAAAGATTTCTGATATTAATTGTCCATAGGTCAGGTTATGAATGAATAACACCAAGGCAGACAGACAGACGTATGGTTGGCCATGAGCCCATATAGTTTTTAAGTGCCAAAGCGTTGTAGCTCTCTAATGTATGACGGAATAGATGATTTTCTAGAAGTCTTGGTGTTATTTCTTTTAGTGTTGTGTTATTGTCAAACTTCGTAAATGTAAGAACGGAAACTTTCCCGGCGTATGCTTGAAATGAAGTCTTCGCGGGTGTACCGCCGGATAGTGTTTTGAAAACACGATATTTCGACGACTAGCTCCGTCGTCTTCATCAGGTGTCGAGACATTTTCACAGGTCGGCTGACCGCCTGTGAAGATGTCTCGACACCTGATGAAGACGACCGAGCTAGTCGTCGAAATATCGTGTTTTCAAAACACTATCCGGCGGTACACCCGCGAAGACTTCATTCATAAATATAAGGAAATGCTGCAACTGTTAACCCCAAGATACGTTTTCTTCAGAATCATTTATTACAAAATAATTGCAAACTGACTGCGAGAGAAACAAACCATGTTGTGGAACTGTTCACAGAATGACCATATTTTTTTTTTATTTAATTTAATTTAATTGCAATGGAGCACACGCTCCGGTGGCAATTTCCCTACACACCCAACTTCCCCCTATTCACACTCACCTACATTTGCCCTTTACAAATTTTAACTTTAAATTCTTTTAACGTTTTCGGTAGGTTATTCATCATTCCCCTTGGTAATTCATTCCAATCCCTGACACCCTTACCTAAAAAAGAAAATCTTCCCACACCCTTGTGCCTGAAATCGAGTGCCAGCTTGTGGTCATGGTCATCTTTTCCCTTCCATGAACTACTTTTCATACCTACTGCAATATCTTTCCATGCCTCATCGCCAGTATACGCCCTGTACACTCCCATGACCCTCCTCATCCTCCTCCTGTCTTGCAATGAATCCCATTCCAGCTCCTTTATCATATCTGTCACTGATTGCATTCTGCGATAATTTCCAGAAACAAATCTAGCAGCCCTTCTTTGCACCTTCTCCAACTCCTGTATTTGATACTCAAAATGTGGGTCCCATGCTACGTATTTCCAAGTTAAGTTGTGTTGTTCCAGATAACAAAGCAGGATTTGGAATTATTTGCATCCGTCATAGGCAATTTTTGTGTGATCTACATTTTGTTGTTCTTTTTTTTTTTTTTTTTTTTTTTTTTTGCTTACCACCTACGACCTCAATTGTCTGCTTTGTATATTCTACTTGGGGTGCAAGGGCTTGGCAGAGACTAGGAGCTAGAGACTGAATGATTACTGGTATAAGGAGTCACCCACTGCTAGCCAACGGCGTCCTGAATGGAGGGCACAAGAATGGAGAGCAGTCCAAGGTACCTTCTTGCCCTTGGGTTTGGAAATGGCCCCTAAAGGAGGATGAATAAGAAGTGATCAGCGGAATTGGAATGCAGACGGCAATAGAGACGGCATTAAAGACTCAAAGAATATCCCGAGGCGATGTAATCCTCTCTATCTACATTTAAAGTGATGACTTCGTCCTGGGTAAAATATTCCGGAGGTAAAATAGTACCCCAATTGGATATCCGGTGGGTCCTGCTCAGGGTGGAGTTAGATGTTAAAAGTCTGAATAGGGAATGTAAATTAGAAAACTTAAAAAGGGGGATGGTAGAACTGAAGTTAGCCGTCGTTGCATCTGGAATCATTGAGATTATGTAGAAGGATGCACAGGATTTCTGGTCAGGGGAACACAGTGTAATTAACACTAAAGCTGTCAATGGAGTTACTGGTATAGGATTTATAATGAAAAATAGAATAGGTAAACGGGGGAGTTATTATGAACAGCATAGTGACAGGATTATTTTAATGAGGATAGAAACCAAGCTGCTCCAACCACGTTAATGCCAGTATGCCAACGTCACAGGAAAGTGAAGAAATGGAGAAGTTGAAGGATTAATCTAATATGTATAAGTAGAGTTTAGAAATGTGTTGAGACATGGTCTGAGGTAGTAAACAGTATGCAGTTATATAAAAGTTTAAACAGGGAGAAGGTTATACATTTACCAGCAAGAACGTTATGACCACCTAGCTACTATAAACCCGTCCAAGCGGTAGCAGCGTCACCTGACGAAGTATAACTGCTAGTCAGGTACACGCACGGTGCATGTAGTATCAGTGAGCGTACAATCCGTGTTTAGAATGATGTATCTGAGTTTGACCGAGGACAGATTGTGATGGCCCGGAGGCTCGGCACGATCATTTCGTAAACTGCACGACTTGTCAGGTGTTCGAGGAGTGCTGTGGTGAGTGTCTTCAACAAGTGGCCACACCAAATGTGGTGCCAACTCCTTCCAGCTACCTACCAAGGCCTCATTGCTTCCATGCCAAGACGCAGCGCTGTTGTGATCCGTGCAGTAGGCGGACATAGCGGCTATTTAGGTAGATGGTCATAATGTTCTGGCTGATTAGTGTAACTTTTATACTAGTTACTTTCAGCGATTAGCAGTACACCTCATTGTGTCGTAATTGACCCAGACAGTATTCTATTTTGAAATGTGGCTTTATTTTGCTCCTTGATCGAAAATTTTATAGGTGTGACAACATTCACTTTTCCATGATATTATCATATTTGTAAGGTTTTTTACTTTATCTATCTGAGATGTCCGGTTTCTATCCCAATCACTGTTTAGTCATCCCTAATAATTCTGAAATGACGTCATGTCATGTTACAGAATATTCTTTTGGAAAAAATAATCAATATTGCTTTTCTTCAAAAAGAGGTACGTTTTACATGTCGATGTAAATATAAAATATTGCTGTTTATTACAACCATAAGGACAAAAGAGAAATCCGATTTTTTTTCACTTGTTCGTCCTTCTTGTTATACTAAATTAATTAAACTACTTTACCGTGGGCGTAATCATAATTAATTAAATATTACCTGATAACAACCTCAGGAAATTAAAGAATTAAAAAAATGGGACAGTGCGCGTTAAATTTATTGTAATTCTTTGAGGGGAAGAGAAATTTTACTTTATTTTTCAGATGGCTAAACGGCTACTGAACAAAAAAAAAAGTGTCAAATTATGATTACAGATTATTAACTGTTTCGACACCGGTTAAATACATCAATCATATGATATTCTATTTCAAAGCTGTTCACTGAGAGGGGGGGGGGACACTTATTTATGAAGAACATAAACTTCGTTCAGGCAGACCGTTCATTGTATAAGTTACCGTTTATGTCATCACTGGTGTTAGCGAAGAGCTTCCATCTGCGTGGATGTGGGGCGGTGGCAGGTCTCGATGACAAAGTCTTCCCCGCGAAGTCTCGCAGTACATCTCTCGAGACAAAGTCGAAACGTACAGTCACCATTGGAAACGAGATACGATCGTGAGGTAATCGGAAACGTGCTCTCCAACACTCTCTCTCGTTACAAGAAAACATTCCTTCCATTGACGGCGCTACGCCATGTCCAGTTATTTCTACTGCCTAGAGGGCGTCCATTAATTACGTGAGCTCAAATGGGGGGGGAGACCTCACGTCAACTTTTTATTTTTAAATGTAATCTCTCCGCCTGAGAGTGTTGTAGAAGGACGAGCTTTCGGCGGCTAGCTCTGGCACCATCTTCAGATCTGGTGTTACCACTGTGACAACCAGAACTTCACTGGCGTTATTTCTTATTTTACATTACCGCTATTCAAACAACAGTAGTGCTAAAAAAAAAATTACAAAATCATGATGTCGATCTCACATTGGGGGAGCGGGGGGGGGGGGGGTCTAGATTTACGAAAAACATCTGACGTAATTAATGAACGCTCCCTTATCAACAAGTTGCTGCATTTATTTATTTCACGCCCCAGAGATTTGTAACTTTTTTGTTTTTCTTTTGATGAACATGTCGACCAGTTACTATTCTGAAGACGCCGTCCAGTAGGTAATTATTCATGCACTTGAACAGCCATTATTTAACTACCTTCCTACAGCAGCGCCAGTCTGTAGTAGTATAGTATAATGTATGAAACTGTTCTGGTCAGGAGAACCAATGATAAGAAACCATTTGCAAGATGTGAGCTTTCCACTCGATTAATGTAGATAGATTAGCTGCCTACAGTTACCAGATAGCCTATGACGAATTGTGCAAATTATTAGCATTTCCACACTAACTGGGTAATAACTTCTTTCTGACCAGAAAGGCCCACACGTGTCTCGAACACATGGTAGCTGAATGCTCGATTTTGTTTTAATCCAAAATGGGAGGTATTATTGTTTATTGTATAAATGATAATCACTGAAGCAAATATCTATTAATTTATCTAGAACAGTTCATTGAAATTAACATTTAAACATTCTTGTTGCATTTTAACAGGCTCCGAAAATACTTCAGATTATTTAACAGCTTTCATATAATTGATCTCAAACGGCGCCATCCGATATTTACAGACCGGGCGCCGAACTTACAATGTACAGTAATGTTCCCGCTCAATTGTTGCTGGCCAGGCCAAAGATCCTTACAATGCTAACTATCGATAATGAACTTGCTCTACCCAAAAACTACACAAATTATTGCTTGTGTAAATCTTTCTAAATTCATAAATCAATTTACAAATGCTAATACTGCTTTACAAAACATTTACAATTAATCTTTTTTTTTAACTGCTTTACGTCTCTCAACAGCGAGGTCTTTAGAGACGGGAAAGGATAGGGGCAAGGAATGGGAAGGAATTCGGCCATGGCCTTTTTAAGGAAGCATCCCGGCATTTGCCTGGAGTGATTTGGGAAACCATGGAAAACCCAAATCTGGATGCCCGGACGGGGATTCGAACCGCCGTCCTCCCGAATGCGAGGCCAGAACGCATTGCGTTACACCACCACGCTAGGTATATAATTAATCAAGGAAGATAATATAATAATAATAAACAACTGGAAGGCTGTGAGATTGTGGCAAAGATAACTGGTCGATGAAATGACAAGTCGGCCATTTTGGACAGTCCGCTGAAATCTGTTATGAATTATTTTTTTATGAAATCCAAACTGAAAAAGAAATTATTACTCGCACACATTTATTGCATAAATAACGCAATATTTTGTTTGCTTTATACATTAACAAAAAATAAAACTTCTTCTTAACTCAATTTATTTGTATCCATTTAAATTTTCATAAGTCGTTGCAGGAGATGCGGAATAATACATTCACAAACATGGACACATTTGTCCAAGATCAAGTTTATGGTTCAACCACTGCAAACGAATCTTATGAAAAGAATCCCAAAACTTGATTTCATCTTCTGTCTCACCTTTGAATTTACTCAATTAAAACAAAACACATTCAGTTTCTCTCACTGTCCCTATATACACAAGCAACGAAACCTACTAACCAAGCAAATTTCTCTTTTATTTGTTTAATATCAAATCTATTGCATATGCACAAGAAAAATTTGAAGGAGATTGCTAATAGCAGTCAGTTACTAAGCGATCATCCAGAATAATCATATTAACGACCAAAATTTTCCCTCTGTCCTTCCCACACACGAAAAAATGTCCACAAAGCTTCAAAATTCTTACAAGTGTTCTGTGGTGCACATACGAATAATTAATTGTATGTGGTCATATAACTTAATGTATAGAAGTAGTGAATAATTAGATAACTGACCGCATAGTGAAATTCGATTACATCTCCTTATATTGTTGCGGCTATCCATTAAGCGTTAGGTTGAGGTAAGTGATTTCTCCACTGACCACTGTCATGCTTAAATTAAATCAGGTGTCAAGTTTTATAATTATAAGAAGAAACAAAAAGCAAAAGAACAAAAAAAATAAAAAATAAGAAGAAGACTTTCTGCTTAACATTTGAAATAAAATAATAATGGTAATTGGAAGCGGTATTAATAATTATAGTACTATATTACCTTCTGCTGGAAACATTCATCTGATAGGGAAATAAATCCTCAGAATAATTTTATTCATCACTCCATGTTACGATACTGACAATGATTCTCTTACATCAAAGCAGGTTAAAAAGGAGAGACGAAAGTTATAATGGCCATTTATTAGAATTATGTAATTGAAGTGTTTCTTAGGAACTTCTCTAATCAATTATATTATCAATTATCAGGTCATATACCTCGGTTATAGAAATTTTTGTTGCTGTAAGTTCCACCAGTTTTCTTGTATTTTCTCTCAATGCAGCACTATCATTCAACTCTTGTAATAGCCACTGCGGTAAAATTGTAGTAAAAACAAAAATGAATTGACGCTCAAGATTTTATGCTGCAATATCAAAGCGAGTTTATCGCTCCACCCAAACACTTGAAACTCTTGCTTCTGTGATGGAAATGATTTATTTGTGGGAGCAATATTTATGCTGAAATTATTTGATTATATGATCCAATGGAAAATATTTTGAATTTCTTTAAAAACAACTATAATGACTGCCCCCTACATAGTGGAGGACATTAGTTCGTTCTGAAGGATAAGCAACAACTCCAGAGCTGAAATGCGATCACACTAAAAGAAATCTTTCTGGACTTAACTCGAGTAACCAAACAACTGCATTTATGACTGAAATTAAAACATAGCTTGTCCGAGTTGAAAAATACTTTTCGTGTGTTCCCAGTCACCTCAGATAACAGTAAATTATTATGAGTGAAATAATTATGCTCTTAGTGGGCTAAGAATACAATTACAGCGATTGAAATTACCAAATAAATTCCTTTCTTCCCAAATTCCCTCCAATCACAAAAATACTTAGAATTATGTTTTATAAAGATATTTTTACAAGACTACCAAGTTGATGTTGTTGACCAATTCAGCTACCTGGGGATTATAACTGCTAGTAACGGTACAAGTGAATTAGAAATAATGAATAGAGTAACCAAAGGAGCCAACTTCTACAGTACAGTGCGGGTCTTACTATGGGACATGAAGATTCCCAGAAGAACAAAAATTGTCTTGTACAAATCATATCTCATTCCTATTCTCACATATGCTTTGGGAACATCCACACTAACATCAAGGGACCTTAGTAAGATCCAAGCATGTGAAGTGAAGTTTCTTAGAACGCCTCTCCAGAAAATTAGACGTCATAAAGAATGACGAGATTAGATCAAACCTAGAGCTAAGGGAATCCATGGAAGAGAGGCTTAGGTCATCAAGACTTAAGTGGTTTCGGCATGTCAAGAGAATGACTAGTATAAGACTACCAGAAACTTATTTGGAAAAAAGGATAGTGTGTAAAAGACCAGCGGGAAGACCAAGAAGAAGATGGACAGACCAGCTGAAGGAAGACATAGAAAGAAGAGGCTGGAAATGGGAATATATCACGGACAGAGAAACCTTTCTGGGTAGGAGACTGGAAAACAATCGTCTACAACAACCAAGGCTTGTAAATCACACCCGAGAAACTGGAGATGGTCCCCAACGATAATGATGAAAGATATTTTTACACGTTAGTATATAAAAATATTTTTAAAGGCAAATACAAAAGAAGTATGATACTTTACTGAAATCGTCAACGTGACGATAGTTAATAATTTTATCTTAAATTTTTACGGGTATTTTAGTATGTAAATGCATTTACAAATTATTATAATAAGGCTATTATTTCTATTGCAATTTAACAAGTATTTTAGATTTTGACCTAGGCGAATGTCAGATGTTAGGAATTCTCTATGGTTTACCAAACGTTTCTGGAGTTCCATGGGCCCTTAAAGGCTGTGAACGGATGCCTTCTCGACTGTGGCCTTCTCCAGCGCTGTCCATCCAGCGTCCGCCCACGCTAGTCGCTCTGGAGTTCCATGGGCCCTTAAAGGCTGTGAACGGATGCCTTCTCGACTGTGGCCTTCTCCAGCGCTGTCCATCCAGCGTCCGCCCACGCTAGTCGCTCTGCTAACGAGAGCTAACGCCGGGTTTGGGGTGGTCTGCCCACAGCTGTGACGGAAACAATTAGCAGCCAGCGAGGCAAACAGCCAAGGGGTATCCTCTGTGACCAATCAGTGATTACAGCCATACGGGGCACGCCCATCTCAGCGCAGGATTCCTGAGACGCAGCAACCCATGCGCAAGCACTGTTCTCTTGTAGGACTGACCCGTAAAGACTGCATGGGAACTCAGCGAGTTGTTCGTTCAAGTCCAATTTTGCGCATCATCATTCTCAATAGTCCATGCTTCAATGATGCAATTTGATCACATTGATATTTCCTGCTTCTCAGGATCGTTGACCAATCGTCCGATTTGTTTTCTCCTCAATCTTCTATCGTATGAACATCTTCCACGTGTTCGTTGTTCTATTTATTCCTGGAGGATAACTTTTTTTCCGATTACCTTTCTGTCGCCAGTTAATATGCCCAAAGAACTGTAAGATTCCTTGGCCACATACAGCCGACAACCACCTTTTCATTCTTAGTTCTTCTGGAATGAAGCTGTTGGTTCCTTTTACTATCAATTATATTTGCAGAATCCTCCCATTTGCCCACAGGGACCTGTATGATTATAAATCAGGTATTTTCTCCGTCCAACTTTCTGCCTAGCTAGACTAATTACTGAGAAATAGTACACCATAATAAATAAACTCTATGATTTTTTCCTGAAAAATAAAATATTAAAAAAATTAATAACAAAATAGTGATGGCACTTCGACAACAGTGATATTTCATTTCTTTATTTACATATTAGATGGCTCAGGCTGTTCACTTTAACGAACGGTAATCTTCGGAATATGAAATCCTAAATTATAGTTTTCGAAAATAACGTACCGAGCGTGGTGGTGTAACGGATAGCGTTCTGGCCTCGCATTCGGGAGTACGGCGGTTCGAATCCCCGTCCGGGCATCCAGATTTGGGTTTTCCATGGTTTCCCAAATCACTCCAGACAAAAGCCGGGATGCTTCCTTAAAAAGGCCATGGCCGAATTCCTTCACATTCCTTGCCCCCATCCTTTCCCGTCTCTAAAGACCTCGCTGTTGAGAGACGTAAAGCAGTTAAAAAAAAATAATAATAACGTTGCAAAGACCGCAATTGAGTACTGCATTTTAAGACGGCTTTTAAGGATTGATGTAAACACGTGATCTGACAGGCGTAGACAAAATGATGAATTCCGTATGGTGTGTGCTCTGAAGGCCCACTGATAGAATTGGGGTGATGAGCAGACAGTTTAGGATCGGTCTGCTGTAGACTATCGGGACACTGGTTGGTGTCCGGCTGTGCGTCAGTGTTCTCAAGTCTCCGAACACAATCCTGATAGCAATGGTATGCCTCAAGTGTTGCCTGATTTTTTACCTCAGTGATTGCTTTCGTAATAAAAAGAACTGCTTCTAGGTTGAACAGATTTACTGGCATTTTTTGGTTGTTAGTTTAGAACTAACTACGTGTATCCACGATTTCGTCATGCGTAATTTGTGGTGTTATTTCAAAGAGAAGCCAACAAAGAAATGTTGCATGAGTAGGAAAAAGTGGAGGAGCAGCCTTGTTTTAACTGTTCTTGTATCTCTTCTTATCCTTCTAATTTTAGATTGAATGAAGTGGTTTAAATACGTTCGTGAACATCATTTGTTTCTTTCTCTCCTCGATGCTGCCAATACTTCGGAAAACCTATTTTTGTTGATGAGCAGCATACTTCGATACTGTTCCCTCAGCTTTCATGTAAGCAATATTTGCGTACGAACAGATTTGTATGTATATAAATTGCGATATAAAATCCCTAATTGAATTGTGAAGTCCAACACATCTTCGCCACCTTTGTAGAAGAAATCATGGTAAACATTTCGATTACGAGAAGGCATTTTCCATGCAATATTAAATGGATTTTGACATCTGTATCGTGGAATAAATACTGTACTAGTCAGATTAAAAAGTTTTTTGCTTTTTAACTAATGACTAGGTGAAATTTCGCTGAAATTCACTAGTTTTGGCATGAGGCGCGCAAACAAACAAAACAGAGATTCCAAAATTTACGATTTTGGCCTTTAAATCATCGAGAACTATGCTAGTTATTTAGATAAAAAGTATGTTATACATTAATTGATTACGCAACCTGTCACTATGCGATCTTTCGTTTAAATGCGATTACAACGAGCGACGTGGGTTAGCCGTAACGCTCTGCCCTCGCATTAGAGACGGCAAGAGTTCGAATTCACGTCCGGTCATCTACATTTGGGTTTTCTATGGTTTCCCCAAAACACTCTAGACTGATTCCGGGATGCTTCCTTCAAAACGTCATGATAGAATTCCTTCCAGTTCCTTGTCTCCATCTTTTCCCATCTCTAATAACCTCGACGTCGACGAGGTGTAGAGCCATAAGCAAAAAAGGCGAGAGGCGCGCACAGCTAGACAAGAATATCAGAGTTTACGGTTTTGACCACTGTATCATCGAGAACTCTGAAATTTATAGGGATAAAAAGTATTTTGTATCCTATCCGTTAAAATCAGTCGCAGTCCTTTTGCGTGATTCATGTGCAAATAGCCAGACAAAATTTTCAAACTTTACGGTTTTCGCATCTGTATACATTTAAATACTGTTTTTTAAATAAATTTCGTTTACAGATACAACTTTTCTACAATTTAGTTACATAGTATACATTGCGGCACAGTAATGAAGAATTGGATTTCTGAATCCGTGAGGGATTTGTGATTAAATAATAAAGAGAAAGAATTTATTTAAGAACGAAAATTTTCAATTTAAAATTAATAATCTTACAGGCTGTACAAACAAAGTTGGGTTTTATTCGTATGCAGGAAAAACTCAGATGATAAATGGATTGGAACTCAGTCTGTATATGGTGCGCCATAATTGTCTCTCGATACCCATGGTAATCATTAGACGTAGGTATGGCATGAAGAGACAGATATTGGATTCGGTTCCAAGCTTGTTACTCCCAAGATGACACGACGGATGTTACAGAAAATCAAAGTCACTGACTGCCCCGGCAAAAATTAAAAAGTTTGAGGCATTTTCTCACCACATCGATTCACATATTTACGTAGTGCCTATCAGCGTGGAACTCAGACGTGTATGTGATCCTAAGAAGCACCGTTTAATTTCTTTTGTGGTCTTTTATAACTGGTGTCCGGCTTGTCGTTTGAACCTCTGCTGCACCACCGGTCGCGTGGTCGGTGTGCGGTTAATGCTCTGGCCTCGCAATCGGGAGGATCGGGTTCGAATCGCCCGTCCGGACATCCAGATTTGGGTTTTCCATAGTTTCCCCGAATCACTCCAGGCGAATTCCGGGATGCTTCCTTCAAAAAACAGTGGCCAAATTCCTTCCCGTTGTCCCCAGTCCCATCCAACCTCTAATGACCTCGACGTCGACTGGCGTAAAGCCATAAGTAAAAAAAAATATAATGTATTCGCGACAACTAGCTGGCTCCCTAGCAAACTGCAGTTGTCTGCTCGAACGTCCAATAGTAAAATTAGTAGTAGCTGCTGCCCCACACAGCATCAGACAGTTACTAAGGTACTGCCGGGTTACAATATACAGTACAGTATATCTATATACGAGTTGAACACCAGAACTTTTGGTGAACACTATTTCTTTTTTAACCCATCCAGACACCAATTAAAAATTGTGGATAAGGTTATTGGAAAAGTATATTTTCGGCCTTCATAGCCATTTCCATTCAATTATATCTATTTGCTTGTGCGTATCCATGCACCTGCTGGTACAGTATTAATCAAACAATAGGGGATAAAAACTAGTTTGCGTATCAATGTTTACAGGCTCAGGTAGTGAAACTCCTATTCTGGCAAAAAAAGTTAAAATTATCATAAAATTAAAGCGCATTACGCTGGATCTATCCTTAGTCTGTATTTTGCGTTTAGAGCTTTTATACCAGAGCACAGATTGAAAAAAAAAGTAAGTGATAACCATTTCTTATAGTAAATACAATGCGAAAGCCATTAAAAAATTATTTATAACAAAAAACTATTTCAGTTTATAGATATTTGCAGATAGTGTGTTGACGATGATGATGATATATACTTCTTCTTCCATCGTTGTGTCCAACTCAGGAGCGCGAATGAACTTATTTAGCAGATGTGTTTTTCTTCTGTTCCCAAAACCTCTCCATCCTTTCGCTGTGTTGTTTCCTTCTTTCTTCTGTCCAAGGGTTCCTTCTTCTGATATACTGGCTGTTGGCAAACTGGTGATTGTTGACCATGCTACTAAATCGGCATCTGTCCTGTATGATGTCGTCTGTTATTCCTATTTCCCGGAGATCCTTTTCAATTTCAATTAGCCAGTTATTGTTAATTTTCATTGAAAGGGCTAGATTTAGAATTCTTTTTGTTAGTCTGTTATTACTCATTCTGATAATATGGCCGTAGAATTTAATTCGTCTTTTCCTGAATGTGTCTGAAATTTTTTCCGAATGCTGATACAGTTCATTTGATTTCCTTTTCATCCAAATTCCTCCGGTACAAACAGGGCCAAAGATTTTTCTTAAAATTTTCTTTTCTTGCTTTAAATATCTTTAATCAATGATCTTCCTCCAATAATCAAGGTTTCTGATGCGTATAATGCCTCCGGTTTCATTACAGTGTTATAGTGTCTTAACTTGGCATTTCGGGATTTTGACTTTTTGTTGTATCTGTTCCAGGTGATTCTGTTGGCTTTTTGTAATTTAGTTATTCCCTCCTTGTTTGCTTCACGATTTAATCCTGCAGGTTGAATAATTTCTCCTAGATATCTGAATTTAGCTACTTGAAAGATATTACCATTTATCACTGTTATTATTATTCTACATCCGTTGTGCGTGGTGAATTTGTATCATATCTTATTGCAACCAAAAGGTTTATGGTAACAGAAATGGGAAATTAATGTATCACATGTAATATGATCAATTTTTTAACATGTGATTAAGTGACAGTGTCTACTGTCGTAGCTGCTTGCATCAAAGTATCGTTAAGTGCTTATGCGCAATTAACGCATAACGTTAATAAAAAAAAAAATTCCCTACCCCTCCCAAAGGAGTTTCTGTTCAGAAAGATTCATGCAGCGTAATGAACAAAGATACCACCGAGTGATCATACAGGCACGAGAACTGAAGTGGAAGGGGACACTGGAGCCATGACCGACAAGTAAGAATTCAAGTGTACAGTGATAATGTGCTGTCGACTTTTTCCTGCGCTATTTTTTCCTGAGTGGTGGCCATTACCTGGGCGTGACCGCGCGGACTGGCTGAGTACTGCCCGATCTCTGATGGGCTGGACACAATCGATTGAGGGCGGCAGCGTTCCACCAGGCGACACTCGCGTCCCACGCAGTCGCATAGTGCCTCGTTAATGGGCCGTCACGCTCTCACTACATCACAGACCCGTGCCAGCTTCTTGCGTAACCAGAATAATTATCTCAGACATGTTTAGGGCTTTGGTGGAGCAGTCAAGATCACAGGAAACTGTCGTTTTTTTTTGAGATGGCTTGGCACTGAATATGAGCCTCCTCCAAAAAGTTGGCTGAAACTTTTCCTTTAGGTCAGAACAAGCGGTGCAGGAAACAGTAGCTGGAATTTTTGTCAACAAATCATATATGTAGAGTAATTTCGTCTTTATTTCTGCATCATCAACAGAGGTACGATTTTTTTTTTAACTGCTTAACGTCTCCTATAACAACTAGGTCTTTAGAGACGGGAAAGGATGGGGGCAAGGAATGGGAAGGAATTCGGCCATGGCCCTTTGAAGGAAGCATCCCAGCATTCGCCTGGAGTGATTTGGGGAAACCATGGAAAACCCAAATCTGGATGCCAGGACGGGGATTCGAACCGCCGTCCTCCCGAATGCGAGGCCAGAACGCTAGCCGTTACACCACCACGCTCGGTAACAGAGGTACGAGAATGCTGGGACAATAGCGGTGGAGCAAACCAACAATTTGTTGGCAAGGACACTAGTAAAAATAGTACAAGAAAACAAGTCTCTTTCCCGAAAAGTAATGATAACTGGGTAAATTTCAATTAGATTAACTATTTTCTTCAGAGGTAAAAATTGAAAAAAAATAACATTGGCAAATTGGATGAAGAGAGGATAGGCGGTATAGATAATTAATTCATGCTAAACAAGATAGAAATTATGGTTACAGATATAGGACAATACTGAAATATTTGATGCTTTATTCGGTAAATATGCTCTGATTGATCTGAGGGGATCTGGATTAAATTCAAGCCTCAGTGAGGGTTGGCGACAAGAGAAATATTTTTCCTAATCGTGTACTCGACAGCTGCCATTCTTCAGATCTCCTTCCTCCTGCATTGTATTTTCTTCTAATTCCAGCACAACGTCATTGGAGGATAGAAGGAGTGTGAACAGAGTGCTGAGAAAATACAAGGCATATTTTGGTGATAGGACTTGGAAGCATACTGGTGGAAGAATTAGGAATAGTGCGTGGAAGGGAGAAAATGACCATGATCACATGCTAGCACTCGATTTCATGCATAAGTGAGTGTGAAAATTTTCTTTTGTGGGTAAGGGTGTCAGGGATTGGAACAAATTACCAAGTGAAGTGATTACCAAAAACGCTGAAGGAATTTAAAATTTGTAAAACGCAGAAGTAGATAAGGGAGAAAATTAACAGTCATAATATATAAGATAATTGAAAAATAAAATAAAAATGGATAAATAGATGACTAATGGAATTGTTACCGGAGCATCTGCTAAATCATAATTAAATTAAATTAAAATTGACAACATTGAGTTTTACTTCAGTTGTAGCACCACTCGAATTTACTGGAGGACAAAATGGAATTAAGTAAATTCAAAGACGAGAGCAGTTTCTACATGACAACGAAGGATATACCCGACTAAAACAAGACATTTCTTGTAAAGTCATTGTTGGTGACTATCCACATCACCGTGATAGGAAATACTTGCTTGAAAATTAAGAACCAAGGCTGGTGGATGAGCGGTAATGCTCGTACCTGGCATTCCGGATAACGCCGGTTTAAATCCCCACCCTACCACTCAGATTTCAGTTTCACATGGTTTCCCCAAATCACTCAAGGCAAATGCCAGGCTCGTCTCCCCAAATCACTCAGGGCAAGTGCCAGATCGTTTCCCCAAATCATTCAAGGCAAATGCCAGGATCGTTTCCCCAAATCACTCAAGGCAAATGCCAGGATCATTTCACCAAATCACTCAAGGAAAATGCCAAGATTGTTTCCCCAAATCACTCAATGCAAATGCCTGGATGGTTTCCCAAAATAACTCGAGGCAAGTGCCAGGATCGTCTCCCCAAATCACTCAAGGCAAGTGCCAGGATCGTTTCCCCAAATCACTGAAGGCAAATGCCAGGATCGTTTCCTTAAATCACTCAAGGCAAATGCCAGGATCGTTTCACCAAATCACTCAAGGCAAATGCCAAGATCGATTCCCCAGATCACTCAAGGCAAATTCCAGGATCGATTCCCCAAATCACTCAAGGCAAATGCCAGGATCGTTTCCCCAAATCACTCAAGGCAAATGGCAGGATCGTTTCACCAAATCACTTAAGGCAAATGCGAGGATCGTTTCCCCAAATCACTCAATGCAAAAGCCAGGATCGTTTCCCCAAATCACTCGAAGCACATGCAAGGATCGTTCCCCAAAATCATTCAAGGGAAATGCCAGAATCGATTCCCCAAATCACTCAAGGCATATGCCAGTATCGATTCCTCAAACGACACAAGTCAAATACCAGGAGCGTTTCCCCAAATCACTCAAGGCAAATGCCAGAATCGTTTCCCCAATCACTCAAGGCAAATGCCAGGATCGTTTTCAAATCACTCAAGGCAAATGCCAGGATCGTTTCACCAAATCACTCAAGGCAAATGCCAGGATCGTTTCCCCAAATACACACCCCAAATCACTCAAAGCAAATGCCAGGATCGATTCCCCAAATCACTCCATGCAAAAGCCAGGATCGTTTTCCCAAATCACTCGAGGCACATGCAAGGATAGTTTCCACAAATCACTCAATGCAAATGCTAGGATCGATTCCCTAAATCACTCAAGGCAAATTCCAGGATCGTTTTCCCAAATCACTCAATGCAAATGCCAGGATGGTTTCCCAAAACCACTCAATGCAAATGCCAAAATCGTTTCCCCATATGACTCAAGGCAAATGCCAGAATCGTTTCCCCATATGACTCTAGGCAAATGCTAGGATGGTTTCTACAAAATAGCATGGCCGGATTCCTTCCCGTTCCTTGACTACAGTCCTTTTCGGCATCTAATTATCTCGATGTTGGCGTGGGGTAAAGCCAAAAAATAAAAAATTATGGTAACAGAGGTTTTTTTAATATTAATAGACAGGATTGGAAAGACTTAAGTTGAACGGGATAATTCACATCATCTTAAGTAATTATATCGCAAGACGCTACTGAAGCTGTAATATTGTCAGGTAGCGACCCCAACAAAGCTAATTATCCCTCACAACAAACTTATTTTTTATGTAATTTTCCTATTGCATACACTGAGTTTGGAGCTAGGGATTAATATTAATATAATAACTTTCCTAGACAAATTTCGTGTGTAATTTTTCTTATGTACTCGTAGTAAAGTCTTGTTGGGGCTTATTTTAGTTTCCGGCACAGTATTTTATATCTTCAAGAATGTGACTACTTTTAATGATAATTGGATGCTGCCGGATTTGTCAGGGCTCGTAATTCCGCGGCTGACACTGAGATTGCATTACGACCTCTGTCTCATCCTGGCGTTAAGAGATGTTAAATATTCCTTCCTGCCCATAGCTCCTGGTGCTGTCACTTCTAATTGGCTGATACAGTTTACTGCAGCTCCCGGACAAACATTACGGGGCTCGCCTGCAAAAAGCCGACAGCACAAATCAAAAGAGGGTTTATTGCTGTAGCCGAACAAAACGCACTGTAGAGTCACTCGTTCGAACGTCTCCGAAGGCAACAGGTACAGTGCACAGTGCCTGTTACCACCGAAAAAAATGATTAGAAACGCGCATTTTCTAGCAGACTGATTCTAGAAATTACCATACTGTTTATGTGCAAACCAATTAAAAGGAAATTTTTACAAGTTTGTAAATTTTTCCCAAAAATTACTTAAGATATTAGTCGATACATGAAACCAGGTTTTTAAAAGATTATCTGAGATACAGATACAGTGCTTCAGATTCAGTTTTAATAACAGCAATTTTTTCCGAATTTATTTCTACGTACAGTGTCATTAACATTTATTTCATACCCGTCTTAACATACTGGATTTCTGGAAAATTCATTAGACCATTATTATATTTTTATAATCTCCCTTCTTATCGATAAATGTTTAGAGAAGAGCATTTTTGGTCATAACCGAAAGATCATTGACGGGGTTGCTTGTTCATAAAATATTAGCATTGCATTGTAATGAGTGATCCGTTATATCTGTTTTAATGATGTCGGTGGGGGGGCAATACGTGATCTGTTCGAATCCAGTCAATTCCTGAGAACGCGGCAACTAAATACCACAGTAGCTACTTGTAAGCCCCACAACAGTATTATTTTTTTTTAAAAAAAAAAGAACCACTTTATTACCAATGTGCTCAAAATAAAGATACCAATTTCATCAAAAAATTAGTGTTTTAATAATTAAGCTTTCCTAATTGGATCTGCTGTTGATTTCAAGGTATTTAATTGGAAATTTTACAGCCACAAGTAATAAATACTCAATAAGTCAACGATTAGCTATCGCATACCCTGTACTAACGTTATGAATTAGGGATGGTATCAGAAATCTAAAGCCACAACCCATGTGGAAGATTCATCACTTTTATCGCCTTTACTATCTTGGGAGATTATAAAAATTATATCTCGAATGGACGAATCCTACATGGATAAGATACTGATGCAACGCGGTTTCATATATGAGTTGCCGTCTGTGATTTTCCAGTGTTTCACAGATTTTTGAATTATGACCACGCAAATATTAGGCCGAAAGGCGATTCAGCACCGAAAAAGAGGTGAAATATGAGGTTCAACGATTCCCCCAAAGAAATGACAGCGATCTAATACAATACGGAGACATGAAAACCGTTACAGGTTCTACAAAAATTTATCGAACGAAATGAAAAATAGATAATTGTTCAATCTTTAAAATGATGTGTACACTGTAGAAAATAAACGAATTTTTCAACTCTAAAAATCTTAATAAACTTTTGGGATTGCCCTCGTCTTTTGTAACTAGTTTATTGAAATTTAACAGCTTGTTAAGAAATTTTTGTAGTCATTTATACAGGAGGAATGTTAAATGCAAAAGGAGGTGCTAATATGAACAATATTGAGTAATTAAGCTCATATAAACTTGGGTGAGATTTCCGTTCATTTTCCAGATACAGGTTATGCATAAGATAGACCACAGAAAAAGATCAAGAATACGCAAGTAACTTACTGAAGTACTTCATTCATGCAAACATACGCGCAATTTTTTTTATCAGTCTCTTAGTAGGTTTGATACAATTCGCCATCCCTTCCTATCTTGTCCTAACTTTTCATCTCAACATACCCCTTACAACGCACGTCCTCAATTATATGCTTCATATATTCTAATCTCTGTCTTCTTCTGCAGTTCTTACCTTCAACTGTTCCCTCCTCCAGCAAGTTAACCAATCCCTCATGTCTTAAAATGTAACACACCATCCTGTCTCTTCTTTCTGCAAGACTCTTCCACAAACTTTCTTCCTCGCCCATTATTTCCAAAACTCGTTCGTTTCGTAATTCATCTGTCCCTTTAATTTTCAGCATCCTTCTATAGCACCACATTTCAGATATTTTACAAAAGTTTAAATTAATTCTAAATCCCACTATCGACTACAATACACGTTACAGGTTTCTTTGCAACAGTACTTGTAGCTCTTCAGAGTACGTCTGGGTGTACTTTTATGAGGGTAGCAGTGGGAGCGAGTAAATCCCCTCTTGTGTTTACTTTTTCTATGTACACTTCGTTTTTCAATCATCCCTACTCACAAAAATCTAATGAGGTAACGTCCGGCGACCTCCCAGCACGTTGTAACATTACGGTGGTTCATTTAGGGCTATGTTTGAGAGATTTTGGGCCATTTTTTGGGCCCTGTTTAGAGTATGGCGCAACTACTGTAGAAGCGCAAGGGAAAAAGTTGCACCATCGGTGTTTACTGATGTCAGGTGCGGTAGCGTCATATGGATATGTTATAAGTAAGGGTGAGCTAGAAAAAGCGTGTTAGTCCATCGCCGCACGACAGTGGGAGCTTATGTTTCTGCCCAGAGGCGAAGAAAAAAAATCTTCAAGTGGAGTGAAACATTATTAGTTTTTTTGTGGTTTGGTAATTGAATTCTGATCAACGTTTATGGTGAGTAAGTTATTTGGCAAAATGTTGGTTAAGAGTCGTAAGTCCATGAGAAGGTTTACAAAGGGCTCAGAATAATTGTCTTCAGACCCAGAGATTAAATTCAGTGTTTGGTGTGAAAGGGCGGCGACTGTATTGTGAAGGGCCGTACAAACTCCCGAAACTAGAGAATGTTCACCCAAGCGACGATCATAAAAATAGATTTGCACGGAGAAGTTTTCTGTCAGTTGAGTTGATGTGTCAAGTTGTGCAATAGGCTGACATAGTGTCGAGGATAAGTGGAGGTGAACGAGAAAGAAAGTAGAAATAAATGTGAAGGGAACAATGATCTGAAAAGCTTCCGTAATGTACTGCTAAGAAATTTTCGGACTTATTTCAAATGTGGTGTTAATTTTTTGGAACCTTATTGCAGCGGGAATCTTCTGGCAATTTTCCTTTAAACTTACACATCGGTCGGTGGCTTGATTAAGGAAAGGATAATTTAAAATAAAGTATGTCTATTATAAACTATTTGTTGGTTCTTTTTTCAGTAGTTAAGGAAACCTTTACTATTTCTGGAATGATAATCAGAATTACAGAGGCTACATTCTCTCTGAAGTTTAGGTAACATCGCCGCCGCCGATAGAATTTGCTGTAAGGTTAGCTGCTCTCCCGAATGCACCACTGTCTGCGGGTGTTTGAAAGCGTCTGCAGACTTGGGCGAGTGGGCTGTTACAGTCCTTGTAATAGTAATTAATCTGACAACCTGTATCTCCAAAACGAATGGAAATCGAACAAATGTTTATATGAAAGTTTTAGCTAATATTGTTCATACTGCCACCTCCTTCAATATTTACCGTTCCTTCTGAATCAACCTGTATTGTCTCCAAGGTCTTCGAAGTCCAAGAACAGCTTCAAGGGACCAAAAGAGTAGAGTACGGAGGAGGAGGGAACACCAGCAGTGAGTCCACTGTGGCTATGTGAGTGTTTGCGCAGAAACTGTTTCCCGGTGGACGTCGTGGCTGTCGGGGGAAGTGAACTGCAGGGCGGTATCGGAGCATCTGCCGCTGTGGACGGTGTGTGGGCGATGGCCTGGCTCGGGCACAGCAAATTACACGTTTGGCGCTCGTCGATCAGCCACGGAGATAAGCGGCCCGCAGTACGGCGCCTCGGACCGGCGCTTTTCGCTCGAGTTTGGGTACTATACCTCTCTCTCCAGGGAGCGTTACCAGTGCCGGTCGAGGAACTTCTTTCCAGTTTTGATACGTACTTTTACCACCTCCTCCGTACGGTCGCTCCGATTTCTGGGCACGTGTACCTCGACACTAGTTTAAGTAGTCCATCTTTCTATCATGAGACCACGTGGGAGCGTCCATAAACTACGTAGCTCAATTTTGGCCTCCTGTGAACCCCTCCTCCACCCACGTAGCCTGACATGGTTTTGCCCCAATAACCCCCCTCCCTACCCCCACGCAGCACGTAGCTTATTTCCCGAATAAATTTTGTTCCGTTTTCTCTTTTCAAACGATCGTAAATTATATACGGAGATAATTGAATGACGGAAATAAATATTCACATTATACCTTATTTTAACTGTGACAAATAATATATAATGTGAAGGAAAAGCTACGTGGCTTCGCTCGGAAACCCCCTTCTCTAGCGTACCTTTCTGTCCACCCCTCCTCCCCCCACCCTACATCGAACCATGTAGTTTATGGACGCTCCCGACTGACAATTCAGTCAATCCATGACCACTCCCTGTACGTCCCCTCTCTTGTTAAGTGGTAACCAGTAGGGCAGGTTGTCTAAAATTCATGTTTTGTTACCTGCAATAATTTGGTCAAAGAAGGCGTTGCCATAATCTCTTCAGCTCTCAAAGAAATGCAATGCAGCACTGTAGTTATTTATAAACATCCTCTGTAACTACCCTAACAAATTTTGTGGTGTACCCTCCCCCACCCCTGAAGCTGAAAGATCATTTTGCTGTCTCATTGCTAAATGTTTTCAGATGCTGGTGATCTAAAGTATGTTTAAATGCCCTATTGAATCGTCATAATACAAGGAAAGATTACTTAGACCAATGTCAAAGTGAAAGGAGATCAATATGCAATACGCAATTAATATATTGATTATTTTTCATTAGCACGGACAATAATCTGTGCCCTCTTGGCTCAATTGGCATAGCGACTCTCTCCCAAATGAATTCGAAGATTTTCATTCCAAGCTGAATGTCTGAGATGGTTCTCCAGGAAAAAGAGCCTGCTGTCCAATAGGTACCTAGTCAATGGGTAAACAACGGCTTTGACCAGGTGATGGAAAGAGAAACACAGGGCTCTACTTCTCCAAGTCCCAAGAGCGAGGTCTAGTAGAAACTGATCGAACTAATATCTACCACCACTCAATAAATACGGCCTTTACTTTCTTAATAGTACCAGAACCTCGCATTGACTATAAAATTCAAAGCTATTGCTGGTGGAGTGTAAACGACAATGACGGGCGACATTGAAAAACATTAACATCCAATTATATGGATGATATGGAATGAAAATTATTAAATATATAAATAAAGAAGTGTACAAGATCAGAAATTCAAGTCTTAAGATTGATATCAGAAGGTTTATATATTTGGAAAGAAATATGAAAGAAGGTAATAACAATGGCATCAGGTGTTTCTTTAAAAATAAATTAAGAAATATAGGAAAGGTTACAAGGACCATTGAACCTTTAAATCGACATAGAGACTCGCGAAAACCGTTAACCTAGCGTCGTTTTTTATACAAGTTTTGTTGTCTTTACCACTGCCCAGAAATTATGTTATAAAGAGCAGAAACAATATGTCTACACTTATTAGCATTTCCAGAAAAGAACTGTACGTTGTTACAAACTTTCGAGTGGTCATGAAAAGATTCAAAAATTTTGTCACTTACTTTTGGCCGACTGAGGGAGATGTTTAAACTATCTAGAATAGGAAGACAAGTCATCGTAAAGCAAACGGCAATTTGTATCGAATTTTAGTATTTATGTCGAGTCCAACTGATACCGCTGGTTCAATTGTGACTGTTCCTTTAAATGATCATCTGTTGTTGGATAATGTTACTTAAAAGGTGTTCTTGTATTTGTTGCTGAGGTTTATACGCTGGTGTTTATGGAAAGCAGAATTCTGTACTTGAATGAAGAAGTCAACAGAACGATCAGGGCACCCTATTCCAAGCTGGGATGCAGACTCGCAACTTATACGAAAAAACATCTGCGGTCATTCAGTTTGCAGGTACAAGTTCTTCTAGCTTTACGGGTGGAGCGACCAAAATACATTATTATTTTGTTTTATAAAGAAAAACATTTGGCATTGCTAAGTCGCTCCGTTTAACACTTTTCTTCAGATATTTTACCATCCACCATCTCGTGTGGAATCATATTTCAATCGGTCGCATAAGCCGATCCGTAATATAAACAACGGAATTAAAGCAAATGAAGGGATTCATTGCAGCTATTACATCTCAGATTTCAAAATCTTTACTCGTATTTTTATTAATTTTCTAGTAAACTTGGGCGTCTGTTGACTTGCTAATGGGAGTGGATAATTAATTAATAAAACAGTTCAATTGTTCACTGTCAATACCAAAACCTGAAATGTTATTAAACTTAACAAATATCAGCTGCCTGGACAGGCCGGAAAAAAAATAATCGCAATTTTTAAAATGAAATGTGAAGAAATAATCACGTAAAAGACGGTTAGTTCATTAATTTTTGTAAGTTTTCTCTGATTTAATATACCAACATAAAATTAATGATCTGAAAATTAAGAAGTTCCTCAGAGAAACGAGAATTTTTAGTATAAACTGAGTTTACAGTACATAACTTTAACTTATATATTTCTTTATTGTAGCTTCACAATTTCAGTTCACGTATTAAACAGTTCGCTCTACTCGCTTGAATTTGAAATGGTTATCTTTCACAATAAAACAAAAGTCATCTTAGCTCTGTTTTACACAGTTACGAGTAAGTTTTAAGGTTTGTTAATCCTAATTGTACTGAACGACAAGATGATTGGTCTATCGAAGTTGTACTACACTCCATTCCTTTCCTAGCTTAATAAAATGACCAGAGTCTTCTTCTCCAAATGGCTATTTTTCTTTAAAAAAAAATATTGTTAATGTGGTTGCTTTCTAAAGTTCGCTCTTCCGGTCCCGGGAGCAGGAATTTTTGAGAGGGGCTTATGACTTTACGCCTCGTCGACGTCATGGTTATTAGAGGTGGATGGGGACTCGGGACAAGGACAGCATTCTCATGGAGTGTTTAGGGAAAACCATGGGAAACACAAATCTGGATGTTGGTCGGGGACATAAACTCGCGTCCTCCTGAATGCGAAGCCAAAGTGTTACCGCTTATCCACCACGCTCGGTGAATTTTTGAGACTTGTGTTTGATCACATATTACAGAGATACTGGTAAACTGTGCGTGTTTTATATAGTAAGGAGCATTCCACACATTTTTATTTCAGTTAGGGAAACATTCAATCATTTCTAATTATTTCGTAAGATATTGAAAGTGTTTTGATGCGTACCAGTTTCAGCTGACAAATAAAAATTGTAACAAATTAACCGGTTGTTCTTTCATACTACTACAAACCACCAACCTCGCTGTTCATCGTATACGATTCCAGAAATTTTTCGCACGCTTCTATAGTCTACCATAAAAATCAAGTTAGTTAATTCATCATCACTTGCATCATTCACTTTTACTTTGGTTAGGAATGGCACGGAACTATTACATAAGGTTACAGTCACATTTACTGTCTACATCTACATCTACATCCACACTCTGCAAATCACAAACATTGTGGGTGGCAGAGGGTGCTAAGCACCAATCCTAAACCCGCCCATTCCAATCCCGAATAGTGCGAGGAAAGAAGGAATACATATAAGTATCAGTACGGCATCTTATTTCTCTAATCTTCTCCCTCCGGTCATTGCGACCTAAATAGGTTGGCGGAAGAAGTATTTCATTGCACTCGAAATTTAAATTTTTTCGCATATTCTCCAATAAATTCGAACGCAAGCTACGTCGTCTTTCTTCCAAACTATCCCAGCCCAATCTATGTCATACCAATATTTAAACCGATCGTTTGAAATGTACCGTTTACCCAAACATTAGATGGAGAATCTAGAGACAAATCTGTTGGCTATGACTACAAGGATGACGGGAGTTTGTAATGCTACTTATGAAAGATACAAAACTAGAACCTTTATACTACGAATGATATAAATTCCTCCAAAAGAAATGTTACTGTGTGAAAGATAGGCCTAAGATGGTTGGTGGGTCTATAATATTGGTTCAGTAGACCTTCTCGGCACAGGTAGAGCCCTCCCACGCGCCTGTACAGTACTGTATACGTACACTGCACTCGTCATTATGTCTCCCCTTTCCGGCGGCCGATTATAATAATCTCGCGCGGCGCTGTTTAATTAAACGGGCAGACCCGACCGCCCACCACACTGCCCGCCCCGGGACCAGGGTAACACTACCTGGCTTCTACCTCGACCTGTCACCACGGCAGTAATACCCAGTCCCAAAACTTCTACACGCAAACTACGAAACATGTTATTATACAAAAATTTGGCGACCGTCATTCTGTATCTAAACTATAAGGCTCCAAAGACATTTTGAAAAGTATATGGCTTAGAATAATCGAGTATAGACGAGGCTGAGAGTTATTCGGACAGGGTAGTTAATGTGTTATTCGTACCGCAGTGCCCATTAGGCAACAGATTCACATGTCAAACAGATTCACATGTCAAAATTGGCAGATGCTTGAACCAAAATCTAAACACAACTTTTTATCAGGTTAAGTAGCGGAATCCGTTCCACGGTTCTTCAATTCCACGCTCTTCACGATAGTTTAGTTCCTATCGAATTTTGTGTTGGTGCATCAGAATGCAGTTCATTTAGTATTAAGACCGCTTTGAATAAAAATGTATTATGTACAGCAAATAACATAAGAACTAGGTGGCCTGTGCAAAATTTTCGCGAATAAAATACTATGAATTTTATAGTTAGGTTGTTTGTATGCAGTAAGATAAAATAAACATCGGTTCATTTTTAACAATTGTTTATTTGCCAACTGAATATAGGTACATAGCAAAACACTTACAACGTATTACGAAACAATTAGAATGGTGAAATGTTTCTCTAACGGAAACAAAAATATCAGAAAAGTTACTAATTCTAAAAAAAAAAAAAAAAACACACACACACACAGTTTATCAATATGCCTGTTATACGTGGTGCTGCTAGTTAGGTCTGTAATGCGATCACTTTAGAACCTACTCTTTCTGTATAATCATGGCTTTTGGGAATCTTCTACATACACTAATACTATTTAAGCTCTCTTATATCAATTAGTCAACATTCAAATCCTAGCTCAGATTTACAATATTGTTTTCTACCTTGTCATGCTTCTTGAGGCTTCCCGCCATGAAGGAAATACATTTTTTGCCGTCTCTTTTTGCAAAGACGAATTTCAGAGTTCACCAATCTGGTTATAATTTATTATCTTTCTTCTTACTATTTGAAGGAAACCTTCATACTCTATCTGAAAATCTATTATGATATCTTCCTTTAAAAAAGTCAACAACACTACGGAATCTTTCTGCAACACATCATATATTATTCTGCTATGTACAACTTTTTTTTTTTACACTGTGACAAAATTAACACACCACAACTTCAATATCAATAATGTTCTCTGTGGCCGCAGCTGTAAACATTTTTCGTATTTCAGTATTCTTTCATATTCCGGCATCTCCCTGCCGGTACCAATCACACTATCATATCGTACAGTTCTCCTCAGTCCATTCCATTCATTCTATAATTCTCCAATGTTAAAAATCTTAAATGGCTAGCCTTCTCATTTTATCCCTGCTCTCAGAGATTTTTCAAAAACATCTAATTAGTATTTTATATTCATTATACATAAAATAAATATTTTTCACAAAGTAACGAGAATTATGACCGTTATAACTACTTATCGAAGGTAGCGAAGCCCACCAGCTTTCCTCTGAACTACCATATATCCATGACCTTGAGTATTCATAATTTAGAAAAATTCCTTTCTGAATTAATGGTGCTACTAAAGCAGAGGACTTAATCTTTAAAAATGATACGTCACTTTTAGAAATAATATATGTGACACAAACATATGCTTCTTTTTCTCGATATTTATAAAATATATTAGATATAATCATTTTTAAAATATGTCGTTTAAATATTGAGAGCAAATTTTAAGTTCTTAGATAACATATTGTAATGGTATGAGAACATTACGATTACATTATCTGTTTAGTGTGGTTATGAGCAGCAGGTAACAATTATTCTGTGCTGACGTAAACTGCCAGCGACACGGTGAACAAGCGGGTTAGCTACCTACCTGATCCAACTTCCAGGAAACCGGCGGGGCGTTGAGCCCCTAATAAGAAGTGACCCTCCTCACTGTCAACTGGTAAAAGGCTGTGCAGGAACATCTCCTTAAGAACGAAATTTATGTGGCTCCAACACTCATAGTAGTGATTTGTGCAGTCGCGACAATTTATGAAGAGACCGTGGCGAAATGCAGACACGGCGTGTTTCTCGAACAATGAAAAACCGAGGAAGTGCCGATAACATGCAATTTCCAGAAACTTAAATTCGCGGCCAATCAGGGGAGCCTGAATGAAGAGAGGTCGTGTGTGTGTGAGTGTGTATGTAGGAAGGACAGTGATCCTCCAATATAAAATCCGTTACTATTCTATTTAAAACATATTTTTTCATGTCTGGAAGTTTCCGGAGATGACAGGGAGAGAGAAGGGACTGGATTGGCTGGACCGACGTCCGTGGGTCTCCCCGAACTGTGGAAGTGAGCGGCGATGAGGGCAAGAGGGACTCGTTCGGCAGATCTCGAGACGAGAGGTCATTGAAGCGAGCAGAGAGTCGGCAAGAGGCGACCCCTACAAAGTCATAAGTGATTATGTCCACACGGACACAAGTGTGATTGGAAGTGGTTCATGTGAAGACAGGTGCCGGTGTATCTTCCCCTGTGCTGACTCACGGTAAACACCTTCATTAGGAAAGTGCACTAATATTCGAAGTCACTCTCTCACCCAAATAGCGACCCTGGCAAGGAAATTTGCATATAACAGTTTCAATCTGCCGAAACCAAATGAGTTTTTAGCCGGAGCATAAATTTAACTTCGTGGTTACAACAAAAACAATGACGTGCCTTTGTCCTTTTGATTACTCAATTTGTTTATATCTTGTAAATATTTCAGTGATGACCGAAATGATATGTTCACTTCATATGTAAATTTTAACCTGAATAAATGTCCAGGTTATGGAAGTTTTATTGATGAATAATGATGCCATGCATTGTAATTGATTACGAACCCGTTCTCAATTGAAATAACTTTAATTAAATTTTCCCTGAGATTAAGAATTAAATTCATATGTTTTTGTAAAGAAATAAGGCACCCAGACCCGCCACACGCTTCAATATATTTTGGGACAGATCTTACAATTTTACTGTGAAATTTTATGTGTTTTATTCTTAATTAACTTTTAGAGTTGCACCCGGTCTTCAAATTAGTATTAATTCCAACTACTTTTAACTTTTGTGGTGGTGAATAGCTTTCAATGAGAAAGTTAAATACTCAACTGATTATGTGGTGAACCTGCAATTCTAAAACTATCAGATTGCTATGCGTTAAAATTCCGAATTGCATCATATGTAGGTTCATATAAGGATGATTTGAAACCTGAATCTACGAGAAATCTTATAATCTGGTAACAAACATAATATAAAATGACAAATTTGAAGGCCGCTCCTCTCTTTCCCTTCAGTGAAATTTTGAAAACACCTATGCCCCTTACGCTTCGGTTCTTTCTTGGAAATCCCTCCCCCGTCTAGAATATATTTCTAATAAAATGTAGATACGGTATTTCGTTTTTTATCAATGAAACACATAATAGCCCAAATTTGGAATCTGAAACTTTATAAAGGTGGTGTTCCACGGTCCGTGATATTGTCTGCCACGCCGGACTAGCACTAAACAACGGGGCGAGGGAAGAGGGCTATCTGTGCTGGTAGGGTCGGCGAGGCTCCATTCCCACGGCTCGTGGTTTTGTAGGCCACGCGAGAGCAGCCAAATTGAACGGGTCAGCACCCGCCACAGGCGAACCCTCTCCACCTCCTTGCCTAGTATACAGCCAGAGAGGAGGAGCGCGCCTCTGCTGCAAACAGATGGCAACAACGCACAACTAACCAGGACCTTTGATCTAACAGACTGGGCGACGGATTGAGCGACATCATCGCCACCACCAAAGGCCGCAACAGAGGCTCTCCCCCCACGGCCTGTTGTTGAGATCTGGCTCTACACGGCCTGAAAAATCACGGGCCGTGGGAAGTCACCTTTAAACCAACAGAGGGGCGACAGCAATATTAGCGGCCCATACACTATCGGGGAAACAAGCAGTCTTGGAATGCGCAGGGCTGCCCCCGTCCCAAATACTTCTAGTTACTGGGTGACAGGGTTTCCCAGCCACAGTCCAAGTATGCGACCCCTCGATCTCCACTAACACACAGTCTTACAGACCGTCTAGAATTGACGGGTATTCTGCTGCAATAGACACTCGGTTTGTTGTCAAAGATGTCTAATTGACTTTAACTGTACGAGAACTTGGAAATCAAAAAGTAGAGACTATTTAAATAATGAGGCATATGTACGAAAAACTGATACGTTTTTTTTAAACTGCATTTTTCCGGATGCGTACTTGAAACCGAGCGTGGTGGTGTAACGGATAGCGTTCTGGCCTCGCATTCGGGAGGACGGCTGTTCGAATCCCCGTCCGAGCATCCAGATTTGGGTTTTCCATGGTTTCCCCAAATCAATCCAGGTGAATGCCGGGATGCTTCCTTCAAAAAGGCCATGGCCGAATTCCTTCCCATTCCTTGCCACCATCCTTTCCCGTCTCTAAAGACCTAGTTGTTATAGGAGGCGTTTAGCAGATAAAAAAAAAGCGTACTTGAAGTTTGTTAAAACCAAAATTCAGAGGATGCGTGATAGTTTCAGTTGAGAAATGTGCAAAGTATAAATAAGCAAAAGAAGCGGAAAAGGAATAGAGGATACATATGAACCTTCTTTGTGGTACTACAAGTTACTGTTATTTACAAAGAATCGAGACATACCCGAAGAAAGCATTGAGAGTGTGGAACAAGGTAGGGAATATTAACTAAATAATGATATTATTATAGGGACATAAATTAATACTCACAACCGTTTCTGTAATATTATTATTATTGTCAGGTTGTAGTGTACCCTGTACATATATTAATCACACTACACCTTACACCATTTATTGGTGAGAGCTGTAAATGTCCGCTTCAAACTTGCATTCGTGATGAGAGCTGAGCGCCAGGAATTACTTCCACATGAAATTAATAAATATTTTCCCTGCAATAATTATTTTAATAATAACAATGCAAGTAGCTAATTATCCATTAAGGATTGGAAATGGGAGATTTCAAATAATGAAAGCGGCAATCTACCATTAATGACATTATATTTATTATGTGCAAAGAAAAATTACTTTATGCACAAAACAGTAATGATAATGAAATTGGAACCAAAGCAAAACAACAACAAAAATGAAATTAAATATAAGTTGGACACGAAGCAGAGGGATAGCACGACCATTTACAATAATAATTTAGCTCAGTTCAGAGAGTGAGAACCTCTTTATCTCGATGATGGCCGTTACTGGGCTTTGTAACACAGTTTTTGGGGTCTCGACAGTTTCAAGCAAAGATTTGCGGTAGCAGGTACTTGAAAATATTACCGTGGATGTATTCCTTGGCGACGAAGGAGGCTTGAAGGAGACCACCACAAGAGATCTTCACAACAATCAAGAATTACCGGATGGTAGTTACCACCAGGCACGTCACTTAGTAACTCACGTGTGTGTGAGGTCGCACTGATTCACTGATGCACTCTCGGCAACACACAAAGCAGAGCGGCACAAATTTGCATACGCCGCACACTAGTAGTCAGCCCGTCGCTAGTCTTAGTCGCCGCGGGTGTCGAACCTACTTCGACCCGCTCAGAAGCTCCCTCCTTCACACAAGCACGGTGTCTCGGAGCCAAGTCTCCTCCCGCGTTGTATGGAAAGCAGAGAAATCGTATTAGTCCGCGTGAAACTACACAGGGGCTGTGATTGGCTCACACACACACCCTCTTCGGCACTACTTTTGTCCATCTTTTCACGGAACACGTTCCTCTCTCTCGCCTAATGGAAAATTTCCGCCGCGACACCTGTCTCTTTAAATCCCATTCAGTAAATATTCCGAGCCGCGCTACCTGAGGTACCGTTACGGCCCAATGCTGTCCGACACGAAGCACCTTTGCAGGAATATTTGCTTGCAAAATGAAGCATTCGAAATGCGGAATGCTTCATAATCCCCCCAGTTTGTAATTACGAAATAGAAGCTCCACTTCGTGATTATAAGTCACGATTTGATATGCACTAGTTAATGTTCACAGAATATACTTGAACTCAAGCCTCTCTGTTTACAATTTTTTTTTTTTTTTTTAAATCGAATATGATCTGCTAGCCAGCTTACTAAAACAAATGGCGGTTACAGACTACATGAACTCACATGAGCAAATACATTAAAAAATTACTGGCTTTTATTAAAATCCAAAATCGTATCCCTAAATTGACCCTAGATTTGCTTGGTCGCCAAAAGATTCGCGTCCCCCCAACATGAGAGTCTCGTTGTCAGGAACAGCAAGGATTAACGCCTCAAGCATTCATCATTCAGGCATACAACACACATCATATTACAACATTCTAATTCTAATAGGGTACATGCAAATACAATTATCAAATTATAAAGTTAACCACGTTACTAATAAACATCATAAAATTTATTCCTCTAATTTATACGTGCATTACGTTTGTCAAGAGTAACTTAATTCAATAAAACTTGTTCGGCTGGCGGGTCTGAATTTTCGCCTCCGTTAACTTTTCTCAATTCTTCTGCTATACAATTTACGAAAGCTTTATCTTCTGGCGGCTTGTCCTGCCTGCGTTCTCTCCAATTTTGTTGGTGACCAGGATCTTTTGCACTATTTTTCTGACCATTCCACCATTTATGCTGAGGTTCTGCCCCGTGACCATTGCCTTTGATTGCAAAATTCGACGATGATGTGACTTATTATCGTCTTTGTTAGTGCCTTTAGAGCGGGCGTCAATTTGGTCGAATCTTCGTAAGACTTCCAACATCTGTTTTATCGTGCCAACGACAGCAGGGCTGAGTTGGTGCTGTACTTCCGGTGGAAAGTGAGTTCCAATCCCGGAAATTATTTCGGCTTCGCTCATTGGTGGATCGAAGTATTTCGCCATATTCACCAACTTGGCGGCATAATCATAGCGTGATTGCCCTGCCCGTTGTTCGTGTCTACCGCAATAAACGCGAAGTTTATTTTGCGCCTGCTCTTCCGGGGACCAATACGTCTTAAGGAAGACTTTCTTGAAATTTTCGTATGTAGTATCAGATCCACATTCTACATCAAACCAATGTTTAGCCTGATTGTGCAGCATCGACCGGACAACCAGTAGCTTTAACTCCTCGGGAACGCGTTTCACATAGAAATAAGTTTCTACATCCTGCGTGAATGCTTTAGGATTAACACCCATCTTTGAACCAAACTCGGGCAACGGCAATTCCACATTAAAGACCATAGGGCCTACATGACGGGACATGGGATTCAATTGCCCATCCACACGTTCCTGGATTGCCACAATCCTTTTTTTCTATGCTACCACATTTTTCAAGCATGTCCGCCTGAAACGAACTATGCGCCTCTCGCGCTTCAGAAATTTTCCTATCCACTGCTCCGATCTGAATATCTGTATCCTTTAATTTATTGTCCACTGAATCGAACATTTTGCTATTGCTTTCGTCTACCAGTTGCAATTCCTTTTTTAACAATTCTCGCTCATTTGACGTCTGGTGATTCAGTTTATCCACCTTGATCTCTGAGCTATTAATCTTTTCGCATAACGCGTCTTGCGCACTTTGAATCTGCTCGCACGCGGTAACCGTTCGCTCTGCGGTTTGCTTAATTACGCTGATTTCAGCATTGAGACTCCCTTGGACTTCTGAGATTTTATTTTCCATCTCTCGACGCACTTCGGAAATGGAATTGTCTAACTTTGCATTTAAAGAATTGTGACTGTCAGACAGAACTTTCGGTCCAGTGGCGTAGGTAGGTCAACAAGGGCCCCGGTGCAAAAATTTATTTTGGGCCCTCAGTGCAGATGGGCGACCATTTTTCTGTTGCTGGCAGGGGCCTCCTGAGCTGAGGCTGGGGGCCCCTGAGAGTTGAGCTTGGGAGTGAGGGCCCTTTGTGAGGGGCTCCCTGTGTCTCAGGGGCCCCCTTAGACGACGGTAGAGCTAAAAAAAACGAAAAAAAACGTCGCCAGTTTGCCGTGAAGGCCCGTGTGCCCTCTGAACTGCTCTTGGGGGCCCCCATGAGGTATGCTTGGGGCCCCCTGAGCGTAGGGGCCCCAGTGCACTGCACTGCCTAGCCCCATAGTAGCTACGCCCCTGGGTCGTAAAACGATGTCGAAGTCTATAAATCTCAGTTAAACCAACATCCATTTATACATATTTACAGATACATACTAATATTTTTGCATATCTTTACCTTCATATAATAATTTCTGAGTTCCTCGTACAATATTTTGTATGTTTCAGGTATAATATGTCCCCTAGAGTGAGCTGAGCCTTCAAACAGCCCCTAGGAATTTCGACCGTTTTAAAGTCCTAGGGGGTCCATCAGCGTATAGGTATACTCAATGGCGGCTCGTGGTTTTTATACTGGGGAAGGCTGCGAATCTTTCACCCCTGCAGTCAAAGTCCCGATGGCGAGAGTCTTGCAGATTTTTTTGCCCCCTACAATTCTGTTTTAAAATAAGTATTTTTGGCAGTTCAATCTAACGGACATGTGGATGTATCAAATATTTTTCACTGGAATTATATTTTTTCACCTTTGCATTAAAATTCTTTAAGTCTATAATATCATTCTCAGTGCAAACGTTGTCATTACAATTCATAACAAGAAATGAGAAACATAAAAATTCATTTTTCACTTCACAACCACTCAGCTGCATCATACATTGCTCTGATGAAATTGCAAACATACCCTTGCCTGGATATGCAATGTTTTTGTTCTTGATTGATGTTAAAATTGGGTCTAGGTGCACAAAGATTCTTCACGTTAACTCTAAGCTCGTGTTTCAAATTTTTCCCCAGTAAATTGCAGACATAATTCATGTTGTACATTCAGAGTGCCAGAAAGCTGCAGCTATAATTCACAAGAGTCCAGGCTCAACCGCACAAGACACAAAAAGAAACTTCCAAATAACACACTTTCTCGTGTAAACTCCTTTAGCAACTTGTTTCATCTAATCGTTCGACAAATCCTCGCTAGATGGTGAAACTTATATCACTGTATTCTAGTGAATTCTAACGGAATAATTACAAACTTTGTGTGCCAGTACAATGACCATCGCCAAAAACATAAAAGTAGCTTTTAAATTGTCAAAATATAAATATTTAACGACGATTAATGACTCATGAAAGCATAAACTGGAGATACAGTGACAGGGATTCAATAGTGGAAGTTCAAATATTCTGCTGACTTCCCTACTTTATAACTAGCGTTACAAGAAAATCATGATTTGGTTGGTACGACTCCCTTATTCTCTGCAGTCTGAGCCTACAGCAAACTCATAAGAGCAATGCTCCGTTAAAACAACGCCCCCAATACTCCGCTACATTCAATGTAATGGCGCCCAAAGACGCACCCCTAAAAATACTACCCGTTTGAGAAATATTCTTTTATATCAGTAGTACTGAAAATATTGACTGTCAGTGTTTAAACGTGTATTGAAAATTCTGGAAATACTTCCTGTTAATTTAAATTCTGTATTACTTTATTTAAAAACATATTTCAATATTTCTTTTTTTTTTTAACAGTTTAACGTCCCTTTTTAACAACGTGGTCTTTAGAGACGGGAAAGGATGGGGGCAAGGAATGGGAAGGAATTCGGCCATGGCCTTTTGAAGGAAGCATCCCGGCATTCACCTGGAGTGATTTGGGGAAACCATGGAAAACCCAAATCTGGATGCCCGGACGGGGATCAATATTTCTTTTGGGGCGGCTCCGCCTCAGAGCCTTTAACGACGAGCCGCTACTGGGTATACCGCAGGTTTTCGCCCGCACATACGAGGATCTTGCCCGTCACGGGGTAAGTGAGCGGCCGTATCCTTGAATATTTCCGCGTGTGTGGGCGACGAAGGATCAGGCGTGCGAGGGACCAGGACTGACCGGCGGAGCGTGCCACTCCTCGCCCCTCGCTTGGCCAGCACGGGAACTATTATGTAAAGCTACAGTCTCATATACTCTCGTACTCACGTTTAATACACATAACACTTAAAAAAAAATTAAAAACCGATCTTACTAACTACCAGTTCATGAAAATAATTGAAGCTGTGTGGATGTAGTTTTCACATGTAACAATCATCTAGCTGGAAAATAGCCCAGGTAATTCCCGTTTTTAAGAAAGGAGATCGGAGTGATCTTAGGAATTATCGACCCATATCTCTAACATCGGTCTGCAGCAGAATTCTGAAACATGTCATATGCTCGAACATTATGAAGTTTCTAGATGAGAACGAGTTACTTACACCATGACAACACCGATTTCGGAAGAAGAGATCGTGTGAAACACAATTGGCCCTATTTTCCCACGACATAATGAAAGTTACCGATGCAGGTTCGCAAATTGATGCAGTTTTTTTGGATTTTCAGAAAGCTTTTGATTCTGTGCCACACAACCGACTCTTAGCGAAGATTCGAGCTTACGGTATTTCGGCTCAGATTTGCGAGTGGATACGTGATTTTCTAACTGGTCGATCACAGTATGTCGTTGTTGACGGGGAAGCCTCTTCTAAGATAAATGTTACTTCGCGCGTTCCTCAAGGAAGTGTAATAGGTCCACTTCTTTTCTTAATATTTATAAACGATCTAGGTGACAACGTCAAATGCTGGTTGCGATTTTTTGCCGACGATGCGGTTATCTATAGGGAAATAAGGTGCTCCGACGATTGCTTAGAAAATCAGCGTGATTTGGATGCTATTTTCGATTGGTGCCGTAAATGGCAGCTTACACTTAATTGCAAAAAGTGCAAAGCAATGCGGATAAGTAACAAGAACAATCAGTTTGTTCACGAGTACAAAATAAACAATTCACCTTTTGACACGGTTGATTCCGTGAAGTATCTGGGGGTGATAGAACAAAGCAACATGAAATGGGACATGCACATAACTTCCGTCGTTGGCAAGGCAAATTCTAAATTACGATTCATAGGTCGTATTTTGAAGAATTGTAATGCTCAAACAAAGGAGATAGCGTATAAAACACTAGTGCGTCCGCATCTGGATTACTGTTGTGGGGTTTGGAATCCGTATCGCAAGGTTCTGATTGACTCAGTTGAGAGGGTGCAGAGGAGAGCCGCTAGATTCGTGACTTGTTGTTACAGCCGTTATGAAAGCGTCACAGAATTGATACATAGATTCGGCTGGGATAGTTTGGAAGACAGACGACGTAGCTTGCGTTCGAATTTATTGGAGAATATGCGAAAAAATTTAAATTTCGAGTGCAATGAAATACTTCTTCCGCCAACCTATTTAGGTCGCAATGACCGGAGGGATAAGATTAGAGAAATAAGATGCCGTACTGATACTTATATGTATTCCTTCTTTCCTCGCACTATTCGGGATTGGAATGGGCGGGCTTAGGATTGGTGCTTAGCACCCTCTGCCACCCACAATGTTTGTGATTTGCAGAGTATGAATGTAGATGTAGATGTAGAATCAATTCCATCGGATACCTTAATACATTGTTACAGCATTTAAAAAGTGTTACCACCCGACATTTTTCTTCTATGTGGTATTCTGCCTACCAAATATACCCTCCTGACGGATTTTACGTTCTCCATCTTTCCCCAAAAAAAAACAAAAACAAAGCACTGTCTCACTTTTTAGTCAACTAGAGAAGGCGAATGTTTGTGTTGTAATAACAAATGAGCGTGATAAACTGATATTCGTTTTCCATACTGATATCTTATTTTGAGAATAATTTACGAACAATAAGGTGCATTCCAGATTGTGAACATAGCTTTTATTATCGCCTACTTAAAGAAAACTGGACTTGAAGCTCAGTATGAAAGAGGAGCTCACAGACTAAAACAGAACCCTGGAACCCTGCACGGAACCTCCCTATCGCATGTTTTAATTAGCTAGGCATACACACACACATTTGTGCGCCAGCAATCCCGTGGCAATCCATATAGACGATAAAATGTGTGTGTTAATTGTCTAATGACGAGCCGCATCACAAACCAAACAACAATCGTTACAGATTTGAACGTGGCGAGCATGCGCGACGGTAACCATACACACAGATATCTCACTTAACAACAGATAAGATTTGGTTAGTGTCTAACAAGTTAAGTAAGACGAGCAGAGAATTCTTAGCTCATTTAATTGTGACATATCAGTAACATTCTCCATTGCGAAAGGTGAAACCGAAAGAATATGCGAACAGAAGATTAAAAAAATTAAGATATAGTGCATTGATAGAGGTTTGTGAGAAATATAATGTAAAAGTTGATAGTGCATTAATAAAAAAAGAAATGCGGAGCACTTTTCGCAAGAAATATATATATAAAAAAAAAAAAATAATAAAAAAAAAAATCGACAAGAAGTGTAATAGGCGAAGACAAAATCTACAAAACTAATTTACATTATTACTACTACTTACTACTGTTTATGAGAGATCAACACGAACCAATGGACAGTATTAGCAATATAGGAAGCCCAAATTATGAAGGGGAAGATGTATCTGTGCATTTATGTAATACTGGAGAAATCGAAGAAAATGCTTTTCAAATAGTACAAGTAGCAGTATATGATCGTGTTTATAATCTTCCTGCAACCACTTCTTTTTGTTTTACTATCCGTTTCTTGTTCTTTTTTACAGCTTTAATATAAGCTGCTGCACGAATAAATACATTTTTTGTGTAGAACTTAAGAACATGATTTATTTCAATATTGTCACGTCGCTTGTAACATAACCTCACTACACTTGGCTCTCGATGTTTTGGAATTCCCAGTGAGCCGCGAGCCAGGAAATCATGACGGATAAATCCGTAGACGGCTACCATAAACACAACAATTTGAGCGCGGCGAGCCAGATGAACGACAAATGTGTGGAACTGATGTTCGTGTGTATGGGCTCTGACAAGTACAGACTCGTCGCGACAATATCTGCGCGTAAATGTTTGGCGAGTTTACTTGCGCGCAAATGTGTGTGTGTATGGGCAGCTATTAGCATAACTCTACAACGTCCGCAGTAACTCTCCCAGAAATTTCTGTGTCCCTGTTGCTGAATGTCGCGATAAAGTTCCAGAAAATGAGTATTCACACATGATAAGCAGCCCTATATCACAATCCAACAACCAAAATTTTGAACCACTCTGGTAGGAATAAAACGCTTACAACTGTAGTGTTTTTTGATTAAGTATTTCTTCTCCTGTGCGCAGCAAGCATGGCTTTAAGTAAAGGAGAAATATTTTAGATGAGAGTGCTGAAAACTAAGAAATTCCAAACATTGGAATTACATTGTCACTTTATTTTCTGACTTATCAGAATTTTTACGTTTTTTAAAGGATAAATTTTACCAACAAAGCTTACTTAGTGCTTGAGGCATTCTCTGAAGATGAAATTATACTTATTTAAATCGTGGAGTTTTGTTGAAGAAGCTTGTTATACGAACGAACTGGGATCCCTCAAGAAGCAAAATAAGTTAACCATTTCAATCTTTTTAACTGACACAGGAGCAGCAGCAAATATTTTTGATATGTGATAAGCATTCTATGATATTTTACTACATAACTGCGGAAAATCAATTACCACCGTAATCAGAATAGCCGCTACTCCAGACATGAGATTATCAATCGACCTATTAACGTAATAAATTAAGCTGGCAGGAGTCATTCAGCCAGGAATTAGGATTTATTCAGTCAGTAATGAGTTGTTGGTTTCGTATTGAAGCGAGCCGTCTGTGGCTTAGTGGTTAAGCCGGCTGACTGGAGACCGAAATCTCTGTCGGGGCAGGAATTTTGAAACGCTTTTAATTCGACCTCTGAGATAACATAAGGTGTAATGTGAAGTACGCCAAAACGCCAGTTCGGATTCCACGTTTAACTGTAGGTACCTTATATCCGGCAGGATTACTGGGTTAGTTAAAGGGGAGTGACGACAGAGGCGCATGCGCGGACAAATAGAAACTCTGTCAAACTGGCGGCTGAACTTAATCTCTGCCCACAATGCCATACGCCCTTTCTTAACCTATTGAAGTTATATACCGTAAGGAATACCGAAGGCGTGACGCTGCAGAAGCCAGAGAGAAGACATTTCGATCTAAGAGGTCCATACAGACGAAGTAATATTGCCAAAAAAGACATTTTCCACACTGTCTGCACATTAAATATAGAGAGACTATTTACAAAAAGCCTGCGAGAGAAACAAAGACTGTTTTAAAGTTGTTCACACTGCTACATTATAACAAAATGTTGTGTCTATACATAATTATTTAAAAAAAGAGTGATTACAATGTACTATTGATGATAAAAGCAAAAAAGAAAAACATGAAATTTGGAATTCTTGTCTGTTTGTCTGAATTAATCACAGAGCGATAGATACGACATTGCTTTTTTAAATTGTAAGTAATGGTATTTACAAATAAAATATTTTTTTGCATTAGTACTTACATAGGTGCCCAAACCGTAAGATTTTGAATTTTTGTCTGTAATAACATCACGCACAAGAGTGGATTTCAACGCAGCTACATGCATTGACGTCTTGAGTCATATATTAGGATATAAAGTATTTATTATTTCGATAAGTTACAAATTTACCGATACTACAAAAGAAATTGTCTATGGCTTTACGTCTCGTCGACGTCGAGGTCATTAGAGGCGGGAAAGGACTGGAGCCAGGAACGGGGAAGAATTCGGCCATGGAATTTTGAAACACCGATCACAACATTCACTTGAAGTGATTTCGGAAAATCATGGCAAAACCAAAATCTGGATGGATGGACGGGGATTCAAACCCACCTCTGCCCGAATGCGACGTGAAGCATTACCGTTCATCCTTCACGCTCCGTAGACAGAAATCAAAATCGTAATTTTGTCTTCTGCCTGTGCACACGTCACGAAAAAAACTAAAGATCGAATTTCAGTGAACCTTGTGTGAGATATATTATGGTTTAACATAAAGTATTCTTTTTAATCGATGGGTTACATAGTTGTGTACGTATACGTAACAAAATGAACGTACACACTTTGACAATAAATTTGGCCGCCGTTGAAAAATTCTATCACTCTTATTTTACACAATCTGACATCAGTGTCATCCCAGGTTACAGTAATGCAATACTGTGTTACTGTTTCCTAGGATGACATTGATGTCAGATCGTGCAAAATAAGAGTGATAGAATTTTTCAGCAGCGGCCAAATTTATTGTCAAAGTGTCTACCTCAGAATAGTGTATGGACTTCAATTGAACGGAGCACAATGATAGTTTATAGTCCGTACTTATTAATCAATTCCACAGAAATCTCAAATTGTGTTAGCTTTCCTATATACAATCAAAGCTATCTTTTCGTACACGTACCAAGCAACACCACTGCAAATTTGATTTACAGAGAAACTTTGTAAAGAATACTGAATCATGCATGTGGGTAATCTACAATCATACAATTTTATTTATACTTGTGGCATTATCCTTCGTCGATGTCGAGGTCATTAGAGGTAGGAAAGGACTGGGGATAAGGAACTAGTAGGAATTCGATCATAGCTTTTTAAAGGAACCATCCTGGCTTTCACCAAGAGTTATTTGGGCAAACCAGTAAAAACCTAAATCTGGCCTGAGGGGGATTCGAACCCTCGTCTTCTCGAACGTGAGGCCAGAGCGTTACCGTTCACCCATCACACTTGGAAAAAATCTTTGAAATTTTCAGTTATGTACACAAAGACATTTAAAACATTTACACACAACCTAAATTCAAAATAAAAGGGGGAAATAAGAAAAAGAAGACAAAATAGGGTTGCTCTTGTGGCTATGCCTTACGATCCAACGTTTCCTTGATAGTTTATCAGTTAATCAGCAATATAAATCTGGAATTCCACATGGAAGAAATTTTGGGCACGGTTAATCAGATATAAAACGAATAAGATCTTTATACGACTCAGAACTTGCTATCCTAGAAATTTAAATAAGACCTCTAGGCTAGAGAATTTATAGAAAGAAATACTTGGGATTCGGTTAAAATGTTATTGAAATTGAAGAAGCTAAATAGCAAGATGAGCCAATTTCTGGTCTGATGAATAAATACTATTTAATTCATAAGCGGCCGGTAGGTTATTGGAGTGGGATGCAAAGTAATTAAGCAAATAGGTTCATGCGTCTAGTGCTGTCTACTTTTTAATGACAGGATTGTACTGACGGTGATAGAAGGCGAAACACTGTAATCTACGGAACGATTACAATTAGTGTTGCCCAAAATCGGTCTTGGTCTTGCAGTCTTGGTCTTGGTCTTGCATTTTTGCAAGACCAAGACCAAGACCAAGACCGCCTAATTTTAGCAAGACTAAGAGCAAGACTGACTGTGCAAGATTTAAGCAAGAACAAGACCAAGCCTGCAAGACTCTTGCGTCTTGCAGTTAGGACTTTTTTTTTATACTTTCTATACAAAATAAGTTTTTGGGTGCTTAGAATGGACACGAATACAGTATGCTGATGTGTTCTGTGTGGTTTTAAAACACAAAGTGCTTAAATATGTCGTCACCCATTTAATAAATATTGTAGACACTTTTAATACACTTCAAACGTGAAAAATTTTTCTATAATAGTAATCGAATAATATAAAAAGCGTGCAATAAAATTTATGTACTGTTTAGGAGCCCGAATATAATAATATATAAGAGAACTATTTAAATAAATAAACTGATATATTGACTGTTGCATCACAATATATTTTTGCAAATATTCATTTACATGTAAAGAATATATAGTATTTGCACAATTTTAACTCGAGGAGTAAACTCCAGAGTCAGTGGACCGGACAGGCTTAATTTAAATTATATACTTATCCTATATAATACAAGAAATTGACACATAGAAAACAAACGAAACTCAAAGTACTAGTACATAGAATTTTGAAGAAGAAAATAGGCAGAAAATATGTAGGAAGACGTAAAGTACTGATATAATATAAATGACTATCAGTGCGTTTTCGTTGATGAAGGAATTGACGGTCTGAATAAGTAAATAAAAAATAATACATTAAATGTAGTAAGTATGACACTTAATTGAAGTATCGAAAATCGAAATAATAAAAACTAAAAATAATCTATATAGAATATGCGTAATCAAATTATATGTAGTATGTTACCGAGAAGATGTTTATTTTCTTAATATTTCAAAAGTTACAGTTTCAAAAGTTAAAGTTACAAACTAATTTAAAATCTAGCTTTTAATAATAATCAATAAGGTTATCTACCTTATTAATAGGGAACATGCAATATTTTTATTTTTGCTTTCATTTTAAGTAACTTCATGCAGAATACACCACAAATAAATTTAAAAAATTAAAACGGTAATATGTCTCGTAAAACGGCGGTCTGAAACTGACAGTTTAAATTTGCGCGCCAAAACTGACTTCCAGAGCCGATGACGTCACTCCTGTCAAGTCCTTTCTGACCTGTCAGTTGCTGTGGAAGTAAACTTGTCGTTTTGTGGTGGAAAAAACCATGTTAATCATATCAGCGGTCATTGTCTTTGATAATATTTCAAGGAGAGTTTGTGAAGAGTTCAACTTTCCAATCAAGCTTGAACACACTTTATGGATGTTTACAGTTTGTAAATCTTCTCCAAAATAATGAAGAAGACTCGCTTCACAATCCTTTTCTTTTACTGCATTTATATATTCACTCAGAATATCCACCTAAAAATATGAGGTTATTATTGTAGCATATAACATATATTTATTAATTTCATTGATACTATTTATTTAACAGCATTTATGCACGCTTTAGAGATTCTTATAAACCTGTATAGAGAAAGATTCACCACAAGTTGGATTCCGCCACGGCTTGTGAGAACCTTGGTGGCTCTGGGGTATGGAGCATTGCCCTTGTTAGGCAAAGGATGCAGGTTCGAATCCATCTTGTGGTGAGTTCCATCTTTTCTTTCTATAAAGATTTATAGTTTCATCAAATAAACAGGTATACTGAACTGCTTACTTGAGAGAAACTGTTAGTGACAGGAATGTGACCTATTTCTTTGGCTTTTATAAAAGATTTTCCAGAAGCACATTTAGATAAATTTGATTTCTTCCAGTAACATGTTATAGATGTAAGCGCAGGCTACTCAGATCTTCTGTGTAACCATAGCAAGAGTGCAGCAGCATGCTTACACCCACCTGGAATAAGATTTTAGTGATAATAATGTGCTAAATTAGGGGTGTGGTGAGAGCACAGAACAACTGAACTCTCTGGCGAGACGATGAGAGTTTTCTGCTCCCCATTTGTCCGCATGACATTTTATAGGCCATAAATAACATACAAACTTTACCTTCCGAAGTGGCCCAATCTTCGCATTGGCAGGACTGGACTAAACCTCCCCTTTCATTTACAATGGCTGTAACATGATAACCTTCTTTGCGAACTTTATGCTCCGGTGTAACTCTACTTTTTACTATACACAATTCGCCATCTCTTTTAATTTGGACATAGCCGATTGCATTATCGCCATAAGATTCCCTTTTGAGCTGAAATAAGAGCTATGTATAGAAGCTGCTAAACGAAATAGGAAAATTCAATGGGATTTATACGTACCATAGTAGTTTAGTCCCTTTCATTTCTACACTTGAATACTCAGCACTTTCGACAAAAAAAAATTACGACCATATCTACACTGACTTTCGGTAAATTCCTGGAGTCCGCTTTTATAAATCTGACTTCCATTTTTATTGAAAAATACAAATAATTTTCTCAATAAAACAATGTTCTCTTTGACAACAATAAGCTGTCATAACAGTAGTGACGTCACTAGACGTTGATTGGTGTTTTAAAATACGTTCCGTTTCAAGTAACTTCAAATCGAAATTATTGTAAAAAATTAATATTAACCAAAATTAAAATATTACTGTAGTCATTGTTTTACATTTTTTTAACATTTTAATGACAAAATACCCATAATCCTCATAACTGCATGTTCCCTATTATTATGGAAGCTATAGGAGTGAAATGCAGGACACTACAAATAATGAAGAAGACTCGCTTCACAATCCTTTTCTTTTACTGCATTTATATATTCACAAAAGAATTAATATAAAGTAACAGTAATGTCAGCTATTGTGTACTGTTCTGTAATTTCATTTGTGTTGTATTTTTATTGAAATAAATGGTAAATTCAGTAAATTGTATAATTATTTTATTCCATTTCATATAAGGTGAGGGTCTATCAATCTCTTTCTAGACAGATAATGTTCTTTAAAATACAGTCAAGTTAATGTCATTAATTTGTTTTCTATATGTTTAAACCATGTTTTAGTAGATTGAAGATTATTAAATGTAAACGTTTATTAAGAAACAGACTGACTCCCGCGTGACACAGTTGATAGCTCAGTTGGTTAGTTAGAGCATCGCCACTGATCGCTTAGGTCGTGGGTTCAAACCCCAACTGGTGTCAGCTGATTTTTTGAATTTCTCATGAAATGTTTAGACATTTATTAATTTGGTTGGTCTTTACCATGGCTATGTTAATTCAAGCTTAAAATATACCTATTCTGTTGCGTTGTTCTAATATCTAAAGTAACGTTTAATAAATAGCGACAGGCTAATAGGTAATTGCAAGACTTGCGAGACTCTTGCTGCAAGACCAAGACCAAGACCGGGAGTGCAATACCAAGACCAAGACCAAGACCAGGTGTATTGATGCAAGACCAAGACCAAGACTGGCCAAATCTTGTCTTGTTCTTGCATTTGGGCAACACTAATTACAATTGAATCAACGTTTAATTCATATCAAGATCAAGTATGTATAGTAAGTATATTTAGATGTACAAAGGAGTAACTGTAACTATATTTATTATTATGATTGTGAATGGACTAGCGGTGAAGATCTTAACTGTCTATCAATAGGGTTCGGTTAGAATCTCGTAGTTGGTGAAATTAAGCTGAGATTTCTCTATTGCTAATCTTGCCTAGAATTCATTAAGTTCAGTAAGACGCTGAATTCTATTGTAAGTTGAAGGATCACTTTGACCGTCAGGATTACCGGTATTGGTAAAGTTACGATAGGAATATGAGCATCCATTTGAAACTAGAAATGCTATCTTCGTCATCACTCTGCAGCATTTACCGTTGCTAAGAGTGTTAGTTAAATCGGTTTTACCTGATGGAAGTGACATATTCACTAAGTTCTCTAACAAAACTCGCTGGGTTGCGGAAACATAAGCCCATAAAACAATAAAGTAGGCTTGCAACGATTATTAGGCAACTATCCGGTATTTTGCCTATTCGGCAACTTTTATTCTATTTTGCCTAGTGCCAAATTTGTAGGTAATATTCAACCAAATATCGAATACTTACGATAATTTTTTTTTCTGATAACTGCTTGAAATAAAACGATTGATTCATTATATGATAATGTATTTTACGTACAGTTGTAAAAATAATCATGCATAGTAAACTTCCAAATTTTCAAAGTAAAACTAACAAACATATTGAATATATATTCACCCAAATCATCATAATTGAAATTTAGGAGTGGAATATTGTGATAAGTAAAAATTAATTTTATGCATTGCCAGGCAATAGTAATAGTTACAAGGTATCAACCTGAATTTAATAAAACGCAAGCCATAATTTATTCTTTTCTTGCCAGAATTAATCTATTCAAGGAAAACATTGGAAGGCAAGAATTTTCCCAGTTCGCCAATTCGTCACTGACAAACGTCGAGGATGATGACGGTTTGGCCTATGATCAACGTTTAGCCTAAATACCCTTCTCACAGACTAAAAACGAGGTTTTAACACGTTGTGACTATGAAAATACGGTTCTCAGTTATTGATCCATGTGGTACCGTTGAAGAATGGCATATCGTACTACATGGAGAATTGGTCGAAATAGTTACTATCGAACATCTTAAGCGCAGTTCAGAAAGTGATATCAGCAAGTAACCGATATTCTTAAGAAAGAGAAGGAACCTTGACAAATAACTCATCGTCGATATTTGAGGCCATGCGTCAAACATGCCAAAACCGGCACATAGAGGTACTTGAAGAGGAGGGTGAGAATCAAGAGCAGCAACAAGGATTTTGATGCCAAGCTTGCCGAATACGTTTGCCAAATATTCGGCCGAATTGACGATGTACAATGGAAATTGAAATACGCAAATTGATCAAAGTTAGCATACTGGCGGTAAATAAAATCTATCTCTTGATTACGGATGAGATCAGTTGAATCTGTAATAGTGTGAAGTCGTGTAAGAACAATATGTAGTTACGCTTGCGTCAAGCCAGTACTGACTGAATTCAACAGCAAAGTTAATGATGAATTGCAGATGACTGTCTGATTGATTCATATACAACTGGGTAGGGAATTAATTCTGTCAATAGAACAAAAAGTAACGCTGACTAGAATATATCAGCCTAAATACGGAGAAATTAAATCTACTTTACGAATGAAAAATAATTCAAATTAAACAGCCAATCTTTTGTAAACGAATATCCTGTATAACTAAATTAAATTTATTCCCACATCTTTCTTAAAGCAATATCTGTCATCAATAACAAAGAAGCGATTACTTAACACAATTAAAGAATTTTCTTTAGTTCAAAACCTCGCAATTAGTAAACCTATAATTTGATAAGACTCTGTTGGTTAGATTTGCAAAATCGTCAAGGTTCTCCAGATCACAATACTACAAAGAAGCAGTATTCAACACAAAAATAATTTTCAAGGTGAGGTGCTCATTTTTTAAGATATTCATATGCTATTTGGGAATAATGCGCATGATGTCAGCACAAGTAAGGCATATGAAAAATACGATATAGATTAGTTCCATCTTTCTCTCTCTTTTCAAAATAAATGGGAAGGTTTTGTTGGAGCTAAAACAGATTCTCTAGAGATTTTCGGAACTATGAATAGCAGAAAAACAATGTAAACTAATTCAAAGAAATTCAGAGCCAAATCGCATAACGTAACAAATTAATTAAAGTTTATTTTCAGTTCAAAGGGTTATGAACCATTAGTGACTTTTTTCCCTGCGCCTTTTAATTTTTACTCAGCATTGCGTCTACTGAACAAACATTTACAGACAATACCTATCATGTATTAGAAGACAACTGCACTTTTTGTAGCAGCTGCAATATCAAATAATTAGTATGAGATGATAAGAAAGTAAAAAAGATTTTAAATTAATTATAAACGTCAAAAACAAACGATTCATTTTTTCAAAAAAATAAATAAATGTTAAATAACTGATTTCAAAGTCTCATCACCATACATAAATGACATCTTGTTCCTTCATTTTTCAAACTCAAGCTAGGTTCCCCGCTTTAGGTATAATATGAAACAATTATAAATCCAAAAAAATTGGCAATTACCTGAAAAACCTAACACAATTTTAATTTAAAGGAAAAAAGTGAATGCATATGACATTGTTGACAAAGAGACAACGGAGATCAGTTAAGCTACTTAAGTGAATCAGTTCGAAATTGTCGCGCAGTCCACATCCGTTATGAATATTTTAACCTAATGGGGACCAACAGTTCTGCGTGACATCAGAACCAAGGAGTATCCTACTGCACTTCACAAGAACATGAAGAACATGCAGATTTTTGTAAGGTTAAGGTTTTTTAAGAGCCTATAAACACTCAAGTGGATTTGAGGATTCAAACCGGGGACCACTTGATACTTCGCCAAGTGCCGTGTCCAACTGAGCCAACACACTATCAAAATTAACGGAAATATATGCGATAATAACTACTTGCTACTTTTTATGATACGTGTATTAGGTCCGTAGACTACCTTAATCTGAAGACAGATTTTGACAGTGTGAGTCATTCAATTTTACCGTTGGGCCGTATGTTCATAAAAGAATGTCTAGCACTTTCTTCTATACTTTAATCATGCGAGGATCGTTGACGTTTACCAGTATTTTTTTTTTAATCTGCTTAGCGTCTCTCTAACAGCGAGGTCTTTAGATATGGGAAAGGATGGGGGGCAAGGAATGGGAAGGAATTCGGCCATGGCCCTTTGAAGGAAGCATCCCGGCATTTCGTGATTTGGGAAACCATGACGTTTACCAGTAAAGTCATATAGATCTCCGCTAGTTATATTCGGTATGGTGTTGCCTAATAACATGCACTGATAAGTTACTAGATTACCAAAAAAATAACCGTGATCATAAACTATCTTAATTACACACAAACTATTTTGTATCTAGTTGTATATTTCGACTAAAATCAATGAGAATTGCAGCTGCCAAATTGAGCATTAAATACAATTTATGGCGTTGGCTTTTTTAAAAAAACAAAGGCATTATAATTACCCAATTAACAATGAATTTAATTCCGAGCTTTTTACTGCCACATTCAGGACTAAAATACATAGGATGTCAAAATTTTAGTTAATTTTGTTAAATTTTAGGATATTTAAACGTAAAAATTGTCTGGGTTAAGGAATCTAAATAAATAGAAACAAATGTATGAAAGCATAATCATCTCGGAATGCTAAAACTGGGTAGTTGAACAATAAGCAGTAATTTAATCAGGTTAAAAACCTAATATATGCATGTGAATGGGACGCAAATTTCCAATTCAAGCTGAAAATGGTCGAAGAAAATTCTTGAGGCCCCAAAAAGTTTTTCCTTGATGCGTACCGTGTTACTGACGTCATTACTTGTTACACGCTGCCGAATTTAGTTTCCAATAATTTAATGCCATGTTTCCAAATAACCAAAGTTACGCAGGCAACAACAATATTAACAGAATCCAAAGACTGGGGTTTTTATTCTTGATGTAGAGTGATCTTTGGCGCCTATCTGTTCAGTTTACAAAGAAATTATAATTTATTGTTCCATCCGCTGTTTAAATAGAGTCATAACACAAATTGTAATTTTTAAGTTCAGTAATACCGAAAACATTACCCAGATTAGTTCTGTAGTTTTTTGTGATGCATTTACAATTAAATCCCAAGTAAACGGCATCTTACTTTTTTATACTGGTATATGTAGTGAGGTGATACATAGTGAAATATTAAAAAATAAAATGGTAGGTATCCTACAAATCTTCATTGTTACCGTGAGTATTTTGCAGCTCAGTGATATTCGTTGTGATGACCTCCGCTCTCTGGAGACGACAGCTACTTCGTTAGCTCGCCGCTGACGGCGCCAGTGTAGGCCCGCCCCCGCCACACACACTGTGCAAAAACTGCCGAGCAGCGCTCCGCTCCATTAGCAACAGGTAGTCAGCGCGAGGCAGGGCTATTAATTCGACACCTGTTGCGGCAGAGAGGTCCGTTTTTACACCTGCACGACTGGAAGCGGCGCGCTGACCGTTTTATAGTGGTCGCAATCAGAGTTGTGGAACGGCATTTAACACCGCGTCTAAGCGGCTCACCCAAGGTGCAAGATTCGCCGAGACAGGGGAAATAAGACGGTGATAATATGTGCGGCCCCTTAGTTTTTCGAATGGGTTATCAACCTTTCCCATGTATTGCTTTTTTAAGATCCTCAATAACCAGCATTTCCAACAAGTGGATGCTGTTACGACAGAAGTTACAGCTGTGTAATTGTGTGCTGCCTCGTTATCATTAAAGCTTTCTCACATTCTTTTGGCAGGAGTGAAATTAGGTTGGGAGGAGCTGTTTCTTCAAAATCTATTTTTGTTTTTTTGCTAGAATACTGTTGCTGAGTTTTAAATACATAATAAAATAGATAATGAGTTGTCGGATAAAATGCAAAAAAATAGTTTTCCATATTTTCCAAATTTTTATGGCTTTACTCTTCGTAAACGTTAAGTTCATTAGAGATGGGAAATAATTGGGACAAGATATGGGTAGGAACTCGGCAATGCCTTTTTGAAGGGACCATTCCAGCATACCTCTGGAGTGGTTTCGGTGAACCATGGAAACCAACTGGATTTCCAGACGGTGATATGAACCTGCGTCACAGTTAATAACTCAATATTTAATACCTGTAAGTCATTAATTTACAGCATGCAGACAATACATGATAAACCAAACAGGATTTGCGTTTTAATTTATCTTTCCGGCCCTCCTTTCCTGTTTGTGACTCAAGAATTAAAACTACGTGTTTTTATTAAAAAAATTAAGTAGGGCGCAAATCTATCGAAGCAGGTTGTCCTAGGTGAATGATGCTATCTGAATAAAGGTAAATGCTCCATAAAAGACATCCGCAGTAAAATATAATTGTCGTGATACCTTCTGAAAAGATTATCTTGGGTTTATTTAATAGTAATCAGAATGGGCCTTGGAGACATTGTAAACTTTCAACTTGCAGTAAAAGTAGTCGCAAATGAGGCCGAAAAGTCCAGTTCGTAGTCCATCCCTCTGCCGAACGGAATTTATGGATTGAATCATTACTCAGCCATGCATCTCAAAGAACTTCCATAAGACGATTGATTCTGTAAAATACATGTGATTGACTGCTGTAGTAAATGTTCAAGATTGTCAAGTACCGGATGATAACAAAGGTAGGAAACGCTGTTATGCTAAGGAATAAAAATTGTGATATAACAATTTTTGTTCAGCACAAAATGTTCAGTATGATTAGAGTGCGAAAATTAATACAGTGATATTTGCAGATGATCTGGAGATAAAAAGTTGTAAAGGAACACTTATGTTGAAGATTCCTAGCCTGATTATCAGCAATCAGATGAGGTCGAACTGTTGACGAAATATAAAAACAGCTGTCCCTACTGTAAGGCTCAAAATTCCCTCACTAGTTGAAAAATTATTTTGAAGCATGGATAATACTATACGTAATATAGTCAAACAATATCAGTAATTTAAAAAGAAATGTGTAAAGTGTATTAAAACATTAAGCGACTACTTTGGTAATAATTTACATGAATTACTGATGAGCGATATGTGACTACGGAGATAAATAATCGCTTAATGTTTACGGTTAATCAAAAGAATATGATTTGATAATTTCTGGACTACCTGTGATTTTAACAGCTGGTAAATTTTTATAGCGATTTCCTTTTTCATGGACGGAATTTATGTAGAAATATAGTGAATAGCGCACTATAGAAGGATGTAGAACGGTTCAAGAGCAGATAAGACCTCAGATGAGAATGGCAGCATCTTCAACGCGCTATAAGAAAAGTGTGTAATTGTCTTGCGGGCAGTATCAAATTCTCCAGCAGGCGCCACTCATCACACTGGCTGAACTGAACAAGTAAACGAAATTACAACACTGGAACAGCTTAATGCGCGATGAAAGGAACCTCTAATTTACTATACAGACAAATCTAACTTCACAGACGCGGGAGGATGTGCATTTACTGAAACGCAAATGAATAAGTGCGGGAAATATAAGCTTGCACCCTAAAATGGTTAACATGAAGGAACAAATGGAACAATAGCATAAAAGTTTGACAATTAAATATCTAAATCAAACCAGAAGATTTGAAATTTAAATTCGCATTTGTCCACATGAAATAAATATTTTCATCTGTCGTTTTTAATATATTTAAGTGCTTAAAGTATTAATTTCTTGTCTGATATAATTTGTAGAAAGTTTTTTGTGGTGTTGTATTGTCAACCTAAAGCTATAGATTTTGCAGAATTACTACTCAGGAGATTAAAAAATCTCCTTATCTCGTCTTTTTCATGTACAAATGTTTCCATATGTTCTTATCATCTTTGCCATTTAATGTTTTTTCAGAGCTGTTTATTATAAATACTTTCACATATGCATTGTATTGTACTACAGTAACTGAGTCAATTGTCTATTAATGACGTTTGGTCCTTACTGTTGAAGGTAAACATACATTTTTATTTTATCCACTGAAAAGTATTGAAATAAAATATTATGTTATATATATATATATATATCATAATATTTTATTATATATATATATATATATATATATATATATATATATATATATCACACTCACTGGCACTCCAGTATTACCCGTTTGATAGCCATCATAAATCAAGTAAACGGTCAGTTACAATGACTTGGTTAAACGCACAACGGCACACTGCGGTGTAGTGGGAACGTGAAAGTTGATGCAATAGCTACGAAAAGGGCATATGATGATGATAAGCCACATTTCGAAATACCATACACTGATTACTTCATTAACTTTAAGCAAAAGTTAATGACTACGTTGGAGCGAAAATGGAAGGCAGACTCGAGAACAAATAGAAGGTTGTACGAAGCAGAGTAGCAACTCATTCCAGTTAGACAACAGTTCCACAGAAGTACAAATTCCAAACAAAACGAAAAAATTACATCTATATTTCTCCTGAAAACTAGATAAGAAGGAAAAGTAGGATAATTAAGAAATTGCAGATATAGAAATATGGAGATACTAAAACAGTGGAATAATAATCTAGAATGAAGCAGCCACTGTGGCTCAAATGCACTGATGTACTGCACACTGGACCGGGGAGGTACAACGAGACATGGTACGAGACCAGGCACTCTCGTACTGGCAGTCCTCATTGTGGGTTTTAGGCAATAACCTGGGCGAATGCTGGGACGGTCGCCAATCTGTGCCTCATAAACTACACATTTCACAAATCAAAAATACATTTATCATATAGAACAAACAAAGTTACACGTTTTACAGAGAGATGGCAGCACAAGACTTTCCTGCAATAAATTAGGTGTGCCGGACTTAACAGCAAGAACTCATCGTGGCGGCTAGTGTCCACTTGGTAGTTGTTGAACGAAGAGGAGGAAAAAAAAAAACAGGAATTAATCAGAAGAGGAGATGGATGGATAGTTAAAACTCGTGACTTGAGAATTACAGTCGTAAAACTTAGATACTGATGCATTACCAGGATAATAGAATTGGGAGAGGGGTTATAACCTTTTAATCAAAAAATGAATCATCGCAGGGAAAACAGAGCAAAGAATACAAGTTACAAGAAAAAGTAGGAAGCTTTGCGTTCAAATTAAGGACAATGTTTGACAACGCAACAGGAGAAAATGAAACCAAAAATGTGTTATATGAAAAGATCTGTTATCTGACACTAATATATAGGTGTAAAGCGTGGACCATGACAAGGAGACACCAGTCTCGACTGCATCGAATGGGGTTCCTAAGAGATAACTAGTAAAGCATAGTATAGTGAATGCAAAAAATTGAGAGAACTTATAAGTGAAATTATTTTAAGAAAAGCAAAAAAAAAAAAGGAAGTGTAAAAAAAGCTACATATTAGCTTTACTTAAACTAAAGCGCAGAAAGCGATTTAGAATACTACAGACAAGATTAATAGGCAAACCATTTTTTTTTTTTCAGCTTTACGCTTCATCTACGTCGATGTCATTGGAGGAGAGTATCGACTGGGAGCTAGAAACGTAAAGTATTTCGTCCATGCGTTTTTGAAGGAACCATCCTTCCATTCGCATGGAGTGATTACGAGAAACCATGGAAACATGAACATGACTGGTCGGGGATTCGAAATTCCATTCTCCTGAATGCGAGGCGAAATCACTACCACTCACTTACTACGCTCGGCAGTGGGGCAAAAGGAGTTAGCTGATAATTTTGGAAAAAACTGACAGAACCTTTATATGCCAAGTCAAAAGCAGAGATGAAGGAGTCAAATGATGACAATAAATGGAAAACCGCTTAAACATAGATCCCGGATGTAGGGTTGCTGATTGCGTTTGCAAATGTTCGGGGTACATGGCAAAATTACTACTTTTCAATGCCGAGGACAGCCCAGCAGAAAGATAAAAACTGTCACGTATTTTTTTATTAAGCCCGTCAACAGGCGGCAGCACGCATGCGTGGTGTACGATGCCACGTGCTCCCTGCTAGCACGTAGCCGGCACGTGCTTCCGCCAGGTGCGTATCGACTGAAGCCGAAGAAAACCGAGAGCGCCCGAAATGCACGCACAGTCACTGGAAAGCCGGATAACTTAGAAGAAGTGTACATTCACAGAAATAATACGAGTAACTTCGTTACGCACAAATAAACGGCATTATTCTTCCAACAAGTGTCATATAGAAGTTACCTACGCCTTTACCGTCGCAATGTAAGCTACCTCCTACCGTAGCTACTGCTAACTTTGTTCTGGTTATTAAGTTCCCGTATTAGGAACTTCGCACCGTCTGCGTATTGTTACTATGATAAATATTTCATCTCAAAAACCAAACAAATCCTGGTGGAAGATATCGTACCTAATATATATATATATTTTCAGTCTGATGAATAAGCATTACTAAGCAATTGAATTTTTCAATTAAATAACTTGTAGCAAATAGTTATAGCTAGAATAATATTTTAGTTAATAAATCTTACTGAGAAATATAAGAATTTTAGGACGTGTGTGTCAGTTAGCTGAACAATTGCCTAAATAACAAGAAAGTGTTTTATTAACTTTTCGTATTCTATTAACTACTCCATTTTTTTTTTAATCAAGTTCTGTTGACACATGATATCAACAACTAAGAACAGATTTTTTTCAAAAAATGTATAAAATAGTATGAAACAGGTAACGACTCAAGTATAAAATAGTATTTTACACTAAATCAGAAAAGTCTGCTGTCTGGGGTCCCATCTTTGACTTCTTTAGTTACTTAAGACCATATGTTTTGCGTGTTTTCGTATTTCATTTCTCTAGTCCCGACTTTCAGACACATAACTTAAATTTTATATTTTATTGAAAATGTTTACGCTTACACTTATTGTTCTATGCTTTCGTTCTCATAAAACTCCAGAACATTTATACGTCCTAGGTTACACTTTATTGGATAGAACAATTGAAGACTGATATTTCATAATTTGAGAGAGTGTTTCTGCTAAAGGAGGGTCCAAGGATTTTTGTTGACTAAGCAGAGCACAATATCAAATGGGAAATTGAACACTTTCGTTTATTCGGAAACGTGCTGGAGACACTTAAGCAAGTTAAGTAATTTTCTACGGTGATGTTTGTTACAAAACAAGAAAGTTATTAATGCAAGAATTACACTTTATAATAAATAATATTTTACTACTGGGAATAATAATATTTTTATATTAGTGCCACGGAATGAAGGAAGAAGTTAAGTGGTTATTACATTACACATCATTCTGATGTTTGTGCATAATTACATACAAATGGAAGAGCCACTTCTTACTTTACGATTTCTAGCCACAGGAAATACTTATGAACATTTAAGGTTCAGTTCCTTAATCTCGACATATTTCCTTACGAAAATCATACGGGAAACATGTAGGGCTACTTATAAATGCCTCAAGGGTAATCAAATGGAACAAATTTTTAAATAGGAAACATTTTTTCGCTTTTGCACAAAACAAATCATAAATCTTCTAAACCAATATTAAAGTATCTGACATAAATAAATCATTTTTTTGTTTCAAAATAATAAAATCCTTCATTGAGTCTCCATCTCTGTGGTAAACAGATGTATTCAGGAAATTGATGTCTAAATTATACTCTCCATCAGGTGTGATTGGTGTTGTTTGAAGTGACTGCATTGATATTATTCGAGAAGCATAGGGCATTTGAGCTCTTGCATTTAGAACTTCTGTTGGTGAAGTTAACTGGATACCACGCGACGGGGATAATTCTGATTACACCTGTGTTCATAGGCGTATCCAGCGAAGGACAGGGGAGGCTGCTTCCCCTCTCTCCCCCCCCCCCCCCCCCCGTACAAGAAAAATCAAGTTGCCTTCAGCATGCTTCGACGAGTGAAGAACTGAGGAAAGATTGACTGGATTATGCCTGATGAGTGTGCATCGAAATTTCGTGAAAGTACACCATGAGATGTTGACAAATAAAGTTATTGAAAATTTTTCTGAGTATCCGAGACGATTAATGTTTACATAAAAATCTATAATTGAGTTACGATCTTGATTAACTGCAAAGTAGGTACTTGGATTACTATGTTAATTAATAATAAAAATAGTTTCCTCAATAGGTTTGAATTTAATTTTGTAAGAAATCATAATTTTTCTGTCCCCCACCCCACTTCCTCGAAACAAATAAGAGTTGCCCCTCCCACCCCTCCCCCTTGTTCTGATCCTGGATACGCTCTTGCCTGTGATGATGGGGATTGAGAATATGCTTAAAAGCGGTAATTTTCTGATTGATGAGGTGATTGAATTATGTCAACGGGGATGGTATGGCAATGGAATGGTGAAAAATGACTGAATATCAGAGTTTAGATAATACTGATTGAATATCCTGTTTACGGACTGACAATGGGCGAATGGTTCTTGATATATTTGTCTGGATCTATCACATCCAAATGGTGATTATATTGTGATTGGTTGTATTGAAGTCTAGTGACATTTGAATGTTCAGGTAATAAACCCCTTTGGGCGTATAGTTCAATTATGTTTAATAAAACATCTTTTTCCTTCGTCATTTTGGTTTTCCAAACACCGTAGGTCCTTCCGCTTGATCACGCGCCGAGTGACTGATTTGGAACAATTAGCGTTAAGCACGCTAGATCTGTTTACACTGTGCGATCTAGTGTGCTAGGTCGGGAACTATATGAGCTAGCGTGATATAACCCATACAATCGCACTAGACTGGAGCATTAACTGTCTAACTGCCTATACAAAAATTGAAATTAGCGCGCTAGGTAACTTAGTGCTCCGCAAATTGGATTATTATACTGGCTACCATCATAGCGCTATTTAGATAAGCATGAAATTTCAAATAAATAACTAATTTTTTGGCACTTATAGTGTTAAACGGAAGTGAAACTGCGATGCCAGCTATAAGGCAATTACATGTTGAGGAAATAACTGCACACAAATACGAAGGACAGAGATAAAAATTATAATAGAAGGCAGGTTTATTTAAAATAACACGGTGCTATTTACGACCATTAAATGCATAAATATAAATATATATATATATATATATATATATATATATATATATATATATATATATATATATATATATACATCATGACTTGTAATTAATAATGTTTTCCTTTTTCCACATGATAGTTAGAACCAAGGATTGTCAGTTCCTGTAGCACTAAGGGGAGCTTAAGTGTTGCCATCTGTATGCGATTCGTGTAACTTATATTCTCTGTGATAGATATATTTTTGCTCGGGAAATGTGTAGTTTATGAGGCGGAGATTCTATCCGTCCCATCATTCGCCTAGGTGATTGCTGGAAACCGCCTAAACACCGCAATCATGACGGCTGGTGAGAGGGGACCAGGAATCGAACCAGTTACCAACTTGATCCAGTGTGGTAGTGCCTTAACGCGCGCAGACACACTGGCGGCTAGGCAGGCTTGCTCCAAAAGGGGTCCAAATATTTCGTCCAGTATTGACCAGAGTACTCTGCTGAATGTGAGTATACATTGAGACAACATTTCTTAAATTTAGCCAATGAAGTTTTATGTAAGCAGGATAAAAATAAACTTATTTCATCATTAGAACCAGTACTTACTTTACTTTCCGTGTCAGGACTGTTTCAAATTGTTTTTTCCCAGAAACTAGCTGCTTGGATCGATTTGTCATTGTTTAAGAATAGGTCTTCATCTTGGCACGTGAAGCCCATGTCTCTGCACTCGAGATGTTCTGGTGTCTGAATGTAGCCGCAGTCACACTTGTCGTTATCCGTGTATCTCCACTTTTTCATATTGCTCCTGCACCTTGATACTCCTGTTACGAGTCAATTCAAAGTCTTCCATTCCTCGTACGGCAGATTCAAACCCGGGGGCCAGTTCTTCTTGGGCCCTAAAGCTTGAAGGTGTAGGAAGCACCTCCTTCCATAATGATAGTCTTCATTCTACCGGAATTTTTTCTAGTCTCCTACCCTCTTTTTAAGAAACTTCTCTGTGAGCGGAGGCGTGGTAATGATTTGATTGTACTGTACATTGAGTCAGTCTCTTGTTTGAGCTTCTCTGAGGCAACTCTCCGTCTTATATCCGATGGTGCTATACCTGTCAGTGCATATATTTTTTGTGTTGGATTTGGTCTCATCTACCCAGTTACCAGCCTGACATTACAACCAGTGACTCTACCGTATTAATATTGCTTCTGTAAAGAAAAAGGAGCTCTATCAGTCTATGGTCGGAATTCATTATCAATCGATTCATAAATATCTTCTTTTTTGCTTCACGGTATAGGCAAATGCCGGTTTTAGGAAGAAGTTTCTGAGTATATAAAACGAGAACTCGTGACCATGTTTTGGGTGTGATCACGAATCTAGAATAGTCCACAGGTCATTAATACAGTGACAAGAAATCACTTTTATGGACAAAAACTGATTTTTTTTTGTTAGTGATTGGTCATGGCCGCATCTGGCTAGCATACGAACTTGACCTGTATTTTCCCTAAGGCTTTAGTATGTGAACGAAGGCTTTGCGGGCGTGTCGCTGAAATATAATCCTTTTGTGTTCACTGCCAGAAGATGTTGTGGTGAGACGAGGTTTTTGCAGCATTTTTTGCCATCTTGTGCACGTCAAATTCGAGTGCTGCGACAGCCAAAGCCTAAAAGTAGTTGCCGCAGAACGCGCATTTGATCAGATGGGCTTTCGAAGTATCCTTACTTTTTTCGAAATATTCGCAAAAAAACTGTATCCTTGAAAGTTTTTTAAGATGTGATGGGGAGGAGGGGATGTGTGGACTTCCATTAATTAGCTGCCGTGTTTTTTCTTAAATTTGAACTTCCCTCCCCCTTCGTGAAACTTGGTAAGGTATGGTGGGATCCTTCCCACCTCATGCGAGATTTACCTCATAATTTCAATTTTTAAACAAATAAATTTATTTAATATATTCATGTATTTTGCCTTATGCCACTAAATACCTAAGCGTTAGTACTGATGTCTGCTATGCACTACATTTTTTCTATGAAATAAGAGGAGAAATATGATATACAATGTTGGCGTGATATTTTTGCTTGCCTCCTCGCTCCCTTTAAATGAGATTTGGTGAGATTTTGCTGGACACACCCTCCCCATATTTTACCTCATATAATTAATACACGTCCCTTAAACCAAATGTGACCAGTATTTCCCCCTTGTTTTAATGTACACGTGTGCAGAGTATCATTGAGATCGGTTAAAAACTAAGGATTTTTATAAATAACATACAAACATATGTCACATTGTTTGTGCCATTATTTTACTAACCGAAAAGTATCGTTTTGTAAAGCTTCACAATCGGCGAGCGCAATCTTAGCTATGCACATAGATGTTCATTAAAGGAATTTGTTGATCGAGATGAGCAATTGACAGCGACATTTGTGGCGCTTACAATGCAGCTGTGATAGATCGATTGACTCTCATTCTTCAGCACTACTAGTTTCGGATTTAACTGTTAGAGCTCGTACCATCCTAGCCGACTTTGCTAGTAACCATTCAGCAGGGCCAATTAACCATCGCTCCGATCAGTAAGGGAGCGTGCATAAACCACGTAGCTCCATTTTAGCCTCCTGTGAACCCCCCACGTAGCACGTAGCTTTTTTCCATTTTGATTCCAGAACACATTTTGTACTGTTTTCTCTTGTCAGACAATTCTAAATTACTTACCGAGATAATTAAATGACGGAAATAAATATTACATACTGTTGTGAGTTCTGTTCCTCATTTTAACTGTGAAAAATGTTATGAAAGGAAAGTTATGTGGCCTGGCTCGGCCCCCCCCCCCCCTCCCGCCCCAAGCCCAGCGTAGCCTTCCAGCCAACCCTTCCCCCCCCCCTCTCCCTGAACCGATCCACGTAGTTTGTGCACGCTCCCTAACTAGTTGGGTACGGAACACCTGAATGTTGTGCATTATTACCTGTATGTGTAATACGGTTCTCAAGTTCAGTAATTCTTGTGGCGTAGACTGAGAAGTAAAACGATAAAGACGATGATAAAGTAGACATGCACTAGGATAAAAGGATAAACAAAAGAACACATATGCAGGTGCCTGTATAGCTGACATGCCCGAAAGCAATTTAAAAAATAAAATAAAGAAATAAAATCATATCACACTCCCACCATTCAGCCCACCACACAGAAATCCATATTTATAGACCTATAGATTTTCTCTAAAGGCCTATAAGTTGCAGGTTTATAACAGAGTGAGTTGTTTGATGATGCTGCAATCTTATGGTTCTCTGTGACCTGTCAGACATTTTCTTTCAGATTAATACCTTGCTCCATATGAATAAGAAGTGCAGGTCATTTTAAGAGCGCGTAAAAATCCTCCCAGGTACCGAGATTCAAACCATAATCATACGAAAGAGAAGTAAATCATTAATTTACCATAAAATATGTCAACTGATGACATTGCTCCATTCTTATGATAAAATGATTTTTGGTAGACCATAACAGCTGTAAAAAATTTCTAATAATTATTCTCTTTGTAAATAGTTTTGCCGGTATATATCCAATAACTGTATGAAATTATTAAGTTTCAGTAAAACGTTTCGGCTGGCTGCGATTTCGGTTGAATTTATGGCCTGAGCTCTGTGCGGTCGAGAGATTGTTGCGGCATTAGGAAAGCAAACAGTGGACGGCAGTAACAGCAACTAGCGGCGCATGACGGGCAGTGTACAAAGAGTCTGTCTGAGACGAGGTAGTGGGCGGAAATCACGCTCCGTGAATCACAGCGGCCTGCCACGTATAGGACCACATAGGGTACAGCCCACATGCGCCATGTTTCATTATCTACATGTGCTTTGTTTCTATCATTAAACTGTGTCAACGTCTCTACTTACATGAAGTTAACGATTGAAACCACTTCAGCATATCAAAGGAAGCGATAATCATAATTATTTTTAATTCTGACGATGTCAAAGGCTCGACTGCAACATGTTTTTACAATGTGTTAATATGTACTTTAATTTCTTTCACTGTTTAAGGTAAATTGTTCAATACCACACAAAATAATTTATTCCAGTCCTTGACTTCCTTATTTCACAATGAAAATTTTCCAAATCAATTACGCCTGAAATCTAGACCTGGTTTATGCTCATTGTAGTCTCTGTCCTTCCACGTTACATTCCTGGTTCTACTTCCAAAATTTCCAAGTCTCGTTGCCAACATATATCTTGCAAACTGCAAGTACTCTCTTCATGCACCTCCCGTGTTTCGTCAATCCCCAACACAGCTGCTTTAGCATAGGCTACCCATTTTTGACTCTGATTTAGCTTTTTAACATATTTTACTTTTCTCCTTACAGCTAGTCGTCTCGTAGAAGTCGAGGTCATTAAAGCTGGGAAAGAATGGGAGGGGAAGGAACGGTAAGGAATTCAGCCATGGCTTGAAGGAACCATCACGGAATTTGCATGGAACTATTTAGGCAAACTATGAAAAACCAAAATCTCTGTGATTGGGCCGACGATCGGGACAACATTCTCTACAATGCTAGACCTTAGTGTTAACCACTCATCCTTCGGTGCTGACTGTTTTTCTCATTTTACGTTTCGAGCACAACATTTTTCCAAAATTTGAATCAATTTTGATAGATAAAAAAAATCAGAAAATAAATTAATTTGAATGAACTATTTAAGAACTGAAAAAGCGACTCACAGAGCTACAATTATTCACCAATAAGGCGGTCTGGTGGTCCAGCGGTTATGGTGTCTGACGGGAGATCCAAAGGTCCTCGGTTTGAAGGACGCCAAATCGCCTCCCAGAGTGAGGCCCACGTTAAATTGTATGTCACCTATACTCGGTAGGATCACCGGGTTAGTTTAGTGAGTTACGACAAGAGACACATGTGCGACAAATCTAAATCGCTATCAGTCGGTGGTCGAATAATTCTTCAGGATCTTCCTGCCAACAACGCTATACGATAATGTGAAAAAAAAATCACCAATCCTGTCAACAGTGACACGTTTTTAATACATCATAAAATGAAATTACAATCGATGGCCAAAGCAAGAACGATGTTAAAAGCAGAATAGCACTAGCAAAAAGAGCCTTCATGAAAAAGAGAAATCTTTTAGTTTCAAATATTGACCTAGGATTTACAAAAAACTTACTAAAACTCTAAGTGTGGAGCACAGCCCTTTATGGTAGCGAAACACGAACTTTAGGAATACCTGAAAGAAAGAAGATTGAAGCATTTGAAATGTAGTGCTACAGAATAATGCTGAAAATTAAGTGGACAGACAAAGTAAGAAATAAACGAGTTTTGGAAATGATCGGTGAGGAAAGAAGTTTGTGGAAGAAGCTTACAGAAAGAAGAGACATATTTTTAGACGTTTGGATTGGTTAATTTGCTGGTGGAGGGAACAGTCGAAGGTAAGAACTGTAGAGGAAGACAGAGATTAGAATATATGAAGCAGATAATTGAGGACGTGGGTTGTAGGGGATATGTAGAGATGAAGAGGTTAGCACAAGATAGGAAGGGATGGAGGATTGCATCAAACCAGTCGAAAGTATGATGACAGAAAAAAAAATCTTATACAGATAAGGGGGCATCCATAAATTACGTGAGGTGAAATAGGGGAGTGAGGGGTCCGGCGAAATCTCACCAGATCTCACCAAGGGGGAGGAGGGGTCTACGGAAATCTCACGTGAGATTTTGCGAAAAATTTGGGGACAGTAGAGCAAAACAAAAAGGTCTACAATTTGCGGCAGAGTCGATTTTAGGAGGGTATTTCATCAAAAAAGTTAGGGTTTGACCTAAAAAAAAAAAGCTCTACAAAAGTTTCCAGGGCGATTTCTAGGGTGGGTTGGGTTCTCACGGACCAGATCTCACCAGAGAGGGGGGGGGGGGTGTCCGGCCAGATCTCACGAAATCTCACCAGGGGGGGGGGGTCCAGAAATCCGGAAAAAACACCTCACGTAATTTGTGGATGCCCCCTAAGGTGGTAAGCGACTGAACGGAAGTGAGGAACAATGTAGCTCAAACAGTAAGAGAGTAATAAATAAAACTGCACCCAAAATCCAAGTAGACGTGTAGGAAATCAGCGTTAGCAACATGCCAATTAATAAAATTGCAGCCCCAGTCTGTCGCAAGATGACGAAAGTTACATCCCTGGTTCGCCGCACTCAAGATATAACGCCCAGCGACTATTTTTTATGACGATAATTATACATGATAGCCCTCAAACTTTTCGGCTAACACGAACGATATGAAAAACTGAATCGGAGAAGCCTTCAGTTAACTGAAAGGACAAGTTAGAAGACACATTTATAGAAGTTCAACAATTTCCTCCATAATGACCTAGTTGCATTATTAGTCTCGTAGACGTCAATGTCAGTAGAGGCGGGAAAGCAGTGGGGGCAAGAAACAGGAATGATTTCGGCCATGATGTTCTGAAGGAACAATGCCGGCTTTCACCTTGAATCATTTAGGAAAACCATGGAAAATCTAGATGCTCGTCGGAGGTTTAAACCCGCATCCTTCTGAATGCGAGGTCAGAGCGTTACCGCTCACCTTCCACGCACGGTTACACAAGAGGAACTTCTGCCCAGTGTTTCAAAAGAGGTTTACAGAAGCAAAAAAGTCCCAGCTGATCTACTGTGGTATTACTGCGTTTTGTGTTGCACTGGGCAGTCCACGTCCATCAGAGATAGTCCCGCTGTCGTAACTCTCGTCCCCGCACCACTAGGTCTCGCCACTCATCAACGCCTGAGATTACATCGTGCATCCTCATGGCTTTCTCCCACTCAGTTATCTTGCTCAATCGGTAGTGTATTTAATACGAAATTATATTTCGCTTTAATTCACGCTACAGTGGCGTATTTACTCTGGGCGTGCACTGAATTGCCGTTTTGTTGCTCTACCGATCGCGTCTCTTGCCTGCGTTGTGTGGAGGCTGGAGAGATGTCAGTTAATACAACGGATCCTTCAAAAATTTCCTGTCGTACCCTTTTAACACCGTTCCCTTACGTTCAATAATACCTGAACCATAGTCGTTTTTAACTGTAGAATTTTCATGTCACTTATTTTTTTCTGGCATTGGTTCTAGTCGACGTCTAGACCATTAGAGGCATGAAAGTAGGGGAGGAAAGGAAAGGGAAGCAATTTGATCATTGCTTTTAAAGGAATCATCTTGGCATTCGCTTGGAGTGATTTCGGGAAAACCATGGAAAACTGAAATATGAATAACCAGACGGGGATTCGAACCCGCGCCTTTCATGAGGCGAGGCTAGAGCGTATAGCGTTATCACTCACCATGCCACTCACGATGCTCTGTGATGCCTGTGAATACTGAACTTGAAGAAATATTTGTATCAAAATATATTACAAAACTAAATGGTGCCCAAGACGTAGAGTGTGTCAAGAATTATAAAGGTTTCTATGTTTTGCGCAGAACCCTAAATATTTCCAAGATAAAAAGTAGCTTATATTGCTCCCTACCAAATCAGCAACTCGCTAGTGAAAATATCGACAAATTCGATTCACACACTAAATATGTTGCGTATAAAATATTTATATTTGTTAATGGTCTAAACAGCATAAAGAAATGTGTATTCTGAAACATTATTCAAAAACATTCTACTACATTCTAGATGATTCTATAGTTTTAAGAACACTTTCGTCGAAATATGAAAATGTCCTAGGTTGACCACTTTCAACCACCATATAGCTACCGACATGCAACCACGATAGTGCACAATTGGAGACTCGAGACTATTACCACACACAAACACCAGTAGTCTGCGCTAGGTAGTTGCAAAGGGAAACATAGGGACACACTCGTCTTTGGTCGAAATTTGAAAATCATCTAGACTGACACCCATATCTACCACACATCGACAGCTACCGACATGCAACCTCCATAGTGTACGATGCGAGACTCGAGGCTAATACTACACACAAACACCAGTGGTATGCGTTAGGTAATTGTAGCTGCAAAGTGAAATATACGGTCACATTCGTCTTTGAACGAAATATAAAAATTTCCTAGGTCGACCACTTTCTACCACCATATCTCCCACACCCCTGCGACTACCCGCATACAACCACCAGAATACGCGGTGGGAGACTTGAGGCTACTACCAATCACCAACACCAGTGGTCTACGCTAGGTAGTTGTGGCTGCAAATTGGAATATGGGGAAACACACCTACACACACACACACACACACACACACACATATATATATATATATATATATCTTTCTTATGATTTATACTCGCGTTTATATTATCGTTGTTCCCCCCACCACCTCCAACGGTCTATTTATTGCATTCTATAAGTGGCTGCGTCGAACGCAAGTCTTGCCAAGTACCCAACCACCTCTGTTGACTTGAAGAAGGGATTTTCGTCCGAAATATTGTATTTTCTTTGTTTTTGTGTTTTTTGTGTTGCTGCCCTCCTCCCTTCAACTTTGGTCACTGATGGGTGTATTTCATCTGTCGTTCCATATAAATATTGCCTCACGGCATTTCTTTCCTTTCATTGTTACCTATATATATATATATATATATATATATATATATATATATATATATATTTATGTGTGTGTGTGTGTGTGTGTGTGTGTGTGTGTGTAAGATTTCAAGACATTCTCGGAAGTTCCAGTATTTCAAGCGCAAAAAGTCTCAGTTCCCTAAATAATCCAATCTGACTTTACTTCCAGCTTTTCACGGTGAATTCTTTGAGTGATGGCATTAATAATCGAGCGTATTAGTCAATTAGACAACCACATACTTCCTCGGTTGTTTTTCCCGAGTCTGTCCCGCGACACAGAACGGACACTGGCCCGGCAGTAATAGCGTCTTCCGAGAAGCATTAGACACGCGCTGCCCCACAGATTGGCTTGTATTAAAACCACTTTGCGCCACATTATCACCGTAATGAGCGACGACTGCCGCGGGCATCCCGCGTCGACTTCTTATTGTCCGCTCCTGTCCGTAATCCAGTTTGTCCAACGACGCCAAATTACCACTCGCAACAGAATCGGTCGATTACAGGTGCTCCATTCCCGTTCCAGTTTTTTCCCTCTCGCGAGTAATATGTGAGAGTAATCGACGACATATTTCCGACATGCATGCTTAAACCAATGATTTTAAGGCTGCTCTGGATTAGAAGGGGTCAATTTTATGCTGTTAAAAGTTTAGGCACCTCGCCTCTCACACCAAGTTTTGAAGCCGTTAATTTATCAAACACCTTGCTTTATTACAGTAATAATAGACCTGAGTCCACCTGATTCCCTGTAATTTATACGTCAGTAACAAATTAATTCTCCAGATAACAGTTCAATGTGGAACAGAGTCCATACGGGAAACATTTCTAAAACAGTACTGTAGCCTACATTACAATAACAATTGTGGAAGTACTCTCTCTTTTGATTCCTGATATACAAGGATTCAATGACAGTTTGGTACCATCCTGGTATACACCAGTTCGCAAGGTTCCCTGACAAGATTGCAGTTTACGAAAATAACAGTTCTTGTTACAGTATTTCACAGAATTGTCAGGAATATCTCTACCGAGATTACTAACTTTCTGTATACCAGGCGCAAGATGAAAAAAAAAATTCTTGTTGAAAAAATCTCACATATAGCAATATTGCTCTGTGAAATTATACAGGGTGATTCAAAAAACGTCGAAAAAATGACATGGTAGATCTGTCATACAATAAGGGTAAAAAATCACATAGGAACAGAGGGTCGCAAACGCCTGTAGAGGGCGCTAGAGCCACGAGAGGCATGGCCACCACGATCACAAGACGTGTCTCCCTTGGATTTTTTTCTTGTGGGGATTTTTAAAAGGACTTGTGTATGAAACACCTGTTGAAACGCCGGAAGACTTGGTAGGAAGAATCTTTGCGGCAGCCGGATGTGTTCGAGATACACCTGGTATCTCTGAGAAGGTGCGCCGTATCATGCAACGGAGATGCCGGGCTTGTCTCGATGCATCTGGCAAAAACTTTGAGCATCTTCGGTAGACTCAACATTTGGCTTGCATTAGTCGCATGTGAGTGAGTAATTATCAATAAAATGATCTGTAATGGTTTTGTTTCTTCTCTTTGTGTCAGTATTATTTTAGACGCCCTGTGGTGGCTCCGGATCGCAGTTGCGACCCTCTGTTCCAATGCGATTTTTGATTCTTATTGAATGACTGATCTACCATATAATTTTATCCACGTTATTTTCAATCACCCTGTATATGATTCCGTTAAGTATAATATCATATATACTATTTAAAAACGGTGTTTTTTTTATTTGTCACGAGCCATTTTTCTCACTTCATACTTAGCCAAATTCGATAGTTGAGGTATAAATTTAAAAAGTGAGTTCTCCGCTTTGGTAACATAAATAACGAAGAAAGGAATTTTTCGTAATCCAACCAGAGAATTGTAAAATCAAGGTCACGGGTATGCAATAGTTCAGAGTCTAGCTGCTAGGCTTCGCTGGTGTCGCTAGGTAGTGATCGCATTACCGCAGCAACACGTTTTCTTTTTTTTTTTTAACAGTTTAACGTCCCTTTTTAACAACGTGGTCTTTAGAGACGGGAAAGGATGGGGGCAAGGAATGGGAAGGAATTCGGCCATGGCCTTTTGAAGGAAGCATCCCGGCATTCACCTGGAGTGATTTGGGGAAACCATGGAAAACCCAAATCTGGATGCCCGGACGGGGATTCGAACCGCCGTCCTCCCGAATGCGAGGCCAGAACGCTATCCGTTACACCACCACGCTCGGTGCAGCAACACGTATCACAGAGATATTGATTAACTGTGTCTGTTTTCTATTGTAAGAGGCTTTCTGGATATTTTTGTTTCTGTCAGAGAAACATCTCATCAATTATTATTGTTTCGCAAGACGTTGTATTTTTCTAAGTACCTATTTCAGTTGACAAATAAAGTATAGTTAAAAAGAGGCGGTTTTTCTTTCATCCTATTACAAATGGCCAACCTCGCTATTCTTCGTGTGTCATTCACGAAATTTTCGGACAGGCAACCTAGTATTACTATAAAGTAGGACATGATACTCCCACTGACTTCTTAATACCAATTATTATTGGCATAGCAAAGAGATAATAACTAAGGAAATAAGATATTTAATGACCAATAAATAAATACCTACAGAATAAAAGAAGATTGTAGAGGGTTGCAAATTTTTTATGCTAAAGAGCATTATCGAAAAATTTATGGCTTTAATTTTTAATATTTCCATGCTTCAGCATTAGCTGATTCTATATATCCAGTTAAACTTCCAGAAAATCTGTTGTTGAATCGAAAACAACAAAGATTAAATACTCTAATATATATGTCTCATGAAGTTAAATCTCGCGTCACGTAAAGAAATAAACCAAACCTCAAGTACCTTTGTACAGATCCGCAGCAAAAATTGCTTATCTAAAACCTATCCTGGCAGAAGCGAAGGCCGAAAAACATAAGCAGTCGTAAGGATAGTATTAAAAAATTTTGATAGGAGGTAGAGAGATTTCCACTCGCTTTATCAGCAGAAACGTCAGTTTAGCAATGTACCTGTCTTGACTAGGATAAGCTTCTTCCTTGTAGTTTCATATATTACGTAATACCTCTGTAGAAAGTCACTGATAGTAAATAAAGAATTAGGAAGAAGTAATATAATCCTTACTGAAGTGATACAATTTCACTCCTGGATAAGTGAAAGAGCCGTAGATACTGGAACTAGGTCGGTGCAGGATCCTGCCCGCATGCTATTCTCACAGTTTTCGAAGCCATTTGGGACCCTCCTGTATCTCCAGACACATCTGCGTGGCTACCACCTTGACACCTGACTTATAGCAATCGTTTAGTACGGGCTGGGCTACTACAGCAGTCTTTAGGTTCACCTCCTGGACGGCTTCAAAAGAACATGTCTCCATATTACGATTCTGCTTCTCAAAGATTTTTCCATAAAAGGCAAGTTCCTAGTATCAGATACGGATTTTGACGTTGTAACATTTTACGTGCTGTATATCGTAACTCTCAGGAAAGGGTATTTTATATATATATATATATATATTAAAAACTCAAATTAGACAGCCACAGAATAACTTCGCAAAAGAGAACATTTTCCTGGAAGAGATAATGTTACTGATATACTATGATACTGTTACAGCAAGTTATAGTTATACGAGACAATGATGCCGTTACAAAGGTTATTTTTATACAAAGATACGTTATACTGTTATTCAATGATACTGTCAGACAACGGTTTTATTTTACATTTACGTTGTTATACAAAGATAGTTATGTTAGTACCAGATCTTACGCTGGAATATTTGTATTCATGTATCTAACAGATCTATTGTATAACACAACATACGAAATGTCTCACCTGATAGTTCTTGTAAAAAATGCTGTGTAATTTCTTCATCGTCTTACATATAATACCAACGAAATTCAGCGCAATTTTCTGTACGCTTAAGACGGAAAATTCATCTGTGTTTCTGATTCGCGAATAGCTTACATCTGTGGAGCATAGAGACCACGACTTCGGAAAGAAAATGTCTTTAGTAACACTATAAGCAATCAACTATTTCATAAGTGTTGCTAAGTTTAGGACATACCGCTGCTAGGCAGTTGTTTCCATTGCTCGAGTGGGGATTTACTGCACTGACCAAAACACTCTCGGCCTTTACAATAGATGTGATACTAGAAGAAAGCGCTAAACGTAAAAATTTGACGATAATTGGGTGCCCATCACTGTCTACAGACAAATTTAAATTTACCGAGAAGTTTTATTTAATTTTTATTACAGTTTACAATAATCGGCATCTCCAATTATGTTTGAAGTGCAGTACTTTTCGTACATAGAAGTAATACAGCACAGAGCTGTCTCTTCCCATATCCTATTTGGTGACTGATGTGAGATGTGAACTTGAGTATAGATAAGATGTTTCATACAATCATACTTCCTTTCTATCTCCCTTTAGCATTTCATATTCAAGTAACACCAACTGGCATATCCACTATAATAAAATAAATAAATGTCGACCTAAAATATTTTTCGGATGAAACGAAAAGGTTTTTACTAAAAATAAACCCCACTAATATTTATGCTACTGTTATTACTAGTTCAAAGTTAGTCAATAACTTAACATCAAATATATAAAAAAAATCAAAGAACAGAGCTAAATTATAGCGATACGGTAAAAGACCTGGACACCAAGTTGACATTCATTTATACTACTCTGAGAATACTATAGCACGTCTACCTTCATTCGAACAGCAAATATTTAGCAATTTGTTATAATATTAACACCAGATCACAGAACTCAAATATACTTTCATAGCTGGGCCTTGCCAATTTATTCTTCATTTCAGAGGCTAGATTTTGGAATAATCTTTCGTTTAAAATAATTACTGGTGAAGAGATCAGCCCCTTTAAAAACTTTAAAAAGTCTATCTGTCGAGATTATCGTTCCACGTTTCATTTATTATTAGCATTCGTTAGTATCAGTTTGTTACACAACAATATTATGAAGATTTTAGTTGGTATTTTAGTTACTAACTTAATTAGTATTCTAAACTGTTAATTTTTCCAAGGTTTGAAGTATGTATTATTTATTAGGTATGATATAATACAGTGCTTTATAACCATAATCTCGCCAGGCTAACTACATTTTTAAATATATAAATGTATTGTCCACCATATGATATTCATTTTTCTATCCATTTCGAATATACTTCTCTAATACAGGTAGCTGTTCTATATTTCTCTATTTGCTGCATTAATTTTAGACATAACACTAGATTACATTCACTAGTAGTTCAGCTTTTCCATTTTTTATTCTGTAAATGAATATAGTCTTGGTATATTATATATCAAACTACTTTTCAGCATTTTGTATGTATTGTTTCAGCTTTATACATGAGTGTTAAGTGGGAAATGGCACAAAAGTGCATCTTGTTTTTCCATCTTTACATGCTGATTTCAGTTTGCTTTCTTCTCATTTATGAAGTTTTATTCTCTAAAATAAATGTAACCTGTAAATCACGTATTGTTCTTTTCCTATTTGTTAGCTTGAATATCGAATACGAGTGTAAATTTGTTGCTCTAAACCAGTGGTTCTCAACGGGGGCAGTATCGCCTACTGACGAACATTGAAGGGATCATAGGGGCCTTTCTGGTCCAAGGCAAGCTTAGGGTGCGTTAAGGACCAACCGCCATCTCCTGCTTTCCTGTGATATATCCGGCGTTAAGGGTTGCATCAAAAAAGTTTTTAATTTAATTCCCTTAATCAAAAGAGGATGTAGGGTACTCAGAAATTTGTTACCTAAGAAAAGAAACAGATAGTCTATAGTAGAATGGACTATTTAAGAATAGCGATGACAAACAAGGCACCAAATGTAAAAAAAATTGCGTCAAAACAGCGAGCTAAGCCCTCCACTAAAAATATTTTTGTTTTATATATATAATACATATTATTAATCAAACTGTGAACAGTACATCAATATTATTAATACCTTATGATAAAGTAATTTTATAAATCTATCCTTGTTTTTCTATATATGATATCGTACACTTCACCTAAGGGAAGTGCCATCAGATGACTGTTTCAGGAAGTTGGTTACGAGACCAAACAGCTGGGTGATGGTTTATTTATTTATTTAATTTTTCTTTCCGAAAAGGGGGTGGTGAGTAAGTTTTGTGTTTACGACTATAAGGTGTTTGTTGCTTTCATTTAAAGAATAATTGTAAATATAATTTCTTTCTATTCCCAATGTGTTGTTTTTATACGTGATAGTGTAAACATAGTATTACACATAGAATGGTATGGTTACTTTTCTCTGGTTTGTAGTATAAACGCGGTGTTCCATATGGCACTCGATAGCAGCTGGAACTCTTTGTGTGGCGCCCCGCACATACTGTATCGATGATGTATAGAAGACATCAAGATGAGCGATGGGGGAGACCCGCCGACATTTGTCTCTGCGCGCCAGATAAATCGGCCCAGATACCGCGCGCCATATGTCAATACACGTCACCGTAATTACTGTAGCAGGGGTCGCCATGGGAAGGGACCGCAGCAGGTACACGCAACAGGTGACGTGCCCACGTCAAGGGCTATCATTCCCCGCAAGGGTGTTTCAGACTAGACAGAAAATAACTCAGCATCACTCCACTTGTCAACGAGACTGGAGATGCAGTCTTTTGGGTATGGCACCATAGCGAGCAAGGAAAGAAACATGACAAGTATTCAGAACAGAAAAAAAAAGTCGAGTTACAACCTGGTGCTGCTTGCTGCGTGTTTTTATACTTGCTGCTGGAGGTTCTTAGACACTTGCACGAATTTTATGAGGTTAACCACCTACTTACATCACTGATACAAATTCTTCGCGGGTTTGCCGCCGGATTACATTTTCTAACGACAAGCTTTCAGCGAGGCTCGCTTCTGTTCCACTATTCAGTTCAGTTTTTGTTGTTCCTTTAGATACAACGGACCCGATGATGGCGGCAGTGCAAGTCGCTGAAAGCTTGTCGTTAGAAAATGTAATCCGGCGGCAAACCCGCGAAGAATTTGTATCAAAGATACGCCGGGAAAGACTTATCTTTCATACTTAAATCACTGCAAGCTAACATAGTATAGCAGGTGGCAATCGCAGTTTTATTGCAACCCAGATAACTAAATTTTCAATTTGACGAGTGGTTTTCTCCAAAGACATTATTCTCAGTGGCCTTTTCATACAGATGAAACACTTTTACTGATTGCTGTTCATCACAGTAATTTAAGTTTAATTTCTATTTGTCATTATCAAGGTGACTATGATGTGAAACAAAACTGCTCAAATGAAAGGATATTTAAATACCACAAGCCAACAGCTCCTAAGCATCAGCCGCTTAAATGAGCTATGAAACGCAGAATATTAATTTGATGGAAGAGGGAAAAGTTTAACAGAATTTCTCTAACTTAAGACAAAGATATCATGCGTATACTTGTAATGGAAGATGTAGACTGCGTTGGATTTGTGAAGATTTCGACATCAAGATATGAAATAAAGCATCAAACTACTGGAAAGACTAAAATAAGAAATATTACTAGTTAAAAATGAACAATTAACTTGATGGATGGTGTCAGAACGTAGTTATCAAGATTCTCTGTATCAGTAAAAATAAATTTCTATTTTACTTCAGTAGCTTGATAACCATGTCCTCTGACAATTTCTCGTTCACAATTTTTTGACATATAATAATACAGAATGAGATACTGAACTTAGTTTTCAGTTTTCCTGACCCTTTCCTTATACAAGGATTAACAACAAAGAAAGCAGTTTAATTCAGAAATTAGTGTAATAAGAACAGTAATAGATAAAGCAATCAAATATCTATGTTATTGTAAATATGTTAACGGGTTCCTTCTGTCCGTCTGTCCAGGCATCACGCAGGAACTATAGAACTAATTTGTATGTGGTTTAATAATTTATGGTATAATTTAAAATCTGTGGTAAACCTTATAACTCGAAGTGACGTAATTCACCAAAGATCACGCTACAACACAGGTAAACATTCCACCAGTTTGATTCTATTAATATTGTTTTTCTTTTACTACATAATTTTGGTTATTTATTTCTTCAGTTTTCTGAAATATAGTGCGATGTAATACGCTTAAAACGTTAATCTTTGATGCAGCAGTTTGATTATCACATCAATAAGCGTAATGAAACTCTGTAAATTAATGTATGGTAAAGAATTCAGGGGTAGCACATTACAAACGTTTATACAGGGCGTTCGCCGGGAAACGCAACCCACTGTTAGCGCTACAAGGAAGAAACTGCTCCCGGCGAGCGAGCGCTCAGTTTCCGGCATTGTTCGACCGTCGGCCGCGGACTATTTCATAATAATTACGCTTCATAAACTTGTGTGCTAAGCATTTAAATGTGACGTAATTCATTAGCTTACCTTATAAAAGATGCTGGAAGTGTTGACCCTCTTGTGTAATGCACATTTCACATCTTCTGAACATATTTCGAGACACACGCTGCCCTAACTGACTTAATGATTTTTTGGGTGACTGTTCTAGTCGAAAAGCGATATCGTCAATTTTCTCCTCTGTGAGAATACGGTTGACCGACAGTCTCTTTTTGTTAAAAAATGAACCTGTTTCTCTTACTTTTTTAACCAGACGCAGAATTGTTGATTTAGCTGGCAGTAAAGCGCCAGGAAATTCGCGACGAAATTTACTGCGACACTTTTTAAACGACTTCTTCTTCACATATGTATCGTAGAGAAATGTTCTTTGTTGCAAACTGTAACGTACCATAATTTTACTCACACTCAAACACGGTACAGATTAATAAGAGTATGAATCCTCAAACCAGCCAAACCGCAAAGAAACGTTTATTCACAACACTGATTAATAAGAGACTGAAGTCACAAACTATCTACAATGCAAAGAAACCGTTCTTAACAATGTAAGGGTCACTGCACTGCACTGTTGGGGCAGCGGAGGTGTTAAACAGTGCGGTGATTCACGGTGGCGTGTGGCGGAAACTGCTGGCTGGACTGACCGAGCAAGTTGCCTACGGCAACAGACTAGGAGGGTAGCGTTTTCCGGCGAACGCCCTGTATTTTGCTGCTAGAAAAAAAAAGGTCAAACGCATTGCTACACACATCGTGGTTCGCGTGGGCGAAGCAATGTTCAAATGCTACTACGTAAATATAGGAAAATATCAGGCAAAATTATTTATTATATAACATTGAAGAATAGATAAAACATTATAAGATGGAAGGAAAACCTATTAGCAATAATATTCTGGAACGATACACGTAGACATGTGAAGGACTGAGGTAAAAGGGAAAAACTATAGTCTACAACGCGACTTAAAGGAACAGGTTTTAAGCCTAGGTAGTAGAAGAAGATAAAATTTCGCCGCATAGCCGATTCTGCGTACTTGTAAGTGAAGTCGAGGAGTATCTGGCTCATTAAAAGCCTTTACAAGTGACAAAAGTCGCTAATTATCCGCTAATCGACAGTTCTGAGGGATACTTGCCGGCAAAACAAAGGCGTGGCTGCGTGGCCAGACAGCTGACTCCTCGTCGCGTGCCTACTCGTGCCTATCACCGTTATAATAGCTCGCAACAGCCGCAGCATGCGATGTCGACGAGCTAGGCGGAGAATTCCTGTACCAGCAAAGCAACTAAGTCTCTGGACGATACTTAGCACAGTGGAGGAAAGTTACACTCTCATAGATAAACGCACAACCATGCAACAAATTCGCTATCGTATAGGATAATGGGTAAGGTTACGAAGGGATGGATGACTGTAGGAGGGGAAGAAACCTGAGGTACATATTGATGACGAAGCCTTCATGGATATTAGACAAATAATCAGAAATAATGTTTGGAACGAAATAATACAATCTCCAGCGTCACTGAGTTTAAGCATAAGGGTGAGGAAAGATCTTCTTTTGTAGTTAGGGGAATGTCGAAAATCATAACGGCTCGTCGACTTCGTGGTCATTGTATCAGGGAGAGAATGTGGGGAAAGGAAGGCTATTTCCTTTTGAAGGAACCATCCCGGTGTCCGCACGAAGTGAATTAAGTAATGTCTGGTATCTTACAAACGTAAAGAGCGAGACCATTCGAGGATCGAACCCTTGTCCTTCTGAGAATTCATTTCACGATTTTATTTCTTATGGCTTTACTCCCCGTTGACTTCGAAGTCATTAGAGGAGGGAAAGGACTGGAGGCCTGGAATGAGAAGGAATTCGGCCGTGGTATTTTAAGGAAACCATCAGGGAAATCATGGGAATCCAAAATCTAGATGATCGAATCGGAATTCGAAACTGCGTCCTCCAGAATGCAAGGCCCGAGCGTTACGGCTTACCCGCCTAACTTGGTCGTTTCATGAATTAACCAGGCTGTCAGTGTTCGCGTAGTCTTTGCTCTTGTTTCTGTCTTATTTGACATCAAAATCAACTGAATGAACCATTTTCTGAACTTTGTTTGGTAAAACCACCTAACCTGCTCTGTTTAGTAGTACGAAAACATAACTGTTTGTTAAGTTAATGACTTTTTAAGATCAATAAACTGTAAGATGTTTACTTATGATGAAAAATTTAACCTTCCCAACAGATTATCAAGGGTACCATATTGATAGTGTAGCAGTTTAACAGAATGAGTCATAAAATGTTGTTAAACAAGATGGAAACTATTAGAATGGATGCAAAAGTTAGTAGGTTGGTAGAGGAATTCTTGAAAGGTTGAAAGCAAAGCGTTAGAATAGGAAGGCGGTGTAAAAAGAGCTGAAAATGAATATGGAAGTGCCACAGGGTGCTTTCTTTATTTGGAACATAGCTATACATTATTTTAATAAATTATCGTGTTGATAGTTTACAGTCAGAAGTTAGGTTGTTTGCAGATGACATAATGGTATGTAGTAGGTTCAAAATTGTAGAGGACTGTGAACATCTGCAGAGTGACCTGGACGCAATATCTACCTGCGTAGATCAACTTGGGGTGAAGATTGATGCAACGAAGAGTCAGCATATTAGGTACACAAATAAAAAACCAAATGTTGTTTATGATTATAGCATGGGGACAGAATTGTTTGTTGAAGGCTTGAAATGTAAATATGTTGTCATAAATTTCGATAATAAACTCAACTGGACAGGACACATTAGTTAAGCAGGTGGGATATTAGTCGCAGAATTAGTAATAGTACAATGAAGTGAAAAGATGTCAATGATCACAACCTGGCACTTTGTTGGGAGTGGAAAATTTTTATTTTGTGGGTAAGGTAAATTATAAAGTAGTAAAAGAAGCTTAAAAGATAATTAAAGAATGCGCTCTATTGCAGTTGAGTTCAATTCAGTTTTAAATGGCTGCTCAACACATCCTTTTCCTACTAATGGAAGTATATCACGTAATGAAGTCTTAACGCTTCTGCTACAATCGTGAAGGAATAGTGATGAGGATTTTTTCTTCTTTTATGTCTTTACGCCTCTTAACATCGAGGTTATTATTACTATTATTATTAGTCCGCAATTCACTAAAAGTGGCTGGAGGAGGGTGCATTGCACTATCCAAATGTGTAATCGTTTGAAAGGCATATACGTGATATGGCAGGAGACGTCCATAGGCCATTCTTAGGAACCATCCCGACGTTCGCATGAAGTTATCTGGGAAAACCCAAATCAAGAGGGTCGAAGTGGTTTATAAGAAGTTATAAGAGACGAGAGGAGATTCCGGACAAGGAACAGGAAGGAAGTCTGCCATGGTCTTTTCTAGAAACCTTCACAGCACCAGTCTGATGTTATTTCTGGATACAGTGGAAAACCGAAACCTGAATAGACAGATGGCGTTTCGAACCCACATCCTTCCAAATATCAGGCCCAAGCGTTACGACTCACCTACTGGGTTTTGTAGTACTTCTATGAAACGACACCAATGAGTACGCTATTATCAAAGTACCTATCCGATGTACGTGACAACAACAATAATGTTTTCTATTGAATTAATTAATTCCTCGCGGACGTTGTTTGGTGAATTAAAACTTCATTGCCTTGCCCGTCTTTTAATACGCCACGAGCAGAAAGTATCTCCAACTAATCGCTAAGTATGGGACTGCAATATTTTTTTTTTTTTTTTTTTAATTACGGCTTTATACCTCGTCGACTTCGAGATCATTAGATGCAGAGATAGCACATTTGCTGTCTCTGAAGCAACTAAGGCATCTTCCACAGTAATTGTTGTTCCCCGTCTTATCATAAATCAAGGGCTTCGTTTCATGTCGTCCAAATTGATGTGAGGTAAATATGTTGTTACCCTTCCGTCAAAATACTGATCTGTGTCAGTGGACTAGCACAGTGGTTCGAGGAATGCGGAGGCGGGCAGGTCCACTGCTACCAGCAGCCACTTGATGGACGAGGGGCTGTGGTACACACAGATCAATTATTGATAGATGGAGACGCTAATGCCTCCCATCAGTCCATCCGGTGACTCTAGGGACCACACCGAAAGGCGATTTCCATTAAGATCGACCAAGGAACTGATTCTTTTTCTTTCATGGGCAGTGTCACAGTCGATCGGAAGAAGTGCACTTCGGAAGGAAACACCCTGAAAATCATTAACCCCGGAATAATGATGGGTATCCGTCCCTCTAATATCAAAAATATGTGCACGGGATAAACGGTGCCTGAACACTCCACGTGCCCCTGAGATTCCCAACGGACGTCCTCCAAGAGACAGATGGGATCCCGAGCCTTCGGGATACGTATAAGCAAATGACAAGAAAATTTTATCAAACAATGAGGAGAGCGACAACCACCTTATTCGCACTCTAGCACAGTACGACATAAACGAGGATCCACATAGAAAAACACTCCAACTGCTGGCAGAAGAAAACGAGTGAGCAAACTGCAAATATCCACAGTGCGAGAGGAAAGCACTTACACTGTTAAATTAAATATATATACAAAAAAAGTAATAAATAATTATAAAAATAAAAAGAGCTCAACAGAAACGAAAAATATAAAAAGTAAAAAATACACCTCTACGGAGACAGCAAGTAAAAGAAGGCAATGCCAAGACGGCAAGTACTCTGACAAGAATCCTTTTTCATCAGAGATAATTCATAAAAAAAATCGCAGGATGGCAGAATTGTGGTGCGGATGATACAAACGGATTTTGAGTTTAGTTCAAGGCGTGACGAGTGACCACTTGTTTTTATTATTCCTGTAGTGTACTCTCGTTTCATGTAACAAGTATTAGAAATGTTCCCTGCAGGCACCTTAATAAAATTACTGTAGCTGTTTTACATAAATACTGAATGTCTACATCATAAAAACTAGACGGAAATTGGAAAAGCATTGAGTGAAGTTTGTGACGAAGGCCCTGTTTTTTAGTGTTCAGTTAATTGTTGAACTATTCGTTATTGTAATATCATGTAAGCATAATTGATGATCAAAGGGTAACAAGACGGAGAACATCATCTTACGAACAAAGAATGATCCTTGTGACGAACTTTATTGTTGAAAGTTGATTAGTGACGGCTATAGAAATATCAAGAACTATCTGAATTTAAATAACATACTTATTCTGTATTTCAAGGAAAAATCTGCCGAAAAAAGAAACAGCGTATCCGCTCTTGAGGAACATTGTGATCTATTTGCTGCATAGATACGAGAGGGAAGAATTACCCACCCAACAGACCAGACATAGTTCCACCAGACTTATTCTAATAACATGAGCCCGGGCACTGTTCCATCCAAGAAAAGCTTTCTGCAGAGGTTAGTCGGAGCATTCAAGAGCTAAACAGAGGTGTTGACCTTACTCTTAAATCTTCCAGCTCGTTGAGAATCGTCATTGAGAAACGACAGGACTGGGTGATTAAAAAAATGGTAGTAATTGTTGTACTACAGAAAAAAGTTCAGAATTTTCAATTTTGAGATCAAACTACTCTTACTTGTAGTTAAATGGATTACAAAAGAATCAATGTTATATTTTTTTATTTTTTTTCCCCTTATCGTTTCAGCCATCTATGGACTGCTACTACGTAACTTCATTTCCTCTTCTGAGTTTCCTTCCTCCGTCGCCAGTACTCTTCCATTCTCTGGATCACTCTTGCTTTTTCTTCCTCTGAAAATTTTTTCCTGATTGATTTATCTTCAGCCAGATCCTTCACCTCCGCAATTTTTCCTCTGAATAATTCCTTGTCTTCCATCTGATCCCACATCATTTCAGATCAATCTTATTTATTCAACACTGTTTGGAATGGCTGCCGTTTCTTGCTAGATTCTTACTATCAGTATTAATAGTGTTGTCATATATGTATGCCAAAATAAATTAGAAACTATATAATGTAGTTAACTGTATTTCTGTTTCAGTGTTTCTAATATGTGAGAGGTATCAACTGGAAAACATCTTCATCTCGAGAATCTGAAATGTGTTTTTGGTTTGTTTGTTTTTTCTTTTCCGCCTTTTTTATGCAATGTTGTCTTTTATAATTGTGCGATCTTGTTGGAAACAGCCTTTCAAGAAAGTTAGTTGAACGAGTATCTCTGCATCACTATTTCTTCCTTGTTTAAAAGGTGGATTTTCTTCCTATTCAAATAATGGGAATTCGTCTTATAACATGATAGCTTTGTACAGTTTATGAATTATCTTTGTAAGTTAAGGGCGTTTAAGTGAATAATTCATTTTGAAGACAAATCATGGGCCGTTTTAATTTCTGTAGTCCTTAATTAAGATAATGTAGTATGCTACATCGAAGATTTTAGGGGAAGTACAGAAACTGAGTAGCTACAGCAGCTATATCGGCATTAAGAGACCAGTATGTCGGGATGGTACATCTAAATTATACTATGCGTAGTTCTCATATATAGCAAAAGTATCATTTTATATTCGATAAAGCTACGGCGTGTTAAGCAACTTCTGGAAGTCCTGGAGTATAATATCTTCAATCACATACAATTATTAGCTGTCAGTGTTTCACCTAATTTGTTTTTCACGAATTTCATTAATTTCGTAACTATAAAATGTCTATTTTCTCTGTTGAAAATAGGTAGTGTTTCTGCCCTACCGACTATTCCTTGTTACAGTCAGTTATTACTTACAAAATACGAATTTAATGTCTCATATATTTTGAAAATAATCAGTGTTAAACTGTCCACTTTGTTCATACATTCTTTCTCATTTATCAACCGTAACAGTGAGACAGATTCTCACATGGTTTAATTTTTTATGCTGTGCAGTTTGCATATGAAATTATTAGAGTGAAAATAGTGTGTTATGGAATATGTAGGTTTCTAATGAAGATACTCGTTTAGGTCTTGATGTGAGATATTGTGGTTAAGCTACTAAAAGCATTTATAAAAGGCAACTGGCATACGCCTTACCTGTTCTTTGAGACGCTTTCTCGAAAGTTTTTTCTCCCTCTGAGCTGACAAATGTCTCTTTTAGCTCCCCTCCAGTATCGAAGCTACATCGGTCCCCCTGCATTCGGTTCTCTAATGATAGCCATAAGTTGGGAGATGCCGTGTGTCATTCCTCACATTCCATATCATCAGTGACGCTGTGGCAAATGTCTGAAAATGGAAATGTAAGCATCCCGGACATTTCCTTACAGGGTACCCAAAAAATAAGTGTACGTCTCCCACCCATAGTATGGTGCGGTTCATATTGGTGCTAGGACCACTTTAGTCGTTCACGTATGATTCAAATTAATACCAGTACAGATGTTTCATTCAAACAGTACGTTCTACTAGAGCAATAGAGAAACTGATGTGTGTCTTTAAAGCTAAGGAACATATTGTGTTGCATACTACATTCGTCTAAATTAACCCATGGTATTTTTGTCGGCATGAACCAGAACATGTCTTATATCCGAGAGAAAAAGTGCAGAGCTTTTATTATGCGCTAAATACGGTTTTGTTTACACTTAACGATTGACGTAACGAATAGTTTTTTGCACGCAAAAAATGTTTGTGGACAAGATATTTCCAGACAAGTTGAAATTTTGCAGGCTCATTCTGCGAAACTATGAAGAAGTTGGGACGAGCAATTCAGAACCGCTGACTGCTTGGGTTTGTCTCAAGACATTGCCCTGTCTTCAAATAATCATAAATTGAACAGATTTGTTGCGAAATTTGGCGCAGATGAGTCAGAATCTTCCTACAAATGTTGCAACCCTGCTAGCTACACACAAGTATCAAATCTTTCCCTGCATGTATGCATTTTTGCGACAAATTAAACTGTAACTGTAAAAGTTTAAAACTAGTACGAACAATTGCAGCAATTTTATCCTATTATTCCAATGTATATAACGTACTGTGCAAACTTTTTATCTTAAGGCCTACAATGTATTCTGACAAGCCGTTATGTTAATGTGTGTATTATTTAACATGCCATTTTAATGTATAAGGTAAACCTGCTATTTTAATGTGCACAATGTTTTACGTAAAATTGTTATTTCTTGTCATGTTAAGCTAGTTTGTAAACTTGCTGTTCTAAGTAGATAATTATTTAAGTAAGTTTATTATCTCATTTATATAAGGCACCAACCATGTAAAATTAGTAATGGCTAAATAGCTTGTATGGCTGAAGGCCAAATAAAGATTTTAAGGTGGGCGCAGTCTATATAGTGATCAGTAAAGAAAAGACGTGCAAGATTGTCTCAAAGGGTTGGCGACGAGTTTATTCGACGAGGAAATGCAAATGCTGATGTTACTATACGAAAAATCTCTCAATAACAATTTTGACTGTGCTTAACGTAGAGTAAAAAATTCTGTGTAATTTAAATATAATAATAATCGGAGCTTACTTTCTGGACGCGTCTACCATCTGAAAAACTCAATCGAGACAGCAGGCGAAAAATCAACAATCGTCAGAAAAAACTGATTTTTATTTCCAGGTAAATTCGGAAAACAATAAACCATTGTAAGAGATTAATACGTTTTATAGGCCCTTTTTCATTTTGGATTACAACCAAAAATGACGAACGATAGTTTCGCCTCTGCTGCTTAAAATAAATCATTGCCTTGAAAATTACTCCGCATTAAATAACTCCCCTCTCGTTTTTCACTATTTAAGATTTATTTCATTTATTTCATGAATCATTTGCAGTCCCTCTTCTTTTTCTTTATGCACTAAATTAAAACATTCCCAGCCCTCTGACTCAACTCAACTCCACTCTCTTCACGCCATAACAAGGAACACGAAAGCTCTTTGCTAAGATCAGCGATATCTATCATATTGCAATCCATCTCACAGGCTAGCGAAATTAATTATCCTCACTCTTATGCTGTAGCGGTCCACCTCGTATAGCAACATTCTATTTTAGATACATTAAAAATTTTATGGTTGGTACATCACATCACCCATACTAGTAATTCTGAAGCTGCATAACAAAGTTTAGTAACCGATGACTGACATACCCAAAGAGTAAATAGGTTATACTGATAATGAAATAAAACTGCCTACCTATTGTGTGGTGGTAATGGAAAAGTAAATTAGCGTTGCGTGATCCAGCAGCTAGTTTCGTTAGAGAAAATGACACGGAAATAATTTTAATAAGTTATGTTCACTATATTAGTCAATCTTAATAAAAGCATTCCGTGTAATGGAGGAAACGCATAGAACGAAAAACAAGGTTCCTTTCGTAGATAAGGGAGTCAGGTATTGGAATAAATTACGAAGGCAAGTGATGAATAATTCGTCAAAAACACTGAAAGAATTTAAAATTAGTAAAGGGTAAAAGTAGAGGGGTACAAGAAAGGGTAAAAATGGGTGAGCAGGGAAATTGCCACCGGAGCCTACGCTCTATCGCAGTCAAATTTAACAAGTATGTCTTTTGTCCAGCCAGATATCTAAAAGTGTTAATTCCAGATGGTATATTATCTAGTATATTTGTTTCACTGGACATTGGTAATACAGAGAAATGAGGAAACTGATAAAATGTGGAAAATAATGCCGTTCTTCCAGCCGATACTTAGCTGTTCATTGATATACAAGACGCGTCCTACGTTTCCAGGAGGTATTCCGTGTCACCACGCTTGGGTTTCCCTTAGCTTCATACCACATCCTCCTCAGGGTGGCCTGATAGCTCAGTGATCAGAAAGGAAGCCTACGCAATATTATAATGACACAATCAGAAACAAAACTGCTTCTGTTACTGTAAATCCACACATGCTTACATCAAAAAGTTTAGTGATTAAATCTACTACATAATTTCCTAAGCTCACTCACTCATCTAGACAGGTACTGGATGGGGAGCGGTGACTACGCGCACCAGCCGTCGCTGGCATATTAACAGTAACCAGAGATATTATTAGATGAAATTCGAGGTTATTTCCACAGTTTAATAGCGACGAATTGCTACGAAATTAATTGCCATAATACACGCATTAAGCCTGCTTATCGTAGCATTCCATAGTTAAAAAAAAATATCGATAAACTTTAATGCTGTAAAAACGTTGAACTGCTTTTCAGTAACAAATCGCTAATGAAAGCAACATAAAAAACTTTAAAAACTTAAATTACTCATCGTGTCTGCTGTAATCACGAATGCCAATTGTCATTCCGGCCTAGGCTAAATTTCAGTTTAATTAAAACTTTCGTTCACGTTGCTGCTTGACCAAAGTTTATACATTACGGTTTGTTTGCTTTTTACGTATTTTCC
>CM061919.1:145653207-145697207 GCA_031002005.1 Vandiemenella viatica
TTAATGCGCGATGTAAGGAACCTCTACTTTACTATACAGACAAATCTAACTTCACAGACGCGGGAGGATGAACATTTACTGAAACGCAAATGAACAAGTGCGGGAAATATAAGCTTGCACCCTAAAATGGTTAACATGAAGGAACAAATGGAACAATAGCATAAAAGTTTGACAATTAAATATCTAGATCAAACCAGAAGACTTGAATTTTAAATTCGCATTTGTCCACATGAAATAAATACTTTAATCAGACACTCATACTTTTCAGCTGTCCTTTTTAATATATTTAAGTGCTTAATGTATTAATTTCTTGTCTGATATAATTTGTAGAAAGTTTTTTGTGGTGTTGTATTGTCTGCCTAAAGCTATAGTTTTTGCAGAATTACTACTCAGAAGATTAAACAATCCCTTTGTCTCATCTTTTTCATCTACAAATGTTTCCATATGTTCTTATAATCTTTGCCATTTAATGTTTATTTGAGAGTTGGTTATTATAAATACTTTCACATACGCATTGTACCGTAGTACAGTGACTGAGTCAGATGTCTATTAATGACGTTTGGTCCTTAATGTTGATGATAAACATTCATTTTTAATTTATACACTGAAAAGTATTGAAATAAAACATTATGATATATCACACTCACCAGCACTCAGTATTACCCGTTTGATAGCCATCACAAATCAAGTAAACGGTCTGTTACGATGACTTGGATAAAGGCACAACGGCACACTGCGGTGTAGTGGGAACGTGAAAGTTGATGCAATAGCTACGAAAAGGGCATATGATGATGATAAGCCACATTTCGAAATATCATACACTGATTACTTCATTAACTTTAAGCAAACGTTGATGACTACGTTGGAGCGAGAATGGAAGGCAGACTCGAGAACAAACAGAAAGTTCTACGAAGCAGAGTAGCAACTCATTCCAGTTAGACAACAGTTCCACAGAAGTACAAATTCCAAACAAAACAAAAAAAAAATACATCTATATTTCTCCTGAAAACTAGATAACAAGGAAAAATAGGATAGTTAAGAAATTGCAGATATAGAAATATGGAGACACTAAAACGATGGAATAATAATCTCGAATGAACCAGCCACTGTGGCTCAAATGCACTGAGGCACTGCACGCTGGATCGGGGAGGTACAACGGGACAGGGTACGAGACCAGGCACTCTCGTACTGGCAGTCCTCATTGTGGCTTTTAGGCAATAACCTGGGCGAATGCTGGGACGGTCCCCTATCTGTGCCTCATAAACTACACATTTGACAAATCAAAAATACATTTTTTTTTTTTTTTAATAGCTTTCGGCATCTAAGGCCACACAGCCAGCCTGATGAATTTTTCCAGATAATTAGAGACACCACAGGATGGACATGACATTCACAGACACAACAGTTAAACACCCATGCCCGCGGCCGGACTCGAACACTCTAGCCCCTACGCTACCGAGGCCGGCTCAAAACTACATTTATCGTATAGAACAAACAAAGTTACACGTTTTGCAGAGAGATGGCAGCACAAGACTTTCCTGCAATAAATTAGGTGCGCCGGGCTTAACAGCAGAAACTCATCGTGGCGGCTAGTGTCCACGTGGTCGTTGTTGAACGAAGAGGAGGAAAAAAAAAAATACAGAAATTAATCAGAAGAGGAGATGGATGGATAGTTAAAACACGTGGCCTGTGAATTATAGCCGTAAAACTTAGATACTGATGCATTACCAGGATTACAGAATTGGGAGGAGGGATTATAATCTTTTAAGCAAGAAATGAATCATCGCAGGGAAAACAGAGCAAATAATACAAGTCACAAGAAAAAGTAGAAGCTTTGCATTCAAATTAAAGATGTAACAGAAGGTAGGAAACCAAAAATGTGTTTGATAAAAAGTTCTATTATCTGACACTAATATAAAGCGTGGGACCATGATAAGGAGACATCTGTCTCGACTGCATCGGATGAGATTCCTAAGAGATAAATAAAATGTCACAGTAAAGCATAGTATGGTAAATGGAAAAAATTGAGAGAACTTATAAGTGAAATGATTTTAAAAAAAAAAAAAAAAAAAAAAAAAAAAAAAAAAAAAAAAAAACCGAAGTGTAAAGAAAGCTACACAATAGCTTTACTTAAAGTAAAGCGCAGAAAGCCATTTAGAATACCACAAACAAGATTAATAGGCAAACGAATTTTTTTTAGGCTTTACGGTTCATCGACGTCGATGTTATCGGGGGAGAGTATTGACTAGGAGCTAGGAACGTAAAGCAATTCTTCCATGCGCTTTTGAAGAAACCATCCTGCCATTCGCATGGAGTAATTACGGGAAACCATGGAAAGATTTAATCTACATGACTGGTTGGGGATTCGAACCTGCATTCTCCTGACTACGCTCGGCAGTGGGGCAAAAGGAGTTAGCTGATAATTTTGAAGAAAACTGACAGACCCTGACATAACCTTTATATGCCAAGTCAAAAGCAAAGATAAAGGAGTCAAATGATGACAATAAATGGAAAACCGCTTAAACATAGATCCCGGATGTAGGGTTGCTGATTGCGCTTGCAAATGTTCGGGGTACATAGCAAAAGTGCTGGATTTCAATGCCGAGGACAGCCTAGCGGAAAGATAAAAACTGTCACGTATTTTTTTATTAAGCCCGTCAACGGGCGGCAGCACGCATGCGTGGTGTACGATGCCACGTGCTCCCTGCTAGCACGTAGCCGGCACGTGCTTCCGCCAGGTGCGTATCGACTGAAGCCGAAGAAAACCGAGCGCGCCCGAAATGCACGCACAGTCACTGGAAAGCCGGATAACTTAAAAGTAGTGTACATTCACAGAGGTAATACGAGTAACTTCGTTACGCTCAAATAAACGGCATTATTCTTCCAACAAGTGTCATGCAGAAGGTAACTACGCCTTTACCGTTGCAATATAAGCTACCACCGACCGTAGCTACCGTTAACTTTGTTCTGGTTACTAAGTTCCCGTATTAGGAACTTCGCACCGTCTGCGTATTGTTATTATGATAAATATTTCATCTAAAAACCCAAACAAATCCTGGTGGAAGATACCGTATATAATATACATATATATATATATATATATATATATATATATATATATATATATATATATATATATATATATTCAGTCTGGTGAATAAGCAATTGAATTTCTCAATTAAATAACTTGTAGCAAATAGTTATAGCTAGAATAATATTTTAGTTAATAATGCTTACTGAGAAATATAAGAATTTTAGGACGAGCGTGTCAGTTAGCTGAACAATTGCCTAAATAACAAGAAAGTGTTTTATTAAATTTTCGTATTCTATTAACTACTCGATTTTTTTTTTAATCAAGTTCTGTTGACACATGTTATCAACAACTAAGAACAGATTTTTTTTCAAAAAATTTATAAAGTAGTATGAAACAGGTAACGACTCAAGTATAAAATAGTATTTTACACTAAATCAGAAATGTCTGCTCTCTGGTCCCATCTTTGACTTCTTTAGTTACTTAAGGCCATATGTTTTGCGTTTTTTCGTATTGCATTTCTCTAGTCCCGACTTTCAGACACGTAACTGAAATTTTATATTTTATTGAAAATGTTTACACTGCGGTGTTGTGAACACAAGGAATAAATTTAAACGCTTACACTTATTGTTGTATGCTTTCGTTCTCATAAGACCCCAGAACATTTATACGTCCTAGGTTACACTTTATTGGATAGAACAATTGAAGACTGATATTTCATAATTTGAGAGAGTGTTTCTGCTAAAGAAGGGTCCAAGGATTTTTGTTGACTAAGCAGAGCACAATATCAAATGGGAAATTGAACACCTTCGTTTTTTCGGAAACGTACTGGAGACACTTAAGCAAGTTAAGTAATTTTCTACGGTGATGTTTGTTACAAAACAAGAAAGTTAATAATGCAAGAATTACACTTTAGAATAGATAATATTTTACTAGTGGGAATGATAATATTTTTATATTAGTGCCACGGAATGAAGGAAGAAGTTATGTGGTCATTCTGATGCTGGTGCATAATTACATACAAATGGCAGAGCCACTTCATACTTTACGATTTCTAGCCACATGAAATACTTATGAAGATTTAAGGTTCAGTTCCTTACGAAAATCATACGGGAAACATGTAGGGCTACTTACAAATGCCTCAAGGGTACTCAAATTGAACAATTTTTTAAATAGGAAACTTTTTTTCACTTTTGCACAAAACAAATCATTAATCTTCTAAAGCAATTTTAAAGTATCTGACATAAGTAAATCATTTTTTTGTTTAAAAATAATAAAATCCTTCATTGAGTCTGCATCTCTGTGGTAAACAGATGTATTCAGGAAATTGATGTCTAAATTATACTCTCCATCAGGTGTGACTGGTGTTGTTTGAAGTGACTGCATTGATATTATTCGAGAAGCATAGGGCATTTGAGTTTTTACGTTTAGAACTTTTGTTGGTGAAGATAACTGGATACCACGCGACGGGGATAATTCTGATTATACCTGAGTTCATGGGCGTATCCAGCGAGGGACAGGGGGGGCTGCTTCCCCCCGTAGAAGAAAAATCAAGTTGCCTTCAGTACGCTTCGACGAGTGAAGAACTGGCTCAGGAGCACTATGGAAGAGGAAAGATTGACTGGATTATGCCTGATGAGTGTGCATCGAAATTTTGTGAAAGTACACCATGAGATGTTGACAAATAAAGTTACTGAAAATTTTTCTGAGTATCCGAGACGATTAATGTTTACATAAAAATCTATAATTGAGTTACTATCTTGATTAACTGCAAAGTAGGTACTTGGATTACTATGTTAATTAATAATAAAAATAGTTTCCTCAATAGGTTTATAATCTCTCATTGGCGGGGTATTAGTTTTGACTTGAAAGACACCTTGTACGGTGCCAGCTTACGAAAGTAGCCAAGTTAATTTACTTTAATTAAAATGATATTGATAATGGGCTCTTCACATGACAATTCTCAGGGGATCACACAAAAGAAATGGGTTCACATTAAAAGAAAATGAATTTATTCATTAAGACAAAATTGTTGTCATTTCAAGATCACAAATGTATGGCAAACATATGATAGGCACCCAGGCTAATAGCTCTTTAATTCTGGCATGAGTCTCTCAGGGCAGTTTCCAGGGTTTTGAGATATTGCAGAATGTCTCTATATCAGCAGGCGGTACACATTACCCGGCAGGGACACTGGTCGGCGGCGGCGCGGCGTCGTCGGGCCAGGGTTTGACCAGCGCGAGCGGCTGATACACACAGCTCCCTCCGTTTATCACTTGTAGCAGCAGCCACTGCACACAACCTTGCTCTGGGGCGTCCAGCAACGTTCTCCCTCTCCCGACGACATAGAACATAGCAAAAGAAACACTTCCGAGGAGTAGATGCCATCCCCTCCATCCTCTGGCTGTCCCACACACTGTACCACATACGGCAAGCCCTCCAGAAAAAACAAAAATATCGCGAGAAGAGAGGGCGGTCTGTGTCCCGCGCCCCTGCGCCAAACCAAACATGTCTCTGGGGACAGGCGTCTGCCTTCTATCATCGACTGGCCCTCAGATACACACAGTATCGGGCAGCATACCTCCGCGCCAGCGAGCCGACGTGCTCTGTAGGACATTACAGGTTTTAGTATTATTTTGTAAGAAATCATAATTTTTCTGTCTCCCACCCCACTTCCTCGAAAAATATAAGAGTTGCCCCTCCCCCCTCCCGCCTATCCCCTCTCCCCTACTCCCTCCCCCCTCCCCCTTGTTCTGATCCTGGATACGCCCTTGTCTGTGATCATGGAGATCGAGAATATGCTTAAAAGCGGTAATTCTCTGATTGATGAGGTGATTGAATTATGTCAACGGGGATGGTATGGCAATGGAATGGTGAAAAATGACTGAATATCAGAGTTTATGTAAAAATTTTGGATTTATAATAAATTAGATAATACTGATTGAATATCCTGTTTACGGACTGACAATGGGCGAATGGTTCTTGATATCTTTGTGTGGATCTATCACATCCAAATGGTGATTATATTGTGATTGGTTGTATTGAAGTCTAGTGACCTTTGAATGTTCAGTTAATAATCCCCTTTGGGCGTATAGTTCAATTATGTTTAATAAAACCTCTTTTTCCTTCGTCATTTTGTTTTTCCAAACACCGTAGGTCCTTCCGCTTGATAACGCGCCGAGTGACTGATTTGGAACAATTAGCTTTAAGGGGGCGTCCATAAATTACGTGAGGTGAAATAGGGGGGGGGGGGTCCGGCGAAATCTCACCAGGGGGGAGGAGGGGGGTCTACGGAAATCTCACGTGAGATTTTGCGAAAAATATGGGGATAGTAGAGCCAAAAAAAGGTCTACAATTTGCGCCAAAGTCGATTTTAGGAGGGTATTTCATCAAAAAAGTTAGGTTGTGACCTAAAAAAAAAAAAAAAAAAGTCTACAAAAGTTTCGAGGGCGATTTCTAGGGGGGGGGGGTCTCACGGACCTGATCTCACGAAATCTCACCAGGGAGGAGGGGGGTCCAGAAATCCGGAAAAACACCTCACGTAATTTGTGGATGCCCCCTAAAGCACGCTAGATCTGTTTACACTGTGCGATCTAGTGTGTTAGGTTGGGAACTATATGAGCTAGCGTGACATAACCCATACAATACCACTAGACTGGAGCACTAACTGTCTAACTGCCTTTACAGAAATTGAAATTAGCGCACTAATCAACTTAGTGCCCCGCAAATTTGGTTATTATACTGGTTACCATTATAGCGATATTTAGCTAAGCATGAAATTTCAAATAAATAACTAATTTTTTGGCACTTATAGTGTTAAACGGAAGTGAAACTGCAATGCCAGCTATAAGGCAATTATATGTTGAGGAAATAACTGCACACAAATACGAAAGACAGAGATAAAAATTATAAAAGAAGGCAGGTATATTTAAGGCAGGTTTATTTAAATAAAACACGGTGCTATTTACGACCATTAAATGCATAAATTCATATAAGAAAAAGAGCATCTCACGTTTACGATCTATTCTTTGTAGCAATTACTAGAATCTGGTCACATTAGAATTTTTGAACTGAGAATTTATTAAAAATCACAAAATATATAAAACAAATAGTTATTTCTTTTTGAAATTATGATTTCCTTAGAAACGTTTTCACAGCAATAAAAATTTCCATTATTTTATACGGGATTTGTGGAACTAACTGTAAGTATTAAAAAAACTGAGAGCGCAAATAAAAAAATATCATAATATCAGGCAAAAATGCGATGTTCAATTTATCACTGCGAATCTGCTTTAATCATGTTGTGGAAGAATCAGCGAAAAAACGAAAGGCAGAGCGTTTATGTGGCAAGGTATTTCTTTGTTGCTTCTTATGAGGAGGTTTTCCGTACGCCCTATAAAAATTTGTTAGCAGCCACACACGCTACCCGTGTGACTAACTTTATCCTATTCCTGGTATACCTTATTTTGTTACAAGTTAGCAACCCTAATGCAATCCTCATTTTTTCCTGTATTGAGCTAACTTTCTCATCTCAACATGCCCATGTCGACATATGTCCTCAATTATCTGCTTCGTATATTCCAATCTTTGTTTTCCTCTTCGGTTTATTCTTTCAACTGTTTATTGCACTAGCCAATTAACGAAGTAGGCATGTCTAAAAAGGTGAGCAACATATGTCTCATAATGCATTTTCTTGTTTTCTGTGTCTAGTGCATTTAAAATAAACTTTTTTACTAGGTAAACAATAATAAATGCGTGATTGTATGCTACAGAAACATGGCTAATCGTCCGTAGCGTGTGTTAAACGCAAAAATCAAATTGAGCATAAGGCCGATATCGAAAATTTACCTACCAGAATCCATTAAAAAAATAAAAAAACTGGCACCGAAGATGACTAAATAAATCTAGAAGCGTATGGCAAAGGCAAATTTTATTTTAGTTGCACTAGACGGAGACAACCACAAGAAAACTCATTAAATGTAAACCAGCTTAGGAAAATCTCGTAATAGATCAAACCTGTCTCTTCTTTCTGTTTGACTTTTCCACCTACTATTTATAAAAGTCGATAATTTCGATAATTTCGGGCTTTGTCTATCGTACCACATTTCAAAAGCTTAATTTCCCCCCCCCCTGGTATTTCTAAAGTCCAGATTCATTTCCTTAGCGGCAACTTATGCAATTAGAATTACGAGACTCTTAAAATTGTGGAATTTAATTATCTTCTCTCTATAAGATAATGCTGTATACGGATTTATTTAATTCCTCCTTAATTTCAAATTGTATCCGTTCATAACAACACTGGCACATTAAAAGACGCATATATATATATATATATATATATATATATATATATATATATATATATATATATACATCATGACTTGTAATTAATAAATTTTTTCATGTTTCCACATGACAGTTAGAACCATGGATTGTCAGTTCCTGTAGCACTAAGGGGAGCTTAAGTGTTGCCATCTGTATGCGATTGGTGTAACTTATATTTTCTGTGATAGATATATTTTTGCTCGTGAAATGTGTAGTTTATGAGGCGGAGATTCTATCCGTCCCATCATTCGCCTTGGTGATTGCTGGAAACCGCCTAAACACCGCAATCATGACGGCTGGTGAGAGGGGACCAGGAATCGAACCAGGTACCTCCTTGATCCAGTGTGGTAGCGCCTTAACGCGCGCAGACACACTGGTGGCAAGACATGCCTGCTCCAAAAGGGGTTCAAATATTTCGTCCAGTATTGACCAGAGTACTCTGCTGAATGTGAGTACACATTGAGACAACATTTCTTAAATTTAGCCAATGAAGTTTTATATAAGCAGGATAAAAATAAACTTATTTCATCATTACAACCAGTAATTACTTTACTTTCCGTGTCAGGACTGTTTCAAATAGTTTTTTCCCAGAAACTAGCTGCTTGGATCGCTTTGTCCTTGGTTCAGAATAGGTCTTCAGCTTGGCACGTGAAGCCCATGTATCTGCACTCGAGGAGATGTTCTGATGTCTGAATGTAGTCGCAGTCACACCTGTCGTCATCCGTGTATCCCCACTTTTTCATGTTGCTCCTGCACCTTGATACTCCTGTTACGAGTCAATTCAAAGTCTTCCATTTCTCGTACGGCAGATTCAACCCGGGTGCCAGTTCTTCTTGGGCCCTAAAGCTTGAAGATGTAGGAAGCACCTCCTTCCATAATGATAGTCTTCTTTCTTCTGGAGTGTCCTATCCTCTTTTTAAGAAACTTCTCCGTGAGCGGAGGCGTGGTAGAGTCATGATTTGATTGTACATTGGGTGCTTTGGATCAGTCTCTTGTTTGAGCTTCTCTGTGGCAACTCTCCGTCCTATATCCGATGGTGCAATGCCTACCAGTGCATATATTTTTTGTGTTGGAGTTGGTCTCATCTACCCAGTTACCAGCCTGACATTACAACCAGTGACTCTACCGTATGTAAAGAAAAAGGAGCTCTATCAGTCTATGGTCGGAATTCATTATCAATCGATTCATAAATATCTTCTTTTGTGCTTCACGGTATAGGCAAATGCCGGTTTCAGGAAGTAGTTTCTGAGTATATAAAACGAGAACTCGTGACCATGTTTTGGGTATGATCACGAATCTAGAATAGGTCATTAATTTAGTGACAAGAAATCACTTTTAGGGACAAAAATTGATTTTTTTTTAGTGATAGGTCATGGCCGCATGCCTTGATCTGGCTAGCATACGAACTTGACCTGTATTTACCCTAAGGATTTAGTATGTGAACGAAGGCTTTGCGGGCGTGTCGCTGAAATATAATCCTCTTGTGTTCATTGCCAGAAGATGTTGTGGTGAGAAGAGCTTTTTGCGGCATTTCTTGCCATCTTGTGCAGGTCAAATGCGAGTGCTGCGACAGCCAAAGCCTAAAAGTAGTAGTTGCAGAACGCATTTGACCAGATGATGACGACAAAGCACGCAGTCGAAATCTCTCCTTTCCAAAACATCATCCAGCAGCGAACCTACGAAGATTATATTTCGGAACACGTGTAAATAGTAAATTTATGGGCTTTCGAAGTATCACCATCCACTTTGGTCGATTTCCTTACTTTTTTCGAAATATTTGCAAAAAAACTGTATCCTTGAATGTTTTTTAAGATGTGATGGGGAGGAGGGGATGTACTTTCGTAAGGGGACTTCCTTTAATTACCTGCCGTATTTTTTCTTAAATTTGAACTTCCCTCCCCCTTCGTGAAACTTGGTAAGGTATGGTGGGATTCATTTCCCCCCTCACGCGAGATTTACCTCATAATTTCAATTTTTAAACAAATAAATTTATTTTAGATATTCATGTATTTTGCCTCATGCCACTAAATACCTAAGCGTTAATACTGATGTCTGCTATGTACTACATTTTTTCTATGAAATAAGAGGAGAAATATGATATACAATGTTGGCGTGATATTTTTGCTTGCCTCCTCGCTCCCTTTAAATGAGATTTGGTGAGATTTTGCTTGAAACATCCTCCCTCTATTTTACCTCATATAATTAATACACGTCCCTTAAACCAAATGTGACCAGTATTTTCCCCCTTGTTTTAATGTACACGTGTGCAGAGTATCATTGAGATCGGTTAAAAACTAAGGATTTTTATAAATAACATACAAACATATGGCACATTGATTGTGCCATTATTTTACTAAGCGAAAAGTATCGTTTTGTAAAGCTTCACAATCGGCGAGTGCAATCTTAGCTATGCTCATAGATGTTCATTAAAGGAATTTGTTGATCGAGATGAGCAATTGACAGCGACATTTGTGACGCTTACAATGCAGCTGTGATAGATCGATTGACTCTCATTCTATTTTCGGATTTAACTGTTAGAGCTCGTACCATCCTATCCGACTTTGCTAGTAACCATTCAGCAGGGCCAATTAACCATCGCTCCGATCAGTAAGGGAGCGTGCATAAACCACGTAGATCCATTTTAGCCTCCTGTGAACCCCCCACGTAGCACGTAGCTTTTTTCCATTTTGATTCCAGAACACATTTTGTACTGTTTTCTCTTGTCAGACAATTCTAAATTACTTACCGAGATAATTAAATGACGGAAATAAATATTACATACTGTTGTGAGTTCTGTTCCTCATTTTAACTGTGAAAAATGTTAGGAAAGTTATGTGGCCTGGCTCGGAACCCCCCCCCCCCCTCCCGCCCCACGAAGCCCAGCGTAGCCTTCCAGCCAACCCTTCCCCCCCCCTCTCCCTGAACCGAGCCACGTAGTTTGTGCACGCTCCCTAACTAGTTGGGTACGGAACACCTGAATGTTGTGCATTATTACCTGTATGTGTAATACGGTTCTCAAGTTCAGTAATTCTTGTGGCGTAGACTGAGAAGTAAAACGATAAAGACGATGATAAAGTAGACATGCACTAGGATAAAAGGATAAACAAAAGAACACATATGCAGGTGCCTGTATAGCTGACATGGCCGAAAGCAATTTAAAAAATAAAATAAAGAAATAAAATCATATCACACTCCCACCATTCAGCCCACCACACAGAAATCCATATTTATAGACCTATAGATTTTCTCTAAAGGCCTATAAGTTGCAGGTTTATAACAGAGTGAGTTGTTTGATGATGCTGCAATCTTATGGTTCTCTGTGACCTGTCAGACATTTTCTTTCAGATTAATACCTTGCTCCATATGAATAAGAAGTGCAGGTCATTTTAAGAGCGCGTAAAAATCCTCCCAGGTACCGAGATTCAAACCGTAATCATACGAAAGAGAAGTAAATCATTAATTTACCATAAAATATGTCAACTGATGACATTGCTCCATTCTTATGATAAAATGATTTTTGGTAGACCATAACAGCTGTAATAAAACTTCTAATAATTATTCTCTTTGGAACTAGTTTTGCCGGTATATATCCAATAACTGTATGAAATTATTAAGTTTCAGTAAAACGTTTCGGCTAGCTGCGATTTCGGTTGAATTTATGGCCTGAGCTCTGTACGGTCGAGAGATGGTTGCGGCATTAGGAAAGCAAACAGTGGACGGCAGTAACAGCAACTAGCGGCGCATGACGGACAGTGTACAAAGAGTCTGTCTGAGACGAGGTAGTGGGCGGAAATCACGCTCCGTGAATCACAGCGGCCTGCCACGTATAGGACCACATAGGGTACAGCCCACATGCACCATGTTTCATTATCCACATGTGCTTTGTTTCTATCATTAAACTATGTCAATGTCTCTACTTACATGAAGTTAACGATTGAAACTACTTCAGCATATCAAAGGAAGCGATAATCATAATTATTTTTAATTCTGACGATGTCATAGGCTCGACTGCAACATGTTTTTACAATGTGTTAATATATACTTTAATTTCTTTCACTGTTTAAGGTAAATTGTTCAATACCACACAAAATAATTTATTCCAGTCCTTGACTTCCTTATTTCACAATGAAAATTTTCCAAATCAATTACGCCTGAAATCTAGATCTGGTTTATGCTCATTGTAGTCTCTGTCCTTCCACGTTACATTCCTGGTTCTACTTCCAAAATTTCCAAGTCTCGTTGCCAACATATATCTTGCAAACTGCAAGTACTCTCTTCATGCACCTCCCGTGTTTCGTCAATCCCCAACACAGCTGCTTTACTATAAGCTACCCATTTTTGACTCTGTTTTGGCTTTTTAACATATTTTACTTTTCTCCTTATAGCTAGTCGTCTCGTAGAAGTCGAGGTCATTAAAGCTGGGAAAGAATGGGAGGGGAAGGAACGGTAAGGAATTCAACCGTGGCTTGAAGGAACCATCACGGAATTTGCATGGAACTATTTAGGCAAACTATGAAAAACCATAATCTCTGTGGTTGGGCCGAGGATCGGGGCAGCATTCTATACAATGCTGGACCTCAATGTTAACCACTCACCCATCGGTGCTGACTGTTTTCCTCCTTTTACGTTTCGAGCACATTATTCCAAAATTTTACTCAATTTTAATAGATAAAAAAAATCGGAAAATAAATTAATTTGAATGAACTATTTAAGAACTGAAAAAGCAACTCACAGAGCTACAAATATTCACCAATAAAGCGGTATGGTGGTCCAGCGGTTATGGTGTCTGACGGGAGATCCAAAGGTCCTCGGTTTGAAGGACGCCAAATCGCCTCCCCGAGTGAGGTTCACGTTAAATTGTATGTCACCTATACTCGGTAGGATCACCGGGTTAGTTTAGTGAGTTACGACAAGAGACACATGTGCGGCGAATCTAAATCGCTATCAGTCGGTGGTCGAACAGTTCTTCAGGATCTTCCTGCCAACAACGCTATACGATAATGTGGAAAAAAAAATCACCAATATCTTCTCCTGTCAACAGTGACACGTTTTTAATACATCATAAAATGAAATTACAATCGATGGCCAAAGCAAGAACGATGTTAAGAGCAGAATAGCACTAGCAAAAAGAGCCTCCATGAAAAAGAGAAATCTTTTAGTTTCAAATATTGACCTAGGATTTAAAAAAACTTTCTAAAAGTCTAAGTGTGGAGCACAGCCCTTTATGGTAGCGAAACATGAACTTTAGGAATACCTGAAAGAAAGAAGATTGAAGCATTTGAAATGTAGTGCTACAGAATAATGCTGAAAATTAAGTGGACAGACAAAGTAAGAAATGAACAAGTTTTGGAAATGATCGGTGAGGAAAGAAGTTTGTGGAAGAAGCTTACAGAAAGAAGAGACATATTTTTAGACATGCTGGATTGGTTAATTTGCTGGTGGAGGGAACAGTGGAAGGTAAGAACTGTAGAGGAAGACAGAGATTAGAATATATGAAGCAGATAAGTGAGGACGTGGGTTGTAAGGGATATGTAGAGATGAAGAGGTTAGCACAAGATAGGAATGGATGGAGGATTGCATCAAACCAGTCGAAAGTATGATGACAGGAAAAAAAAAATCTTATACAGATAAGGCGCTAAGCGACTGAACGGAAGTGAGGAACAATGTAGCTCGAACAGTAAGAGAGTAATAAATAAAACTGCACCCAAAATCCAAGTAGACGTGTAGGAAATCAGCGTTAGCAACATGGCAATTAATAACAATTGCAGCCCCAGCCTGTCGCAAGATGACGAAAGTTACATCCCTAGTTCGCCGCACTCAAGATATAACGCCCAGCGACTATTTTTTATGACGATAATTATACATGAAAGCCCTCAAACTTTTCGGCTAACACGAACGATATGAAAAACTGAATCGGAGAAGCCTTCAGTTAACTGAAAGGACAAGCTGGAAGACGCATTTATAGAAGTTCGACAATTTCCTCCATGATGACCTAGTTGCATTATTAGTCTCGTAGACGTCAATGTCAGTAGAGGCGGGAAAGCAGTGGGGGCAAGAAACAGGAATGATTTCGGCCATGATGTTCTGAAGGAACAATGCCGGCTTTCACCTTGAATGATTTAGGTAAACCATGGAAAATCTAGATGCTCGGTCGGAGGTTTTAACCCGCATCCTCCTGAATGCGAGGCCAGAGCGTTACCGCTCACCCTCCACGCTTAGTTACACAAGAGGAACTTCTGCCCAGTGTTTCAAAAGAGGTTTACAGTAGCAAAAAAGTCCCAGCTGATCTACTGTGGTATTACTGCGTTTTGTGTTGCACTGGGCAGTCCACGTCCATCAGAGATAGTCCCGCTGTCGTAACTCTCGTCCCCGCACCACTAGGTCTCGCCACTCATCAACGCCTGAGGTCACATCGTGCATTCTCATGGCTTTCTCCCACTCAGTTATCTTGCTCAATCGGTAGTTTATTCATACGAAATTATATTTCGCTTTAATTCACGCTACAGTGGCGTATTTACTCTGGGCGTGCACTGAATTGCCGTTTTGTTGCTCTACCGATCACGTCTCTTGCCTGCGTTGTGTGGAGGCTGGAGAGACGTGAGTTAATACAACGGATCCTTCAAAAATTTCCTGTCGAACCCTTTTAACACCGTTCCCTTACGTTCAATAATACCTGAACCATAGTCGTTTTTAACTGTAGAGTTTTCATGTCACTTATTTTTTTCTGTCATTGGTTCTAGTCGACGTCTAGACCATTAGAGGCATGAAAGTAGGGGAGGAAAGGAAAGGGAAGCAATTTGATCATTGCTTTTAAAGGAATCATCTTGGCATTCGCTTGGAGTGATTTCGGGAAAACCATGGAAAACTGAAATATGAATAACCAGACGGGGATTCGAACCCGCGCCTTTCATGAGGCGAGGCTAGAGCGTAGAGCGTTATCACTCACCATGCCGCTCACGATGCTCTGTGATGCCTGTGAATACTGAACTTGAAGAAATATTTGTGTCAAAATATATTACAAAACTAAATGGTGCCCAAGAAGTAGAATGTGTCAAGAATTATAAATATTTTTATGTTTTGCGCAGAACCCTAAATATTTCCGAGATAAAAAGTAGCCTGTGTTGCTCCCTACCAAATCAGCAACTCGCTAGTGTTGCGTATAAGATATTTATATTTGTTAATGGTCTAAACAGCATAAAGAAATGTGTATTCTGAAACATTATTCGAAAACATTCTACTACATTGTAGATGATTGTATAGTTTTAAGAACAATTTCGTCGAAATATGAAAATGTCCTAGGTTGACCACTTTCAACCACCATATCTCCCACTTCCCTATAGCTACCGACATGCAACCGCGATAGTGCACGATTGGAGACTCGAGACCATTACCACACACAAACACCAGTGGTCTGCGCTAGGTAGTTGTGGCTGCAAAGTGAAACATAGGGACACACTCGTCTTTGGTCGAAATATGAAAATCACCTAGACTGACACCAATATCTCCCACACATCCGCTACCGACATGCAACCTCCATAGTGTTCGATGCGAGACTCGAGGCTAATACTACACACAAACAGTAGTGGTATGCGTAAGGTAATTGTAGCTTCAAAGTGAAATATAGGGTCACATTCGTCTTTGATCGAAATATAAAAATTCCCTAGGTCGACCATTTTCTATCATTATATCTCCCACACCCCTTCAACTTCCGACATGAAACCACCAGAATACGCGATGGGAGACTTGACGCTACTACCAAACACCAACACCAATGGTCTGCGCTAGGTAGTTGCGGCTGCAAAGTGGAATGTAGGGACACACACGTATATATACATATATATATATATATATATATATATATATATATATATATATTAATGCGAATAGACCTACACAAATCACGCAAAACGTAGTCATTTTCTGTCTGAGTTTCTTTTACCATTCCGATATTCTCGCATCCGTTTACTGAAGGCAAGTTTTCTCTCTTCTGTCCATGTTGTGCCGGTCTTCTTGGCTTTGGTTTCTGGCATGACTACCCAGTCGTGTATTTTTTGTCTGAAGATTTTACCATCTAGGATTTCTGAACTCTTGATTTTAGCTTTTTCCAGGTCTTATCTAACTTGATCGAACCAACTGTTAGCCATTTTTAATGGTTGCATGAGTTTGAATATCTGCTTAGTTATTCTGTGATCTGGCATCCTGTAGATGTGACCGTAGAGTTTTAGTCTGCATTTTCTGATGTCGTTGGCTATGTTTTAGTGGGACTATACTGTTTTGTTTGACTTTAGTCTGTAGCCTTCTTCTGTTTTGGTTGGTCCAATAATTTTCCTAATTATTTTGGATGTTCCCGATATCCGTCTTAGAGTTTAGTGTGAGTGTTTCTGTGGCGTATAGAGCGTTGGGTTTAATAACTATATTGTAGTGTCTAATTTTTGATTGAATTCCTATGTTCTTTTTGTTTTAGATGCTACAGATCTGTCCGAAAGCCTTTTTCATTTCGTTGAATCTGTTTTGAATGCCTTATATATATACTATATATATATATATATATTCAAGACATTCTGGGAAGTTCCAGTATTTCAAGCGCAAAAAGTCTCAGGTCCCTAAATAATCCAATCTGACTTTACTTCCAGCTTTTCACGGTGAATTCTTTGAGTGATGGCATTAATAATCGAGCGCATCAGTCAATTAGACAACCACATACTTCCTCGGTTGTTTTTCCCGAGTCTGTCCCGCGACACAGAACGGACACTGGCCCGGCAGTAATAGCGTCTTCCAAGAAGCATTAGACACGCGATGCCCCACAGATTGGCTTGTATTAAAACCACTTTGCGCCACATTATCACCGTAATGAGCGACGACTGCCGCGGGCAGCCCGCGTCGACTTCTTATTGTCCGCTCCTGTCCGTAATCCAGTTTGTCCAACGACGCCAAATTACCACTCGCAACAGATTCGGTCGATTACAGGTGCTCCATTCCCGTTCCAGTTTTTTCCCTCTCTCAAGTAATATGTGAGAGTAATCGACGACATATTTCCGACATGCATGCTTAAACCAATGATTTTAAGACTGCTCTGGATTCGAAGGGGTCAATTTTATGCTGTTAAAAGTTTAGGCACCTCGCCTCTCACACCAAGTTTTGAAGCCGTTAATTTATCAAACACCTTGCTTGATTACAGTAATGATAGACCTGAGTCCACCTGATTCCCTGTAATTTATACGTCAGTAACAAATTAATTCTCCAGATAACAGTTCAATTTGGAACAGAGTCCATACGGGAAACATTTTTAAAACAGTACTGTAGCCTACATTACAATAACAATTGTGGAAGTACTCTCTCTTTTGATTCCTGATATACAAGGATTCAATGACAGTTTGGTACCATCTTGGTACACACCAGTTCGCAAGGTTCCCTGACAAGATTGCAGTTTACGAAAATAACAGTTCCTGTTACAGTATTTCACAGAGTTATCAGGAATATCTCGACCGAGATTACTAACTTTCTGTATACCCGGTGCAAGATGAAAAAAAAAAAATTCTTGTTGTAAAAATCTCACATATAGCGATATTGCTCTGTGAAATTATACAGGGTGATTCAAAAAAATGTGGAAAAAATGACATGGTAGATCTGTCATACAATAAGGATAAAAAAATCACATAGGAACAGAGGGTCGCAAACGCCTGTAGAGGGCGCTAGAGCCACGAGAGGCATGGCCACCACGATCACCAGACCTGTCTCCCTTGGATTTTTTTCTTGTGGGGATTTTTAAAAGGACTTGTGTATGAAACATCTGTTGAAACTCCGGAAGACTTTGTGGAAGAATCATTGCGGCAGCCGTATGTGTTCGAGATACACCTGGTATCTCTGAGAAGGTGCGCCGTATCATGCAACGGAGATGCCGGGCTTATCTCGATGCATCTGGCAAAAACTTTGAGCATCTGCTGTAGACTCAACATTTGGCTTGCATTAGTCGCATGTGAGTGAGTAATTATCAATAAAATGATCTGTAATGGTTTTGTTTCTTCTCTTTGTGTCAGTATTATTTTAGACGCCCTGTAGTGGTTCCGGAACGCAGTTGCGACCCTCTGTTCCTATGCGATTTTTGATTCTTATTGAATGACTGATCTACCATGTCATTTCATCCACGCTATTTTCAATCACCCTGTATATGATTCCGTTAAGTATAATATCATATATACTATTTCAAAACGGTGTTTTTTTTATTTGTCACGAGCCATTTTTCTCACTTCATACTTAGCCAAATTCAATAGTTGATAACATAATTAACGAAGAAAGGAATTTTTCGTAATCCAACCAGAGAATTGTAAAATCAAGGTCACGTGTATGCGATAGTTCAGAGTCTAGCTGCTAGCCTTCGCTGGTGTCGCTAGGCAGTGATCGCATTACCGCAGCACCACATATCACACAGATATTGATAAACTGTGTCTGTTTTCTATAGTAAGCGGCTTTCTGGATATTTTTGTTTCTGTCAGAGAAACATCTCATCAATTATTATTGTTTCGCAAGACGTTGTATTTTTCTAAGTACTACCTATTTCAGTTGACAAATCAACTATTGCTAAAAAAAAAAAAAAAAAAAAAAAAAAAAGGCGGTTTTCCTTTCATCCTATTACAAACCGCCAACCTCGCTATTCTTCGTATGTCATTTACGAAATTTTCCGACAGGCAACCTAGTATTACTATAAAATAGCACATGATACTCCCACTGACTTCTTAATACCAATTATTATTGGCGTAGCAAAGAGATAATAACTAAGGAAATAAAATATTTAATGACCAATAATAAAAGAAGATTGTATAGGGTTGCAAAGTTTTTATGCTAAACAGCATTATCGAATAATTTATGGCTTTAATTTTTAATATTTCCATGCTTCAGCATTAGCTGATTCTATATATCCAGTTAAACTTCCAGAAAATCTGTTGTTGAATCGAAAACAACAAAGATTAAATGTTCTAATATATATGTCTCATGAAGTTAAATCTCGCCTCACGTAAAGAAATAAACCAAACCCCGAGTACCTCTTTCCAGATCCGCAGTAAAAATTGCTTATCTAAAACGTATCCTGGCAGAGGCGAAGGCTGAAAAACATAAGCTGTTGTAAGGATAGTATTAAAAAATTTTGATAGGAGGTAGAGACATTTCCACTCGCTTTATCAGCAGAAACGTCAGTTTAGCAATGTACGTACCTGTCTTGACTAGGATAAGCTTCTTCCTTGTAACTGTTTTGTGGGTTGTTTCTGACTTGCAACTAAACAAATGCTTTTGATGGCATACGCGTTTCGCCTTTATTCAAGGCATCATCAATGCCCTAGATAAACATATATACACTTTTATATATGTTTATATGTTATATATGTTTATCTAGGGCACTGATGATGCCTTGAATAAAGGCGAAACGCGTATGCCATCAAAAGCATTTGTTTAGTTGCAAGTCAGAAACAACCCACAAAACAGTTATCATAGCAACTAAGGACTTGGGCCGAAAAATTCACCAACATGTTCTTCCTTGTAGTTTCATATATTACGTAATACCTTTGTAGAAAGTCACCGATAGTAAATAAAGAATTAGAAAGAAGTAATATAATCCTTACTGAAGTGATACAAGTTCACTTCTGGATAAGTGAATGAGCCGTAGATATTGGAACTACGTCGGTGCAGGATCCTTTCCGCATGCTATTCTCACAGTTCTCGAAGCTATTTGGGACCCTCCTGTATCTCCAGACACATCTGCGTGGCTACCACCTTGACACCTGACTTATAGCGATCGTTTAGTACGGGTTGGGCTACTACAGCAGTCTTTAGGTTCACCTCCTGGAGGGCTTCAAAAGAACATGTCTCCATATTACGATTCTGCTTCTCAAAGATTTTTCCATAAAGGCAAGTTCCTAGTATCAGATACGGATTTTGCCGTTGTAACATTTTACGTGCTGTTTATCGTAACTTTCAGGAAGGGATATTTTATTATATATATATATATATTAAAAACCCAAATTAGACAGCCACAGAATAACTTCGCAGAAGAGAAGATTTTCCTGGAAGAGATAATGATACTGATATACTATGATACTGTTACAGCAAGTTATAGTTATACGAGACAATGATGCCGTTACACAAGTTATGTTGGTACCAGATCTTAAGCTGGAATATTTGTATTCATGTATCTAACATATCTATTGTATAACTCGCCTGATAGTTCTTTTTAAAAATGTGTAATTTCGTCATCATCTTACATATAATACCAACGAAATTCAGCGCAATTTTCTGTACGCTTAAGACGCAAAATTCATCTGTGTTTCTGATTCGCGAATAGCTTACATCTGTGGAGCATAGAGACCACGACTTCGGAAAGAAAATGTCTTTAGTAACACTATAAGCAATCAACTATTTCATAAGTGTTGCTAAGTTTAGGACATACCTCTGCTAGGCAGTTGTTTCCATTGCTCGAGTGGGGATTTACTGCACTGACCAAAACACTCTCGGCCTTTACAATAGATGGTGATACTAGAAGAAAGCACTAAACGTTAAAATTTCACGATAATTGTGTGCCTATCACTGTCTACAGACAAATTTAAATTTACAGAGAAGTTTTATTTAATTTTTATTACAGTTTACAATAATCGGCATCTCCAATTATGTTTGAAGTGCAGTACGTTTCGTACATAGTAGTAATACAGCACAGAACTGTCTCTTCCCATTTCCTATTTGGTGACTGATGTGAGATGTGAACTTGAGTATAGATAAGATGTTTCATACAATCATACTTCCTTTCTATCTCCCTTTAGCATTTCATATCCATTATAATAAAATAAATAAATGTCGACCTAAAATATTTTTCGGATGAAACGAAAAGGTTTCTACTAAAAATAAACCCCACTAATATTTATGCTACTGTTATTACTAGTTCAAAGCTAGTCAATAACTTAACATCAAATATCAAAAAAAGTAAAAAACAAAATAAAAAATTTAAAAAAATGAAATAACAGAGCTAAATTATAGCGATACGGTAAAAGACATGGACACCAAGTTGACATTCATTTATACTAGTCTGAGAATACTATAGCACGTCTACCTTCATTCGAACAGCAAATATTTAGCATATTGTTATAATATTAACACCAGATCACAGAACTCAAATATACTTGCCAATTTATTCTTAATTTCAGAGGCTAGAGTTTGGAACAATCTTTCGTTTAAAATAATTACTGGTGAAGAGATAAGCCCGTTTAAAAACACTTTAAAAAGTCTATCTGTCGAGATTTTCGTTCCACGTTTCATTTGTTAATAGCTTTCGCTAGTATCAATTTGTTACACAACAATATTATAAAGATTTTAGTTGATATTTTAGTTACTCACTTAATTAGTATTCTAAATTGTTAATTTGTCCATGGTTTAAAGTATGTATGATTTATTATGTATGATATAATACAGGGCTTGATAACTTTAATCTCGCCAGGCTAACTACATTTTTAAATGTATTGTCCACCATATGATATTCATTTTTCTATTCATTTCGAATATACTTCTCTAATACAGGTAGTTGTTCTATATTTCTCTATTTGCTGCATTAATTTTAGGCATAACACTATATTGCATGCACTAGTAGTTCAGCTTTCCTTTTCACTTTTCCATTTTTTATTCTGGAAATGAATATAGTCTTGTTATATTATATATCAAACTATTTTTCAACATTTTGTATGTATTGTTTCAGCTTTATACATGAGTCTTAAGTGTCAAATGGCACACAAGTGCATCTTGTTTTTCCATTTTTACATGCTGCTTTCAGTTCGCTTTCTTCTCATTTATGTTTTATTCTCTAAAATAAATGTAAACTGTAAATCACGTTTTGTTCATTTCCTATTTGTTAGCTTGAATATCGAATACGAGTGTAAATTTGTTGCTCTAAACCAGTGGTTCTCAACGGGGGCAATATGGCCCACTGGGGGACATTGAAGGGATCATAGGGGACGTTTCTGATCCAAGGCAAGCTTAGGGTGCGTTAAGGACCAACCGCCATCTCCTGCTTTCCTGTGATATATCCGGTGTTAAGGGTTGCATCAAAGAAGTTTTTAATTGAATTCACTTAATCAAAAGAGGATTTAGGTACTCAGAAATTTGTTAGCTAAGAAAAGAAACAGATAGTCTATAGTAGAATGGACTATTTAAGAATGGCGATGACAAACAAGGCACCAAATGTAGAAAAATTTGCGTCAAAACACCGAGCTAAGCCCTCCACTCAAAATATTTTTGTTTTATATATATGATAGATATTATTAATCAAACTGTGAACAGTACATCAATATTGTTAATAACTTATGATAAAGTAATTTTATAAATCTATCCTTGTTTTTCTATATATGATATCGTACACTTCACCTAAGGGAAGTGCCATCAGATGACTGTTTCAGGAAGTTGATTACGAGACCAAACAGCTGGGTGATGGTTTATTTATTTATTTAATTTTTCTTTCCGAAAAGGGGGTGGTGAGTAAGTTTTGTATTTACGACTATAGTGTGTTTGTTGCTTTCATTTGAAGAATAATTGTAAATATAATTTATTTCTATTCCCAATTTGTTGTTTTTATACGTGATAGTGTAAACATAGTATTACACATAGAATGTTATGGTTACATTTCTCTGGTTTATAGTATAAACGCGGTGTTCCATATGGCACACGATAGCAGCTGGAACTCTTTGTGTGGCGCCCCGCACATACTGTATCGATGATGTATAGAAGACATCAAGATGAGCGATGGGGGAGACCCGCCGACATTTGTCTCTGCGCGCCAGATAAATCGGCCCAGATACCGCGCGCCATATGTCAATACACGTCACCGTAATTACTGTAGCAGGGGTCGCCATGGGAAGAGGACGCAGCAGGTACACGCAACAGGTGACGTGCTCACGTCACGGGCTATCATTCCCCGCAAGGGTGTTTCAGACTAGACAGAAAATAACTCAGGATCACTCCACTTGTCAACGAGACTGGAGATGCAGTCTTTTGGGTATGGCACCATAGCGAGCAAGGAAAGAAACATGACAAGTATTCAGAACAGAAGAAAGAAAAAAGTCGAGTTACAACCTGGGGCTGCTTGCTGCGTGTTTTTATACTTGTTGCTGGAGGTTCTTAGACACTTGCACCATCATATATATTATTTCTATAAGGTATTTTTTTGTCACAAGCCTGTATCTTCCTTCATACTTAACCGAAATCAATGAATGAGGTGTCCTTTCAAAGCTGATGGTCTTCACTTTGGTCAAATCATATTTTAATAAATGAGGTTTTCGGAATTCCACCCTTAAAGGGCGAAAATGTTAATATTTCTAAAATGCTGTTTTCTGTGTTACGAGTCATTTATCTCCCTGGATACCTATCTGAAATCGTTTAATGAAGTATCATTTTAAAGATTAAGATCTCCGATTTACTGACGTCATATATTAAGACAGAAATTTTTCGTAAATCGACCCTTAAAGGGCAAAAGTATCCATATTTTTGCAATTCGTTTCTGTGTCACGAGCGATTTATCTCCCTTAATATCTAACCGATATAGATAAATGAGGTATCATATTAAAGAATAATGTCTCCGCTGTGGTAACATTATATTTTAAGAAAGAAAATTTTCGTAATCCGACAATTAAAGGGCACAAATGTCAATTTTTCTAAAATGTGTTTTTTGTATCTCGAGCTATTTATCTCCCTGGATATCTAACCAAAATCTATAAATGAAGTAGGACTATTAGAAGTAATGTCTCAGTTTTGTGACATCATATTTTAAGAAAGAATGTTTTGGGAATTAAACCCTTAAAGGGAAAAAGTTTAAATTTGTCTATAACGCATTTTTGTGTCACGAGCGATTTATCTCCCTTAATATCTAACCGATATAGATAAATGGGGTATAATATTAATTAATAATATCTCGGCCGTGGTAACATTATATTTTAAGATAGGAATTTTTTGTAATTCGACCCTTAAAGGGCAAAAATGTTAATTTTTCTGAAATGCGTTTTTTGTATCTCGAGCCATTTATCTCCCTGGATATCTAACCAAAATTAATAAATGAAATAAGATTATAAGGAGTAATGTCTCAGCTTTGTGAAATCGTTTTTTAAGAAAGAATGTTTTTGTAATTCAACCCTTAAAGGGAAAAAGTATAAATTTTTCTATAACGCATTTTTGTGTCACGAGCGATTTATCTCCCTTGATATCTAACCAATATAGATAAATGAGATATAATATTAAAGACTAAGGTCTCCGCCGTGGTAACATTATGTTTTAAGAAAGGAATTTTTCGTAATTCGACCCTTAAACGACAAAAATGTAATTTTTTTAAAAAATTCGTTTTTTGTGCTAGAGCCATTTATCTCCCTGGATATCTATCCAATATCGATAAATCAAGTAACATTATGTCTCAGCTTTGGTCACATTATATTTTAAGAAAGAAGGTTTTGGAATTCAACTCTTAAAGGGAAAAAGTATAGATGGTTCTACAACGCATTTTTGTGTCACGAGCTATTTATATCCATTGATATCTAACCGATATAAATAAATGAGGTATCATATTAAATACTAAGGTTTCCGCCATGGTAACATTATATTCTAAGAAAAGAATTTTTCGAAATTCGACCCTTAAAGCGCAAAAATATCAATATTTCTAAAATATTTTTTTGTGTTTCGAGCCATTTATCTCCCTGAATTTCTAAGCAAAATCGATAAATGAAGTAATGACTCAGCTTTGGTGACATCATATTCAACCTCACTATTCATCGCATTTTATTCGCGAAAATTTCGCACGGGTCGTCTAGTCTACTTAAATTACTGCAAGCTAACACAGTATAGTAGGTGGCAATCGCAGTTTTATTGCAACCCAGTTAACTAAATTTTCTATTTGATTACCGGTTTTCTCAAAAGAGAGGCGTTGAACATTATTACCAGAGGCCTTTTCATAAAAATGAAACATCGTGGCTGCTTGCTGTTCGTCACAATAATTTAATTTTGTTTCGTCATTTTCAAGGTTACTATGATTATGAACGGAAAAACGTGAAACAAAACTGCTCAAATGAAAGGATATTTAAATATCACAAGCCAATGGCTCCGAACCCTCAGCCGCATAAATGAGCTATGAAACGGAGAATATTAGTTTGATGGAAGAGGGAAAAGTTTAACAGAATTTCTCTAACTTAAGACAAAGATATCAAGCGTATACTTGTAATGGAAGACGTAGACTGCGTTGGATTTGTGAAGATTTTGACATCAACATATGAAATATAGCTTCAAACTACTGGAAAGACTAAAATAAGAAATATTACTAGTTAAAAATGAACAAATAACTTGATGGATGGTGTCAGAACGTAGTTATCAAGATTCTCTGTATCAGTAAAAATAAATTTCTATTTTACTTGAGTAGCTTGATAACCATATCCTCTGACAATTTCTCGTTCACAATTTTCTGACATATAATAATACAGAATGAGATACTGAACTTAGTTTTCAGTGTTCCTGACCCTTTCCTTATACAAGGATTAACAACAAAGAAAGCAGTTTAATTCAGAAATTAGTGTAATAAGAACAGTAATAGGAAAAGCAATCAAATATCTATGTTATTGTAAATATGTTAACGGGTTCCATCTGTCCGTCTGTCCAGGCATCACGCAGTAACTATACAACTAATTTGTATGTGGTTTAATAATTTATGGTGTAATTTAAAATCTGTGGTATACCTTATAACTCGACGTGACGTAATTCACCAAAGATCACGCTACAACACAGGTAAACATTCCACCAGTTTGATTCTATAAATATTGTTTTTCTTTTACTACATAATTTTGGTTATTTATTTCTTCAGTTTTCTGAAATACATTGTGATGTAATATGCTTAAAACGTTAATCTTTGATGCAGCAGTTTGATTATCACATCAATAAGCGTAATGAAACTCTGTAAATTAATGTATGGTAAAGAATTCAGGGGTAGTACATTACAAACGTTTATATTTTGCTGCGAGAGAAAAAAAAAAGGTCAAACGCATTGCTACACACATCGAGGTACGCGTGGGCGAAGCAATGTTCAAATGCTACTACGTAAATATATGAAAACATCAGGCATCTACCTAGGGTGGTCGTGTAACGGTTAGCGTTCTGGCCTCGCATTCGGGAGGACGGCGGTTCGAATCCCCGTCCGGGCATCCAGATTTAGGTTTTCCATGGTTTCCCAAATCACTCCAGGCAAATGCCGGGATGCTTCCTTCAAAAGACCATCGCCGAATTCCTTCCCATTCCTTGCCCCCCCCCCCCTCCTTTCCCATCTCTAAAGACCTCGCTGTTAGAGAGACGTTAAGCAGATTAAAAAAAAAGGCAAAATTATTTATTATATAACATTGAAGAATGGATAGATAAAACATTATAAGATGGAAGGAAACCCTATTAGCAATAATAGGATATGGGACGATACACGTAGACATGTGAAGGACTGAGGTAAAAGCGGAAAAAACTATACAACGCGGCTTAAAGGAACAGGTTTTAAGCCTAGGTAGTAGAAGAAGATAAAATTTCGCTGCAAAGCCGATTCTGCGTCAGTTTTAAGTGGAAGTCGAGGAGTATCTGGCTCATTACAAGCCTTTACATGTGACAAGAGCCGCTAATCGACAGCTCCGAGGGACACTTGCCGGCAAAACAAAGGCGTGGCTGCGTGGCCAGACAGCTGACTCCTCGTCGCGTGCCTACTCGTGCCTATCACCGTTATAATAGCTCGCAACAGCCGCAGCATGCGATGTCGACGAGCTAGGCGGAGAATTCCTGTACCAGCAAAGCAACTACTGGACGGTACTTTGCACAGTGGAGGAAAGTTACACTCTCATAGATAAACACATAACCATGCAACAAATTCGCTGTCGTGTAGGATAATGGCTAAGGTTATGAAGGGATGGATGACTGTAGGAGGGGAACAAACCTGAGGTACATATTGATGACGAAGCCTTCATGGATATTAGACGAATAATCAGAAATAATGTTTGGAACGAAATAATACAATCTTCAGCGTCAGTGATTTTAAGAATAATGGTGAGGAAAGATCTTCTTTCGTAGGTAAGGGAGTAACGAGCGGATATAAGGAAAATGTCGAAAATCATAACGGCTTGTCGACTTCGTGGTCATTGTATCAGGGAGAGGATGTGGGGCAACGAGCAGAAGGAAGTTGGCAACGTCCATTTGTAGGAACCATCCCGGTGTCAGCATGAAGTGAATTAAGTAGTTACTGGTATCTTACAAACGTAAAGAGCAAGACCAATCGAGGATCGAACCCTTGTCCTTCTGAGAATTCATTTCACGATTTTCTTTCTTATGGCTTTACTCCTCGTTGACTTCGAAGTCATTAGAGGAGGGAAAGGACTGGAGGCCTGGAATGAGAAGGAATTCGGACATGGTATTTTCAAGGAACCATCTAGGTATTTGCCTGGATTGATTCAGGAAAATCATGGGAATCCAAAATCTGGATGATCGAACCGGAATTAGAACCTGCATCCTCCAGAATGCAAGGCCCGAGCGTTACGACTTACCCGCCTAGCTTTCATGAATTAACCAGGCTGCCAGTGTTCGCTCTTGTTTCTGTCTTATTTGACATAAAAAATAACTGAATGAACCATTTTCTCAGCTTTGTTGACCAAACCACCTACCTGCTGTTTTGCATAGTACGAAAACATAACTATTTGTGAAGTTAATGACTTTTTAAGAAGTTTACTTAGGATGAAAAATTTAACCTTCCCAACAGATTAGCAAGGGTTCCATATTGATAGTGTAGTTAAACAAGATGGAAACTATTGGAATGGATGAAAAAGTTAGTAGGTTGGAAACGAATTCTTGAAAGGTTGAAAGCAAAGTGTTAGAATAGAAAGGTGGTGTAAAAAGAGGTGAAAATGAATATGGAAGTGCCACAGGGTGTTTTATTGGGACCATAGCTATACATTATTTTAATGAATTATTGTGTTGATAGTTCACAGTCAGAAGTTAGGTTGTTTGCAGATGACATAATGGTATGTAATAGGTTCAAAACTGTAGAGGACTGTTAACATCTGTAGAGTGACCTGGACGGAATATCTACCTGGGTAGATCATCATGGTATGAAGATAGATGCAACGAAGAGTCATCTTATTAGGTACACAAATAAAAAAACCAAATGTTGTTTATGATTATAGGGTGGGGACAGAATTGTTTGTTGAAGGCTTGAAGTGTAAATATGTTGTCATAAATTTCGATAATAAACTCAACTGGGCAGGACACATTAGGCAGGTTGGATATTGGTCACAGAATTAGTAATAGTGCAATGAAGTGAAAAGATGTCAATGATCACAACCTGGCACTTCGTTGGGAGTGGAAAAATTTTTCTTTTGTGGGTAAGGTAAATTTTAAAATAGTAAAAGAAGCATAAAAGATAATTAAAGAATGCGCTCCATTGCAATTGAGTTCAATTCAGTTTTAAATGGCTGCTCAACACATCCTCTTCCAACTAATGGAAGTATATCACGTAAGAAGTTTAACGCCTCTGCCACAATCGTGAAGGAATAGTTATGAGGATTTTTTCTTCTTTTATGTCTTTACGTCCTTTAACATCGAGGTTATTATTACTATTATTATTAGTCCGCAATTCACTAAAAGTGGCTGGAGGAGGGTGCATTGCACTATCCAAATGTGTAATCGTTTGAAAGGCATATACGTGATATGGCAGGAGACGTCCATAGGCCATTCTTAGGAACCATCCCGACGTTCGCATGAAGTTATCTGGGAAAACCCAAATCAGGAGGGTCGAAGTGGTTTATAAGAAGTTATAAGAGACGAGAGGAGATTCCGGACAAGGAACAGGAAGGAAGTCTGCCATGGTCTTTTCTAGAAACCTTCACAGCACCAGTCTGATGTTATTTCTGGATACCGTGGAAAACCTAAATAGAAAGATGGCGTTTCGAACCCACGTCCTTCCAAATATCAGGCCCAAGCGTTACGACTCACCTACTGGGTTTTGTACTTCTATGAAACGACACCAATGAGTACGCTATTATCAAAGTACCTATCCGATGTACGTGACAACAACAATAATGTTTACTATTGAATTAATTAATTCCTCGCGGACGTTGTTTGGTGAATTAAAACTTCATTGCCTTGCCCGTCTTTTAATACGCCACAAGCAGAAAGTATCTCCAACTAATCGCTAAGTATGGGACAGCACTTTTAAAAAAAAAAAATTACGGCTTTATACCTCGTCGACTTCGTGGTCATTAGAGGCAGAGATAGCACATTTGCTGTCTCTGAAGCAACTAAGGCATCTTCCACAGTAATTGTTGTTCCCCGTCTTATCATAAATCAAGGGCTTCGTTTCATGTCGTCCAAATTGATGTGAGGTAAATATGTTGTTACCCTTCCGTCCAAATACTGATCTGTGTCAGTGGACTAGCACAGTGGTTCGAGGAATGCGGAGGCGGGCAGGTCCACAGCTACCAGCAGCCACTTGATGGACGAGGGTCTGTGGTACACACAGATCAATTATTGATAGATGGAGACGCTAATGCCTCCCATCAGTCCATCCGGTGACTCTAGGGACCACACCGAACGGCGATTTCCATTAAGATCGACCAAGGAACTGATTCTTTTTCTTTCATGGGCAGTGTCACAGTCGATCGGAAGAAGTGCACTTCGGAAGGAAACACCCTGAAAATCATTAAGCCCGGAATAATGATGGGTATCCGTCCCTCTAATATCAAAAATATGTGCACGGGATAAACGGTGCCTGAACACTCCACGTGCCCCTGAGATTCCCAACGGACGTCCTCCAAGAGACAGATGGGATCCCGAGCCTTCGGGATACGTATAAGCAAATGACAAGAAAATTTTATCTTTAAACTGAGGAGAGCGACAACCAACTTATTCGCACTCTAGCACAGTACGACATAAACGAGGATCCACATAGAAAAACACTCCAACTGCTGACAGAAGAAAACGAGTGAGCAAACTACAAATATCCACAGTGCGAGAGGAAAGCACTTACACTGTTAAATTAAATATATATACAAAAAAAGTAATAAATAATAAAAAATAAAAAAGAGCTCAACAGAAACGAAAAAGTAAAAAATACACCTATACGGAGACAGCAAGTAAAAGAAGGCAATGCCAAGACGGCAAGTACTTCTGACAAGAATCCTTTTTCATCAGAGATAAATCATAAAAAAAATCGCAGGATGGCAGAATTGTGGTGCGGATGATGCAAACGGATTTTGAGTTTAGTGACGAGTGACCACTTGTTTTTATTATTCCTGTAGTGTACTCTCGTTTCATGGAACAAGTATTAGAACTTAATTACTGTAGCTGTTTTACATAAATACTGAATGTCTACATCATAAAAACCAGACGGAAATTGGAAAAGCATTGAGTGAAGTTTGTGACGCAGGCCCTGTTTTTTAGTGTTCAGTTAATTGTTGAACTATTCGTTTTTGTAATATCATGTAAGCATAATTGATGATCAAAGGGTAACAAGACGGAGAACATCATCTTACGAACAAAGAATGATCCTTGTGACGAACTTTATTGTTGAAAGTTGATTAGTGACGGTTATAGAAATATCAAGAGCTATCTGAATTTCAATAACATACTTATTCTGTATTTCAAGGAAAAATCTGCCGAAAAAGAAACAGCGTGTCCGCTCTTGAGGAACATTGTGATCTATTTGCTGCATAGATACGAGAGGGAAGAATTACCCACCCAACAGACCAGACATAGTTCCACCAGACTTATTCTAATCACATGAGCCCGTGTTCGTAAAGCGCTGTTCCATCCAAGAAAAGCTTTCTGCAGAGGTTAGTCGGAGCATCAAGAGCTAACTCACAAATCTTCCAGCTCGTTGAGAATCGTCATTGAGAAACAACAGGACTGGGTGATTAAAAAAATGGTAGTAATTGTTGTACTACAGAAAAAAATTCAGAATTTTCAATTTTGAGATCAAACTACTCTTACTTGTAGTTAAATGGATTACAAAAGAATCAATGTTATATTTTTTTTTTTTTTTTTTTTCCCTTATCGTTTCAGCCATCTATGGACTACTACTACGTAACTTCATTACCTCTTCTGAGTCTCCTTCCTCCGTCGCCAGTACTCTTTCATTCTCTGGATCACTCTTGCTTTTTCTTCCTCTGAAAATTTTTTCCTGATTGATTTATCTTCAGCCAGATCCTTCACCTCCGCAATTTTTCCTCTGATTAATTCCTTGTCTTCCATCTGATCCCACATCATTTCAGATCAATCTTATTTATTCAACAGTGTTTGGAATCGCTGCTGTTTCTTGCTAGATTCTTACTATCAGTATTAATAGTGTTGTCACATATATATGCCAAAATAAATTAGAAACTATATAATGTAGTTAACTGTATTTCTGTTTCAGTGTTTCTAATATGTGAGAGGTATCAACTGGAAAACATCTTCATCTTGAGAATCTGAAATGTGTTTTTGGTTTGTTTGTTTTTTATGCAATGTTGTCTTTTATAACTGTGCGATCTTGTTGGAAACAGCCTTTCAAGAAAGTTAGTTGAACGAGTATCTCTGCATCACTATTTCTTCCTTGTTTAAAAGGTGGATTTTCTTCCTATTCAAATAATGTGAATTCGTCTTATAACATGATAGCTTTGTACAGTTTATGAATTATCTTTGTAAGTTAAGGGCGTTTAAGTGAATAATTCATTTTGAAGACAACATATCATAAGCACACAACTCTTATTCCGTTTTAATTTCTGTAGTTCTTAATTAAGATTAATGTAGTATGCTACATCGAAGATTTTAGGGGAAGTACAGAAACTGAGTAGCTACAGCAGCTATATCGGCATTAAGAGACCAGTATAACGGGATGGTACATCTAAATTATATGACGCTATGTCGTAGTTCTCATATATAGCAAAAGTATCATTTTATATTCGATAAAGCTACGGCGTGTTAAGTATAATATCTTCAATCAGATACAATTATTAGCTGTCAGTGTTTCACCTAATTTGTTTTTCACGAATTTAATTAATTTCGTAACTGCAAAATGTCTATTTTCTCGGTTGAAAATAGGTAGTGTTTCTGCCCTACCACTATTCCTTGTTACAGTCAGTTATTACTTACAAAATACCAATTTAATGTCTCATATATTTTGAAAATAATCAGTGTTAAACTGTCCACTTTGTTCATACATTCTTTCTCATTTATCAACCGTAACAGTGAGACAGAGATTTCTCACATGGTTTAATTTTTTATGCTGTGCAGTTTGCATATGGAATTATTAGAGTGAAAATAGTGTGTTATGGAATATGTAGGTTACTAATGAAGATTTTGAGGATGACAGGTATACTCGTTTAGGTCTTGATGTGAGATACTGTGGTTAAGCTACTAAAAGCATTTATAAAAGGCAACTGGCATACGCCTTGCCTGTTCTTTGAGACGCTTTCTCGAAAGTTTTTTCTCCCTCTGAGCTGACAAATGTCTCTTTTAGCTCCCCTCCAGTATCGAAGCTACATCGGTCCCCCTGCATCGGTTCTCTAATGATAGCCATAAGTTGGGACATGCCGTGTGTCATTCCTCACATTCCATATCATCAGTGACGCTGTGGCAAATGTCTGAAAATGGAAATGTAAGCATCCCGGACATTTCCTTACAGGGTACCCAAAAAATAAGTGTACGTCTCCCACCCGTAGTATGGCGCGGTTCATATTGGTGCTAGGACCACTTTAGTCGTTCACGTATGATTCAAATTAATAACAGTAGAGATGTTTCATTCAAACAGTACGTTCTACTAGAGCAATAGAGAAACTGATGTGTGCCTTTAAAGATTAGGAACTTATTGGGTTGCATATTACATTCGTCTAAATTAACCCATGGTATTTTTGTCGGCATGAACCAGAACATGCCTAATATCCGAGAGAAAAAGTGCAGAGCTTTTATTATGCGCTAAATACGGTTTTGTTTACACTTAACGATTGACGTAACGAATAGTTTTTTGCACGCAAAAAATGTTTGTGGACAAGATATTTCCAGACAAGTTGAAATTTTGCAGGCTCATTCTGCGAAACTATGAAGAAGGTTGGGACGAGCAATTCAGAACCGCTGACTGCTTGGGTTTGTCTCAAGACATTGCCCTGTCTGCAAATAATCATAAATTGTTGCGAAATTTGGCGCAGATGAGTCAGAATCTTCTACAAATGTTGCAACCCTGCTAGCTACACACAAGTATCAAATCTTTCCCTGCATGTATGCATTTTTGTGACAAATTAAACTGTAACTGTAAAAGTTTAAAACTAGTACGAACAATTGTAGCAATTTTATCCTATTATTCCAATGTATATAACGTACTGTGCAAACTTTTTATCTTAAGGCCTACAATGTATTCTGACAAGCCGTTATGTTAATGTGTGTATTATTTAACATGCCATTTTAATGTATAAGGTAAACCTGCTATTTTAATGTGCACAATGTTTTACGTAAAATTGTTATTTCTTGTCATGTTAAGCTAGTTTGTAAACTTGCTGTTCTAAGTAGATAATTATTTAAGTAAGTTTATTATCTCATTTATATAAGGCACCAACCATGTAAAATTAGTAATGGCTAAATAGCCTGTATGGCTGAAGGCCAAATAAAGATTTTAAGGTGGGCGCAGTCTATATAGTGATCAGCAAAGAAAAGACGTGCAGGATTGTCTCAAAGGGTTGGCGACGAGTTTCTTCGACGAGGAAATGCAAATGCTGATGTTACTATACGAAAAATCTCTCAATAACAATTTGGAGTGTGCATAATGTAGAGTAAAAAATTCTGTGTAATTTAAATATAATAATAATCGGAGCTTACTTTCTGGACGCGTCTACCATCTGAAAACCTCAATCGAGACAGCAGGCGAAAAATCAACAATCGTCAGAAAAAACTGATTTTTATTTCCAGGTAAATTCGGAAAACAATAAACCATTGTAAGAGATTAATACGTTTTATAGGCCCTTTTTCATTTTGGATTACAACAAAAAATGACGAACGATAGTTTCGTCTCTGCTGCTTAAAATAAATCATTGCCTTGAAAATCACTCCGCATTAAATAACTCCCCTCTCGTTTTTCACTATTTAACATTTATTTCATGAATCATTTGCAGTCCCTCTTCCTTTTCTTTATGCACTAAATTAAAACATTCCCAGCCCTGTGACTCAACTCAACTCCACTCTCTTCACGCCATAACAAGGAACACGAAAGCTCTTTGCTAAGATCAGCGATATCTTTCATATTGCAATCCATCTCACAGGCTAGCGAAATTAATTATCCTCACTCTTATGCTGTAGCGGTCCACCTCGTATAGCAACATTCTATTTTAGATACATTAAAAATTTTATGGTTGGTACATCACATCACCCATACTAGTAATTCTGAAGCTGCATAACAAAGTTTAGTAACCGATGACTGACATACCTAAAGAGTAAATAGGTTATACTGATAATGAAATAAAACTGCCTACCTATTGTGTGGTGGTAATGGAAAAGTAAATTAGCGTTGCGTGATCCAGCAGCTAGTTTCGTTAGAGAAAATGACACGGAAATAATTTTACTAAGTTTTGTTCACTATATTAGTCAATCTTAACAAAAAGCATTCCGTGTAATGGAGGAAACGCATAGAACGAAAAACAAGGTTCCTTTCGTAGATAAGGGAGTCAGGCATTGGAATAAATTACGAAGGGAAGTGATGAATAATTCATCAAAAACACTGAAAGAATTTAAACTTAGTAAAGGGTAAAAGTAGAGGGGTACAAGAAAGGGGGAAAATGGGTGAGCAGGGAAATTGCCACCGGAGCCTACGCTCTATCGCAATCAAATTTAACAAGTATGTCTTTTGTCCAGCCAGATATCTAAAGTGTTAATTCCAGATGGTATATTACCTAGTATATTTGTTTCACTGGACATTGGTGATACAGAGAAATGAGGAAACTGATAAAATGTGGAAAATAATGCCGTTTCTTCCAGCCGATACTTAGCTGTTCATTGATATACAACACGCGTCCTCCGTTTCCAGGAGGTATTCCGTGTCACCACGCTGGGGTTTCCCTTAGCTTCATACCACATCCTCCTCAGGGTGGCCTGATAGCTCAGTGATCAGAGAGGAAGTCTACGCAATATTATAATGACACAATCAGAAATAAAACTGCTTCTGTCACTGTAACATCACACATGCTTAAACCAAAATGTTTAGTGATTAAATCTACTACATAATTTCCTAAGCTCACACACTCACCTAGACAGGTACTGGATGGGGAGCGGTGACGACGCGCACCAGCCGTCGCTATCATATTAACAGTGACCAAAGATATTATTAGATGAAATTCGAGGTTATTTCCACAATTTAATAGCGAACAATTGCTACGAAATAAATTGCCATAATACACGCACTAAGCCTGCTTATCGTAGCATTCCATACTTTAAAAAAATATCGATAAACTTTAATGCTGTAAAAACGTTGAACTGCTTTTCAGTAAAAAAAATCGCTAATGAAAGCAACATAAAAAACTTAAATTACTCATCGTGTCTGCTGTAATCACGAATGCTAATTGTCATTCCGGCCTAGGCTAAATTTCAGTTTAATTAAAACTTTCGCTCTTGTTGCTGCTTGACCAAAGTTTATACAGTACGGTTTGTTTGTTTTTTACGTTTTTCATTGATCACTTTCGTTAATGGTCTTAATTCACGTTCGCTGTACGTGTGTTAGTAGGTTATTGAAAGACGATATCAGACCAAATATGTTACCGAATCGACTATTTTGGCAATTCATTTCTTCGGAGTTGCTCAAATGTTTAATAATCTGCAATCTATAAAAAGATCTGTGGTCTTTACAGACACTGTGACCAAATATTACAATATGAACATTTTCAAAGCCCCAATTAAAAAAAAAAGATTTTTTTTAAAAAAACCATCGTGAAGCATTCGAAGCAATTATGCACTCCCTTTAAACAGAAATTCTTCAAATTTTGCAGAGTGAACTTTTCGGGTTAAATACAAATCTTGTTTGTATTTCAGCAAGTTCGAATCTACCAACCACGACATTTGAAACAATTAAATAATAGCGCCATTGTCTTTGCCTGTGTTTTATACGTCTATTAATTCTTATGAATTATTCTAGCTCAAGAGATAAAGGTGAGTTACAGGTCAAGTTAGTATTTGGTCAGATCAGGTCATCCTGTCGAAATCTGTGATCTTAAAAACTGGAACTATTCTATACCCGTGACCATAAAACAAAAAAAGTCAGGTAAACAATAATTTTCGAAAATAAGTTTTTTACTTTATACATTTAAAACAGTATAGAGAAATGTTCTAGTTGTGAATTTTTTTTCGAAAATTAAAATAGATATTCAGATCCCGTGAATAATAAAACTTTTAATATAATTTCGTTACGCATGCTTTTATGCTAAATATGTTTGTTGACTAGTTAAGTTGAGTCACTAGTGACTTTTAACAGATTTGATAAATGGCTCGCGGTTTTTTTTTTTTTTTTTTTTTTTTTTTTTTTGGCGTTTTTTTTTTTTTTTTTTTTTTAGCTGATTACACTTTATTTAATTATATCCTTATATATGTTATAATAATTATTAAGTTGTGTCACTGTCATTATAGAAGTAAGCTTGGATACTTGACAGAAGTATATCAACATTTTTTATGTTATTAGTTTCGTGAGTGGTATGTTGAAATTTTCTACCTTTTATGTCTGACCCAATCACTTCAACTCCTCATTCACAATACAAATTACATCCTCTATCGTATGCTTCACATCCTATAATCATATTCCCATTCCCTTCTCTTCAGTTGTTCTCTTTGTTGGTTGCTGAATAACACTTTCACAAATTCTCTTCTTCACCTCACTCCTTTCTTTCATCCTTTTCTTACTACCGTAAAGTGCGGCTGTCATAGTAAGTAGAAGTAGCTCTATAAGTTACACAACATTCTAGCTGGTAGAGAAACGAAACGACTTATTCGTCTCAAATCTTTTCCTATCAATTATTTGTAATAGAATTTATTTTTTACTTCAATTATTTTATTGTAGTCTGCTCTTCCAGAAAGTTTTAGTGTAGAAAATAACAACCACGAAAGAACATCTGATGTGTCCCTCAGTTATCAAAAACGGAGTCGGTGACTGCTTTTCAACGAGCATTTCGCATACTCTTTGAGCAGAAGCCACTCAACAGAGTATTCATTTACTCCAAGTACAAAAACTTTGAAGAGAAGGCCTGTATTTGCAACTGTCCTCCTGCGTCTGAGCTAAATGTGGATCGCGTTCGAGCACCATTTCTGCGAAGCCCACACAAATAAATACGTCGAGCAAGTCGTAAACTTCAGATGTCATATCTTTTCAAGCCTCATTACCAACATACGTCTTGTATATCTACTCCCAGCACTACATTAACCCTCCTCCTGTCTTCCAATGACTCCCAATACAGTTCCCTTGTGATATCAGTTACTGACTGGGTACTGCAGTAATCGTCATAAAACATTTAGCTGCTCTTCTTTACACGCCCTCAATCTTCTGTTCTAGATACCCAAAATGTGGGTCCCAAACTACTTCAAGGCGTGGTCTGACCAAAGTTTTGTAACACATTTCCCTTAGTTCTCTGGTACATCCTTTCATCACCTTTTCAGTAAATGAAGGATATTGTGACATTTTCCTGCCACGTGCCCAGTGTGTCCCGCCGAGTTAAATTTATCATCGATTTTTTGGCCAACATAATTACACTTCAAATCTTCAACAAGCAATTGTTTCCCCATCGTTTAATCCTAGACACCATTTAGTTTTTTATCTTTGTTTCTAATAAGCCAACTCTTCTTTGCATTTATCTTCATTCCATGGTGGCCTTCCCAGTGAGATATTCTGTCCATGTCACCCTGCAGCTGGTTACAGTTCTCGTAAACATAAACAAAAATTCAGTAAACAAACATTTTATTGGGTCGAGACGAGCCTGTTATGAATACACGCGGCACGAGTCTTCCGCGTCCCACCTGCATTAGATGCCTGCTCTGCAAAATGCATTACGGGTCATAACACGTTCGCGTTCCCATGTTCCGTTATGAAGACGCGGACCATGTGTACTCGTTAGTCGCGTGCCGCTTCTAGAACCTCAGGAGGTTTTCCCGTGCCAGGAACCATTGTGTCTGGGTGTCATAATGACGCTGTAGGATATTCCGCCTGCTCCAAAACGGCGAAACGATTAATGGCACCACTTAAACTGAAGTACACAGGGAGCGTAGTGCAGAATAACAATCAACGAGGCGACCTCTGGTAAAGTTCCAAGCATGAAAACCTCTCTGTAAAGAGTAACATATAATCAATCGCATAGTCTGCCTTTTAAATGGAAAAACTCGAGTTTCGCCATTTGGTGCGGACGGTGTAAGCTATATTCTCTGTTAATTGTTAATTTAATTGTGAAATTTTAAGTTTATTTATTGATTGCCACCCAATATTAACATAGATCATAACTGAAATTTACTGCGAAACCGACTGCCGAAATGCCAATCTAATGGTTCAAAACTTGACCACTCGTATCGGGTGTCCAACGGGGAAACACTTTGTCTACTGGTGGGTCCTTAGTGAAAGGCTTGTATCAATTTCGTAATGTGCTTATGTAATCTAAAAGTGAATATTATTAAACCGAAAAGCATACTTTGCAATCTATACAGTTACTCTCAAAGGGTCTAGCGGAATAAGACAGTAAAAAGTGACCCTTGGCCCATCCCGTTCATGGGGCATACCAGTTCATAGATCTTGGTTAGCATAGCTTTCGGACAGATTTTTATTTCAATGCCGCCATTCTAGGGGGCGCTACTGGGGTAAATGTGCCATTGCAATGCATAACTCCTGAAATCAATGCGGGAAAATTCTGAAAAAAAATCAGGGACGTGCATATTGCTACAGGAAATATCTAGTATTTTTTTTTTTTTTGTGGAATTTTTGGCACATTTTACAATGTTTTATCGCAATTTGTTTATATCGAGTTCCTAGAAAACAAAGTCATTTCCTTGCGTGACAACGATTAGATTTTTACTGTAGAATCATCTATGGGCACTGTATCTATGGTTCAGATTTCAGACCTGTCCGAGTGGTGCAACATAGCGAAAAAAGATAAACACTCATACCAATTGTCTCAGGCTGTTTCATATTTGGCAGAAATGTTAAACGATGATAACACAATCAATCTCCGCTATTTGAAAGAGAAGGGAAACATCGCCAAATTCGAAGTTCAATCACGCCATATTAACGCCATGACGTACAGATGCTATATCGATTATTCGCCGGACTCCACAGGTTACGCGGGTATCAAGCAATACTACTGCGAATGCGCTAACGGTAGCAGAACGATAGGATGCTGTTCTCATGTAGCTATGGTAATTTAGTACCTTTCAAATGCTCGATACTTATACAAAATTGTTCGACCATCTCAAGTTCTAAGAAGGCTTTTTGATGACGTTCATGCAAATCCTGTTATAGAAACGGATAGCGACGAAGATTAAACTTAAGTGGGGAAAAAATGTTGTTACGCCCTGTGATTTTTGTTTTGAGTGCTTTGCACTGCACAAAGATTTTCTTAGCAACAAATGCCTGAAAAATATATTAAGTTCTTCTTTTTCGTGGATTATTTAGTAGCTTTTATTAATCATATAAGCCGCTGCTTTCATTTGACAAACAAACAACTTAGAAATCCATAAAATAATATTTCAGCACCCGTCTCACAACTATAATTATGACGTGCGTACCCACCCTAAGGGCCCTGTGTGGTAGGCAACCCGATGGCATCAAATTCATTGTTTACCTTTTTTCGCTATGTTGCTCCACTCGGACAGGTCTGAAATCTGAACCATAGATACAGTGCCAATAGATGATTCTACAGTAAAAATCTAAACGTTGTCACTCAAGGAAATGACTTTGTTTACTAGGAACTCGATATAAACAAATTGCGATAAAACATTGTAAAATGTGCCAAAAAATTCCACAAAAATACTGGATATTTTCCTGTGCACTAGTCCCTGATATTTTTCAGAATTTTCCCGCATTGATTTCACGAGTTATGCATTTAGGCCCCAATGCCACATTCACCCCCGTAGCGCCCCCTAGAATGGAGGCATTGGAATAAAAATCGGTCCGAAGGCTATGCTAACCAAGATCTATGAACTGGTATGCCCCATGAACGGGATGGACCAGGAACACTTTTCACTGTCTTATTCCGCTAGACCCTTTACACTACAGTTCCAAAAGCTACCGACAATTCCAAAACTACGGACATATATGCTTGAGGGCTGTTTTGTATAAAGTTTTTACAAGGTTCTCGTTGAACAGAATCAGTTCTACCCCTTATTCTGCGCATCCCATTGAGGATCCAGGACTCCGCAACAGCTTTAGCACAATCGAACACATTCTTGCCTTGCGAGAACTAATTAGACGCGCAAACGAATACCAGATGCCTTTTTGTGTAGCCTTTGTTGATTTTGAAAAGGCATTTGATTTAATAACTCACAAAGCTGTCTTGCAAGTCTTAGCCGAGCATGGCGTGGATACCACTTATATACGAATACTCCATAACATCTGTGTCACCTCCTGAGCCTTTGTTAGCGTTAGAGAACCAACTACAGAATTTCGCATCGAAAAAGGTGTTAAACAAGGTGATCCCACAGCCCTAAAATTATTTTAAGCTATCTCTGAGATGACAATGTCAAAGCTAGAATGGTAGGAAACCGGAATTAAAATCAATGGCAAAAGACTTAACAGCTTGAATTTGCTGATGACATTGCACTTGTGGCTAATGACATTGATGAATTCCAAACCTTGGTTACCAACCTCACCTTCGAGTGTAAAGCAGTTGGCCTGAGAATTAATCTTTCAGAAACAAAAATCATGTCAAACAAATGGGCAACACAGAGGGAAATGTATAGAGAGATAATAAATCTTTAGAAAATTGTCAGTGAGTACATTTATCTTGGCCAGCTCGTAAACATGACAGGTGATATAAGACCCGAAATTTTCAGTCGCATTAAGGTGGGATGGAAAGCATTTTGAATTCATACTGTTACCCTCAAATCTAATATACCCACGAATCTATAAAGAAAATGGCCATTGCATTCTTCCTTTGCTGACATACGCCTGCAAGAACTGAATTTACAAAAGGTGACCTAAGGACTGCTCAATTCAATACTAGGCTTTAAGAGAAAAGACAAAAAAAGAGCAACCAACATTAGGTCAGTTACAAATGTCACAGACATATTAGGGAAGACAGCAGCCTTGAAGTGGCAATGGGCTGGCAATATTGCGCGGAGAAAAGACCAGAGGTGGACAAAAACAGTGTTAGAGTGGAACCCAAGAGATTACCACAGACCGAGAGGAAGATCACCAGACCTATGGGACAAGGACATTCACAGGTTTGTCGGTAATAACTGGCAGAAGATCGCCCGAGGTCGTGTAATCTGGAGAAGACTGCTGAAGTCTACCTGAATTTATGACTTTAATAGGCCACATCAGTAAAAGAATGAACTGGCAGATGATAATGATATCATGTCTAGGTCACCTGATCATTCGGTGGAATTGTAAAGAATGTTCCTCAAACCAATCGAGAACGATTTTGGACATGGTGACATCGCGCATTGAAGTCGTGGGAAAGTGCATCGTTGCTTGGAAACCTGAAGGCCATGAATTGCTGCAAGTGGTCTCCAGTCAATGGTTTGTTCAGACTGACCACAGGTCCCAGTCCTCGCCATGTAAACAAACCCTATACCAGCATGGAGCCATCACCAGCTTGCACAGTGTCTTAAGTGCGTGCATTTAGCGTCAGCTACCATTCCGTGTTAAAGGCTGTTAATTATGGTCGTGCGAATAAAATCGGGTTAGAAAACCTTTCACACGACTCAAGAGAGTACAATTGAAAGCTCCGACACTGCGTGACGTATTTATAAGTGCAATGTTGTTGCAGGCCATGTTTCCACAGTTGCTTAATTAATTACCAGTTGAAAGATAACACGTTTCACCTTTCATCGAGGCATCATCAGCGACGAATCTGTGTTACAGTTTTATAAACAATTTAATTGTATTATTACGTAATTATGAGCATGAGATATTTTTATAGCTGGTAGTTACTTACTATTTACATTTTTTAATATGGTATGCAGCTGCGCATCTCCATTTTCTTATACAAAGCATGTTTTGCTTGTATTATATTTCCAATATTGTGCTTTCTCATCATTCAGTCGTCTGTCGGAGTCAGCTGGTTTGATTATGTTTTGTCTCTGGTGCGCTTTAGCGTCCTTCGGTTGTCTGCTGTGGTCATCTTGTTTGTGTATGTCATGTCTCGTGCCGATAGCGCGAGTTTCGAAAAGTGTGTGAACGCGTGATGATCTTGTTAGTGTGTTTTATATTTATGTGTGATGTATATGTGTGTGGTTTTTTTTAAAGTTTGTATTTATTTTGTTTTGTCTGTAGAGTTTCGTTATATTTGTGAGGTTTACTTGGTCGTTTAGTACCTGTTTGCCTTCATTTTTTGATTTTGAATATATACCTTTTCCTGTATAGTGAGTGTGTTGTGTCTGTGGTTGTTGATAGTGAGACTTTGCATATTTGTGTTTATGTTTGTTGGTGAATGGTCATTTTCTATGAGGTGTTCGGCGAATGTGGAATGATTACTGTATTTTAATGCTCTCAGACTCCGATAGACGATTTAATGATGAGAAAGCACAATATTGGAAATATAATAAAGCAAAACATGCTTTGTATAAGAAAACGGAGATGCGCAGCTGCATACCATATTAAAAATGTAAATAGTAAGTAACTATCAGCTATAAAAATTTCTCATGCTCATAATTACGTAATAATATAATTAAAATGTTTATAAAACTGTAACACAGATTCGTCGCTGATGATGCCTCGATGAGAGGTGAAACGCGTACGACGCAACAATAAATAAATTAAACAGTTGCATTGGCGTTATCTTTCAACTGGTAATTATTTATAAGTTTTTTCCGCGGTCCTACTGTCGTCTATATATTTTTATCATCCTACTACATGAATTACACGGCATTACAATGTTACGGAATAAATAAAGCTTGATTATGGTGTGTTATATTACATCTCTCTTTGTATGATTGTTTTGAGATCTAGGACACCTTATTGGCCAGTATTTCTCTCTCCTATGTGGAGTTACATGCTTCGGGCCCTAGGGGAGGAAGGAGTCTTCACCAATCCGGACTTGGTCAACAAATTGAATGCAATTAAATATTTGTACAATAATAAACATTAAATTGTTTTGGATCAAAATTTCTCGACTTTGGTACATTTTCCAAGGCTTGACTTTGTAGCCGGAGGTTGGACATCGTGAACATTGGAGCATGTACTGAACATTTTGATCTTCTCTGCAGTCGCACTTGGTATTATTGACCCCAGCCTAGCCCCATCTTGCTAGGCGACCTTGGATCTGCCCATTCCTGATCCACTCTATTCAGAGACTTCGGTATCAGCCATCCCTTGTCATAGCTATGAGGTAAAGTTTCAGACACCCTTCTCCAACCGAAGGGGGAAGGGGCCCTAGCTTTCTTCAACTGTAACCGGGCTTTCTCAGTTTTAGTTGTAAATTGCCTTGAT
>CM061919.1:145698207-145723000 GCA_031002005.1 Vandiemenella viatica
TAAACCGAAAAGCATGCTTTGCAATCTACACAGTTTCTCTCAAAGGGTCTATCGGAATAAGACAATAAAAAGTGACCCTGGCCCATCCCGTTCATGGGGCATACCAGTTCATAGATCTACATCTACATCTACATATATACTCTGCAAATCACAAAACTGTGGGTGGCAGAGGGTGCTCAGCACCAAACCTAATCTCTTTGTTGTACATTCCAATCCCTAATGGTACGAGGAAAAAAGGAATTCATATAAGAATCAGTGCGGCACCTTATTTCTCTAATTTTATCTTTCCTGTCATGCCGACCCAAATAGGTTGGTGGACGAAGTATTTCACTACACTCGTAAGTGAAAGTGGGAGTATGCATGTTTATCAATAAGTTTATACCAACGTGCGTCGTCTATCTACCAGAGACTCCCAGCCTAGTTTACTAATCAGTTCTGTAACGCTTTCATAAGGACTGTAGCAAGCGGTCACGAATCGAGCGGCTCTTCTCTGTACTCTCAATCAGCCCCTTACGAAACGGATCCCAAATGGCACAACAATAGTCCAAATGTGGACGCACAAGAGATTTGTACGCTATCTCCTTTGTTTGTTCATTACAATTTTTCAAAATTCGACCTAGGAACCGCAGCCTAGAATTAGCTGTACCTACCAACGTATTAATATGTAAGTCCCATTTCATGTTCCTTTGTACTGTTACTCCAAAATATTTCATAGAATCGACCACATCAATAACTGAACTGTTTACCTCGTATTTCTGAACAATTGGATTCTTTTTGTTAGTTATGCTCATTGTCTTACACTTTTTACAATTTAGTGTGAGTTGCCACTCAGCGCACCATGCCAAAATAACATCCAGATCACGCTGAATTGCTAAACAATCGGCCAAATTCCTTACTTCCCTGTAAATAACCGCATCATCAGCAAACAATCTAAAAAGGCTTTTCACTTTGTCTCCGAGATCGTTTATAAAAATTAAAAAAAGAAGTGGTCCTATTACACTTCCTTGAGGTACACCCGATGTGACATCTAGATTAGAAGAACTTTCTCCTTCAACAACGACATACTGCGATCGACCAGTTAGAAAATCCTTTATCCATTCGCAAAGCTGATCCGATATACCGTACGCTCGTAGTTTCTCTAAAAGGCGGTTGTGTGGCACAGAGTCAAAGGCTTTCTGCAAATCTAAAAAAATTGCATCTACTTGTGAACCTGCATCAATAACTTTCATTACATCGTGTGTAAATAGGGCCAGCTGTGTTTCACATGATCTTTTCTTCCGAAATCCGTGTTGATTTGTTGTAAGCAAATTATTTTCATCTAGAAAATTCATAATGTTCGAGCATATAATATGCTCCATAACTCTACTACAAACAGATGTTATAGATATGGGACGATAGTTTCCAGGATCGCTTCGATCACCTTTCTTGAAAATCGGAGTTACTTGCGCTATTTTCCAGTCTGAAGGTACTTGTCGCTCTTCTAGGGATTTACTGAATATATCAGACAGAAATGGCCCGATTTCCGCCGCATACTCTGAAAATACTCTTACTGGAATACCATCCGGGCCAGGTGCTTTTCCCCACTTTAGGAGCTCTAATGATACCTGCAGTATCTATTCGTAATGATTCCATCTCCAACTCGACACGACGTGGGAAAACGGGAATGCTATCCTTATTTTCGTCAGTAAATGAATTTTTGAATACAGTATTTAGTACATTAGCTTTATCGCGGCTTTCAATAACCTCGGACCCTTCGCGAACTAGTGCTGGAATATTGCTGTTGGTACAACTGACTTTACGAACATACGACCAAAATTTCTTTGGGTTTTCTGCGAGACTCTTAGAGAGAGTGTTTGAATGAAAATCGTTGAAGGCCTCACGCATCACATTCTTCACACGTAGTCTTAACTCAGCCAAGGTTTCTAAATCGCTGCGAGACCTCTTCCTTCTGTAGCGTGCGTGTATCCTTCTTTGTTTTTTGAGTAATCTTTTGACTTCGCATGTGTACCACGGTGGATCATTCTCCCCATTTATTTTCCACTTCGGTATATGAACTTCCATACCTTCCTTGACTATATGTATAAATCGATGCCACATCTCTTCAACGGTGTCCTTTGTTAACTTAAAGTTATGGTAATTATTCCTCAGGTAGGTTCTAAAACACTCCTTTGAGGCCTTACTGAATCTGTATACAATCCGTCCATTTCTCCTTTTTCGCTTGGTCATTAATTTGATAGTCGCAATTACCGCTTTGTGATCGCTTATTCCAGTGGTCGTTGAAATGTCGGTGAATAATTCTGGCCTGTTAGTAACTAGCAAATCTAAAATGTTTTCGCTACCGTTATGACACCGCGTAGGTTCATTCACTAGCTGCTCGAGATGATTATCGGAGAATAAATCGAGAATTACTTCAGAAGCTGCCTTATCCCTGCTACCAGTAATGTGAACATAATTTCGCCAGTCGATATAAGGCAGATTGAAGTCGCCTCCCAGAATCATAGCATGATCCTGAAAACGGCTAGCTATACTGTTAACATTACTTCTTAATTCCTCGGCGATAGCTATGTCAGAATCGGGTGGACGGTAGAAGGCGCCTATGACGAGTTTTGACCCAGCAACATTGAGTTTAATCCATATAATTTCACAGATAGTATCGACTTCTATTTCATTACATGGGAGGAATTTACTCACAACTATAAATACCCCACCTCCATGAGAATGTAATCTGTCTTTACGAAAAACGTTCATGCTGTCATTAAAGGTTTCGGCGGAACTTATTTCCGGTTAGATCTTGGTTAGCATAGCTTTCGGACCGATTTTTATTCCAATGCCGCCGCTCTAGGGGGCGCTACTGGGGTAAATGTGCCATTGGGGCCTAAATGGATAACTCCTGAAATCAATGCGGTAAAATTCTGAAAAAAATCAGGGATGTGCATATAGCTACTAGTATTTTTTTGGAATTTTTGTCACATTTTACAATGTTTTATCGCAATTTGTTTATATCGAGTTCCTAGTAAACAAAGTCATTTCCTTGCGTGACAACGTTTAGATTTTTACTGTAGAATCATCTGTGGGCACTGTATCTAGGGTTCAGATTTCAGACCTGTCCGAGTGGTGCAACATAGCGAAAAAAGATAAACAGTCATACCAGTTGTCTCAGGCTGTTTCATATTTGGCAGAAATGTTAAACGATGATAACACAATCAATCTCCAAAGAGAAGGGAAACATCGCCAAATTCGAAGTTCCAATCACGCCATATTAACGCCAAGACGTACAGATGCTATATCGATTATTCGCCGAACTCCACAGGTTAGGCGGGTATCAAGCAATACTATTGCGAATGCGCTAACGGTAGCAGAACGATTGGATGCTGTTCTCATGTAGCTGTGGTAAATTATTACATTTCATATGCTCGATACTTATACAAAATTGTTCGACCATCTCAACTTCTAAGCAGGCTTTTTGTGACGTTCATGCAAATCCTGTTATGGAAACGGATAGCGACGAAGATTAAACTTAAGATGGGAAAAAATATTGTTACGCCCTGTGATTTTTGTTTTGAGTGCTTTGCACTGCAAAAAGATTTTCTTAGCTACAAATGCCTGAAAAATATATTAAGTTCTTATTTTTCGTGGATTATTTAGTAGCTTTTATTAATCATACAAGCCGCTGCTTTCATTTGACAAACAAACAACTTAGAAATCCATAAAATAATATTTCAGCACCCGTCTCACAACTATAATTATTGTGACGCGCGTACCCACCGTAAGGGCCCTGTGGTAGGCAACCCGATGGCATCAAATTCATTGTTTATCTTTTTTCGCTATGTTGCTCCACTCGAACAGGTCTGAAATCTGAACCATAGATACAGTGCCAATAGATGATTCTACAGTAAAAATCTAAACGTTGTCACTCGAGGAAATGACTTTGTTTACTAGGAACTCGATATAAACAATTGTAAACATTGTAAAATGTGCCAAAAAAATTCCAAAAAATACTAGATATTTCCTGTAGCACGTGCCAGCCTCTGATTTTTCCGAACTTTCCCGCATTGATTTCACGAGTTATGCATTTAGGCCCCAATGCCACATTCACCCCCGTAGCGCCCCCTAGACTGGAGGCATTGAAATAAAAATCGGTCCGAAGGCTATGCTAACCAAGATCTATGAACTGGAATGCCCCATGAACAGGATGGGCCAGGAACACTTTTCACTGTCTTATTCCCCTAGACCCTTTACACTACAGTTCCAAAAGCTACCGACAATTCCAAAACTACGAACATATATGCTTGAGGGCTGTTTTGTATAAAGTTTTTACAAGGTTCTCGTTGAACAGAATCAGTTCTACCCCTGATTCTGCGCATCCCATTGAGGATCCAGGACTCCGCAACAGCTTTAGCACAATCGAACCCATTCTTGCCTTGCGAGAACTAATTAGACGCGCAAACGAATACCAGATGCCTCTTTGTGTAGCCTTTGTTGATTTGAAAAGGCATTTGATTTAATAACTCACAAAGCTGTCCTGCAAGTCTTAGCCGAGCATGGCGTGGATACAGCTTATATACGAGTACTCCATAACATCTATGTCACCTCCTGAGCCTTTGTTAGCGTTAGAGAACCAACTACAGAATTTCGCATCGAAAAAGGTGTTAAACAAGGTGATCCCAGAGCCCTAAAATTATTTTAAGCTATCTCTGAGATGGCAATGTCAAAGCTAGAATGGTAGGAAACCGGAATTAAAATCAATGGCAAAAGACTTAATAGCTTGAATTTGCTGATGACATTGCAGTTGTGGCTAATGACATTGATGAACTCCGAACCTTGGTTACCGACCTCACCTCCGAGTGTAAAGCAGTTGGCCTGAGAATGAATCTTTCAGAAACAAAAATCATGCCAAACAAATGGGCAACACAGAGGGAAATGTACAACGAGATAATAAATCTTTAGAAAATTGTCAGTGAGTACATTTATCTTGGCCAGCTCGTAAACATGACAGGTGATATAAGACCCGAAATTTTCCGTCGCATTAAGGTGGGGTGGAAAGAATTTTGGAGGCATACTGTTACCCTCAAATCTAATATACCCACGAATCTATAAATAAAATCACCATTGCATTCTTCCTTTGCTGACATACGCCTGCAAGAACTGAATTTACAAAAGGTGACCTAAGGACTGCTCAAGTTAATGCTAGGCTTAAAGAGAAAAGACAAAAAAAAAGCAACCAGCATTAGGTCAGTTACAAATGTCACAGTCATATTAGGGAAGACAGCAGCCTTGAAGTGGCAATGGGCTGGCAATATTGCACGGAGAAAAGACCAAAGATAGACAAAAACAATGTTAGAGTGGAACCCAAGAGATTACCACAGACCGAGAGGAAGACCAGCAGACCTATGGGACAAGGACATTCGCAGATTTGTCGGTAATAACTGGCAGAAGATCGCCCGAGGTCGTGTAATCTGGAGAAGATTGCTGAAATCTACCTGAATTCATGACTTTAATAGGCCTCATCAGTAAAAGAATAAACTGGCAGATGATAATGATATCATGTCTAGGACACCTGTTCATTCGCTGGAATTATAATGAATGTTCTTCAAATCATTCGTGAACGATTTTTGACAAGGTGACATCGCGCACTGAAGTCGTGGGAAAGTGCATCGTTGTTTGGAAACCTGAAGGCCATGAATGGCTGCAAGTGGTCTCCAGTCAATGGTCTGTTCAGACTGACCACAGGTCCCTGTCCTTGCGATGTAAACAAACCCTATACCAGCATGGAGCCATCGCCAGCTTGCACAGTGCCTTCAGTGCGTGCATTTAGCGTCAGCTACCATTCCGTGTTAAAGGCTGTTAATTATGGTCGTGCGAATAAAATCAGGTTAGAAAACCTTTCACACGACTCACGAGAGTTCAATTGAAAGCTCCGACACTGCGTGACGTATTTATAAGTGCAATGTTGTTGCATGCCATGTTTCCACAGTTCCTTAATTAATTACCAGTTGAAAGATAACGCCAATGCAACTGTTTAATTTATTTATTGTTGCGTCATACGCGTTTCACCTCTCATCGAGGCATCATCAGCGACGAATCTGTGTTACAGTTTTATATACATTATTATCCTATTATTACGGAATTATGAGCATAAGATATTTTTATAGCTGATAGTTACTTACTATTTACATTTTTTAATATGGTATGCAGCTGCGCATCTCCATTTTCTTATACAAAGCATGTTTTGCTTGTATTATATTTCCAATATTGTGCTTTCTCATCATTCAGTCGTCTGTCGGAGTCAGCTGGTTTGATTATGTCTTGTCTCTGGTGCGCTTTCGCGTCCTTCGGTTGTCTGCTGTGGTCATCTTGTTTGTGTATGTCATGTCTCGTGCCGATAGCGCGAGTTTTGAAAAGTGTGTGAACGCGTGATGATCTTGTTAGTGTGTTTTATATTTATGTGTGATGTATATGTGTGTGGTTTTTTAAAGTTTGTATTTATTTTGTTTTGTCTGTTACTTTCGTTTTATTTGTGAGGTTTACTTGGTCATTTAGTACCTGTTTGCCTTCATTTTTTGCTATTTTGAATATATACGTTTTCCTGTATTGTGAGTGTGTTGTGTCTGTGGTTGTTGATAGTGAGACTTTGCATATTTGTGTTTATGTTTGTTGGTGAATGGTCATTTTCTATGAGGTGTTCGGCGAATGTGGAATGGTAACTGTATTTTAATGCTCTCAGACTCCGATAGACGATTTAATGATGAGAAAGCACAATATTGGAAATATGATAAAGCAAAACATGCTTTGTATAAGAAAACGGAGATGCGCAGCTGCATACCATATTAAAAAATGTAAATAGTAAGTAACTATCCGCTATAAAAATATCTCATGCTCATAATTACGTAATAATATAATTAAAATGTTTATAAAACTGTAACACAGATTCGTCGCTGATGATGCCTCGATGAGAGGTGAAACGCGTACGACGCAACAATAAATAAATTAAACAGTTGCATTGGCGTTATCTTTCAACTGGTAATTATTTATAAGTTTTTTCTACTGCCGTCTGGATATTATTATCATCCTACTCCATGAATTACACGGCATTACAATGTTACGGAATAAATAAAGAACCGAAAGCTTCATTTCGGTGTGTTATATTACATCTCTCTTTGTATGATTGTTTTGGAATCTAGGACACCTTATTGGCCATTATTTCTCTCTCCTATGTGGAGTTACATGCTTCGGGCCCTAGGGGAGGAAGGAGTCTTCACCAATCACTTGGCCAACAAATTGAATGCGATTAAATATTTGCACAATAATAAACATCAAATTGTTTTGGATCAAAATTTCTCTACTTCGGTACATTTTCCAAGGCTTGACTTTGTAGCCGGAGGTTGGACACCGTGAACATTGGAGCATGTACTGAACATTTTGATCTTCTCTGCAGTCGCACTTGGTATTATTGACTTCAGCCTAGCCCCATCTTGCTAGGCGACCTTGGATCTGCCCATTCCTGATCTCACCCTATTTAGAGACTTCGGTATCAGCCATCCCTTATCATAACTATGGGGAAAAGTTTCATATACTCTTCTCAAACCGGAGGGGGGATGGCCCTAGTTTTCCTCAACTGTAACCTGGCTTTCTCAGTTTTAGTTGTAAATTGCTTTGATGTTCTTAGGATAATTTTCCTGGAATTCAGTGATTGCGTACGCAATAGATGCCCATGTAACTGACGTGTTCTTTCAAGGTCCATTTTACTCCTTTCCTTGTTCGCTGCCATTTCTGATTTGAAATTAAAGTTGGCTAAATGAGTGAAATGGGATATTACGTACAAGCTATTGGGATAATGTTAACTCTGAAACTTAGAGCGTTACTGATTTCTTCTCAGACTAAAAATACGGTAGGTATTTGTGGTCCTTAAGAAACTCTTTCGTGGCGTATACTCTGGCTTCCAACGTATCTCTGGGGAATGAAAGTGAGTCTTAGGTGCTGGCAAGGTTTCTGCTGGTGAGACCGTCACTGGGGTCTCTGGAGTTTTGTCGTTGGCTGCATACTGGTGACCAGAAGTAGCAGGGAGTTGCGTTTTGGCCGTGGGCCCACGTACAGTATGTCGTAATGTATCCCCTCCCAGGAATTAGCACTCATGGGCGAGGCTCTGACAAACGTCCCTGGAATGTAACTGGCTCCATTACCGCGAGACACACACATACGCTGGGGAGGCCACCGCGAAAACGTGCTGGCCTCGAAAGCTGACCCTGGACGAAGGTGACACGGATGTACGATCCTCACTACACCACCAGTTACTACAGAAGTCATTAATAACACTCTTCTTACTTCGGTCAGAATCGGCCTCGTGGCGAATAAAAATTTAAAAATTTCACAACTTTCTCGTTACTTCGACATACCCACAATTTTGTGAATTGCAGAGTATATATGTAGATGTAGATACATTACATCAAATTTGTAATTTCAGGCAGGTATTATTTAACTTTTTTTCTGTCATCAGTCTCTAGACTGGTTTGATGCACCTCCCAGCCTTCCTATTTAACGCATTTCAACATACCCCTTACAACACATGTCCTCAATTATCTGCTTCATATATTCTAATCTCTGTCTTCCTCTGCGGTTCTTACCTTTGACTGTTCCCTCCACTAACAAATTAACCCATCTCTCAAGTCTCCAAATATTACCTACCATCCTGTCACTTCTTTCTGTAAGGCTCTTCGAAAAACTTCTTTCTTCGCCCATCATTTCCAAAATTCGTTCTTTTCGTACTATATCCGTCCATTTGATTTTTAGCATCCTTCCATAGCACCACATTTGAAATGCTTCAATTTTCCTTCTTTCTGGTGTTCCTAAAGTCCATTCTTCGCTGTCATAAAATGCTGTATTCCACACACAGAGTTTTATAAAGTTCTTTCTGAGTCCTAGATCAATATTTTAAATTAAAAGATTTCTCTTTTTTATGAAGGCTCTTTTTGTTAGTGATATTCTGCTTTTAGCATCTACATCTACATATATACTCTGCAATTCACAAAATTGTGGATGGCAGAGGGAGCTCAGCACCAAAGCTAATCTCTTTGTTGTGCATTCCAATCCCTGATGGTACGAGGGAAAAAAGAATTCATATAAGAATCAGTCCGGCACCTTATTTCTCTAATTTTATCTTTCCTGTCCTTCCGACTCAAATAGGTTGGTGGAAGAAGTATTTCACTATACTCAAAAGTGAAAGTGGGAGTAAACATGTTTACCAATAAGTTTAAACGAAACGTGTGTCGTCTATCTACCAGAGACTCCCAACCTAGTCTACTAATCAGTTCTGTGAGGCTTTCATAAGGACTGTAGCAAGCGGTCACGAATCGAGTGGCTCTTCTCTGTACTTTCTCTATACTTTCGATCAACCCCTTACGAAATGGGTCCCAAATGGCACAACAATAATACAAATTTGTACGCTATCTCCTTTGTTTGTTCATTACAATTTTTCAAGATTCGACCTATGAATCGCAGCCTAGAATTTGCTCTACCTACTAACGAATTAATGTGTATGTCCCATTTCATGTTCCTTTGTACTGTTACTCCCAAATATTTCATAGAATCGACCATATAAATAACTGTATTGTTTAACTCGTATTTCTGAACAATTGGATTCTTTTTGTTAGTTATGTTCATTGTCTTGCACTTTTTACAATTTAGAGTAAGTTGCCACTCAGCGTACCAAGCCAAAATAACATCCAGATCGCGCTGAATTTCTAAGCAATCAGCCAAATTTCTTAATTCCCTATAAATAACCGCATCATCAGCAAACAATCTAAAAAGGCTTTTCACTTCTGCTTCGGCCATCGGTTGTAATTTTACTTCCTAAGTTACCAAATTCACCAATTTCTTCTATCACATCCGACACTATTTTTATATTTAATCTACTATTATTGGTATCATTTTTGCTATATTTCATCAGTTTTGTCTTGCTTTGGTTGCATTAAAATTAACTTCGTTCAGTAACACAGATCTGATTTCTACTAAAAACAAAGCCGATCAAGATTTAAAAAAAAAAAAAAAAAAAAATTGCCCAGTCAATAATTTTTCTATTCGAAACAATCTATTAAACATCCAACTAAAATAAATTAAAACCAAACAATATCATTTTTTCCTAGAGAATTACGCCTCGTCGACATCGAGATCATTAGAGCCGAAAAGGAACGAGGAGGAATTCGACCATGGCTTTTCAATGAAAACACCCCAGCATTCGTCTAGAGTGTATTCGGTAAATCATGGAAAACCGAAGTATGGACTGCCAGATGGGGATTTGAACCTACGTTATGTCAAACCCGAGAAATGTCGTTTGTCCACTGGGAACCGCAAAACTCAAACCCACTCCGTCCATTCGAATAATAACCTTAACCATAAAAGTATTAAAAATATTCTATTTTCTAGTTCCGTTTAGACCTTGCATCTGCACCTGTATGAACAATCTAACAATATTTAAGATAAGTAAATAATTAAGTAAATGTCTCACCGATGCCCTTAAAAATAAGAATTGATAATACCCAATCAAATAATGTAACGAACCGTTAGCTATTTAGTTTTTTAAAGGATTCAGCGACAACTTGCAACGATCTTTCCATTTGGTGGGACACGCTTCAGGAATTCACTGCCTTTAAATATTTTTCTATGCATCACTCTGATAGGAATCTGACGGAATTGAACGAAATGTAAAAGAATGCATTCGTTATTTACAGTAAATACGAATGAGTATAAACTGAGAAATCTGAATATCGATTCAAGAGATTTACTAAAATCCTTCTGGATTACAGATGTGAAAGATGCCCCCTACGTATCAGGCCCCGTTTGAACACTATTGTTTCAGTTTCAGAATCGTATTTTTTGTAAGGATTTATACCAAGCAACAGAATAATGGAAAGCTTCTCCGATTTTTTCTGCTAGTAACTCGTAAATACACACCAAATCACAAAGCGATTGTGTTATTTCAGTGTGAAACGAATCTTCAATTAACTTAATTCATCGGCATATTAGAATTTATCAGAAAGTCTTTTACCACAATTTCCTCCACATACGAGGCACGTCCAGAAAGTAAGTTCCGTTTCAATTTTTCTCCGCTGCAGCGCTGCGATTGCAGTTCCGCACATGTGCTGTAGACGATGTGTATCAAGGGGAAGAACGTCCGCCATTTGGAGATCGCTGTCAGTTACGTACGCTTTGTTGTGCTTGTTTGAAATGTCGGCGTTGATTGAAAATCCCGCCGCCTGTGAAATAAGGTCTGTGATTCGGTTTCTGAATGCGAGGAAAGTGAAACCAAGTGAAATTTATCGGCAAATTTGCGATGTTTACGGACCAAATGCGATGAGTGAATCGATGGTGAGAAGATGGGTCCGACAGTTCAATGGCGGGCGTAGTGCACGATGAAGAACGAAGTGGGCGTCCACCTTTGGTTACAGAAGAACTGGCAAGACTTTCATCTGTTCTTACATCTCAAGTCTTTCCTTGGTGGTCATCACTTCACCAATGACGACGAGCTAAAAGAAACTGTTTCCAACTGGTTGAAGACACAGGCGGCAGATTTCTATGAAGAAGGTATACAAAACCTGGTGCCACGCTATGACAAATGCCTGCAAAATTTCGGCAGTTATGTGGAAAAGTAGTTTAAGAGTTGTAGAATTTTGTGCAATATAAACTTCTTCTGTATCTGTGTACAATTTCATTTTATTACCAAACGGAACTTACTTTCTGGACGCGCCTCGTATATCCTTGAACAACTCTTTAATACAGCACAGTGTAGGGAGAAAGGTTACACTTTTCAACCGTCAGAAATAAGCAACAGATTAGACAGAAATTTATATCACTTATTACTGATCAAAACGTAAGTAAAGAATTCATTTTTAATGCAGTTCAAAATTATAATCCCAAAAATTAATTTATTTTGAACAATTTATGATCTGTAATAAGAGTTAAGGTATGATGCGACAGCAAAAACGAACAGGAACAACGTCACATGCTTCTTGCAAGTGAATCCACAATTTATTGTTATTGACTGCAACATTAATCTGACAGCTAGTAAATGACTATATTCCAGTAGTACTTTTTAAGTGACATGTGAGTGATCCAGCTGGTACAGGAAGAAGCGGATCCTGGGTCAGAGATTTCGGTTTTAAAATTTTTCCGAAATAACTGCAGGCGAATGCAGGTGTAGTTCATTCAAAAAGACATGAATAAATTCCTTACCATTCATTCTCCTCCTTTATTCTTTCCTGTCTCTAATAACCTTGATGTCGAAGGGTTGTAAATCTCGAAACAAAAAATTATAAGGCTGATGGAATCATAGTTTATACAGAATATCAGCTCAGCTACCTAGAGAAAATTTGAATCACCTCATAAGAATTTGTTTATTTCCATTACACTAGTCCCAACAGTCGTATTCCTGAACCCCTCTATTTAACATAGCTTCTTCTACGTCGATCTTCCATCTTCTTGGTGGTCTTCTTCGTTTCTTTCTTTCGGATGGTGTCCATTCCCAAAATATTCTGGCCATCAGGTGTCTTTCATTCGCTGAAGGTTTTCGAAACATGTGAGGCGTTTCCCTTCTATACTGTCTATAATGGTGCTTTCTTCATTCATATTTTTTACTGTTTGTTTCATTTCTAAGATGTTCTAATTTTGATATACGATTACTACATCTCCAGAAGTCCATTTCTAGGGCTAACAATCTATCTTTATCTCTTTTTACTATCTCCCAAGTCTCTGCACCATACGTATACTATCAGGCGGTAAAAGGGTTCAAAATCCTTCACATGTTGGAAAGAGTGATAAGGGGATGCACTAGAGAAATAAGGGAATTGGGATACAACCTTTGGTCAGACAACTGCTGGAATATATTGGTGCAGTTTGAGACCCACATTTTGGGTATCAAATATAGAAGTTGCAAGAGGTGGAGAGAAGGGTTACCAAATTTGTCTTTGGAAATTACCGCAAAACACAATAGGTTACTAATATGATAAAGGAGCTGGTGTGGGATTCATTGGAGGATTTTTTTTTTAACTGCTTTATGTCTCTCAACAGCGAGGTCTTTAGAGACGGGAAAGGATGGGGGCAAGGAATGGGAAGGAATTCGGTCATGGCCTTTTTAAGGAAGCATCCCGGCATTTGCCTGGAGTGATTTGGGAAACCATGGAAAACCCAAATCTGAATGCCCGGAGGGGATTCGAACCGCCGTCCTCCCGAATGCGAGGCTAGAACGCCAACCGTTACACCACCTCGCTCGGTTCATTGGAGGATAGAAGGAGGGTGAAGAGAGTCATGGGAGTGTAGAAGACATATGTTGGTGATGAAGCATGGAAAGATATTGGTTGGAAAATTAAGAGAGGTGCGTGGGAAAAGTAGGTGGGTAGAGGAAAGGAGAAAGACGAGTGTGTAGGGAGATTTCCACCGGAGCGTCGCAATTTTATCAATTATTATTATTATTATTATCAAAAAAATTGCAATCATGGCATAGAACCTGTATAACATTAAACTAAACTTGCTTGAACCCAAACAACAACTACCAAACAGGTAAGTGCTCATACAATGTTCTACCACTTCTCGTATAATGATATATATCCAATGCAGTATTTTGTATGCTGTCTCCGTATTAAGGTTATAGACTTGTCACTTTTCGGAAATTGGAAAATGTGGACGAAGTTTAATTAAAAGTACCCGCACTGATTACAAGACTCGAACGGAAATCCGCCGAGTACAATATCGTCCACCACTTGTTGAGTTGTTATGGGTTTCCGTGAGCTGGCAGTATTGGCGGCAGAGTGTTGGGTGAGCGCGGCTGAGTGGCACGCGCCCAGTCTGTGTCGCGTGTCGCCTAGAAGTGGCGGGGGGGAAGCGGATGTGGCGCCAGCGGGCAGCATGCTGATGACGCGGGGCCTGCCGCCAGACCAGCTACACAAAACACTGTATTAAACACCCACTGTCTCAAAGTCAAACTGGGGAAGAACTTGAAATAACTGTTTAAAAAAAAAAGTAAATCAAAAATATAAACAAAAAACCAATCAAAAACAAGAAAACACAAAGGCAAAAACTACAAAACAAAAACCAAAAATCACGAAACAAAAATACATAAAAACATCAAAAACATAAAACAACGAAACAAGAAAAGAAAAAACTACAAAAACAAAAATACATAAAACAAAAAAACAGCAAAACAATCAATCAAAAAAACAGCAAAATATTTTTAAAAAATACATAAAACTAAAATAAAGAACAACAAAACAAAGAAAACAAAATACAAAAATATTAAACCAACAAAAATTGATAGCAGTCGCTTCACCACTGGAGAGGTACAAAAAAAATGCCGCAATGAAATTTACCACTTAACATCTCAATATATATATAAAATAGAACACGGAAACACATGGGCAGCTAAAAGAAAAGTAGGTGTCTTTTCTTCAGGAGTCACCTCTGATCTCAAAACTTCTTTCAACGTTTTTATGTCAGCCGCATAAAAAGTTTTCTAAAGGGTGTCAAAAAATCAGGTTACACAATATATTACGTCATAACCTGACTTATAATGGGTGCAGGACGTAAGCGTTGTAAGGTCGGGAAATAGATGGAACTTGTCACATTACGATAGTTTAACGCACCTATCAATTTTGATGCAAAGATCGATTAGCGAGTGTAAAGTCGATTATCGACTTCAACGATCTAGTAGGAGTATCAGTAGCAGAGTGTATGTGTTATAGCGCGCGAGTTGTTACTGCAAATGTGTGTGCGGGAAGAAATGATCGTACCGATCTGAAAAGTGTCCGCCGGTTGAGAGAAAAGCCTTTTGAAGAGCTACCGCGTCGGTAAAGTACCCAGTGACATTCATGTACATTTAAAGACAGTCGTATGTGTTATGGTGCACGAACTGTTACAGTAAATGAGTGCGCGGGAAGAAAAGATTGTGCCTAACAGAAAAGCGTCACCGCTTTGTTGAAAAAGTCTACCGCGTCGGTTAAGTGACTAATGAACCTTATGTACTCTTAAAGACTGTTAGTTACGTAGGTCGTTCACTAATGTAGAAAAAGAAATATCTTGTTGTTTCATTTGTGTTGATTGAAAGAAAATTCTCACTCGCTAAGAACTTGCAAATCTTCGGCAATTATTATTCAGGGTGTTCCTTGTATACTATTCAGTACAAGAAAATAATAAATATGGTTCGGTGGTCGGAATGTAACAACTTATAGCGGTGCAATAAAAAGTGTTCTTGTGTCGATATACTTGGAGTATGTGTTGTGCAGCAAGTAACTGTGATAAATCATTCCCTCACCCACCAAACCAGGCGACCGACTCAAAAACTTATCCCTGAATAATTTCCTTTGTTTTATGAAGTTCCGATAGCTTTCAAACATGGTCAAAGCATAAAGAATATAAGTGGTGATTGTGAACTGAGCTCTCGTCATCAGAACTTATATTCAAATCAAAAAGCATTTTAAATAAAGTTATTTTACATGTCGACCTGCGTGTCAGGACTTGTAATAGTGATAGGCGAATAAACAGAACGTTAAAGTCGTCTAAATTTACAAGCAAGCGAGTGGGAAGTGAACGACAATTAAACAGTGTAGTAAACAATGGAGTGTGGTTCGAGCAAGAACGGCGCGTGAAAGATAATAGTGGAAGCGGAAGTCAGAGGTAGCTTCACAGTTACAAGGCGGTGGAGTTCCAGCGACGCAGTAACGAGATAGCTTCAGCGATACAAGGCGGTGGAGTTCCAGAGACGCAACGACGGAGTAACTCCAGAGATACGAGGCGGTGTATTTCCAGCGACGCAGCAAGAAGTGAACATGGAGGAAGGAATAATATGGAGACGACGCAAGAGACCTTTACCACGCATGGGAGTGAAGCAGGCCGGCGGAGGAGTGGGGGGGCATGGCCGGAGTGGTGGGGGCTTGACCGCTTCCCAACAAACACGGGGAATAAGTACAAACACCTCAAGGGGACTCTAGGATAAACGTGACGCAGCAATCTGGTGATGGATTATTATGTAACTCGATGAGACAAATAAAAAATGAAGAATAAAATTTTTTGATATCCTGCTTAGTTTTCGAGATATTCTGTCTCAAATGTGAAATGGTTTTGGTTGAAATTCAGAAGAAAAAATTATTCAAAGTCAAATTTTATGATGAATTTTTATTTAAAAAGACGAGACAAATAAAAAATAAAGAGTAAAATTTTTCGATATTTCACCTAGTTCTCGAGATATGCTGTCTCAAAAGTGAGGTGTCTTGAGTTGAAATGCAGAAGAAAAATTTCGCAAAAGTCAAATTTAATGATGGATTCTTATGTAACACGACGAAAAAACTCGATAATAAGGAATAAATGTTTTCGATATCTTGCTTAGTTTGGGGGATATACAACATCCAAATTGAGGGGTTTAGGTTTGGATGCAGGCTGGACCAAAAATTAATTCTGTCAAAGGCACAATGATTACATGGTTGATATGCAGAATGGATATTTAAGTTTTATTACTACCACTTGTGGTTAGTCTGAAATGTGTCCTAGATCAGAAAAAAAGTAAGAGGACCCACTCTAGGGATGAGCAACCCAGACATTTTGTAGGCTGGTACCAGAAATAAAATGTTTATTCAGTCACCTTAATGAACATTCTCTTGATCAAGATGTGTTGTCTAATTTCACAGCCCTACTTATTAGGACAATTGTAAAAAAATTATCTCTCTGTTAGATTTAGATACGGGGGGGGGGGGGGGGAGAATGTTGTACAAAAAAAAAAAGAGACTAAATTAGAAACACATTCCCCAAATTGATTTTGTTCAAAGGCCAATAACTTCTTTATTTATGAAGCCCATTTTTATTTCTGCATGAACCTGTTTCGACATAAATAGATGAGACCGATTTCAAAATCGGTAAAAATAGGTATAGACGTATTTACAAACAGAAACAAGTCTTATATGAAGCTTTAAAAATAACCTAAGTCAATGGCCTGAAATAGCTATTTTAAAAATTAATAAAACTCACAGCTTCTCACATAACAGTTAATTTCATCATCCATTGTCAGTATATTCAGCAACGTGACGAAAGAAATCGTAATAGTAAATTCACTGAATCGCTAAGTAAAACACGCCCCTTTAAATCTCATTTTAAACACTCGTTAAAAAATAATGCTAGTCTATTATGTGCAAAATAGCAAGTTTGCTGATTTTCTACACTATACCAAGAAAAATTTGAGAACAAAGTCATCCCATTGAGAGCTATGACTAAATATTTATAGACGTGCTGCAAAGTTTGCGGTGTCTATCGCTCACTTCAACAACGATAATTACAATTCAACTTACTTATGAAATGATATTCCAGGTTCTTTCCTGTCTGGCCTATTTGTGCAACCGTACGCAACACAAGCTGGCATTTTTAAACACTTATACACAATACTAAATGAAATAATCACTGCATCTACCACAATGTGAACACCTTAATTGTTGGGAAGCGCCATATGGTCGCTGCCGGTGCTGCCACCATGCGGGAGAGTTTAGTGCTTGCTTCACCGATTTAACGTCACTTCTCCTCCATATAATTCCTTCCTCCATGGTTTTTTACCAGAGGGATACTACAACGAACACACACAATAACAACGTGACGGAGGCTGCGGAAAATCAACGCGGCAGCAGCAGAAGAAGAAAAGAAGACATCGAACAGGCAAATTAAATTTAAAAAAAAAATAAAAAAATATATATAAGTGAACCGAAAAAAAAAAATAAATAAAAGCACGCGAAAACTAGTAAACTCAGTGTAGTAAATAAAATTTTTTGGGATAACTGATTGACACTACCCGAGCTTCAATAGTAATACAGTAAAAGTAATTTTCTCTCGGGAGAATTTTTTTTTAAGATTAAATTTGATTCCTTCTCTTAGTAGCCAGTCAGAATTTTTTTTTTTTTTTAAAAGAATTTTTTTAAAAAATAACTTATCACTACTTTCAACCGACAAATAAATTATACCAGTCGAAATTTTTTTTTTTTTGAAACTGAATATTTTCAATGCATGCAATTTACAGCTTGTCAGTCGATGGAATTTTCCTGCAGCTGTAAACTCTGAGGCAGTGTACACCCGGAGCTGATAATTTTAAGCAGCTCAATTCATTGTTTTAAGTTGTATGTATTTTTCAGCTATAACGGAGAGAAGCAGCTGGCAGCAGTAATTCTCGCCGGTCTGTTCTGTCGATGCTATTTTGAAATTTGATGTTGATGTTGATGTTGAAGTTTTCCTTTGACAACAGCGTTGTACTGTGTTCTGTTTGTGGTTTGTTTTCTCGATATTACTGTTTTGGTTCGCAAGTCGAAGAGATTCTTTGTGGACTAGGTTGTGGGAATCCTAGTAGATTTTTTGTTTGGTGTATGCGTGGGGTAGGCAAGTTAGTGGCCCTATTATAACCTTTTGTTATCAGAGCAGTGTATCATAGTATAACCTCTAATCATGAATACCGACGAGACTTTAGTTGAAGTGACTGGAGAGCAGGATAGGGAAGTCCCTGTTGGGGAGATGCTGATGATGCTAATTAACCAACAAAAAAGACATCTTCAATCAAATCAGTCTGATAAACCAGAAGAATGAAGAAAGAGACAGGAAAAATGAAGAAAGAGACAGGAAGAATGAAGAAAATTTCAGTCAAATAAAAGTCACACAAGTGAAGAATGAAGAAAACATGAGGTATCACCTAAATGTCCTTCAAGAAAATGTGAAGGTAGAAATTTCGGAAGAGATTAAAAGAGCACAGGAAACAATCAGAGCTGAGATAGATGAGAAGGGGAAAGCCCTCCACTACAGCATCACTAAAGCCTTAGATGAAGGATTTTCAACTTTGAGAGAAGGGATGAAGCAGTTCCTACAACCATGTGCTTCGGGTGGAAAGGAAACAAAAGAACCAGTTGAGCGAGTCAAGCTAGATGCAGAAGATGAATCGATCCATGGTATCCTCAGCTCACATGGTTCAAGCTTAGTGGACGAGGAATCACCTGAGGTTGAACTGGAAGGGGTTATCACGAAAGCAAAGGCAAATAGGGTTATCAACGAAGGAGGAGATAATGGTATTAAAACAAGAGAAGAGAGAGAGATGGTAGAATTCAGTGAATGGTTTAGAAGGTATTGCCAGCAAAGTCACGAAAGCTGGGCCTATCATGCTCAGAAGTTTGAATACATTAGTAATATTGTTCCCCCACAGCTCAAGGGGAATGACCCCTTGGGAGCTCATGTTTCAAGAACCGGCCCCAAGGAGTGTCAACATGTATAGATTCTTCCCTGAAGAGAAGGTTATAACCTTTCAAGGAAGACAATTCAATGTCAAATCAGAATCGATGCAGGATGAATCTTATTTCTCTGGGGAAGAGATTCAGCAAGATTTCTCCCCCAGATGCTTGGCGAAATTTTATCAACTTGATTGCCCACACAGTGAGGTAGAATATGTGGAAATAAGAAGAGGAAGTGGAATAAAGGAAAAGTGGAAGAGACGCAGGAAGAAGAGGCGAATAATGTTGTTTGGCGAAGCGAGAAATACCCTTAAGATGAAAGAAGTAAGAAGAATAGAAATGTTGGAGTGCTTAGGGGCAAAGTTTGTCCTGAACACCCAGCAAATCCTTGTCATATGTTTTATATGTTGTTGTCTTTTTGTACAGAGTCATTGTGAAGAGGTTGTCATTGCTGGGTTTTTTTTGTACTTAAGCAATGGTGACACTATAGGAAATTGTCACTTTCACTTTAGAATGACCCAATAGAGTAGTGACCTTACAACCACCGGGCTTCACCCAAATTTTGTAAGGGGCTCGGGTAATGTGTCAATCTGTTTAATACACTCAAACCAAGGTTGTAAAGAGTGAAGTGATTGTGAGCCAGTGTTTGTGCATAAAGAAGTGCTACGCAATATAAAGAAAGGTATCTTATGTGGTAATATACCAGGTCGCTTGCATAAAGGCAACATGATTTTTTCAGCATGACTATTAACATTATAACCTATGTCAATTATTGATTTGAACCTTATGATTGTAATGTGTTTACCAATTTTCTGTGTATATTTTTGTAAGTGTTAGATTAGCACCGACCACCAACCACTATGTGTAAAATGTGTTATGACTTAAGCTAGATGCTTACCAACCTCGCCCATTTTAAAGGTCGTTTGGTTGAAATGCTTACCTATGGCTTCACATTTTAACCATCGACCTGGAAGGGGTTGTCACATTACGATAGTTTAACGCACCTATCAATTTTGATGCAAAGATCGATTAGCGAGTGTAAAGTCGATTATCGACTTCAACGATCTAGTAGGAGTATCAGTAGCAGAGTGTATGTGTTATAGCGCGCGAGTTGTTACTGCAAATGTGTGTGCGGGAAGAAATGATCGTACCGATCTGAAAAGTGTCCGCCGGTTGAGAGAAAAGCCTTTTGAAGAGCTACCGCGTCGGTAAAGTACCCAGTGACATTCATATACATTTAAAGACAGTCGTATGTGTTATGGTGCACGAACTGTTACAGTAAATGAGTGCGCGGGAAGAAAAGATTGTGCCTAACAGAAAAGCGTCACCGCTTGTTGAAAAAGTCTACCGCGTCGGTTAAGTGACTAATGAACCTTATGTACTCTTAAAGACTGTTAGTTACGTAGGTCGTTCACTAATGTAGAAAAAGAAATATCTTGTTGTTTCATTTGTGTTGATTGAAAGAAAATTCTCACTCGCTAAGAACTTGCAAATCTTCGGCAATTATTATTCAGGGTGTTCCTTGTATACTATTCAGTACAAGAAAATAATAAATATGGTTCGGTGGTCGGAATGTAACAACTTATAGCGGTGCAATAAAAAGTGTTCTTGTGTCGATATACTTGGAGTATGTGTTGTGCAGCAAGTAACTGTGATAAATCATTCCCTCACCCACCAAACCAGGCGACCGACTCAAAACTTATCCCTGAATAATTTCCTTTGTTTTATGAAGTTCCGATAGCTTTCAAACATGGTCAAAGCATAAAGAATATAAGTGGTGATTGTGAACTGAGCTCTCGTCATCAGAACTTATATTTCAAAAGAACATATTATATTAATAAAGTTATTTTACAAACTGTAAAGAAGGGTAGGAGGGGTAGACAGTGAGAATTCGATGGGGGGGGGGGATTTTCAGTAAAATATGAAAAACTCATTATTAAACTGCAATCATGGCATCGACATATGCCTGTGAGCCATTTTCCTAATGAAATATCAACTTTTTTCATAGTTTGTTCCTACTGTTTTCGGTAGCAACTCTTTCGCAGTCGTAAGCAATAATAAATCCTAGAAAATACACACTATCATTCTCCCACAGAAATAATAAGATAAGCCTTGTTTGGAGTGTGAGAACAGGCGTACTTTGAATGCAATGATTGTTGATGGTCTCATCCATAGTCATATACCGTCCGAATAAATCTATTTTCGGAGCACTACCTTTTCGTTTATCGTCAAAAGTGTAGGGATTACACGGGAGAAAATTTTTCTCACGTACACAAACTCTGTCAAAATGCCTTATAATGTTAATCTTCGAATTCTAGATAGCTCTTCAATCTGTTGTTCAATGTGTTGTGTTGTGTGCTGTTGTGTGGTGTGCTTTGTGTGGTGTGCTCTGTGTGCTGTTGTGTGGTGTTGTGTGGTGTGATCTGTGTGGTGTGCTCTATGTGCTGTTGTGTGGTGTGCTCTGTGTGCTGTTGTGTGGTATGTTCTGTGTGCTGTTGTGTGCTGTGTTTTGTGTGGTGTGCTCTGTGTGCTGTTGTGTGGTATTCTCTGTGTGGTGTGCTCTGTGTGCTGTTGTGTGGTGTGCTCTGTGTGCTCTTGTGTGATGTGCTCTGTGTGGTGTGCTCTGTGTGGTTTTGTGTGGTGTGCTCTGTGTGCTGTTGTGTGGTGTGTTCTGTGTCGTGTGCTCTGTTTGCTGTCTGTGTGGTGTGCTCTGTGTGTTGTTGCGTGGTGTGTTGTTGTGTGGTGTGTTTGTTCTGTGTGGTGTGTTTTGTGTGGTGTGCTCTGTGTGCTGTTGTGTGATGTGCTCTGGTGCGATGTGCGATGTGTGGTGCAGTGCGGTGCAGTGCGATGCGGTGCAGTGCGGTGCTGTGCTGTGCTGTGCTGTGTCCATGTTTTCTTGACTGATTTTCTCCATTGGTTTTCCTGCAACGGAATCATCCTTAGTGCTGGTCTGAACAGTTTGAACTTTGACGCCCATATTTATTTATATACTTTTTTATTTTTTGTTGGGAGGAACACTCTTACTTAATTAAGCTATTTATATCGACATGATTGTTCTTTGGTGAAATCCCTTTCTTACACATAGCCAGAATTTATTTCTTCTCCACTCCAAATTAAAGTTACACCTCACCCAGTTCACTACATGTAAGAAAATAAAGATTCGTTGCAGGATCATGTAGTTTTGCATAATATTCGAAAATAAAATAAAGAACTATATGCAGTTTTCACTAGGTAGTAATGTTAATCTTTTAAACGTGCAGACGGAAATAGGGAAAGGTATTTGCTACAACACTTCGTTTTCACACTGATCCTTACGTGAAATACCTAAGAAGCGGATAAATTTAAGTGATTCCGTATTCAAACCACTTTATTTTTGCTGTGCTGTAACTCAACAAAGCAAAGTTTGGTATTCAACCGAAAGAAGTATCGGAGGTAGGGTGGCCAGTTCCATTCCTGTTTACCTAATCTAACCCGGTAGTCCTACCGGGTAAATGGAGCTTTCAGTTTAACGTAGAATCAGAACCACGAAATCGTTCTGTCGTACTCCACATTAGACAGCTGGCTGTGCCATAGACAGGGATTCAAACCGGACACCCTTCAGTCTCCAGTCAGGCGCCTTGACAGCTAAGCTGCCAGACCAATAACTGATTACTAACAGTGAACAAAAGTCTACTACGACCTATGTTGAGGAACAATTCCAATATTTGGCTGAAGTATTTGTGGTAAGCAGAAATGTGAATCTTTGGACCTGCAATGGTCCTTCACGACATGATTAAACTTTTCGTTCATCCGTCAAACGTGATGGCTTTACAATTGAATGAACTGATCTACAACATCATAACGACTTATTCAATAAATTACTCCACTAAACGTTGCTGCATGTGACGTACGTGTCATATGAAAAAACCTTGCATCATTGGAACACTGGGATTGAAATATTTTGCAGTAAGCCTCACTGCAAATGTGCCAGTCGAACATACTGTATACAAGTGGATTCACCTTCACTTGCTGAAAAAAGTCAGGAGCTCAGACTTACTCTCAAGCAAACGGAAAGAAATTCCACAGCCACCACTTATCAACTATGACTGGGCATTAACTTTTCCTCTTCCAACCACACTGCCTGGGCACAAGAAGCAAATCATAATTCACGTACTGCCCCTAAAGTCTTGGGCATAAAAAACATCTCTGTGATGACTGGAAAACAGCTAGCCATGTGATAACGTTTGGTTCTAAGTATGTGTTCTAGCTTCTCAAGTATGTAATAGACGAGAGTTTTTGGGTACGACCCATAAATAAAGAAGGTGGATTATTTTAATTGCTTGATAATTGTGGAGGAAGTGGAAGGAGAGCATATATAAGTGATAGGAAGGGTAATATAGGAACATTGTAAACAAGTATCAGAAACTTATTTGAAGCAAGAACGTTACACTGAGATATAGGAGGATGATTTATCAGGCGTACTATGTTCCTATTCCGACGGATGCTATGGAAAACTGGACAGTGGAGAAGCGGAATATTAAGAAGATACTGGCGATTGAAATTTCTCAGAAGCAGAATAGGATTAGTAAGAATGAGCAGGATAAGTAATGGAAAGGTTAGTGGCGCATTAAAAGAGGAATTTTTACAGAAAATAATAGAAAAGGCTAGAATTGAATGGTAACTGGCATCTTAACGGCCACACTTTTAATAGAAAAGAGAGAAACTGTCAAAATGCGTTGCTGACTATAACTGTGACGGCTTTATTTTCTTAAGGATTTCATCCTTGTTTACATGATTCTACAAACCTGGATCTACAATGTTACATGAAAAACAATAGTGTTAGGTCTGCAGGACTCCGCGCATGGAATTCTGTGGGGCAGGGCTCCGAAATCGTATCATTGACCTGCAGGAACTGTCTGGTGTGTGAGTTCCCAACGATAGCGTCCGAAAATTCGGAAGACCCGGCTTCATTAAAATTTCGGTTTTCCATAGCTTCCTTGTCGAATGCCAGATGATCCCACCAAAAGACCATTATGAAATTCCTTCAGGTTCTTTGTTCCCTCTCAGATCTAAAGACATTAAATTTTACGAGATATAAAGCCCCCCATCCCATTAAAAAGAAAGGGATGAGGTTACTGAATCAATCCCCAAGTCCCCTTTTGCCTCTCAGAGCAGTTTTATCTACATTATTACTGGACAGCAGGCTTAGGGGCTTAACTTAAACTGGTAATCCTTCCGGGTAAAATGATCTATAGCCTTTACGTGGAATGCGAACCACGTAGCATCCCAGCATACTTTACATCAGGGGTGGCCAACCAAAATGATCTTGCGGGACACTTTGGAAGTGCATCATAACCCCGCGGGCCGCAAATAAAATTATATATCCCCACTAGAGACATTTTTTTGTAGTGAAAAATTGAAACATGAGTTATTATTGCGTTTACTATTATTCTTACACGTAAACGTAGATAATATAATAACAATGATACTAAACGCACATTGTAAAGAAATGTATAACACAAAAAATGAAATACAAAAAATATTTTGTAAAAGTGTAATGAATCTTGCGGGCCACCCTTGCTTTACATGAT
>CM061919.1:145724000-145785046 GCA_031002005.1 Vandiemenella viatica
GGCAGGAAGGGGGTGATTGACCTATAAATGTGGCTTGACTTCCATATTTATTTATTTATTCATCAATCTTGTTTGATGGGTCCCTGCCGAGGAAGGACCTCTGGGATGTGAAACATGTCATTGTTAATAACATAGTACAATATGAGTCATAATTATAGTAAAAACAAGTATATGTTCCAAAGACAAATAAAGAGAATAACAATAAACATTAATTTTTACAACTGAATTTTGCAAAAGTCATATTGAATACAATTAATTAATTTGTTCAAATTCTTGAATGGAGTAGAAGGAGTTGCCAATAAGATAATCTCTCAGTTTTTCTTTAAATATATCTTTATTATCTGAAGCTGTTTTATACTTGGGAAGTTTATTAAACAGATGTATACCAGAATAATTAACTCCTCTTTGTACTAATGACAGAGATGTTTGGTTTTGTGCAAGTTATTTCTGTTTCTTGTATTGAAATTGTGTACCTGTGAATTAGAAGTAAACAGGTTAAAATGATCTATGACAAAGCACATGAGAGATATATACTGAGAAGTCATTGTAAGAATATTGAGTTTTTTAAAAAGTTGTCTGCAAGAAGTTCTTGGTTTTACCCTACACAACATCCTAATAGCTCTTTTCTGTGCTATGAAAACTTTTTTACTTTGTGAAGAGTTTCCCCAAAAAATTATGCCATATGACATACTGAATGAAAATATGAGGAGTACACCTGTTTTTAATTCTAGATCTGCTGTTAGAGAAAGTGTTCGTATTGCAAAGGGCACTACTTAACTTCTTCAGTAGTGAAGTGATATTCATGCCAACAGAGTTTCTCATCTATTTTAATACCAAGGAATTTTATACTCTTTGTTTCTAATATTGTGTTATTTTTATAGCTTACTTGTAAATCTGGCTGTGCATAATTTTTTGTTTTAAACCTAATATAATGTGTTTTTTCAAAATTTAATTTTAATGAATTTGCCTTAAACCAATTTGCTACTTCACTAAGTACTTCATTTACATTAAATTCTAGATTGCTGTTTGGTGTTTTTCTCACAGTCAGGTTAGTGTCATCTGCAAATAAAACACTCTTAACTTTGTCAGATAAGTTTCCAGGAAGGTCATTGATGTACAACAAAAGAGGAGGGGTCCTAGGACAGAACCTTGTGGAATTCCATGTTTTATTTTCTCCCAGTCTGATGAAGCATCTTTACTTATTTTAGATCAAAAATGGAAACTTTTTGCATTCGACTTTCCATGTATGATTTAAACCATTTACCTGCGGTTCCATAAATACCATAGTATTCCATTTTTTCAAAAGTAATTCATGATTTACACAGTCAAATGCTTTTGCAAGATCACAAAATATTCCTACAGGGCTCATTTTATTATTCAGTTCCTCAAATGTGTTATTTAAAAATGAATATATAGCCATTTCTATAGATGATCCTTTTTGGAACCCAAATTGTGATTTAGTGAGGATATTATTTGTTTAACATGTTTTATTACTCTACAGTACATGACTTTTTCAAAAATCTTTGAGAATCCTGAAAGTAATGAAATGGGACGATAGTTATCTACACATGTTGCTTCTCCTTTTTTAAACAACGGTTTTACAACTGCATATTTTAGTCTATTTGGAAACACCTTGCATTAAGGATTCATTACAAATGTGGGCAAGTACACGACTGATACAATCTGAACATTTTTCAGTAATTTTTGAAATATTGTCATAGCTGGAAGAATTTTTAGGTTTTAATTTTTAATGTGTTTATTTATTTCTGAGACTGTTACTGGTGGCAATTGCATTTCCACAAATTTATTTGGGAAAGCAGTCTGAAGAAGCCTTAGGGAACTATGTGGGGATTGCTTATTTTTATGAAACCAGTTATTACAATTTCGTGGGAGTATTGGTAAATATTTTAACATATTTGGTAATGGCAGGTATCATCCATGAAAGGCCAAGATTGTGAGAAGTGGTTCCTTTACTGTTACAACAACAAAAGATTTTGGGCTAGGTGAGTGAGAGGCACCAAATCTCAAAATTCAGAGAAATCCTGTAGCTTAGGGTAATTCACCCACTTCAACAGCTTGGGAACAATTGACAAAATGATACTCATTACTCCATTTGAAATTTCGAACAGTCATTCCTGAGATGGAGACAGCTGGTAAGAGATGAAAGAACTTTGAAAATTTCTATGATTGATGTAATATAATACTCAAATTGAGGTGGTGTATGGTGATTTAAGGAATGTGGAAAGCATCTAGCCTGATGGACATTTAGTATTCTGCCATTCCCATTGTGCATATCAGTTTTATGCCTGAACATAGAATAGGAAGTCTAAGTCCTCTTTAGCAGCTGAGATAAGAAGGATGGTCGTGGTTACACTGCAGAGATAGAGGTGTAATGGTTCCATGTTCAACCATTCTCATAATTATGGTTGAACAAAATACTCACCTGGTAAAAGAATAAGATAATCATGACCCAAAAAGAAGTGTATTCTGACAGTAACTTCAAATCAACATACAGAGAAGCAGTAACGAACTACAAATAATTATCATGCGAGACATCAATTGTCAGTTTTGCTATCAACCTGTTAATACACATTAGATCAAATAATCTCTCAATGTTCATAATGCATACTTAATATTATTTACTTAGCGAGCTGTAACCTCAATAGATGTAACTTTGTCCATGCGTAAATTGAATATTATTTTTTAAATGCAATGTGGTTGGTTGTTTATTTCAGTCTCATGTGTCATTTAAACGAGGTGAGTTAAATGATGATGTAAACTTGTATGGACATAATAAATATTCTGCAAGGAACTTAAGTAGGCCACAGATTTATTTTAATTGATTGTAAAAGTCCATCTGTTAATGTCATTGTAAAAGTTTCATGTTTTATTTCTTTGCTTCGCTTTGTGGTAAAATAACAATAACCTTCAGATGAGAAAAATTGTTCGTTTAAATTTCCTATTTCACATTACTAGAAAAATCAGTATTTACTAATATTAATTAATAATTTTATTATGATGATAAAGTGACTATTTCAATTGTTTCCCAATATAAGGGATTATTTATCAAATAATTAAGGGGTTATTCCAGTATAATGTATAATATGTAACAGTATATGTTTAAATAATGAAAATTCATGGGACTTAAATTTCTGGAACACAAATTGTTTGGAAAATACCTGAGAGCCCTCTGAGTAGTTGCAATCAACCTCTGAAGAAACCATCAAAATTAAATTAAATTAAAAAACCCAACAAAATACTTGAAAAATGGAAGTAGCAACAGTCTAAAACATGAAGATCCAATAAGAATCAGTCACACATGTTACTGAGAAGAAAAAAAAAAATACCAGAGGCAGAGACAACAATAACTGATACCCCACACCAAGGATTACTGATGACAATTGGTACTATTTATTATTGTTATTAATTTAATTGCAATGGTGGCAATTCCCTTATTTATCTAATTACCCCATTTTTGTCAAGCATAACATTAAACCATTGATAATATGCATGAAACATATAGAAGAAAATAAATCTTATAAATAGAGGTGTGTTTTCCTATATTTACTTTTCAGCCACCACTACCAAGCACAGATCACTGGTATTTGTGTGTGGAAATAGCATGGAGTTTCCAGTCATGCACAACATTGGCCAAATGTCGATAGCTGTAGGGATGTGGGAGATAATGATTAAAAGTGGTTGATGCAAGCTTTTTTATTTTGACCAAAGACGTGTGTCTCCGTATATTTCACTCTGGTGCCACAACTACATAGCATAGACCAATGGTGTTTCTGTGTGGTAGTGGTATCGTGTCTCCTATCATGTACTATGGTGATTAGACTTTGTAGCTATGGGGTGTGGCAGATATGGTGGTTGAAAGTGGTCGACCTGCGGCACTTTCGTATTTCTACCAAAAACGTATGTATCATGGTGTATCACTTTTCAGCCAAAACTATCTAGTGCAGATCACTGGTGTTTGTGGGTGGTAGTGGCACAGAGTCACTATCGATCACAACGTTGGCTGAATTTCGGTAACTGTGAGAATGTGGGAGATATAGTGGTTGAAATTGGTCGATCAAGGATATTTTCGTATTTCGACCAAAGACATGTGTGTCCGTATATTTTACTTTGCTGCCTGAACTGCATAGTGCGGATGACTGGTGTGTTTGTGGTAATAGCATCAAGTCTCCCATCGTGCACAATGGTGGTTAGATGTCGGTGCTGTCAATCCAAATTCTTTATAAACACGAACGAAGTCGTGGGTAACAGCTAGTATATTAATAAATGCTGACACATTTGTTCGTATAGTGTTAGAGGAGGAAATAGTGAAATGGAATTTATTCTGGTCATGATTATAAATATTACAGTTCATTGATATTCACAATGATAAACTTCAGTTGCTGTGGGTTGAGTTCCAGGGAGCTATAAGTGTAAAGATATGAGTCATTGTTGCTTAATCGAGTGGAAATGAATAATGAAGAATACAAGGCTAAGAATTTGATTTCTAATTCATAGTTCAGATGTTAGAATAAGGTGGTCATGATAGATGGAGATCTGAATGTTTAAGGTATTAACTCAAAGAGATTAGCAACAACACAAAAGAGCAGAGACTTGCAAACAATTTTTGTGAAAAGAGGGAGGCTTTACACAAATGGAAGAAAAAACTCAAGGAGCTACAACATATTAAATATTTTTCCTAATAAATCCTGATGTAAATTACATAGCTACTCACATGACAGAAGGAATAAATGACCATGGTGGAAGCAGTTGTGATAGACATTGAGGATTCAGTAAATCAGTAGTCAAGGAAGAGGGAGCATATAGGTATAATTATTATAAGAAGCTAAGGACTTCAGAACAGAGGAGGTATTTTAGGGAGAGGTTTAATACTGTAATGAGTAAGTGTTAACAGTTCAGAGAAATAGTAACACCAGGGGAAGAAAATCTTTGTTCCAAAAGAAACAAATAAGGAATAGAAAACCTACTTACTACAACAGGGATATGAGTAGGCAGAAGAGATTGGCATTATAGAACACATGGACCAACATTCAATTAAAGCAGTAAATAGGGGAACTATAGATTTATTTCTGTAAAATATCATGGCTTGACAGAGCTTTTGTTAGAAAAAATAAGATGGATGGAAAGTATTTAGACAATTGCAGTTAAGAATGCCAGATGCATAAAATACACAGTCAGAACTGCTGCACTAGTGATGTAAGTCACTCACACTGTTTTTTGGCACACTAAGCAGTCTTATACTAAGCTGTCAGATTTATCATGTGTTTTATGCGTTGTGCACTAAAAGTTTTGTCTACACGTTAATGACACAATGATAATTTTTTTGGATCTGGAAGAACCCTTAACTTATGGACATGAGTACACGTTTCAGAATAGAATGGGGATTTTTTTTTTTTTTTTTTTTTTTTTTTTTAAAGTTCAGTTTGTGAAAGGAGAGTTCAACTTTAATGGATACTAAGTGGTTTGATGAAATAATAGGAATGGGGAAACAAATGTTTATTCAAAAATAGAAAATAAAGAAAATTACAGAAGTTACATGTTATAATGGTTCCATGAGAAGGCTAAAGAGGCTGGCAAGAAGATAGAAAGCAAGTTAGGGAGTCCAACTAAACAAGGAATTAATGGCAACAAAGAGGGGAGTGAAAATAGTTTTATGAAGAATACTGTGGATGCTGGGAGAGCAATGAATGATTTATTTATAAATTACTGTGGCTGTGTTTGTATAAGGAAGAGGGAAGAAGTTAACAATGATTTAAAAGAGATAAATAAGTAGATGGTTTAGGTACTATCATTCACACATAGGAGGGGGAGAAAATCAGAAGAGGAGCTTCTCCACAGTTCATAGAAGTAGAAATGAGAAGGTAAAAATGTTGTAACTAGATTGGCATAATATTATGAGGGAGCTAAGAAAACAAAAAATACCCCAACAGGGCAGAGTGGACAATAGTACAATAGAAAAATTAAAGATAGGTGGGAAAATTATATTTTCAGATTTCCACACAAGTAGAAATGAGAAGGATTTTTTAAAAAAGAGATTGGGATAATATTATGAGGAAGCTAAGAAATTAAAACATATACAAAAAGGCCAAAGTTTATTATATTACAACAGACCTACTAAAGATAGGTCACAACAACATTGTGCAATACCTTGAAATGTTATTTAGATTAAGTCTGGATATTTGCTTCTTATCAGGAAAAGTGGCGTAGTGGTACTAATCCACAAAAGAAGAGAGACAAATATGGTTGAGAATTACAGGTTGGTCAGTTTGACCTCAGTGGCAGTAAGTTGATGGATAGGTTGGTATGCAACTATGTCAAAAATGTCAATTAAAAAAAGAAATTTGATTCTAAAACAGCAACATGAGTTTAGGCAAGGATATTCATATCAGTCTCCTCATATGCAAGTTGTTTCATATGATATGTATAAAGGGAGACAAAGTAGATAATCTGGTTCTAGAGTTTTTCAATCCTTTTGACAAAATGAGCCATAAAATCTGTATATATATAAAAATCTCGCATCACGATGTTTGTCCGAGATGAACTCCGAAACTACTTAACTGATTTTGATGAAGTCTGCTTACTGTGTGTAATTTGGTCCAACTTAAAAGATAGGATAGTTTTTATCTCGATTATTAACCTTTATAATTATTTTTTTGAATGAAATGTTTGATCAATGTTTGTCATAGGACAATGGTTTGTAATTATTTGTAAGGGCCATAATTGTGAGCGTTTCTGGTGGCTAAGTGGTTAAGGCATCTGACTTGAAGTCTAAAGGTCCCTGGTTCAAATCCCTGTGCCGGTGGGGATTTTATATGCACTTAACTCCGGTGCAGGGGTGGAATGTGCAGCAAATAGAAACCCTGTCACCAGGTCATTACGACCGCACGAAATTATTATTATAGTTCCATAGGTATCTAACAGATGGCAATGTATTAATTTATTGACACAACACTTGGTTATCTAGGTTGGGTAACTATCCAGTAGATGGCGTCGTGTTTCGATTTATTTATGTTACAGTCATATGTGTTTATGTATGCCATAACCCAGTTTCGTGAATTATCATTATTTTAATAGTGCTGTTTATTGTGTTGTGACAAAGTAATTACACACATGAATATAACATTGAAGAAAACATTTACGATAAATTCAAAAACGTGTAAGTATTTGTTGCTTGCTTCTCATTTTTGTTCTTTTCGTTATGGCCAGGTAGGGACCACGTGTCAGTTTCAATTGTTTCTCTGTTGTTTTTTTCTTTTCTTCTTCTCTGGTACTCCTTCATTATTGCACTGTGTTTTCTCTTTCTCTCTTCAGACCATTTTGCACCCGTTTGTTTCTCCTCTCTTCCTTGGAATCCTGCCTTATTCTAAATCTGCTTTCGAAAATTATTTTCTTTCCATACTGTTCACTGCTATTATTTCGTTTCTAATCTTTCTTAACCTCTTGAATCCCAAAAAAATATTTTAATACTTTTTTTGTTAGCCTGCTGTCATCCATGCAATAGATGCGTCGAAAAAAATCATTCTCCCTTTTTCTGACTGATTCTGTTATTTTTTGAATGTTATTATTTATTTCCTCGTTAGTTATTATCTTCCATTGTACTGTATTTTTCAATGGACCCAAAATTTTCCTTATAATTCTCCATTCCAGTACTACAAGCTTATTCAATTTCTAATTTAATAGCGAGCGGTCTGGTTACTTAGTGGTTAAGGTGTCTGACTGGAGATCGAAAGGTGCCTGGTTCGATTCCCTGTCTCGGCGGGGATTTTCATAGGCATTTAACCCGATTTTCCCCTCTGGCACAGCTTGCTATGTAATGTGAAGTACGCCCATGATTCCTCGCTCTACTTTTGCTGATGAGATTAATGCATGTTTAAAACAATTGTTTTAATGGCGGAATGTTGAAACACTTTGTTTGACCATGAACATGCGAGTATAATTGCAAAATGATCCATCGGCACAAGTATTTTGTAAGCAGTTGCTGGATATTGGAAATGGTGAAATAGAACTTCATCGAAATACACAATACATCAAATTACCAGACAAATTCTGCACTGTTGTTCACTCAAAAAATGAACTAATTGAGAGTGTGTTTCGGGATATATCAAATAATTACTCAGATCATAATTGGCTCAGTAATCATGGTATTTTGGCAGCAAAAAATGTTGATGTCAACGAAATTAACTTCCAGATACAACAGTTGTTTCCAGGTGATCTGATATCTTTTAAATCAATAGACACTATTGTAGATGACAATGAAGCCGTAAATTTTCCAACTGAGTATTTAAATTCTTTGGATATACCAGGAATGCCACCACACAAACTTCCGTTAAAGATTGGTTCACCGATTATTCTACTTCGGAATTTGAATCCACCTAGATTATGCAACGGTACACGTTTGGTCATCAAAATGATCACCGGAAATGTTCTTGAAGCAACTATTTTGACTGAAAAGTTAAAAGGAGAAATCGTTCTGTTGCAACGTATTCCAATGATACCATCAGAATCTTCAATACCATTTAAAAGGCTTCATTTCCGATTCATTTGGCTTTCACTATGACCATAAATAAGTCTCAAGGCCAAACAATGTCCGTTTGCGGCTTGGACTTGGAAAATTTGTGTTTCTCTCATGGGCCTGTCGCCTGCTCACGTGTGGGGAAACCATCAAATCTATTAGTATTAGCAAACGACAGGCTAACCAAAAATATTGTACACCAATTAACCCTTTGATTAATTAAAATTATAAATTGTAATAATTTAAAATAATGAAAATAATTGTTAAAAATGTTTTAAAATCAACTTCATCTACCTCATTTATAAAACTGAAATTTCAATTTATAAATAAATAAAAATAATTTATTTATTTTTATAAATATCAATTTTTATATATTTTCAATTAAGTAATTTGTAATTAAATTTTTTTATGCTTGATTGTCCTTAATTTCAACTATCCGAATTACTTATGAATTTTCAAATCGACTAAAACATTTTTTTCTTTATTAGTGAATATTAATTTGATTACATTAGGTAGTTTAGAAGAACATTGATCCAATGTACTATAAGTACTGAGTCACAGCAACATGTAACCGGGTCAGCTAGTGGTTATATATAAGGAAAAAGCCATTGGGGTGAATGAAATAATGACTTACTGGGTAGGGGAGTCTTAAAAGGTAGAAACTATAGATTTGGAGAAGGAAATGTAGTATCTAGCAAGTTAGAAGTTTGCAGATGATGATGTTATTTATTATGATTAAAATGGTAGAGGACTGAGAACTGCTAGTACTATATGGAGATCTGGACATCATCTCCAGCTGGGTAGGTCAACATAGAAGCTAAATGCCAAAAACAGTTTATACTAAGCTGTCAGATTTATCACATGTTTGTGCAGCCAAAGATTTGTCCACACGTTAATGCCATGACACTTTGATTTCTTGTGGATCTCGAAGAACCCTTAACTTATAGACATGAGCGAATAAGATAGGTTTGTGCAGAAAGTTCTTAAAATGATTAATTCTGTAGTTACATATGCAATGAAAGAAAATAAAAACTAAAATTATAAGATCATAGTAAAAATATTATTTTAAAAATTACAGTTGATAAAAGAACACAAAACAGCAACTAAAGGTAAAAACTAAAAAAACTTTGTTTATATTTGTTTACTAGATGATGCCCTTGACTTTGTTCATGATTGTAAATAATTTTAATTTAAGGCAACTGAAATTGTGACCACCATAGTGCATAATGGGAGACTCGAGGCTAACACCACACACAAACATCAGTGATCTGTGCAGGATATTTATGGCTGCAAAGTGAATATAGGGACACATGTGTCTTGGTCGAAATACTAAATTGCCCTCCGTCGACCGATTTAAACCACCATATCTTCCGCACCCCTATAGCTACTCACATGACACCACCATGGTGCATAGTGGAATACTTGAGATTAATACCACACACAATCAACAGTGGAATGCGCTAGGTAGTTTGGGCTGTGGAGTGAAATATAGCGACACACATGCCTATTTTTCACCACATTATATACCAAATTCCCACAGCTACCGACATACAGTCACCATAATACGTGATGGAAGACTTCAGGCTGCAACTACTCACAAACACCCGTGGTCTGTGCTTAGTAATTCTGGCTGCAATGTGAAATATAGGGACATACACGTCTTTGATAGAAATAGGAAAATGCTCTACGTTGACCAATTTTAACCACACCCCCATAGCTACTGACATCTAACCATAGTGCACGATGGGAGACTCAAAGCCTTTACCATGCACAATCGCCTGTGATCTGAGCTATGTAGTTGAAGCAGCAAAGTGACATATACGGACACACATGTCTTTGGTTGAAATACAAAAATATCCTTGAATAACAAATTTCAACCACTATATCTCCCACATCCCCAAAGCTACCGAAATTCAGCCAACATTGTGCACAACTGGTGATCCTGTGCTACTACCACACACAAACACCAGTGATCTGCTCTAGATAGTTTTGGCTGAAAAGTGAAACACAGGACACATACGTCTTTGATTGAAATATGAAGTTGCTCCCCATCGAATAATTTTAACCACCATATCTCCCACACCCCCGTAGCTACTGACATGACACCATCATGGTGCACAGTGGGAAACATGAGGTTAATACCACACACAATCAACAGTGGACTGTGCTGGGTAGTTTTTACTGTGGAGTGAAATATAGGGACACACATGTCTATTTGTTTATCAGGTCAACCACATTCAACCACCGTATCAACCACACCCACACAGCTACCAACATACAACCACCATAGTGCATCATGGAAGACTCCAGGCTACTATCATTCACAAACGCCCATGGTCTGCACTTTGTAATTCTGGCTGCAATGTGAAAAATAGGGACACACATCTCTTTGGTAGAAATAGGAAAATGCCCTATGTCGACCAATTTCAACCACTGTACCTCACACACTTCCATAGCTACTGACATCTAACCACCATAAAGCATGATAGGAGACATGAGGCCACTACCACACACAATCACCAGTGGTCTGGACTATGTAGTTGAGGCAGCAAAGTAAAATATACGGACATAAAAGTCTTTGGCCAAAATACGAAAATATCCTTGATCGATCACCATGTCTCCCACACTCCCACAGGTATCAACATTTGGCCAATGTTGTACACGATTGGTGACTCTGTGCTACTATCTACCATAAACACCTGTGATCTGAACTAGATAGTTTTGGCTGAAAAGTGATACATAAAGACATATACGTCTTTGATGGAAACATGAAAATGCCACAGGTCATCCACTTTAAATCACCATATCTCCCACACTCCCATAGCTATCAACATCTAACCACCATAAAGCATGATGGGAGACATGAGGTCACTAACACACATAATCACCAGTGGTCTGCGGTATGTAGTTGAAGCAGCAAAGTGAAATATGTGTACATCCATGCCCTTGGTCAAATTACGAAAATATCCTTTCAACCACTTTCAACCACCATATTTCCCACACCCACATGACTACTAAAATTCAGCCAATGTTGTGTATGATCGATGAATCTCTGCTACTAACACACACAAACACCATTGAACTGTGCTAGATAGTTTTGGCTGAAAAGTGATACTTAGGGACACATACGTCTTTGGTCAAAATATGAAAATGCCCCAGGTCGACCATTTTAAACCACTATACCTCCCACATTCCCATTAGTATCGACATTTAACCACCATAGTGCATGATGGGAGACCCGATGCTACTACTATACACAAAGACCAGTGGTCTGCGCTATATAGTTGTGGCAATAAAGTGAAATATATGGACACACGTCTTTGAAATGCATAAATGCATAGATGAATTGGATATTTCAATTATTATTTCCTATGAAAAATGATATAACAAAAACTTCTCAACACATTTTTGTAACTGTTAAGAAAAAACGCAGAAATTTTTAATAATTTTCTATTCATAACTTCTTCCAAATAAAATAAAAATTATAACAGATTATTTAAACTGGTATAGTGTTTCTAGAAGCTTTATTATTTTACCTTTCAATTAAAATATCAGATTTGTATTCATGCTTAAGTAAGGTTATTTCATTCAAATTTGCTTTTATCAGAATGTTTGGATTGCACTTTTACAATCAATTCACAATATCACAAAGGACAAGCTGCCTTATTCTGCAAATTAGTTTAAACATTTGAAACACTTTTCTTGTTTATTGTGTAGAAAATAACTGAATGTAGTAGGGAGAAGCCTAATGAAATACTCATTTTTCATGAAACAAATTCTATAGTTTTAAGAACAGCAACATTTTTCAATAAAAAATTTGAATGCTGTAAAAAAAAAAAAAAAAAAAAAAAAAAAAAAAAAAAAAAAAAAATCCATAATAGTCAGAAGAATTATATAACTATATAATATATTATGAAAACTATTATTTAAGCAAAAAAATATAAATCCTGGACTAAGGTTCCTTACAGAACTTCAGATTTTATTTGATTGACTGTTTCCAGTATGTTATGTCTGTCCCTCAAACATATCAGACTTTCATATGGAAACTCAGGGATGAGAAGAACTAATTCATTTTTAATAAAAAATAACATACTCATTTATTTGGACCAAGGGTCTTTTACAGTAACCGCCAAGAGAAACCTCACTGTTAACAAGGAAACCACGAGGCTTGGTAATAATTGATTTCAACAACTTTCATACATATTATAAGGTAGTATTCCTTTAATACCTGCTAGTGTGGCTGTGTGCATTAAGGAGCCAACTCACTGGATCAGGGAGGTTCGAATACTTGTCTACTGCATGTTGTGTGTGCTGATTGAAGTTTCTAGGTGGTTTTCTGCAACTGTCAAGGTAAATGGTACCCAATCTTCTCCTCACAAGCTACACATTATACACAGAACATAGTTACAAGTTTCATAGACAGATGAAAACACTTCTGCTTCTGCATACGACTATGAGAGTCCTAGCAAGCCAGTAGTCTGATTGACAAATATGCTTCCAAAATAAGCAGAAACCTCTGGAAAGAGGAAGTTCTAGGACTGACCAACCAAAGTGAAAAAGTCCGTGAAAATTGATGATGAGTATTTACTTGGTTATAGGCTCAAGGGATTTATTGCATTGGCACTTAGTTTCTGAGATATGGCATCCCAAAGTTTTCATAGAAAATTGCATACCAAGTAAATCAAGATACTCCATTATCATGCTGCTGAATAGGGTTTGCATCCTGCCCCCAGTTGGGGTTAGTGTTTGGATTTTTGAGCCCAGGTTAAGCGATATTGGACCCACATTCTGACTAAATTTTTTACATTAAAATTTTTTCTTTGGTTGAGGTCAGAAAATTGTAATACAAAAAAATTAAGGAAACTTTTGAATGTTTGATTTCTATTACCTAGGCAACCTGGCTGGCAGGCAATATTCAGGGTAGCGGGCCCTCAGTACTTTTGCCCCACTTACCCTCCTAATCCCGGCCCTGCTCCCAGTATTTGTTTTAATCATCATTTATATTATTACAAATACTTCTAGATTTATATTTTCAATATTAATACAATATTTTTCATCGTTACTAACAATGATATCTGTTGAATATGTTACTGACAGAGATTGTAATAAAAGTAGATGATTTTTTTTTTTTTTTGACCAACCTATTAACTAGATTAAAAACCATCAATCATCATTATCGTTGGCTCATTTTAATTTTGAAAGCAACACTTTTTGTTCTCTATTCTGCTGGCTTGCTACACCTAACACAGAAGAGGATTTTCTGTCAGGGTTTACACCCCTAAACTTTGAAGATCCCTCTTCACCACAAGGCAGTGGTTTCCTTCTCAATTTCCCCTGAGAAGATGGATTGCCTCCTACTCCATCTACCCCATACCGAAGAACTTCATCTCTGCCGTAGATGCCGTTAAGGTCTTAATTCATGTCCCTGGGCATGGGTGCTGTGTTATACTCTGCAGGACTGGGTCCCCACCTGGACTTTGCCATTCTACCATTTTGGACTACTGAGATGGAGAATGCCCACCTCCGCATCGTGGATGCGCCAGGCAAGAATTACTCAAGTGGAGGATATGGAAGGTGACCCTATCTCCCTTGAGCCATGTTAATGGCTGTGTATGGTGCCACAACCAAAGGCTAAAATACCATCAATTTGCCTAACAATTACAAGCTTAACACTTCAGTCATCTTCTCCATTGGCATCAGCAACATCTATAACATAACATGTACCAATCATGTTTTTTTCACACTGCTTCAGCAACTAGTAGCATTTTCTTCAGCCACTTGATACAGTTCATACAGAGCTAAAATTATTTTTTCTATGTATTTTAAAAATCATCAATAAACTATGAACAGCATTTGATAATAATTTAAGGATGAAATATATTGCATATTGGATGAAGAATTTAAATTAAGTGCATGTTACAGTGACAGTTTCCCATTTTCCCCCTTTCTGCTATGCACCTACTTTTGCCCTCTATGCATTTTTATTTTAAAATCTTTTATCTTCTTTTTTTTTTTTGTAAATTATTAAACAGTTCCCTTGAAAATTTATTTCAATCCCTGATTCCATATCTACAAAAGAAAATTTTCCAACATCATTTTATCTGAAATTGAGTGGTCATGATCTTCCTTTTCCTTCCATGCACATGCATTAATTATTTCACCCGTACCTTTCTATGCATCACCAATATTCGCCCTGTATACTCCCAGTGATTTGCTCAGGTAGTGACAACAATAAAATGTTTCCAGTGGTGGATCCAGGATTTTGGTTTGAGGGGGGGGGGGGAGGAGGGACTAGTACAGTGGCGTAGCTAGGTCAACAAGGGCTCCGGTGCAAAAAATTTATTTTGGGCCCTCAGGCCAGACGGGCGACGTTTTTTTTTTGTTGCTTTGTGTGCTGGTAGGGGCCTCCTGAACTAAGGTTGGGAGCCAGGTCCCAGTTTGCCGTGAAGGCTTGTGGGCCCTGTAAACTGCGCTTGAGGGTGCTTAGGGGCCCCTTCCTTGAGATATGCTTCGGGGCCCCCTAGGCGTGAGGGCCCCGCCTAGCCCCATAGTAGCTACGCCCCTGGACTAGTATTTGGTTATGGGTTGGGGGCTTGGGGCTTGACGAGGAGGAGTTCGCTGGCTGAAATCTCATTCTTCCAGATTGCTGACCTTATAAGAACAGTAGAGCAAAAAAAAAGATCGGTTCCCAAAATACATGCGGGGGTGACCTTTGTGTTTTTTTTTGGGGGGGGGGAAGGGGGCTTGCCACAGAATGACTGAATGTTTTGACGGTTTACTGATCATCATTGAAGTGAAAGGTGCCTGGAAAAACAGCTCAGAGTAAGAATCTCGCAACATAAAGATTTAAAGTCTCAAGTCTCATTACCTGCAGTTACTGCCAGATTAAAGATATAAATTTTGAAATTAATCAATGATAAATGTTTTAAAATTGACCAAACGGTAAACATTCAGTAATTAGCCAAAAACCGACAAGTTTGATCTACAACCGGTGCTGGATTACCCAAAAGGCAGGACTAGGCACGACTAGGCAGTAGTGATTTTTGAAGGCCTCCTGAAAGTTCAGTTTTTTTCACTAAATAAAATAATGAAAAATAAAATCATCCAGAATAAAACAAAGTATTATGAAAAGCATGGATGGAAATTAATTTTTTCATTTTATTGTAGTGTACAATAAATAAAAGTAATATTCAAAATATGATATATCATAAAATTCGTTTGTTAACTGAATAAATAAATATGATAAATTCCATTAGAAATCTACAAAACATTTTCTTTGTACTTATAAAATACACACAATTATTTTCAAAAACAGAGGGAATCAAAATTTTTGATAGTGCCTAGGGTCCCATACTTTCTTTTCCGGTACTGCCTTCGATAACCACAACGACAGTGCAACACATACCTTTTTCAAACCGAGGACCAGTAAATTTTCAAAAATAATGCCTCTAACTCACACAGGCCTATTTTTTTTTTTCCAGCCGACTATGGACTACGATTACGCAACTTCATTTTCCTCTTCTGAGTTTCCTTCCTCCATCGCCAGTTACCTCCACAATTTTTCCACTGTCTTTAATGTCTTCCACCCTGTCTTCCATACTGTTATTATTAAAATCTCGGACATGTACCATTATAACATAATAAATCTAAAACCACGTTTTGAATCCTATGGAAATGCAGATATAAAACTGGATGTGAACTACTAAAAGCTAATTACATGTTAATCAGACCAAACCAGATAAATAATAATGTTACTAACCAGATAAATAATAATGTTACTAACCAGATAAATAATAATGTTACTACAGGCTACACTTTACCACTGGCCTACATGCATAAACCAAAATAAAAGACGCTAGAACGTAAACCTTTTATTTTTATTTCCTTCACCACTCACGTTACGAATCTTATCACCTACCACGGTTCCTCATACACACTTAAAACCTTTAGTAAACCATCATTTACTTAATCTCTAGACGCCATATGGAAATGAATAGACTGTTGTAGAAACAGTGCTGTTCTATCCAGGAAATGCCACATTTTTGCCCGGTCATTGCAATATTCAAGGCTCTTAAAAAGTCGGGTATACAGCCTTGTACAGTACGGATATGGTATCAAGTTTATGATATTCTGCCTGTAGAACTCCTGAACTATGTTCGCGAACCACTAGTGGTAATCAGCAAACCACAGGCTGAAGCACTGTTCCAGTGGATATTTGGTTGAATGCTACAAAAATGGCAGCTGCTGCTGCTCTCTACTAACAGTATTACTAACTTTATTGAGCTGCAGCGTGTGACAGAACGAAGTTGTCTCCATTTGCCATTACAAAGTGAACCCCCAGCCTTGAATATTTCAACGAAAACGTTAGAGCTCATGTGCGATCTGTGCCAACTGAAAATTGTCTCCACAACACCGAAACAGTTCACTGATGTGGCCAACAAATGGAGTTCAATGCTTTCCCTAGCTGTCATAAGTTATCATAGAGTGGAGAATGCCACATTTATATATATATATATATATAAAATTCTTTCACTGCATTTATTTTTTAATTTACTTATTCTTGATTAGAGGTGGTGACAGGTCACAGTGTCACTACGTCTAGAGCCGCCACTGTATACTCCCATGATTTTCTTCACCCTCCCATTGACTCCCATCCCAGTTTTTTTTTTTTTTTAATCATATCAGGTACTGGTTGTGTTCTGTGGTAAGTTCCAGAGATAAATCTAATACCTGTTCTTTACAATCCATCCAACTTCTGTGTTTGGGCCCCACACTACACCACCATATTCAAGCAATAGTCTGATCATAGTTTCGTAATCTAATTCACTCATTTCTTGGGTACATCCCACATCATTCTCTCCAAAAAATGAAAGATTTCGAAACCTTCTCCTATTGCCTCTCCAATGTGTCCTACCAGTTGAGTTTACTATCAAATGTTATGCCAATATATTTACATTTCATGTCTTCAAGAAGAAATTCATTCCCCACCCTATAATTATAAACAACCTATAGTTTTTATTTAATTATTTTTATCTGTGCACCTAAGCTGACTTTTTTGTATTTATTCATATCCCATGTTGACCTACCCAGGTAGATATCTCGTCCAGGTCACCCTGAAGCTTGTCAAGGTCTTTACCTCATTAGATCCTATTATATAATATTATGTTATCTGCAAACAGCCTAACCATAAACTGTAGAAGCGTTTGTTATAAACAACCAGAACTTTTAACTGTCGAGATTCTCTTGAATTCCTCCTACATGCTGGCGTTATATGTGTTTGGGCTGCTCATAACTGTATTTCGTATTCTGGATCTTCCTCCACCAGCCTAAAAAACCTACCAGTGCATTCCACACGGTGCCTGCCACCCGTGTAGCCAATTATCGTGTGTAATGCACACCTGACCTATTTAGGGGAACCCTACAAGACTTGACGCTATGGCGAATATCGAGAAATCTGTAGCCAATAACATGACAAAGACGTTGTAATCTCTGATTTAGCCTCTCAATATGACTCTGAACCTGAGGTTCACAATCAACTATGTCTGTGATGCTACAGCTGGTTAGTTCTGTCGAAATCTTGCGGCCACTGGCCACAGAATTCTCTCTTTCAGCTAGAAGGAAAAGAGGATAACCCCTGAATCAAGGCGGACAGCATTATTGGTACCCACGTGTGCCACAATCTGTAGTTGGCTACACCTAGTCCGTTCTATGGCATCCAGGATGGCCTGTTCCACATCTCGGATCAGGCAACCTATACTACACACCTAATAGGCGTTGGATTTCTTCCGCCATTTCCCTAACAGCTCCCGACTACCAGAATCCCCTTCTGCGATTGCTCAGACCCAGCGGGCTGGGTGGCTGCCAAACCACAAGATGACGATTATGGTACTGAGTCAGCCTCCGACAACATGTCATATCCGTTGGATAATCTAACAAGTTCAGCTCCCTTACCTTTAAGCATGTTCGACTGCCCCTGCGAAAGGCTTTGAAGTTTAGAAGCCATATGCCGGTTACCGAGAGACAACCACGGCACAGCCTTCAACCCCTCAGCCTGGGTTCTGGCCTCGCATTCGGGAGGACGCCGGTTCGAATCTCCGTCCGGGCAATCAGATTTGGGTTTTCCATGGTTTTCCCAAACCACCCAAGGTGAATGCCGGGATGCTTCCTTAAAAAGGTCATGGCCAAATTCCTTCCCGTTCCTTGTCCCCAGTCTCATCCCGCCTCTAATGACCTCAACGTCAACGAGGCGTAAAGCCATAAGTAAAAAAAGTAAAAAAGTCAATCCTCTCAAGAAGATCAACGCACACATTTATTCTATTGTCCTGTTCAGTTGCAAGGTTTTTTGGCACCATTTTGGCACAAACCTTTCGCATGTCCAAATCGTCAGTCAAAATTTGATGTACGGTGAAAGTTTTTAAATTTAAAAATTCACTCATCATCCTTTTTGCTCAACGACGATCTGATCTCACAAGAGCCCTCACACGCTCAAAGTTTTCGTCAGTTCTGAAGTTGAAGGTCTCCCTGAGTGAGGTTGATCTTCAACGTGTTCTCGGCCTTCCAAAAATAATTTGTGCCAGCGGAAAACTTGTGCTCTTGATAAGCAATGTTCCCTATAGGCCTGTTTCAACTATTCAAAGGTCACACTCGCGGATTTACCAAGTTTAACACACAACTTGATTGCACAACGTCGCTCTAAATTCCGATGCTCCATTTTCGTAAAACACAACTGATCGCGCTGTGAAAAATAATGTGTTGGCTGAACGGAGTTGAAACTCGGACTGAACATGTGGAAGGGATGAACAAACCGGTCTAGCAGAGACCGGTGGACACAGAGTTGCCAGATCACTCGCAGTGTTACCAATCTCATTACTTTTCTCACACATCCTGTATGATGCTTTTCATCCAGTTATTAACACAGTTCTCAATGGTACAATGGTCAGAGCTATTTTAAAATCTTTGTCAATATGTACATGCATATTCCAAAAACCAATAAACGCTTTTCAGTGAAAATTCGCACAGTGTTGGGTTATGGCAGGAAACATTAATCTAAATCAATAACATAGTTCTCGTTGATACATGGGTAAAACTATAAATATTTTGTATTTTTATCTGGGTGTGTACGCCTGAAACAAATGCATGATTTTTAGAAAAGCTACACACGTTGAAAGTATGTGAGATCAGTTAACATGTAGAATAGTTTTTACACTATTCGCCACTTTAATTTTCGTCCCGATCGTCTTACATGTTCTCGCAGTCAAATTTTATATGTCAATGAATATAACAAAGTTAAACGCGTCGTAGTGGGTAGAAGTCCATGAAAAAAACCAAGTTCTCTCCTGGATCCATACACATTTATTGAGCCTGCTGGAATTAACTTTTATTGAATGTTTTTTCAACTGTAACAAAATCGTTTAGAGTGGTAAAAATAAAGAGAAATTCTGTACAGGTACGCATTCTTTACTAAGCCAATCGGCACTCGTTACTTTTAATACAATCGAGTACTAGCATCAAGCATAAAATAACGAGAAATTCTGTACTAGGGCTGTTGATATTTTAAAAAATATCGGATTTTCGATATATCGATATTTAAAAAAATATTTATATCGGTTTCGATATATCGAAGAAAAAGTATCGATATATCGACCCTATTATATAAAAACAATGTTACAAAAACAAATCATTTTAAAAAAAGGGCGAAGTCTTGTGGCTATTTAATGATATTTTCTGAATCAAGTTTTGATTTTCTGGAAAAAAGATAGTTTTCATGACGTTACGGATAAATCTTCTTTTAAAAATTGTGATTTACTACTTTACTAAAAGGAAAGGCAGAATATTTATGATTTACTCGAAGACTTGTGAATCCAGAAAGAGCATCGAGGGAAATCTTGGCTTTTGTGAGTTTAAAAGCTCAATAATGCAACATTGTAGAGGCATTTATTTAGGTTGATGTTCTATTATCAGAGTTTGCATAGTGATCAAGTCACTTTTTTTTACAAGTATTGTTTTATATGGAATTTAATTTCTTTTTGTAGGTTGATAGCTTGTTCTGAGTCTTCTTACTTTCTTGGACCAAATGTTTGCACCTTAGCAAAGATTGTGTATCCGAATTTATCAATATTCCTGCTTACATCCAATTTTCATGTCAAAATACTTTCCTCGACAACGCACGCTCATGTAAAACAACGGGCTCGAGTCTGATTCGTTCTGTGCGAGCTTCCCCGTGTCTGCATTGTTACCATCGGTGGAGGACTACCAATAACTTTCAAATTAAATATAGTAACAAAGTAAAATTAATTGTGTTTTTTATGCTCCTGATCTTAATGCAAAACTGAAATTCAAGCCATATAGCCTCATCAAGAAGAAAGCAATTAACCTACAAATTTTCTCTAAGACGTTTCAGCTTTTAGATTGGCATTGAAAAAACACAGGAACTTTTCTTATACTATGGGGATGAAACCAAGTATGTGTACCAAATTACCATTTTCTAGGACAACTGGATGTTGCATAAGAATTATGATGAGAGAACGTCATAGTTATTTAAAAGAGTTTCAGATCCAAAAAAATTCCAACCTAAGGTGGTGAATGAAGTAAAATTTTGCACCAAAACTCATGTCAGAAACTTCATTGGACATACTTTTCAAGAGCATGAACTCATGTTTTTCCCGTTGTTTCTTCTACTATGAATGGATAACTCCATACATTAATTGAAAATTTCCCCTTCTTTGATATTGCTTCGCAAATGAGTAACGCTTTACCATAATACAATTTTTAATGCTGAGATTCTAGGTTGAATGCAGGTTTTAGGGCGAGGGGTGGGGGAAAACCGGGGTACTTGCTCTGGGCGATAAAATCGTGTCCAACAATGCATTTGGCAAACAGTTAAAGTGGTGACATCAATGCGTTTGGCCAACAATCATGGAGGCGATTCTCGGGGTCTGGCTGGCAACAATGTTTGAAGAGGTGGCAATCTCAGTTTTTCCCCGGCTTGGAAAAATCCTAGAGCCGCTACTGTCAAGGCAGTTCCCTTGGCGTTAACAAATTGTTTTTTAAAGGCACCAATCTATAATAATAAGTTTTTAGCATAGCACTTTGTAAAGGCAATCCAAAAGTGGTAGATTCTTTTTTCAATTTCTTATCTTAATAAATTCATAAGTGATATAACAAAACTGGCTGTGACATAATTTTGGAGCTCAATTCTTCTGTTGGTATGGAACGAGAAGCGTATCCAATTCGCGCGAAATATTTAACTGTGGAGTGCCAGATACAGGCTTATAATTTCCGGGACATTTCTGGGTCTAAAAAGTATTTTTGCGGTATGTTTAAAGAGTGAACAAAAATGCAAATTAATAAAAAAAAATCTATTTTAGGTAAATATGCTATCTAACGTGTATATAGCACCTCTTTTAACTTTATTAATTAAACTATGGTAGAAAGTCAACATCAGGTATTATGAATCAAAAGGAAAAATACTAAACTTAAAACAAAAATTGACCACCTCGTAAGGAATTTTTTACTTTGGTTCAAAATCAACATCGGGTATTATCAATCAAAATCTCAAAAATATTAAACCAAAACTAAACTCTTCTGTTAGGCTCATTAATTAAAATTAGGCAGAAAATCAACAAATAAAAAATAGCATCTATCTTTTGCTAAATCATAATCAACATCAATCAAAATAGATCTTAATCATATACTTTTAAAATGTTTATTACTAAATTTTACCATTTTCATAAATATTTCTCCGTCACTGCTTTACAAAACTGATAAAATTTCTCAGCAAGAGTGTTCAAAATTGATTGAGTTTGCAGTTCAGCCTTGATCGAATCCATGAACGTTCTGTTTCGCTCTTATTTCATAAATTATTCAACGGGCTAAAACTTGTCTCGTAAAAGTCATTGCTTGTTGGAATTGACAAAACAAAATCAACTTTTTTTTAAAAAATATTCAAAATCATTAAAAACGCTTGTTCTAAAGAAATTTGCCCAGATTTTATCGTTTGGAAAGTCTTTTGGAAGGACCTGAAAAACACGTTTCAGACATGTGAACTCTGTATAAAGGGAGTAATGTTAAATGCATCCAGAATTTTCAAAGTCCCAGAAAATTCAAAGAGTATTTTCCTATCAGTTTCAATTCCTCTGATTTAAGGGACATTCCATCCTCCCGCTGCAAGCATGGGATACTTGGCTTGGCCTCATGACCACCGTGGTGAACTGAGTTTGAGAAAAAAACTAGTATACGGAAATTTCGGGACAGTAACACATAATTCCTGAACACGAGATCAGTATTCCCGGATTTTCCGGCTATCTGGCAACCCTACCCATACCTGGTACATTACGATTAGTTTCTTAATGCTAATACTTTTGCATTGATTGAAGACAAATTTTAAAAACTTTTCAAAATGTCCAGACAAGAATTCTAATGAATATTGAATGAGTTATTTTACCTTCGTTTTTTACTTCTCCACTAGCTGTTTGAGCGCCCGCGTGCAATAGCGATTATGCCGTCCCCTGTCCAACTACAGCCAGTGGTGGATTTAGGAAATTTCCGAAACATGTCAAAAAACTCTGAGATTGCCGCCCCCATTGTTGCCATCCCGAGTGTCGCCGCCGACCGGAAGCAGCTGTTGAGCTAAAGAAAAAAAGTTCGCCCGGTACATAATATGTTGCCTTGCATGCCCGCTTACGGTGGCCCTGCTTTACCATGTGCTCGTATCGTTCATTGTTTCTTAAAATTCTATCTATGACAATGTATTGCATGTGCAACACAGGTAATCGTTTTCCCTCCAATAATAACTTGGAATATTCTACGAGGAAAACGGAAAATAACCAGTTATTTTTTTAAAATATCGGACTCCGATATCCAGATTTCAATATCGATATATCGTCCTAAAAAATATCACTCATAAATATCGATATTTTTTAAAAAAATATCGATATATCGATATTTTATCAACAGCCCTACTGAATGTACGCTTGATTTACTGCACCGAACATTATATTCGTAAGAATAATACCCAATATCACAATCGCAGCACACTTAAATCAAGTAATTTCGAAACAAACAGCTGCTCATTCAATTGCTGGGCGAACAGTTCCAGCTCCCGGATGATACTCGTACGTCGTGACATCTATACGACAAATGCGAGTAACGAAATATGCGAGTAACGGAATGAATTTGTGAGTAACGTTGCGGTACTTCGAGTCAGGCGATGTATTGATTACTCAATAACGGTTTGCTACAGCTCTAAAATCGCCATGTCTGCTTGGAAGAGGTCTAACCTTCCAAAATAATCGAAAGATTCCAAGAGATTGCCGTAAGTTCGCTCACAAGAAATGGAAATGGTCCGTCAGGCTCAGCTGACTTCTAATCATTAGCATAACAAACCACGGAAACGTCCATACAGCGTGACGTGCATTATTAGATTAGATATGTTCACTTTGATCCTATGTGAGATCAGTCTCGGGGATGTCTAACAGTACATACAATTAGTAACAAATCAATAATATTACTAACTAATGATGACCGGTTAGTACCTTAATACATTTCCACTGTGAATTACAAACACATTTTATCCGATCTTAGTTACTACAGGATCCGGCAATAAAACCTCCCACATTTCACGTAGCCGGCGTGCGCGTTGTAGTCATGGAGGGTTGTAGTGAGGATACTGATGTGGAATGTATTTTGTTTTAAAGAGGTGTACATGCCATTTTCAGTGTGCGCCATGTCATGGCTTGGTGATCATCGTGCGTTTGTTGTGGACGAATTTATTCGTAACAGTTGTTCTCAGATTTTCGGAGACGATTCGAACTTGGCCAAAATGATCGTGTCCCGGATAGAAAAACTATTCAACTGTGGGTGTCAAACTTTAGAAAGACAGGTTCAGCACTAAAAAAAAAAACCTACAGGCCGTCCTCGGACTGCAACGACGCCTGAAAATTTGGCGCGTGTGAGTGTGTCTATGCAACATTCACCAATCTTTGGGGACACTTAAAGCCTATAGTGTACAAACATCGTCCCACAACACTGCAAGCACTTAAAGAGGCCATTACCCAAGAATTGGCAGCCATTCGAAGAGAAATGACGCGAAAATTTATTGAGAACTTTATGGATAGACTTTGTCAATGTGTCAACAATGGAGGACAGATAAAATTTTTAAAACCAAATAATTAAAAATGGCAAAGTATGTATTTTTCATAAATAAAAGTAATTATTCTCTATCATATTTAGCTTTTATGTGACAACACATTAAAATGAGGGAGGTTTTATTGCCGGACCCTTGTATTTCCAGATAATATAATGCTGCATTTGTAAACAGTTTAAATACATAGAAAAAATATACATCATTTTAATAATTGTGAACAACTTTGTTTAATATCGATCGCGATCACCACACAAAGTCCAGCCCCAACAGGGAAAAACAACTGAGAAATGCTTTGGTCCACCTGGCTCTGCTAGATGATTAATAATCGCAGACATTAAAATTATTTATAGGTTTGTACAAACATTTAAGTATTGCGGGGTAAGGTCAACCACAGATTGTCAAGAAGAGTCTAGAATCACGAGGTAGGTGGTAAACAATGTAAACACGCATGACCGAACTCAAGCTAACTAGCCACCTGAGGTAACTGAGGAATTGCTGCACAAACATCAAAAGCTTCTCCACGCATGGATAAATCGTTGATTGACCATGATGCTCGGATTGATCGAAGCATCGATGTGCGTGATTAAAGCAACGAATCAGGTCTTGGAGCGTCCATAAATTACGTGGCTCAGTCAGGTGGGGGCGGGGGGGGGGAGAAGTGATTGGCAGAAAGCTGCGCTGGGCTATGTGAGAGAAGAGGGTTGTCCGAGTCAGTCTATGTAGCTTTTAATTCATTTTATTTGTGACAGTTAAAATATAGTACAGAATACACAACAGCCTGTGGATACTTATTTCCGTCATATAATTATCTCTATAATTATATTAGATACCTTATTTACTGGCAGTGCCGCTCGTGCGCGTGACTTGTAGTCATAGTGTTCGGGTCGCACGGGGCAGGCGCATTTTAACTAGCCGATACGCCACAGCGCATTACGAACCGAAAAACATTAGGCACGCGTTACCTAGACTCAAATCGCTTTCAGGTGTCACACGGATTTTTTACGCCAGTGACGTATGGTGTTGTTTTGGAAGAAACGCTGTTTTTATTCGAATTGCCAAAGTGTCACCGCACAGCTCGTTGATAAAATAATTCTAATTTTATTCTGTCAAGTGAATTTACATTGCATCTTTAATCATAGTGCTGGCTGAAATATTATTTCAAGTTCTAGGTGTGATGGGAAATGACGCTGTTCAATAAATTTTGCCAGATTATCCCAAATTTTTTTCGCTATCCAAAACGGCGTCAATGAACTTTAAGAAATCTTTTAAGCATAAAATAGAATCATTCCCTGGTGATGTAGAGAGAAATGTGACAGAATTGCAGCAATAGAACAATAATTGTTGATGCAGCTCTTGTTAGTGGTATTTTTTTTTTAACGTGGCAGATATACTTTGTTTTGTTTTTATTCATTAATAAGCAAAGATGAATGAGATGAGGGTAGTGGTAGGTAGCATCTAAAGAAGATTAGGATACCTGATAATTCATCATTTGCAGGGGCTAGCGTAACTATTTAATTCAGAATATATATATAATTATACAAAACAAATATCGGTTGTTTTCGTTATATGGGCAATGATTTTAATGATAGTCTGGTGAAAGAAAACAGAACAAAACGTCTTCTGGAATTAATAGGGAAGAAAGCTGCGTACCACACGGGGGAGTGGGCGCGGGGGAAGGGGGTGGGTGAAGGCAAAAGCCACGTTAGTCTATATGTGGGGGAGGAGGGACTCGAAAGGAGCCACTAGTGTATGGACGCTCACTAGCGAGATCTGAAAAATAGTTACCAAAACAGGGACTAGGGATGCTCGGCTATCACGAGAAACTTGGTTTGAATACTCGTGCCTCGGAACCTCTGCTGTGAACGTCAATACAGTGATTTTAGTGCGATTATTGCGTGAGACACTGCGACACAAGACATTTTGTCTTACTCATGCTCCATGATTTGACCGTCTCTTGTACTCCAAGGGACACTGCACGTGTCCCGCTAACCAGCTGATTGCCTAAGTAAAGACGCCCACTCACGCTACGGTACATCCGGAGAGGTTTACCTGTACAGGTAGACCGGAGCGTGTGTGCCACAAACCTGCACAGGTATGCGGACCTGTACAGGTAACCGGAAAGAATGAAAAATCAATTCTTTCTACCTGCGCCAGACTACAGACCTCAGCGTGTGTGGGATATTGCGGTAGACCTGTAGTACAGGTTTCAGTCTCATTTATAGCTTTGTGGAAGAGAGACCGTGTGTGCAGTGCCGTAACAGTTTTTCTTCTTCGATTAGCTTCAGAGTAGAAACATACGCTACGTGAAATCGTAAGCTTGATAAAATTTATAGAAAAATTTAATGAAATTTTTAAATCAGAACCTTCTCCGTGCTGTGTTAAGAGAAAAAATGCCATGATCGCCTCAAGAAAGAAGCCACCTATGCGATATTGTTGCAAAAACTAAAAGAGTGTGAATCTGGTGCTAACAAACAAACAGTGATTAAAAAAATAAATAATCTAAGAAGTAACGTTTGTAAAGAGATAATAAAATGAAACCTGATTGAAGTCTGGAGCGCCGGAAGATGCAATATGTAACATATGAGCTTGAGGCGATATTATTGTAGAAAACTTCATGCAGTCTTGCGATCTCGCTGATGGAAGAAAGTCTTTTGTTTGAAGATTCTCATTATAGTATCGTTTTTGGGAATTAATGGAGTAACCATTGAAAGCAATTTTAGATAAACCTATTCATCCATACGGAAGTAATTACTGTAATATTTAATCTCTATCCTTAATTAGTTCAACAAATTAATATGACATACTGTTTTCTTTTTGACAACTACTTTTTACGCGAATTTTCACGTTTTTTCTTTGTTGTTTACATTTCAAAGTTATTAAAGTGAATCCATAGTTATACTGTTTACGCTGGGCTCCGTCTGTGCTCCGGTTTACCTGTACGTTTTACCGTTACGTGTGTGGGCTCCGTCGGTGCTCAGGTCTACCTGCACAGGTAAACCTTTCCGGTGTACCGTAGCGTGTGAAGCGCCCCACATCTTGCCATGTTGCTGCATACAAGTGTCAAGTCCTTTGGGTGGTACACGGAATCTCGCTCTTTGCTAATGGTCCCGTGTTCGCTGATGCAGCCACGGCTGCTCCCGACACACAACTCGAGACATCAAACGGTAACTTCAATGATAAACAGGCTGTCTAAACCACATATGAGTTTCCACCTTAATAAAAAATTCTACGCCTATTAATTACCTGTGAAATAAACTTTTATAAATGTGCCTTTTAGCCGGGGCAATTCAGTTCAACTGTCAATTTGCCGGTTATTTAAATCGTAATATCTCACTGCCAAATAAAGCGATTCTCAATACCAATCTCAGTGTTGCAATAAATAATGTTAACTGTCCTTTGTCATCAGTCAAATCAACCACGAAACGATGCGGCCTCTTAGTTTTCTGAGTCCAGATAGAGCTTCAGCAGAAGAACAGACGGGTAACTCTTTACCATCCCTGCGTATATCTTCGTCCCATCGTTCTGGTGGTTTTTCATTTGGTCTCTGATGATCTCTTGTATTACGCCACTCCAACATCGTTTGTCTCCATCTTTCATATTTCCTCCGAGTAATACAGGGTGTTATAAAAAAGTATAAGGTATTTTAGGAGGTGATATAGTATGTATGAAAATCAGACAAAAATGTCCAATAAACATAGGGTCGCAAGCGCATACCATCGGAAATATTAACAGGTCCGCAATTTGACTCCTGTCCACAGCAATGCATGCCTTGGCCCACAGACGTAAGGAATCACCCACTCTTTGACACTGTCTTGATTGGTCCTGTACGTCTGCAATGCATGCCATCACGTACAGAACCTGCCAACACAGTTTCAAAGAGTGATTCCTTTCGCCGTATGGCTGAGGCATACATTGCTGTGAACAGGAGTCAAATTGCGGACCTGTTAATATCCCCTAAATATTTTACATTGTTTTTTTAACACCCTATATAGCCGGCCCACTGTCACTGCAAAGTGGCCGTCTTCTCCAAGTTGTCTGGTTCTTTCGTAAATGATCTGACATCAGTTGATCTGTTTTCGTCTTTTCTAGTGAAACCAAATACCATATTGGCCTTTCCATAGCTCTTTGGGTTATGTAATGTTACTTGAGCTTGTTATGGCTTTAATTGTGAAGTTTCGAGTCATTGTGATCTTTTAGCGTGTGGCGCAATGTTTACTTAGATAGCGAGGGGTAAATTGTTACACCAGTGGTTTTAGTCGAAAAATAGCACTCCGTAGATACTTCAGAAACTTGAGAGAGTGCGTAAATAGTAACTAAGGGCTCAGAATATTATCTGGAGACCCACCGTTTAAGTTCAATGTCTGGAAGTACCAAGACTTTTAGTGTATTGTGGAAGGTCAATATAACTTCAGAAGTATTTAGAACGTATTCTGCCAAGCTTTATTTCAGTATTAAATTTGTTTAATTTCACTATCGGAGAGATAGGTCTGATTGGAGAAGTCAAGTAAAAATTGAATAATTCCATGTGATTGGAATATGAAAGTGTTACATTGTTTAATATTGCTAGGTAGTAGTTCCGTACCGAGTGTTGTGGGAGAGCGGTAATACTCTGGCCTCTCGTTCGGGAGAACGTCGTTCGAATCCCCGTCCGGGCATCCAGATTTGGGTTTTCCATGGTTTCTCCAAATCACTCAAGGCGAATGCCGGGATGCTTCCTTCAATAGGCCATGGGTGAATTACTTGGCTCCAGTCCTTCCTCGCCTCTAATGACGTCGACGAAGCGTAAAGCCATAAGAAAGAAAATTAGTTCTATGTGTAGTTGTTGCGCAACTCGTATGAAACTATTGAGAAAGACCTGTATAGGGCTTGAATTTTTATGTAAATAGCTATAGGGAACTTTTAAAGTGGTTCACAGATAATATTTTTGAACCTTATGGTTGAAAAATCAAATGATCGAAAATTTTTCGAAGTGTTGTAACGTACTGTACATTGATTATTTAATCGTGCGGCGGCATCTTCTGATTAGCTTAATTCAATTTAGATATCGGCCATTGCGTAAAAGAAAAGACAGTTAATTATAAGATATTCGGACTATCATGGAAGTTTATTTGGATTATTTAAGTAATTTGTAAAACCCTTTCTATTTTATTTTTTTAGGAAACTGTAGTTTCTTAATGTCTCTGTTGTATGCAACTGCTGACCGTGTGATACTACTCCTGTAGTTACACCATTATCTGTAAGCATTAAGTGGACTTGCAGATTTAATACAGGGGAACACTGTTACAAGGCACAGCTTTGGAACAGTAAGGAATGTTACAGCTGTTCTAACCTTTTTCTTTGTAAATTCATAGAGAGTCCAGTTTTACAGTCATAAGTAAGCACTAGAAGAATACATTGGTCACAAACTTTTTTCTTTGGATTTGTGGGTATATTTAATTTAACTACAATGGAAAGCTTCTCAATAGCTTTCCATCAAAGTCTGATACGATGGAAAATTTACAAGTTGGCCGAAAAAATTGCACTGGTTAATATTTTCTAAAGATAAATTATTAACGTTACATTCCTTGGTGTAATTCATTTGCTAGGCGTAACTTATTCTTTAGAAAGATTCAAGATATTGTCAACTGTTTTACATTCAGAAACAAATTGGTAACCAAGGTTTGGAGTCAACGTCATTGGCCGAGAGTGCAGTGTTTTATACGAATCTCAAGTAATCACGTCTCATGCCATTGATTCCAATCCCTTTTTCATCCATTCTAACTTTTACATTGCCATCACTATGGCAGCTGAAAATAACGTCGGAGAGTAGGATCACCTTGCTTAATCCGTCTTTCGATGAGGAAGTCAGTAGATGGTCCACTGACGCTGGCAAAACTGAGGAGGAGTTATAGATGTTATGGAGTGCTCTGATATAGGCGGTAATCACCAAGCTCAGATAAGTTTTACAGCCTTGTGACTTACTGAATCAAATGTTTTTTTCGGAATCCACAAAAGCTTCAAATAGAGGCAGCTGGTACTAGACTGCTTGGCCAATTAGTTCTCGTACGGCAAGAATATGGTCGACTGTGCCAAAGTCGCTGTGGAATATTGCTTGCTCAATGGAATCAATTTTAGTTTATTTTACCTTGAATTTACCATCATAATTTTTAGATATTCCATTATTGATTATGATACCATCCAGCCATATTGAAAATTTCACTTTGGTATCCTTGATCGGCATACAAGTCCCACTTTTTCTTTGGCATGTGTGGAGAGATTTTAACTAATCCACAGAATCAAGCTATTAAGAATTATGATCGTGCTTGATGAATGAACAGCAGTGTTGATACCCCGATTCGGTAGTGCTTCGGGCTCAATTCCTGGTCCGACTATTGAGATTTTGGTTTGTCAAAATCCTGGGATCATGTGTTCAAAGGGACATTCGAAAAAGAAAGCAATTATGTAACATCATATGCCTCCGTCATTTGTACCCTATCCAAGTAACGGAGGATAAAATTTTTTCCCATCAATCTCAGTCGAATCGGGTAGACTTGGGTCGAGCATGAAGGAGGAATACTACGGTTGAGAAGTATGGACATATGTAATAACGTCGGTGGTAGACAGCTCTTGATATCAAGCTTGTAATGTTTTAACCCGTGAAATGGACATTTTGATGCAACAGTCACCTAATTTTCCTGCTAACACCGATAAGAATGGACCAGAAATATACAAAGTTAACGTTTATATGTGGGATAGAGGGGTTCTTATCCTTAGTCAAATAATTACAGAAAAAATACACTTTATAACTTTTAATTCTACACAGAGTTTTCTGGTAATTACAAGAACATCATGGGCATAACAGTCGTTCTGATACAAACAAACAAAGTACTACATGAATATAATTGGTGCAAGATGAAGGTGTGGCATGACAGTAATTGTATTAACTTTATTGTTCTCAGTCAAATATATGCCACCACTAGCTAACATGAACTGTCAGCGAGAGCGTGAGTACTCTCGCAGCACGGCACCGCAAGGATCAGAATATTGTATATGCCGTCTGCAATATACCTATGATAACAGGCACAGGGAGCTTTCTGAGAGGGGCACACAAATCACAGTAGTCTAAATATCACCCAATGTACATTACCAGAGTGAAGCGGCTGTTGATTCCGGCATCCTGGATCGACCGGGTTCGGAAAGCGCGGCGGCACGTGGAAATCTAAGTTTCCCAGCGTTTCTACACAACCAGCCTGATAGGCGGTATAAAACTATCACTGAACCAACATGAACTCACACACTGCAGGCGGGTCGTCCCGTCCCGGGTGAGGTCGCCTCGTGTGCGACTTGCGAAGCACCTCGTGGCGCAAGCTGCTGGCGGGTCCGCGTCGTCACCCTACGACGGTCGCCCGGCAGGTCCCGTCTCGTGGTCCTGGTCGTGGGGTCCCGGCGAAGGCGAAAGTTCCTCGTCGTCACTGAAGTGGACCCCGGCATCAAACAATCGAGACACATGAAATAGCGGCGTAAGTCGTTAGATTATACACCCATTGTCCTCACATTCAAACAGAGAAACGCACGGAGCCTTCGGCGATCCTAATAGGTGGGAGTGTATGTTGCGGGCGGAAGTCTGCTTATACACTAGATTTTCCTTACTATCGCATATATTAAGGATGCAACCATAATGGCGTCCCGAGCCGTGACCCATGCAAATGTGTCGGAGGGCTACTCAGCACAAGCTACAAGAGAAATGCCAATAAGTCAGCAGCATGAATTTAGGAGAGGTAACTGTAGCGAATTTCAGTCATGTGTAAGTTATTACAGATAAAATGAATAATGATAAAATGGCCCTGAATTTCTACAACTCGTTTACCGGAATAAATATTAACATGATGGTGAAAAAGTTCGGTAGAATCAGCATTGGCTTGAGGGGTGCAGTAATTCATAAGAAGAAGGGGGTATAAGATTAGGCATGAAATGTGAATTCATGGGAGGTGGAAGTGAGGATTGTCACAGGGTGTTGTATTAGGACATTCTACACAATGATTCTGTTGCTGTGTTACAGCCAAAAGGCGTCAATTGTGATGGAACACATGCGCTCTGGTGTTAATATCCTTTAACCCCCTACCTTTCCATGTGATGATTTTTCACCACACATTTACGCATGCCCTTTACGAATTCCAAATTTAAACTCCATCAGTGTTTTCCGCAGATTGTTCATCAGTTTCTTTGACAATTTATTCCCGTCCCTGACTACCAAACCTACCAAGGAAGATTATCTCAATCTTTTTTGCCTGAAATCAGGCGCCAGCTTGCGGTTATGACCATCTCTTCCTTCCCACGTACTACTTCTAATTATTCTACTAGTATCCATCCATCCCCGATAAAAAGACTTGCACAATCCAAACATTTTTAATTACCAGCCTTGTAGGTACTCTTGTTTGTACACCCACCAACTCCTGAATTTGATACCTAAAATGTGGGTCACATACCAGTTCGCAATATTCAAGCAGTGGTCTAATCAAGGTTTTGTAACCAAATTGGCTTACTTCCCTGTTACCTGCCCTCATCATCCTCTCCAGAAAATTAACAATTTTGAAACGTCTTCCTGCTCCTGCCCAGTTGTGTTTACTGTCAAAAATTATGCTATAATATTTACAGTAAAGATCTTTGTTTGGGTCGATGATATAATGTTTCCTAATAGAATCACATCAAGAGAAGATCGTGTACAGTTGACGTGACATATAGTTTGGGAGGCCGGAATAGAATGAAGAAAAATGCTAAAAAGTATCAGTTTATCAGAAAAATAAAGATTCCATGAATTTATAGGTTGTACAGGGAATAGCTGATTGAAGTCATAAAATATTAATTGAGCAGGACAACGGGGGAATAGTTTTGCATCTATTGAAGATTGTAAAGAGGGTTTGATAAGGAATGTGAAGAAATTGGGATACAAAATATTGTCCAGGTTCCTGCTTGAAAATGGTGTGATAGTACGATGAGCCACGTTAAAAGTAATAAATATAGGATTTGGAGGACAGTTACATTTTTTGGGTGATGATCTCTAGAATATAATTAGTAACTGATCTGATAAACGTACTGGGTTGTGAGTAATTGAAAAAACGATAAAAGTGAGTGGTTGGTATGTGTAAGGTATAAGTTGGTCAAACAATTAGGACCCAATTGAGATACAAAGAGAGGAGCGTGATTGCAAACTAATATTGAATTGAGGCATAAGTTTCTTTACTAGAGGACTCGAATCAGTTACCTAGCGCAAGTATACCTCACATGTTGGGAAAAAAATTCAAAATAAGGATGCGCAAAATATTTTTAGTAAAACAGATTTAGTAAAATATTCACTGGGTTATGGGCTCCATCGTAATTAATAGGCCTAGTAATTAAATAATCGAGAGTAGTATTGCGATTTAAGGACTGTGTGCAAAGTTTTTAACTCCTGCTGTCATCTGTCTCGCCAATGATGCAGTCCTATATCCCTTCCAGTCTTGCGCTATCCTCTTCATCTGAACATTTTCAACACTCGACCTCAATTATCTGCTTCATATATTCTATATTCCTTGAACTGTTCCGTAGACTAACAATTTAGCCAATCTTGTATGTCTTAAAATGTGACCCACCAACCTGTTAATTTTCAGCATCCTTCTATAGCACCACATTTCAAAAGCTTCAATTTTCCTTCTTTCTGTTATTCGCAAAATCCATATTTTACTACCATAAGGAACTGTGTTCTATACATGTTATTACATGCGTTTAAAGTGAAGGTTGTTAAGTGCAGCACACATGATAGCAATAACATTAGTTCAGATAAAACGTGAAATAAACGCGATGTTTTACAACGAAAGACAAACATCTGTCTTAAAAAAAAGAGCTTCTTTGGCGATAATAGTGTTGAAATAGACTTTCACGAAGAATATTGTAGAGAACGCAGTTTTTCTCGGCGTTGAGAATATATGAAATGTTCTCTGGTGACTAGTCGAGTTAAAGAAGTGTTATAATTACACGATATTTCGGCGTTCACCAGAAGATGGCGACAGAGTATGTGATCGCCGAAATATTATGTAATAATAACACTTCTTTAACTCAGCTAGTCACCCGAGAACATTCCATATAAATATTGTAGAGCATTATGCTTTTATGCTTGTAGTGCAACGATTTAGGTATATCTTCTGTAGCTTCATGGTTAACAGATCAGAAAAAGTTAAGCTTTAGAAATAATATATGGTTAGATAATACACAAATTGATCAAGTTCCGGAAGATTTTAATTATAGAAAGGATTTTGTGATGACAATACCGTTGGTCATTTTTTAATGACACGGATTTAGTTTATTTTTTTTAGTGGTTGTAATGTATAGGAGAAGAAATAATTGTGAAGAAGGAGAAACATTGGGATACTCCAAACATTTAAGTGACGTCATAGAATGTTGTAGGTTTCTTGAAAGGAAGAATTTAGGACAATATAGGACATATGAACGATTAAACAAAATCAGTTCAGTAACTGAAGTCATTAAAAAAAAAATGATTTTAAATTTATTGCCAGCGAATATTTTTACGATGGATACTTTCCACGAGGAAAACCTTATGGTGTTTTTATTAAAATCATCTAAAATGCAAAATAGATTTATGCCCACAGTTCCCGTGTCACATTAAGATGCCATCAACGTTTTATTTGTTTAAGGAGCTGTAAATCATCTCTCTTTCGCGTTGTGAATGACAGCTTGAGTCTGCGCAATTGCCGATTTGGTCGTCGGACGGACAAGCTGATAGTTGGTGGGGGGACGGGGCGGGTGATGGGCGGAGCCAAATTGGTCACGTCAAGATGTTCGCCAATGGCGGCAGGCCGATGTCACGCAACCCACGCCCACTTCATTGGAGGGGCCGAGTAGAAATAAGTGACGTCTGGAGGGGAGATGGCCAAACAGAGAGTTTTGATCAAAGAAATAGGTCCACGTCTAGAGCAGCAGAAAGCAGTAAGAATAAACACAAGTACTTTGATTCTGCAATACGAAAATATTCGTATTTACAACGCGTTCATCGCGATACCTCTTTCCAAAGAACTGATATGACTGTTTACACGATCTCAAAATACAGTAGAAACGTTTGTGGTGATTTATAATGTTAAAAATCTGTGCTTTCGTATTTGTTAGACCAAAAACAAGAAATATTTTTCTCTTAAAATTTTCATCGATTATAAATCATACTATCTCTTTAAATAAAACAAAAAATACTCATCTGGCCAGGACACGTTGAACCGGTTGTGAGAAAAGTTTCAAAATCATTCGCTTATTAGGGAGAGTAATGAGGCGAACTGGGTTACAAAACTTTCATCAGACTATTGCTTGAATATGGTAGTATAGTATAGGACACAAAACTTTCATCAGACTATTGCTTGAACATAGTAGTGTAGTATAAGACACACATATTGGGTATCAATTACAAGAGTTGGAGGGGTACAGAAAAGGGCTGCTTGATTTGTCTCTTGAAATGATCACATAACACAACTAATGACTAATATGATAAAGAAGCTGGAATGGGATTAATTGGAAGACAGTCATGGGAGTGTACAAGGCGTATATTGGTCTTGAGGCGTGGAAAAGTATTGTTGGAACAATTATGAGAGGTGCATGGAAGGGAGATTAGAAGATCCAAGAGAGAGGAAAAGGCAAGACTCCTCCTCTACTTTTTCTACCAGCCATTATTTCATTGGTAGTTAACCTTTGACTTAACCACTCAAGTCTCAAACTCCAAATGGATGAAGTCGCTGGTACAGCGACTAAAAATAAATAAAACAGGACGCAATCTCATGCTTTGGCTCCAGGTTCTGGAGAACACTACTTAAGAATTGTATAACTGCTGAAAATCTGTATTTTTATTGCAATATTGTATTTAGCATTTCCTAGTTAGTGTTTGATGTTCGTTTCTTTCATGTCATCTGATTGGTTCCAGGGTGGTTTCTGGAAAAAAATAGTTTTGCCTTTTCTGTCTTCAAAACGTGGTTGGTTTGCTGCAGTTTTGCAGACAGCTCTGTCTACCGCTTTACTCATTATTTTCTGGAAGCTGTTGCAGCTGACGCTTTCCATTATGTGTTGTATGCGGTGTCTTGTTCAAAATTTCTTCCCTTACGATATTGTGTTTTCATAGGGTAGAATACGTCCCATTAATATCGTTCTACTTTCGATAATCCTCCGCATGGCCTTTCCTGATTTCTTCATTCGTTGTTTTGCCTTTCCAACTGATAATCCTATAACACTACTGTTAAACGAGATTAACCTTCTTTTCTCTTCAGTCTTTATCTTCCATGTTTCAGCCCCATACGGGGAAACACTCCAAAGAATGTCTTTAGTCATCTTTTTTTCATGTCCTCGAATTGTTGTTTGCCCTTGATAATTGAGCTCTTTTCTTGGGCGATACTGCTTCTTATTTCCTTCCTGCTTTCTCTATCTTTTGCGATTGTACATACTTCCCAGATAAGAAAATTCCTTTACGTCTGCTAACGCCCTCGCTATACCTGTATTTAACTATATGAATGTAATTGAAATGTTTTTCCGCTGTGAGGTACGTAATTTAGAAAGGCTGATAAAAATACCTGTGGTTCGCCTTGCTAACGATAACTATATCTGTCCCCCAAAAACAAAGAAAACATTGCCAATATTGAGAACAGATAGCTACTTTTACTTGTACGATTTTTGAAAGCCATTGAAACGAAATTCTGAGTGATCAGACTAGTTGTTGTCTCAGACCATTTAGGATATTATCAACCACAGTGTCTAGGTACCACAAGCAATGTTGTATGATGTCACGGTATACATTATGTAAAGGGATCAGTGGTTGAAAAAATGTGCTGGATTGACATCAATTGTCAATGACCATATGGGTGGGGATGTATTTCGTCTGGGCAATGGCGTGGACTTTTGCGACAACTTGTGGGATTTATAACTATCTCTCGCTATCTTTAGGATGAATTTTTGTTATCTTGTGGTCTTCTGCCCTGAAGTCTTTATAATCTAATGCGACTAATTAATCACCTCTGACAACTCCCGATTAATTTCAGTCTGGGAAAACTGCTTGATTTAATTGTTAATACTTCACAAGATTCAAGAAGGTTACTAGCTGAGGATATTCCTTATGCAATAGTGAATCTGAGAAGCTTGTTTACTGTCACAGGGCTGTGAATAAAAGCGATGTCATGGAATACAATAAGCCCTGAGGTAGCGTCGGCTAGCTATCGAAGCCCAAAACCTTCATTGAACAAAGTATGTTAGTGATAAAATAGTGAAACTGCCTGGCTGGTATGCTGGTAAGAGTATCTAATGATATTAACTACCCCATGTCTGCTGCTATTTTAGAGACGACTTCTGTGCTCAGCACATCAGTACATCAGCACTTTGGGAACAAACTGATTATGCCGATGCTGCACTCAATACATTGCTTAACTTCTGAAGATCTGAATGTTTTTCAATACTTCTAATTAAAATCGTAAAGTCCAGTTCAACCTTTACATAACAAAAGTCCGATTGAATACAATCTTACAATTAGAAATTTTATTTATCAATTAATCCTATCAGGGCACTCCAATATCCTTCATCATATGGACCAGTGTTTCTCAAACTTTCAAGCTCCACGTATCCTTATTAAAATTTCCCAGGCACTGCGAACCTCCTTGAGAAAAAAATTGCGATATTTTTTTTAGATCCACTACTGGTGACAATGACGTGTTATACGCATGACATAGCCAGCGCGCCATTACGTAAATTTTGTCGCGAACCCCCTACGATCAACTGGTGAATCCCTGGAGGTTCGCGTACCCCGCTTTGAGAAACACTGATATGGACCAAGCATAAAACTATTCTTAACGTACAGGAGTAAGAAGCACATTTTGTACGGTAAATAATGCATAGAGCTGAATGCTGCACTTAAATACACTAGACACCGCGATGCCGCTGGGCACGATGGCCTGTACCTTGAATTCCTTGTCAGTACAGTCCTATCGCAAAGAAATGATTGCTCGGACTCATCAATGAAAATTTCAGACCTTACAGCTGCCCCCTGCCTTTAAAAAAAATCTAATTTTATAGCCACCTTTAAAGAGGGCAAGGAAGGTACAGCATCAGAACGCTTTAGCCAAATTTATCTCGTCAGCACAGCATACAAATGGCTTGAGTGGATGTTGCTTGATAAGATCCTCGACAGCATTGATGTGGTTGTTCCACCAGAACAAGCTGTACTGAGACTGGATTCGCAAGGAGTCTTAAGAGGGACCTGTTAGCAGCTCATGTCACTGTCTGGCGAGATGAGCTCTTTTTAAAGGTAGTATACGGAGTGCTGTTTAAAAATAGAGGCAAACTCCTGAACAACATGTTAACTAATCACAGATCCCAGGTCTAATGTTGCGGACAAAAGAATCGCTGAAATATCCTCGATTACGAGCTGTCTCAGGATTCTGTGTTTTTTAATGTATTACGGATCTACCTCTACTGTACTGAATGAAGTTCCATTATGCCGATGATCTGGTAATTACTTACCGGAGTAGAAACTTTCACATAACCGAAGTTCCTCTCTGACGGTGTTTACCACCTCTTCACATTTTTCCCTAAGTGAAGACTGAAATCCAACCCGACAAAAACAGAATTTTGCTTAAACTAACTTTTCAATGTGAGAATAAAAAAAAATTAAAAATTTGAGTGCCTTGAAAGAGGCGAGTGCAAAAACCATTAAAAAACTAGGAATCCTCTTTCATCGAGCCCTCACCTTTCGACAGCATTTGGCTAAAACTGCAGAAAAAGTGAAGATCCCTGTGATCCCTGTAAAGAAATTGGCTGGTACGCCATGCGATGAAGGTGTGCTAGTTCTTCAAGAAGCAGTCTTGACCTAGCATTCTCTTCAGCAGAATTCTATTGCTTTCCCTGGTTCGGTAGTCTTCATATTGCCAAAGTCTGAGAAGAATGTGTGGAATCATTACATCTACTCCAGTATCTTGTCTGCCAGTACTTTTCAACATCCTCCGTCACATTCATTTTCTTTACTGCGAGTCTGAGTCAATGTGTTTATTTTGTTACCTGCTACTATCTGCTGTAAGAAGCAGCGAAAAATCGAGGAGTAAATCAGGATTTCACTATATAGTATCACAGCTAATGATATGGTTATTAGCATGCTATTTAAAAATTTGTCACTAGATACGAACGCTACCCGTGTAGTGGGCTTTACTCTAGTCTGCTATATAATTTCCTAAGCTCACTCACTCTCGTCGATAGCTATTGGCTGGAGCACGGTGTCACATGTCAGCCTTTGCTTGCCAATTAACAGCGACCAGAGATATCATTAGAATAAATTCGAGGTTATGTCCACAATTTAATAGCTAAGCAACTGCTACCAAATGAACTTGCATAATACTTGCATTATGTTTGCTTTTAGTAGCATTTCATAGCTCAAAAAAGTATCTATAAAGTTTACGGCTGAAAAATCGGGGAACTGCTTTTCAGTAACATGTTGCTAATGAAAGCTACATATTAAAAAAAAAAAAAAAAAAAAAAAAAAAAAAAAAAAAAAAAAAAAAAAAAAAAAAAAACTTAAATTACTCATGGTTGTAACCACGAATGCCAATTGTAATTCCGACGTAGGCTTAATTTCTATTTAATTAAAACTTTCGCTGATGTTGTTGCTTGACCAAAAAAGTTTATACATTACTATTTATTTGCTTTTTACATATTTTACCGACCACTTTCGTTAATGGTCTTTGTTCATGTTCACTGTATGTGAGTTATTAAGTTGTTTAAAGTGGACATCAGACCAAATATGTTACTGAATCGAGTATTCTGGCAATTCATTTCCTCGGAGTTGTTCAACTGTTTAATAATCTGGAATGTGTATTAAGTTCTCTGGCCGTCAAAGACACTATGACGAAAGATTACATTATGAATGCCGATCCTCAATATGTCAAGTTTGTATTTCAGCAAGTTCGAGTCTACGTTCTTTGAAACAATCATACGATAGCACGATCGTCCCTATCCATGTTTAATATTTACGTCTATTAATACTTCTGAGTTCTTCAAGCTCAAGACATTTTATTAACTCTAAGCGTGAAACACAGGTGAAGTTCGTATTTGGCCTGATTGAGTCAACCTGTCATAATCTTTGTTCCTAAAAACTGGAACTATCCTAGACCAGTGACGATCACGGGCTTACACTAGTAATAATAATAGAAAGGAACTTATTAGACTGTTGGTGGTTTAATTAATATGATAAATAAATAGTCCACCATACAGTTCAATTTAACATTTGTTTTTTATTTTCAAAGAAACACTACGTCAACGAAACTGTTTACATGAATACATACAATCCAGCGATTGTATACAACTCTCCTTCCACAGATAATACAGTTCTTGACAGTCGTAAATTGAGTCGGTGAAAACTTTGCCGAAAAACTGTTTCTCTGTCTTGGATGATCGCTATATATAAACTCCACCAAAATTTCTAGAACACTTCAAAAGATTCCGACAGATATTTCTCGAAAATTAACAATTGAAACATATTAAAAACAATCAGAATCAATACATAACATTTACAATCAATACAAAATGGCCAGAAATGGAAATTAAAGATACTTAAACAGAAAATTATTCACAGAAATCATTTTAACCTGTAGCAAATTGTCTTTTAGACATCGCAACTTGCCTTAATACTTGAAAGTACAAACATTTAAGTAATTCTCTTGCAAAATTCTGTTCTTAAGCATATTAAATGGCCTTTAAATAATTTCTTTTCATAAAACGAAGTCTATATACATTGATTTACAGGAAATTGCAAAACAAACCTACCAGATCATATTCAACCAAACTCTAGCTTACTACAATTACTTCATAAATACAGTTCCATTTAATTTTAGGTTTGAGGGATGTTACAAACTGGTGTGCGCTTTCTCAGGCTGCAAGTGGTATTGTGGCAGTGGAAGTAAGTGATAGGCGGACTGTGTGCTTAGCATGTGGGTGAGTAGCACACGATGAGCGCACGCGCCAAGACAAAGGCCCCTCCGAGTCGCGTGGGCTGTGTGCGTCAGCCTTTGTCTGCACGCGACATCAACAAGCAATACGCCGCCAGCACCAACGCTGGCATAAAGGGTCCCCAGGCTCAAGTTGCAACCTAACAGTCGGGGATCGACTCAGGTATAAGATATCGCTAGGACTAAGACTCTACATGGTTTATAAACTACGCGTTTGAAAACTCTTCTGAAGTGGCATTATTAGTACGGTGAAAGGTAAGGTCACGGGGCTTGTGCAGCTACTTTGCACTTTCCATTAGTATTCGCGGATGTGGGGGACGATTTTTGGGGGGTATTTCGTCGAAAGGTATGGGTGTAAGCAGCTTTGGAGGGGTGAGACCTAAAGGTCTCAAAAATGATGCAACGGCGATTTCTAGGAGGGGGGGGGGGAGGTCTCACGGACCGGATCTCACCAAAAGGGGGGGGGGGGAATCGGACCAGATGTCACGAAGTCTCACCAGAAAGGGGTCCGGAAATCCAGAAAAAACACCTCACGTAATTTATGGATGCCCCCTGTAGAGCTCCGCGTTCCTATCAACAACCATTCGCATTAGAAGGATGTGACGGGGTCAGCACCGAGCGTGGTGGGTGAGTGTTTAACGCTCTGGCCTCGCATTCGGGAGGACGCCGGTTCGAATCCCGATGCGAGCATCCACATTTGGGTTTTCAATGGTTTCCCTAAATCACTCGGGATGCGTCCTTCAAAATGCCAGGGCCAAATTCCTTCCCGTTCCTTGTCCCCAGTCCCATCCCGCCTCTAATGACCTCGACGTCGACGAGGCGTAAAGCCATAAGTAAAAAAAAAAAAAAAAAAAAAAAGGATGAGCGCCATGCTCCTGCCATTCTTTACCTTCTCGCGGAGTTTTCCCTGCGGTAGTCATTGAATAGCAGGCTGAGTGAACTGTTCTTGATGTTTAGCTTCGAAATCTTCTGTTTCGTCGGGTATTGATTTCTGATCGTCCAGGCAGTAGTCATCAAACGCTCTACCGCCTGAGCTACGTGGCCGCCGGCATTATAAGTAGCGTTAATTAATAACAACTTGCGTTAAAAGTCAATATTTGTACATATTTTTATGTTTAAAACTGGCAGGTGGTTGTCGTTAGGCAGAATACTGTCTGGACCAGTGGGAAAAAAATCGTATAACACCTACAGATGAATTGTAATAAATTAGATCTTCAAACTGAATATAAGAAGTTATGTCAGGCGCAATGCTACGGCATTTAACTAATAAAAAATAAGTTGGTTCGATCGCTGGAACAATAATCCGCATTCGGTGATTAACGAGATATGAACAAGGCTATTGTCACAGTTTTTATTTTTTAAAGCTTTCTTTTTTTAATTTGTACACTATGGTATTACAAATATGTGATGTAATATCATGACGTCGTTAGTTGTTGCGGCAGAAAATAATAGCAACGGTATCTTGTTCTTAAGTGTTAGTGGGATCAGTTGAGTTATGGGTCAACACTTCAACCATTCGAGGCACTGAAACAGAAAACAAAGTAAAATCTTTAAATTTTTCCCAAAATTTCAGTGTAACTATTGGTAAATATTGCTTAAGGGGCAAGGGTAAAGGGACCTAGTCGTTAGGAGCCTAAGTGATCTCAAATTGACGTTCATTGTTTTTCAGGTCTTTGGAGGCGAAAGTTTCGTAACACACCCCGACACTAGGGAATCAATGTCGTGCAGACAATGAACTATGATCCTGGAAGTATCTTTAACAGGACAAACAACCTGTTTCTGCACTGCGCTCTAGCAGCCAGTTTTATGAACTACATTATATTACTTCCGCAATGAGAGTGGTGGGTGAGCGGTTAACTTTCTGTCCTCACATTCTGCATGACGCCGGTTCGAATCCCCGTCTGGGCAACCAGATTTGGATTTTCCATGGTTTCCACAAATCACTTCAGGCGATTGCCGGGATGCTTCCATCAAAAATGCCATGGCTGAATTCCTTCCCGTTCCTTGGACCCAGTCCAATCCCGCCTCTAATGACCTCGACGTCGACGAGTCGTAAAGCCATAAACAAAAAAAAATGAAGTAGTTCAAGGTATTATGTACAACTTATATGAATAATAATAACAATAAATTACTTCCAGTGTGATGTCTCCGATGTTTTGCCAGGATTTATTGATTACGTTCGGTGACTCAGATTTGGAGAAGAGATTTTGTCGAAAAAAAAAAAAATTTATGCTGTTTGTTCTTCAAACTGCGTACTCACATGATTACTTCCGACAGGTTTTTTTCTGTTATCAGTCTATTATATGTTTTAAGACCTCGTTCTTTTTTTAACTACTGACTTTATGAATGTTAAATTGTTAAAGAAGATGGGATGCATGCAAAATGAAGTTTTCAGAATTGTTTACTTCTATAGGGTAGTACAAGGTCTCACGATAAGGAAGACAACAGGACGGAGTGGGAAAATTTTTTGTTTGAAAATTCCGCGAATTTTCTGGACGAAGCTCACAAATCACCCTGATCGAAAAATTAATGAGACTCTATTATAGTAAGAAAAATACTGTTACATTACTTAAGTGAGAGAAATTAATTGAATTATATAGGTGACCTTGAAGAAGAGTATGAAAAATATCAGCGAGGCACAAAATACGAAACACGTTGGTGACAGCACGGTCTTCAAGTAACTAAATTTTCTGTTTTAATACGGAGAAAAGTCTCTGAACATACCATCAGACGATAAATAAATGTAGTGGATATGTGTAGGTAGAGTTCCGAAGCGACGTTTTCGTACTTCGGTACCATCTTCCTCACTATTACAGAAACACACGGCGTGTTTATTACAGCCTTTCATCGTGTGTAACTGTGATACCTAGGCCTAAAAATGTCTCCTTGCAAAGAGACCATCCACAGTTTGTTACGTAATATCCTGAAAGGGTAGTTTCACTCACTGCATTAAGCTAATGCTCGACATTAAGGAATGTCAGAAGGGAAGAAAGATGAAACATTTGAGACGTGGTGCCGTAGAATGGTGTGAAAAATTATGTGGACAGATAAAGTACTAAATGAGCGTGTTTTGCAAATTATATTTGAGGAAAAACGTGTGGAAGGGTCTCACAAAGAGATATTGGGTCACATTTTTAGCCGTACGGTTTTGGTTAAATTGTTAGCGGAGATAATAGTAGCAGTAAAGAGGCAGACAAATATCAGATTATAATGAAACAGAGGACATATAATTTAATGGTTATCCTCGGATGAAGAAGTTACTTCAGGATATTAAGAGATATGAGGTTGCTTCAGGCAGTACAAAAGAATGATGACAAGCGAGGAAAAACTGCTTTACTTGGGGACGATACCCCCAGCATTAGTTTATATTCTTTCTCAGGGGAGCGAGGGAGCCTAACTTTCACAACCACTTCTGAAATGCTATGCCCAACGCCTAGGGGCTCAAAGTATCATGCCGCTTTCAAACCGGGTTGATTCTCGTAGCGCAGTCATTGAATTTAGTAAACATTTGATAGGCTTAGCCTTCTGATTCTACGAGTACAGCTCCTGAGAATTTGTTTCTACTTTTGGGGTGTTATTGTATAACGAATGTAAGAAGCAATTAATCTTTAGTTCCTCTCTATTCTGCTGATGAAATAAGCTTCCTTTTCTGAGCAATCACCGTCAAATGGATTCTACACTATTAGTATCTGCTTTTATGTGCATTAAATAAATTTGAATTAGTGTAATTACAATGTAACCATATTTTCACTCTTTTAAATATACATGTATTTATATATTTACTTTTTTTTCTTTATAATCTCTTTGCCTCCATCCCCATTACCTAAACTGAACCACGATTAACATCATAGAGTCTTTGGTTTATTTTTTTAATTTGTATGTTTATATATTTCCTTATTTATATTTAGGTTTAATTATATTATTTTGCTATTCCCGCCTACCAGAGATCAGTTCTGATATTTATATATGTTCGGGTATTAGCTCTGAATCACTGCCCCTCTACGCGTCCTCAGTTTGAATTCACCCCCACCATTTTCCTGGGCAATAGTCTTTCGGCGAGGCAGTCTCCCACAACATCCATGCACTAAGACACATTGCACTTCACTAGTCATCTACTACTCTGCCTAAAATAGACGATCCGAATGACTTCGATAGATGTTATAGGTCATCTGGTAAGAGTATGATGTGCTTACACATCTATTTTTTTTGAGTGGCTTACATGAACAAAGCATGATAGTGTCACGTTATTTGGATGTTTCATTATGAACTAGATTAACTGACCATGAGTAATCCCAGAGCAAAAATAAACTAAAAGTGGGACATCAAATCGAGTCGCGCTGTGGAATATTCTGTTTTGTTTTTGTTGCAGCTCCATACCTCGTCGACAAAGAAGTCATTAGTGGCGGTAAAGGACTGGGGGCAAGGAACAGGAAGGATTTCGGCCATGGCCTTTAGAAGGAATCATCCCAGCCTTCGCCTGAAGTGATTTAGGGAAGCCATGGAAAACCCAAATCTTGATGGCCAGAAGGGGATTCCAACCTTCGTTCTCTCGCTTGTGAGGCCAGAGCGTTACCACGCTCGGTTGGAATATTCTCCTCGTTCTCGTTTTATTTTTTTTTCATGTTGAGAAAACGATGCCTTAACTGGAAACCGTTAACTCGCTCAAAACACACACAAACTGCAATTCCCATGCTTTAATATATATTTTTTTTTTTTTTGAGAGAAAAAACATAGCCGTAGAATCTTAAATTTCAGACTTAGTTAACAGAAATAAGTTAATATCAATCTGCTGACTACCACAATTACTAAATAAAACTCGTGGATAAAATATTTAGGCCTATGGGTTAACCTTTTCTGTCAACAGTTTCGTTATTCCTTGTAGGAGGGAACAATGTAAATGTACACCCTATATTCTTTGAATTTGGAACGTCTTGTAGCAGAATAGTCTGTCATTGGTCACTATGCTCATGATACCTTGACTGCGGCTTTCTGTATCTTTCCATTAACATGGATGGCTCAAATTAATAAAATCGAAAAAGCGCTGCCAAAATATACTGTGTATATTCTTCAGCCATCCTAAACCAGTGATCTGTTTGTTTTCCTACAGGAACCATTTTTGTGCACCATATTACGATTAATTTAATTTAATTGCAATGGAGCACACGCTCCGGTGGCAATTTCCCCACACACCAATCTTCCCCCTATCCTGCACCCACCTACATTTGCCCTCTCCAAATGTCAACTTTAAATTCTTTTAACGTTTTCAGTAAGTTATACATCATTCCCCTTGGTAACTCATTCCAATCCCTGACACCCTTACATAAAAAAGAAAATCTTCCTACATCCTTGTGCCTGAAATCAAGTGCCAGCTTGTGGTCATCTTTTCCCTTCCATGAAATACTTTTCATACCTACTGCAATATCTTTCCATGTCTCATCGCCAGTATACGCCCTGTACACTCCCATGACCCTCTTCATCCTCCTCCTGTCTTGCAATGAATCCCATTCCAGCTCCTTTATCATGTCTGTCACTGATTTCATTCTGCGATAATTTCCAGAAACAAATCTAGCAGTCCTTCTTTGCACCTGCTCCAACTCCTGTATTTGATACTCAAAATGTGGGTCCCACACTACCATATTCGAGCAATGGTCTGACCAAAGTTTTGTAACCCAATTCCTTTACTTTTCTCATGCATCCTCTCATCACTCTCACTAACAAGTGCAGAATTTTGAAACCTTTTCCTACCACCTGTCCAATGTGTCCTGCCCAGTTAAGCTTGTTATCAAATGTAATTCCAAGATATTTACATTTCAAGTCTTCAGCAACGTTTGTTGCTCATGGTACTAAGAGAGATTGGTTGTGATGTTGGAGTCTGCATAATTTCAATAAAAATTCAGCATAGAACTTTGAAGATTCAACGTAGCGTTATTTGTTTTGACAAACGGTTAGAAAGTGTAACAATTCAGAAGACAAGATGGAGTAATTTATTCCACTTCGCTACGATGCAAATGAAGTACTCAGTGTAGTGCGAATCTGGTTTAAGGTAAACCCATTGAACTTAAATTTTGATAAAACACTTTACATTAGGCTTAAAACAAAAAATTGCGTGCAGCAAGATTTACATACAAATAAAATAACGTAATTTTGGAAACAAAGAGCATACAATTCCTTAACATTCAAACATCTGTAAGAACGTATCACATTGCTACTGAAAATGTTAGGTAGAGCCATCTTTGCAAAGAGAACACTTTCTCTAGTAGCAAATCTGGAATTAATGAAACGGATTTTCATTTGCCCAAGTCTTGCTAAGTAAAAAAAAAAGGAAAAAAAAGGGAAAGTTATTTGGATAAAAGCAAGACTTCGTTACATACAGCTCCTTTAAAAGCTCAGTATCTTCACAATTAGTTCTCACTATAATAGAAAATTCATAAAATAGAACCAGTTTACTTGTCTGCATGCAATTGGAGTAAAAGAAATAAAAATAACTTGCACTAAACTCAAACATCGTTACCATTATTATAAAGAGGGATCAATTATTGTAAGACACACCTATTCAACAAACTTTCTAAAGGTGGCAAACTGACAGTTACCTGCGATTTCGTCCGCTTGGAAGTGTGTTATGATATAAGAGTTTTCTTTAACAGAAATAAAAATTCCATCTAATATTAAAAATTTATTTACGTTCTACTATAAAAACACTGTTACCATGATATTTAATCTCTATTCTGTCAATCAATGAATTTACACTTCAAAGTAAGAATTTGATGTTTCTTTATCGTGATCTATGCTAATTTCACAATCCAAGCTTCACTATATTTCACTGAGAGATTTGGCTTATGTTTGACCATCACGTTTTAAAATAATAATTACTTTATTGAAGGATTTTATTTGCTCTTTGGATATTAGTGTGGTTTTGTTAACATGTCGATTCGACCAAGTAGTAATTTGGATGTTTCCTCATTATAATCTTTGATAGTATTACTATAGGTGTTTTTTTTCTCAATGTCTGTGAACCAGTTACTACATTGGTTTATTGTTTGGGTGGAGTTACTAAAAGACATGAAAACGTATTAAATCATTTCGTTAGGAGTGAACCTTCAATGTTTCAAATCATCACAAAACTACATCAAAGAAAAGAAAGCATTTATTTAATTACAGTTTAATAAAAAACAACAACCGATTTCTATTTTAATTTCTGTATTATCCATATTTTTGCACCACATTTCTTTTTCTAAATTTAGTAACGTTAAGAAGTTCAGAGTAAATTAAATATCATCAATGTTGTTGCAGGCCATATTTCCGCAGTTGCTTAGTTAATTAACTAATTGAAAGGATAACGCCAATGCATCTGTTTAGCAACTAAACAGTTGCATTGGCGTTATGATTTCAATTAGTTAAGTAAATATAATCTTTCATTTTCAGCTCCGCAATCTCACAACAGAATTGTGTGTCTACATGCAAATTACCAGAAACTAAGTACATACAGATTTAAAAAGAATTAAGGTTAAGAACAGATTTATGTTTTTTGTTTCGGAAAATTAGTTTATCAAATGCATCCATTTTTGCATCTTTATATTGAATATTTCGCAGAATATGTCATGACGTTCTTGCATGAATAGTAGTTATGCGTTTTACGTAAGAAGCAAGCAATAATGGTGAGGTTAGCGGCTACGAAAAAGGAGATTCTTTGGTGTCAGCTGTATACGAACTGACAGTACCAATTCCAAAGGACATATATATCTTTATATATATAAAAATCTCGTGTCACGATGTTCGTCCGGATGAACTCCGAAACTACATAATCTATTTAGATGAAATTTGGCTTACTGTGTGTAATTTAGTCCAACTTAAAAGATAGGATAGTATTTATCTGGATTATAGGCCTCAATATTTATTATTTGCGAAATAAATGTTGATTAAATGTTTGTCATAGGACAATGGTTTGTATTATTTGTAAGCCACCAAGGCTAAGCGGTCTGCTGGCTTAGTGGTTAGGGCGTCTGACTGGAGCGGTTCGATTCCCTGTCTCGGCGGGGATTTTTATAGTCACTTAACCTGGCATTAACCTCCGGTGCAGCATGCTGTGTAAGGTGAAATAAGCCAGTACGATACTGTAGTTCGGATTCGACGTTAAAATGTAGGTCCCCTCTACCAGGCAGGATGGGCGGGCTAGGTAGAAACCATGTCACCAGGTCATTACGACCACACGAAATTAAAATTATAGTTCCATAAGTTTCTAACAGATGGCGATGTGTTAACTTATCGATACAACACTTGGTTAGCTAGGTTGGGTAATCATCCAGTAGATCACGTTCTGTTTCAATTTATTATGCTACTGTTTATTCCTAACAGATGGCGGTGTGTTAATTTATCGAACCATCCAGTAGATGGCGTTGTATTTCGATTTATTTATGCTACAGTCTATTACACGCCTTATGTGTGAGTTTCTTCAATTTAATTGTGCTGTGTATTGTGTTATAATTATATTGTATTGTTTTTCATCGTTTGTGTGTCATTATACCTAACGACAAAAATAATTATACTCATGAATATAACATTGAAGAAGACGTTACGATAAATTCGAATCGTGTAAGTATTTTTCGCTAGCTTATCATTTTTCTTCTTCTTTTTGTTATGGTCAGCTAGATACCACGTGTCAATTTAAATTCCTCTCTTGTTGTTTTTTTTCCTTCTTCCTCCCCAGTACTCCTTCATTATTGCACTTCTCTCTACTTTGAATCCTGCCATAATCAAAGTCTGCTATCGAAAAATTTTCTTTCCATACAGTTCACTGGTATTATTTCAAATCTTTCTAAACCTCTTGAAAGCCTGGTGTCATCCATGCTATAAATGTATCCAAAAAATATCATTCTTTTTCTGTTATTTTTTCAATGTTATTATATTTCCTCATTAGTTCTTAACTTCCATTTAACTGTATTTTTCAATGGACCAAAAATTCCGGTTTCACCACTGTATTATAGTGTCTTATTTTAAGGCTTTCAGAAGGGCAATTTTTGTTGTAATTCAAATATTTTTCAGTGAAATGTCGCCAAAGAATCTAACCTCGACAATGCGTGTAGCAGAGAGGCACGACGCACGACGAGAGAGCTCATCAATCAGCAACACAAATCGCGGCAAGTAAGGAAGTTCAAAGAATCAGGACAGCTGAGCGTCGTATGCAAGAATCTCAAGAACAGCGCGTGTCGACGCGCATTTAAAAAAAAAAAAAAAAACAGCGTGATGAACGTCTGTGACAGAATATATCGAGAACAAGAGGCACGAGAACAGCACATAGCTACATTTGGAGAGAGAGAACGAGAGAGACAGCAAATCAGCCGTGCTTTAACACGTGTATCATTTGTTCGTCTTGCGTTCCAATATGCACCAGCCATTGATTACTCTGCACATTCTAAAATTGCAATCGGTGCAATGAACAAAATATGACAATATTATCAGGCGTTGAAATTCCGCAATGAAGCAGCTGGCATGTGTTGTGCATCAGGATAAGTTGTATTATTACCGCTACCCAATCCGCCAGAACATTTACAATCCTTCTTGCTGGCGAATCAAACGATTCGAAATTGTTTCTGCGCAAGACACGCAAATTCAATTCTTGCTTCCAGATGATGTCTTTTGGGCACAAAAATTTGCGATCTCACATCTGATGGACGTCATTTTGAAACTAAATTCAAAATACAAGGCCAGGTGTACCATAAGATTGGGTCGTTGATACCGATGCCAAACGATGACCCGAAGTTTCTCCAAATTTATTGGAAATTGTGAGGAACGCTTGAAAACTAGGTGCCAGTATAATTTCATCGAACAAGCAGAAGAGAGAGCAATTGTGGTATTGGAAAATAATAATCAACTTAATCAATTGTGTCGCCACAATTAAAAAATGACAACTATCAAATTGTCATCAAAGCTGACAAATTACCATCAGGAGAACACGCTGGCAGGTTCAACGCGCCAACCGTAGATGAAGTTGCAGTTTTTATGGATTTTATGTTGGTATAATTCGGATCTATACCGTTCGTATGACGCACTCCAGTATCCACTGATATTCTGGCAAGGGCAGGATGAATATCACATCAACATAAACATCGTGATCCAGTTGCTGGTAAATTTAATAATCATCTATTTAATTCGTTATTTTATTAGTACAGTAGACCCGCGGTATTCCGACCAGGGGCCGGATTATAGCGGGCCCACTATATTGATTTCTTATTATTTTTTTTACTATTTAATTTATTATTTTTTCAGGCAATAAAACAAATAAAAAAGTTACTTCAATGAGTACTACCCCCCCGATTAATGTTTAGACGTATTTAGGATAAATACATCCTTCGATATCGTCAACTGTGCCATCAATACGTCGTGGATATGTACGCCAAGGTTGAAAACAAGCATTTGCGATTTATTCGATACAACCAGGCTAAATTACGATCGGAGGAATATATCCTCTTACGAGATACTGTTATCGGCAATATTTATGAAAATTTAAACGCCAATGATATCGGTAATGCATTTATTTTACCTTCAAGCAACATCGGCAGTCCATAACCACCTAACTTTAATATTACACCAGCTAAAATTATTCTACCAGAAATAGGAACATGCAGGAATATACACAAGATGCGACGACTTACGTACGTCATTATGGTCGTCCAGATCTGTTTATTACATTTACATAATCCGAATGGGAGGAAATACAAACTTTGCTATTACCAGGCCATCAATCAATGCATCGTCATGATGTTCAAACAAAAATTAAAATCATTGATTGATTTAACCGTAAAACATTCGGTTTTCGGTAACACACGTTGCTATCTGTATTTGATTGAGTGGCAAAAGCGAGGTTTGCCTCATTCTCACATTTTGATTTGGCTTGAAGTTAAAATCCGTACTTGAGCCACCAAAACGACAAACCACAAACTGAATTTTTCACATTGTGTCAAAAATCCGATGTGTTCCGCCAATTCGCAAAAACATTATTATATACCGATGTTCCAAGCTATTTTTCATGGAAAAAATTAGGTAAAAAAATGGTAGCCACGTAAACAAGGAGAACACATCCTTCGATCGCAGGCATATTCAAAGCCAAGACGTTAGGACGACTTTACACAGTGATCCAAAACAACGTGAATGTTTCTTTCAGCGTTTGTTATTGGTGAATGTTCCCGGACCATTCTTTCGAATTTTTACGAACAGTTAATGGTCGAGTTTTCAATACATGTCAAGATGCATGTCGCGAGTTGCAGCTGCTGGTAGACGACAATCATGGGACCTGACACGTACTGATGCAGCGTGACAGCCACGCCGAATAGTATTCGTCAAACTGTTTGCAATTATTTTGACAACATGTTATCCAACACAATCTTCGAGTTTGTGGGAAAAATATAAAAACAGTACGACTGAAGATATACTACACCGAGTTAAACAAAAAAAAAAACCAATGTCCAAATCTAGATTTCACACCGGAGATGTATAATGATTAATTAAGCATTAGTGTTAATCGAAGATTTATGTATTTTATTTCAGATTTGCCACTTAATCATTATGGTATGCCATCACCTGATCGACCGACAATTATTGCGAATAATGAGCCATTACTGACAAGAACAAAAAAAATTTATAATCGGATTATGCTGACTGTTGATGCTGAACAAGGCGGGTTTTTTTTTTTTTTTTTTTTGGACGCGAAGGTACGGTCGCAACAGAAAATTGCATTGGAATTGCATCGTCAGGCATTGCAACCACTTTTTTAGATGGTGGGTGAACCGCACTTTCAGCATTTAAGCTGCCACTAGACATTCATAACAAACCAAACGCAATGTGTAAACATTAAAAAGAAAAGTGGAATGGCTGCAGTGTTGCAAAAGAGTTCAATTATAATTTGGGATGAGTGTACTGGCTCATAAACATTCACTCGATGCATTTCATATAACTGTGCAAGATTTGAAAGGTAACGATAAACTTTTCGGTGGTACTGTCCTACTACTGTCTGGTGGCTTCCGACAGACATTACCAGTGATTCCTCGCTCTACTTTTGCCGATGAGATTAACGCATGTTTAAAACAATCGTTTTTATGGCGGAATGTCGAAACACTTTGATTGACCATGAACATGCGGCACAAGTATTTTGTAAGCAATTGCTGGAGATTGGAAAAAGTAAAATAGAACTGCATCGAAATACACAATACATCAAATTGCCAGACAAATTCTGCACTGTTGTTCACTCAAAAATGAACTAACTCAGCGTGTGTTCCTGGATATATCAAATAATTACCTAAATCATAATTGGATCAGTAATCGTGCTATTTTTGCAGCAAAAAATGTTGATGTCAACGAAATTAACTTCGAGATACAACATATGTTGCCAGGTGATCTGATGTATTTTAAATCAATAGATACTATTGTAGATGAAAATGAAGTCATAAATTTTCCAAATGAGTTTTTAAATACCTTAGATATAACATGAATGCTGCCACACAATCTCCGGTTAAAGATTGGTTCACCGATTATTATTCTTCGTAATTTGAATCCACCTAGATTATGCAACGGTACACGTTTAGTGATCAAAAGGATCACCGGAAATGTTCTTGAAGCAACTATTTTGACTGGAATGTTTAAAGGAGAAATCGTCCTGTTGCCACGTATTCCAATGATACAGTCAGAATATCCAATACCATTTAAAAGGCTTCAATTTCCGATTCGTCTGGCTTTCGCTATGAAAATAAATAAGTCACAAGGCCAAACAATGTCCGTTTGTGGCTTGGATTTGGAAAATACGTGTTTCTCCCATGGGCAACTTTATGTCTCCTGCTCACGTGTAGGGAAACCATTAAATCTATTTGTATTAGCAAAGGACAGGCTAACTAAAAGTATGGTGCACCAATTAGCGCTTAGATAAATTAAAATTATAAATTGTAATAATTTAAAATAATGAAAATAATTGTTTAAAATGTTTAAAAATCAACTTCATAGGCATCATTTATAAAACTGAAATATCAGTTTACATAAATAAATAAAAATAATTTATTTATTTATTTTATAAATATCCATTTTTGTATAATTTCAATTAAGTAATTTGTAATAGAATGTAAATTAATTTTTTTATGATCGTTTGTCCTTAATTTCAACTCTCCGTAACTCTTTACCAATTACATTTGAATTTCCAAATCGACTACAATGTTTTTGTCTTTATTAGTGAATATTAATTTGACTACTTTAGGAAGTATAGAATAACATTAATCCAACGTACTGTAATTAATAAGTCACAGCAACGCGTGAGCGGGTCAGCTAGTTACCTACTATATAATTTCCTAAGCTCACTCACTCACCTCGATAGCTATTGGCTGGAGAACGGTGTCACGTGTCATCCTTCGCTCGCAAATTAACAGCTACCATAGATAACATTAGGATAAATTCGAGATTATGTCCACAATTTAATAGATAAGCAGCTGCTATCAAATTAATTGCCATAAAACATTCATTAAGTTTGTTTTTCGCAGCATTTCATAGTTAAAAAAATCAACAAATGCTTCGGCTGAAAAAGAACATGGAACTGCTTTTCAGTTAGATGTTGCTAATGAAAGCAACATAAGAAAACTCTAAAAAATTTAAATTACTCATGGTCTCTGCTGTAATCACAAATGCCAGTTGTCATTTCGGTCTAGGCTAAATTTTAATTTAATTAAAATTTTCACTAATTTTATTGCTTGATATATTACGATTTATTTGCTTTTTACGTATTTTGCTGACCACTTTCATTAATGGTCTTTATTCATTTTCTCTGTACGTGAGTTATTAGGTTGTTGGAAGTATACATGAAACTAAGAAGGGCTCTGTACTGGGACCAGTGCTCTATGCGCTTTTCACCGCTGATGTGCCTACGCTCCCAGAGTTCTTACTGCCACCTGTGCCGATGACACGGCATACTGCAAGGCAAGCAGAAGCTGTGCCATAGCAACTAGGCGTTTGCAAGAAGTCCTTGATCAACTGAGGACTGGGCAAAACGGTGGAGGATAACCATCAACGCCACAAAAACCCAAACCATCATAATCAAAACCTTCCTCCCTTTCGACTTCACAAAGAGACGATCCCGTGGAAAACGATGTCAAGTACCTCGGAGTCACTCTTGACCGGCGACTGACTTGGCGAGCCCATATTCAAGACATCAGGAGGAGGGCAAGTGATAGGTTACACGCTCTGTGCTGAATAGGAATAGTCTTTTCAAGCCCGCCACGGGAGTAAACATTTATATCACCCTGGTAAGATCAATTATGGAATACGCTTGTCCCGTATGGGGCTGCTTCGCACCTTCGGCGCCTTCAGTTGATACAGAACAGGGCACTAAAACGGGCCCTCCACTTACCGAGCAGATTCCCGACTGCAGTTCTGCACGAGGCTACTAACATCCCGTTGCTGACGGAGCGCTTCAGACAGCTGTCTGTGACGTTCTACGAGCGCACCCAGAAGACCAGGAACCCGGAAGTCAACTCGCTTGGGCAATACGTTACAGGTATTGACCGTCATAAAAGACCACTCGCTATTCTAAATTAAGAACGCCTACGATAAGCCATAGCAAAATCAAAATGTTGCTCCTTCTAGATTATATTGAAGTAAATGTCGAAAGTCAACACACTTCAAAATGCCTGTGATTAACTGGCAGTAAATGGCGTGGCTACTACATGAAACTAAAAATTTTCGGTCGATTCATAACTTGGGAGTTGCTCCACTGTTTAATAATTTGGAATCTGTATTAAGTTCTCTGGCCGTTAAGGCACTATGACCAAAGATTACATTATAATTTCCAACCTCAATAAGAACAACGTGGTGCTTTTGAAGGGCAAAGGAATTCTTCAAATTTTGCCGAGTGAACATTAAGGGTCAAATATAAGTCAAGTTTGTATTTCAGCAAGTTGGAGTCCACGACCTTTGTAACAATTGTACGATAGTGCGATCATCCCTGTCCGTGTGTAATACCTGCGTCTATTAATACTTCTGAGTTATTCAAGTTCAAGAGATTTTATTCACCTAGGGGACACGTGACGACACAAACACACACATACACACACAAATGGTCACGGGCTTACACTAGTCAGTTAATAAAGATTAGGAAAGTAGAAAAATGAGACATTCATTTCAATCGTATTTTTAATTAGTCTTTAAAAAGGCAGTTTTGGAAAATTTCTAAATTATAAATCCAGATAGATAGATAGAATAAAAGGAATGTTAGAAAACTGTGAAAGAGAGGCAGAATTGGGGTTCTAATCTAATTCGAATTTAGAAATCTCAATATTTTCTCTCTAAACTTTGGATAAATAAGATTTTATTAACACGCCTTCCATGTATTTTGTTTCGTTGTTGATTTAAGACTTTCGGAGCTATCGAAAAAAGCCTTTCTGCTGGTACTATCACAGTTAACTATTTAAAAGCTATTTTGTACAATTTTGGAAACTGTTGTTTATAATCGGACCACACTTCCAACGGATTTTCATTAAGGAGGCAATCGTAGAGTCGACAAACAGCTCACCAGAAACATGTTCTTCGGTTCTGTTCCGTTTCCAGTTTTGATGAACTAGTTTGTGATGATCGGCCCAAAGACTAAAAACTTCAAATGTTTTTTCCGAATTATCTGAATCACATTCGGTTCGCTTTTCTGCCTCCCTCTTTATCATAACTTTGATCTTTTGAACAGCATTTGCACAAACCATCGGGTCTTGAAAATGCATTTTTTGATTCGTGGGTCCAATAAGGTCGGGATAGCTAAAGATGAAACTTGTTTGCTAGCTCTCGTCCGTTTGTTGATTTCTTTCAGGATGAGCTTATGTATTTCCGGTACTAATTGGTTATCAGTCACAACTGATTTGAGTTTTGAAAGCGTGCAGATATTTCTTCAATTTCAGTTTCAAGCGGGCGTTAAGCGTTCAAGCGTTAAGAAGAAATGATGATGTGTTTAATTCCAAATCAGTCAACATTGAAGGTGCTGTTTTATGGCAAATCAATATATCACTTACAGCGTCTTTAAGCTCCAAAAATCTTTGAATCAAATAATATGTGCTATTCCAACGTGTTGTATTAACGTTGTTTCAGTTCTCACTGACTTTCTCATTATCGTTACTTGCCACACAGATTTTTTAAACAAGGTAACTTTAGTCTTTATTTTTGACAATATATTTTCTAATTCAGGAATTCTGAGAATAATTTGAGCAACTAAATTAAGTGTATGAGCGAAACGAGGGATGTGCTTCCTTTCTACAAATGCCAATTCCGCAGTTTTTACCATATTCGGGGCGTTATCAGCAACGATTAAGAGACTTTGTCCGTGTCAAATCTCCAGTCACCGAGCGTGGTGGTGTAACGGATAGCGTTCTGGCCTCGCATTCGGGAGGACGGCGGTTCGAATCCCCGCCCGGGCATCCAGATTTGGGGTTTCCATGGTTTCCCGAAATCACTCCAGGCGAATGCCGGGATGCTTCCTTCAAAAGGCCATGGCCGAATTCCTTCCCATTCCTTGCCCCCATCCTTTCCTGTCTCTAAAGACCACGTTGTGAAAAGGGACGTTAAACTGTTACAAAAAAAAAAAAATCTCCAGTCGTTGCAGGCTATAAAGAGCATGTGTGGTAAATATTCCGATGTATGACTTTCATCCAGTTGATAAACTCCCAATGTCATTGATTTGAACAAAATGCGCTGTGACACCCATAAAGCTGCACACCTACATGTCTGACCATATATCAGCAGTAAAAGTGAGGTGTTCAACATCTGAGAGTTTTGATTTGTTAATGTTATTACCAAGACGTCATACTTGCCATTAAGCCACCGTATCACAGTAGCTCTGCTGGGTATTTTATAATAAGAAGTAGTAATTTCAAGCAAATGTTTGAAGCTTCATTCTCTACCATAGAAAAAGGGTAATTGTCTTTAGAAATCCTGTACAATATAGCATTGTTAATTTTTCTCGCTTTATCAACTCTAAGGGGAACACATGAGTATATTTCTTCAAATCTTTTGAATCTTCAGAGACTTTGAATACAACTCTGCGTCGCAATCAATGTCCACAGTCTGCTCTGCTGGTAGCACTCGTGTGGCATTTTATGTAGACGACTTTGGGTTTAGGATACTAATGCTAACGCAATCAATAACTGCTTCCAGTTCTTTTGGCACGATAGATCTGAATCTGAGTTTTGGCACATTATATATATATATACTAATATTATAAATGCGAAAGTAACTCTGTCTGTTTGTTTGTTACTTTCCTTGGGCTAAATGGCTACTCCGATCGTGATGAAATTTGACAAGGAGATGCTATTTGACATTAGGATGGACATAGTGTACGGACATAGGCCGATACCGGGGTTGAGTATCGCCTAAGTGCCTTAACTTACACTCTTGATAGCACCTCACTGTTCGATGAAAACTTACTGAATATTTTAATTTGCTTTGACCATGTTGCCTGGATAGTTCAACTAGAATGCTTCAGGTCGCCACAATATTTGATGACCCTCAAATATTGAAAGCTACTAAATAAGAACAGTTCACTTTCCAAAAATTCTTCAAATTTATTTAAATGAAATCAAAAGTTCAAAACAGCATTCTCAAAGTTGATTAGGCAAATCGAACACTCGTTCCCAAAAGTTTGCAGATTGTGGAGAGAAGTTAAGACCGACCGACACCCCTGATGAAAATTACAAGTTCATGTTAACAAACAAGTGCCGCGCCCCGAAGCCAAAGTCCCAGATGGCCGACCCGGTGGTACCAACCCAAATCCTCAGCTACCAACCTCACCAGCTGTCACACACACTTATAACGTCATGATAGCACCGGCTCCGGAACTAGGAAAGATGGCGTCTTCACACCGCCTCATGTTATATACCCTCGCTGACGTCAGAGCCAAAACGCAGCTTTCCGCTAACACTTAGAAAATTTAGGCCTGAAATATCTCGGTAACTAACAATTACGAAACTTTAAGTATGACAGTGTTTAGACTTTCTTAATAGTGAAATAATGGATATATAGTGAATAACTTTAAGCATCTGGTTTTAAAGATCTGAGCGTAGGAGTGAACTATTTTTCTACCCTGGGGAATTACTATTGTTCTAGAAGCTTCTTTATTTCGTCATTTTATAAAACCACGATTTACACAAATAATATTATTATCAGTGTTCTACTAAAATTCCTGAGTTTATTGGTGTAACTTTATTAAATTTGATGCACGGATAGTTTAATTACAGGGTGTATAAGATTTACTAAAAATGCTATTTCAGTTTTAATTTAATAACTTTACTTCTATTACTTTTATCCGAAATGTAAAATTACTCAAATATTCTCTGAATTAAATGACGTGTTCTGAAAGTTGTCTCATCTCTGTATCTGATTTTAGCAGCTGTAAATAATTCTAAACTATGCACGTGCTTTCACTGAAATAAATTTTAGAATCTTTATAGAATCGGTTCTTACTTGGAATTACTTGAAATTATTATATGTGATATTAGATTTTTGGTTCTTTCCGGAAATCTACTTTTTATTTCGAAAACTGTCTAGGCTTTGTGATAAAAAATGTTAAAAGTGAAGTGCATCTAACGAAGTTAAAAATTGATTTAAGTTATTTACATTCAGAAACTACGAAATTTTAGTGAATTTATTTTTAATTGCATTATTACATTAAAACTACTTTATTCTGTTCGAAAGTGTGTAAAAACAGTGAAATGCCAAATATTAGAAATCTCTTGTGAGTTGAACTGGATTATAATGGATTATCATGTTTCAGGTTAGTAAAAGGTTTTAATATTCATTATAGGAAGTTAATTTAGTTGGTTTATTAAATATTGAGTTACTTTATTGCTCGTAATTCGGTTTAGAAATGACAAAATGCTCCCAAGTAGAAGCTCATAATTTCAAAGTTGGATTATTAATGATTATTTAATTTTCAGTTGATTTAAAGTTTATTTATTGTTATACAAAGTTTATATCCGGCATTTAGCAACTACTGACAGTCTTTACTGCATTTAAATTGGTTTAGAAACTGTGAAGTTAACCTATAGCAAAATTTATTATTTGAAATTGACTTTGAGTGATTTAACCTATTTCCTCCCAAACTAATGTTTTCTTTCTGTTATAAAAGGTTTACTTTAGGGCTTTTATTTACTTTTGAATACTTTTACTGTTCCTAAAAGGGTTTATTTAGTCTGTTTGGTTACAGTATCTGCATGCTATATAAAGCTTCACTCTCATAACCTATACACGAAATGAAACTACCTGTTACTAAAGAGTGAGCTTTCCCCTTAATACCTAAAGGTGAGAGGCTAGAATTTGCTAAAATTCTAAGGTTCTCACAATAGGATACTATTTTATGTATAGATAATAACATATTGTCATAAAA
>CM061919.1:145786046-145965219 GCA_031002005.1 Vandiemenella viatica
ATCTTTGTTCCAAAGAAACAAATAAGGAACAGAAAACCTACTTACTACAACAGGGATATGAGTAGGCAGAAGAGATTGGCATCATAGAACACATGGACCGACATGCAATTAAAGCAGTAAATAGGGGAACTATAGATTTATTTCTGTAAAATATCATGGTTTGACAGAGCTTTTGTTAGAAAAATAAGATGGATGGAAAGTATTTAGACAATTGCAGTTAAGAATGCCAGATGCACAATATACACAGTCGGAACTGCTGCACTAGGACGTACGTCACTCACACTGTTTTTGGCACACTAAGCAGTCTTATACTAAGCTGTCAGATTTATCATGTGTTTATGCGTTGTGCAGTCAAAGTTTTGTCTACACGTTAATGACACAATGATATTTTTTTGGATCTGGAAGAACCCTTAACTTATGGACATGAGTACACGTTTCAGAATAGAATGAGTATTTTTTTTTTTTTTTTTTTTAAGTTCAGTTTGTGAAAGGAGAGTTCAACTTTAATGTATACTAAGTGGTTCGATGAAATAATAGGAATGGGGGAAACAAATGTTTATTCAAAAATAGAAAATAAAGAAAATTACAGAAGTTACATGTTATAATGGTTCCATGAGAAGGCTAAAGAGGCTTGCAAGAAGATAGAAAGCAAGTTAGGGAGTCCAACTAAACAAGGAATTAATGGCAACAAAGAGGGGAGTGAAAATAGTTTTATGAAGAATACTGTGGATGCTGGGAGAGCAATGAATGATTTATTTATAAATTACTGTGGCTGTGTTTGTATAAGGAAGAGGGAAGAAGTTAACAATGATTTAAAAAGAGATAAATAAGTAGATGGTTTAGGTACTATCATTCACACATGGGAGGGGGAGAAAATCAGAAGAGGAGCTTCTGCACAGTTCATAGAAGTAGAAATGAGAAGGTAAAAATGTTGTAACTAGATTGGCATAATATTATGAGGGAGCTAAGAAAACAAAAAATACCCCAACAGGGCAGAATGGACAATATTACAATAGAAAAATTAAAGATAGGTGGGAAAATTAGATTTTCATCTTTCCACACAAGTAGAAATGAGAAGGATTTTTTTAAAAAGAGATTGGAATAATATTATGAGGAAGCTAAGAAATTAAAATATATACAAAAAGGCCAAAGTTTATAATATTACAACAGACCTACTAAAGATAGGTCACAACAACATTGTGCAATACCTTGAAATGTTATTTAGATCAAGTCTGGATATTTGCTTCTTATCAGTGGACTGGAAAAGTGGCGTAGTGGTACTAATCCACAAAAGAAGAGAGACAAATATGGTTGAGAATTACAGGTTGGTCAGTTTGACCTCAGTGGCAGTAAGTTGATGGATAGGTTGGTATGCAACTATGTCAAAAATGTCAATTAAAAAAAGAAATTTGATTCTAAAACAGCAACATGAGTTTAGGCAAGGATATTCATATCAGTCTCCTCATATGCAAGATGTTTCATATGATATGTATAAGGGAGACAAAGTAGATAATCTGGTTCTATAGTTTTTCAATCCATTTGACAAAATGAGCCATAAAATCTTTATATATAAAAAAATCTCGCATCACGATGTTTGTCCGAGATGAACCCCGAAACTACTTAACTGATTTTGATGAAGTCTGGCTTACTGTGTGTAATTTGGTCCAACTTAAAAGATAGGATAGTTTTTATCTCGATTATTAACCTTTATATTTATTTTTTCGAATTAAATGTTCGTTCAATGTTTGTCATAGTACAATGGTTTGTAATTATTTGTAAGGGCCATAAGTTTGAGTGTTCTGGTGGCTAAGTGGTTAAGGCGTCTGACTTGAAGTCTAAAGGTCCCTGGTTCAAATCCCTGTGCCGGCGGGGATTTTTATATGCATTTAACTCCGGCGCAGGGGTGGAATGTGCAGCAAATAGAAACCCTGTCACCAGGTCATTACGACTGCATGAAATTATTATTATAGTTCCATAGGTATCTAACAGATGGCGATGTATTAATTTATCGACACAACACTTGGTTATCTAGGTTGGGTAACTATCCAGTAGATGGCGTCGTGTTTAGATTTATTTATATTACAGTCATATGTGTTTATGTATGCCATAACCCAGTTTCGTGAATTATCATTATTTTAATAGTGCTGTGTATTGTGTTGTGACAAAGTAATTACACACATGAATATAACATTGAAGAAAACATTACGATAAATTCAAAAACATGTAAGTATTTGTTGCTTGCTTCTCATTTTTTTTCTTCTTTTCGTTATGGCCAGCTAGGGACCACGTGTCAATTTCAATTCTTTCTCTGTTGTTTTTTTTCTTTCTTCTTCTCTAGTACTCATTCATTATTGCACTGTGTTTTCTCTTTCTCTCTTCAGACCATTTTGCAACCGTTTTTTTCTCCTCTCTTCCTTGGAATCCTGCCTTATTCTAAATCTGCTTTCGAAAATATTTTCTTTCCATACTGTTCACTGCTATTATTTCGTTTCTAATCTTTCTTAACCTCTTGAATCCCAAAAAAATATTTTAATACTTTTTTGTTAGCCTGCTGTCATCCATGCAATAGATATGTCGAAAAAAAATCATTCTCCCTTTTTCTGACTGATTCTGTTATTTTTTGAATGTTATTATTTATTTCCTCGTTAGTTATTATCTTCCATTGTACTGTATTTTTCAATGGACCCAAAATTTTCCTTTTAATTCTCCATTCCAATACTACAAGCTTATTCAATTTCTGATTTAATAGCGAGCGGTCTGGTTGCTTAGTGGTTAAGGTGTCTGACTGGAGATCGAAAGGTGCCCGGTTCGATTCCCTGTCTCAGCGGGGATTTTCATAGGCATTTAACCCAATTTTCCCCTCTGGCACAGCTTGCTGTGTAATGTGAAGTACGCCCATGATTCCTCGCTCTACTTTTGCTGAGATTAACGCATGTTTAAAACAATCGTTTTTATGGCGGAATGTTGAAACACTTTGTTTGACCATGAACATGCGAGTATAATTGCAAAATGATCCATCGGCACAAGTATTTTGTAAGCAATTGCTGGATATTGGAAATGGTGAAATAGAACTTCATCGAAATACACAATACATCAAATTACCAGACAAATTCTGCACTGTTGTTCACTCAAAAAATGAACTAATTGAGAGTGTGTTTCCGGATATATCAAATAATTGCTCAGATCATAATTGGCTCAGTAATCGTGCTATTTTGGCAGCAAAAAATGTTGATGTCAACGAAATTAACTTCCAGATACAACAGTTGTTTCCAGGTGATCTGATATCTTTTAAATCAATAGACACTATTGTAGATGACAATGAAGCCGTAAATTTTCCAACTGAGTATTTAAATTCTTTGGATATACCAGGAATGCAACCACACAAACTTCCGTTAAAGATTGGTTCACCAATTATTCTACTTTGGAATTTGAATCCACCTAGATTATGCAACGGTACACGTTTGGTCATCAAAATGATCACCGGAAATGTTCTTGAAGCAACTATTTTGACTGAAAAGATCAAAGGAGAAATCATTCTGTTGCCACGTATTCCAATGATACCATCAGAATCTTCAATACCATTTAAAAGACTTCATTTTCCAATTCGTTTGGCTTTCGCTATGACCATAAATAAGTCTGAAGGCCAAACAATGTCCGTTTGCAGCTTGGACTTGGAAAATATGTGTTTCTCCCATGGGCCTGTCGCCTGCTAACGTGTGGGGAAACCATCAAATCTATTAGTATTAGCAAATGACAGGCTAACCAAAAATATTGTACACCAATTAACCCTTTGATAAATTAAAATTATAAACTGTAATAATTTAAAATAATGAAAATAATTGTTAAAAATGTTTTAAAATCAACTTCATCTACCTCATTTATAAAACTGAAATTTCAATTTATAAATAAATAAAAATAATTTATTTATTTTTATAAATATCAATATTTATATATTTTCAGTTAAGTAATTTGTAATAAAATGTAATTAAATTTTTTTATGCTCGATTGTCCTTAATTTCAACTATCCGAATTACTTTTGAATTTTCAAATCGACCAAAACGTTTTTTTCTTTATTAGTGAATATTAATTTGATTACATTAGGTAGTTTAGAAGAACATTGATCCAACGTACTATAACTACTGAGTCACAGCAACACGTAACCGGGTCAGCTAGTGGTTATATATAAGGAAAAAGCCATTGGGGTGAATGAAATAATGACTTACTGGGTAGAGGAGTCTTAAAAGGTAGAAACTATAGATTTGGAGAAGGAAATGTAGTATCTAGCAAGGTGAACATGAAATTAGAAGTTTGCAGATGATGATGTTATTTATTATGATTAAAATGGTAGAGGACTGAGAACTACTAGTACTATATGGAGATCTGGACATCATCTCCAGCTGGGTAGGTCAACATAGAAGCTAAATGCCAAAAACAGTTTATACTAAGCTGTCAGATTTATCACATGTTTGTGCAGCCAAAGATTTGTCCACACGTTAATGCCATGACACATTGATTTCTTGTGGATCTCGAAGAACCCTTAACTTATAGACATGAGCGAATAAGATAGGTTTGTGCAGAAAGTTCTTGAAATTATTAATTCTGTAGTTACATATGCAATTAAAGAAAATAAAAACTAAAATTATAAGATGATAGTAAAAATATTATTTTAAAAATTACAGTTGATAAAAGAACACAAAACAGCAACTAAAGGTAAAAAACTAAAAAAACTTTGTTTATATTTGTTTACTAGATGATGCCCTTGACTTTGTTCATGATTGTAAATAATTTTGATTTAAGGCAACTGAAATTGTGACCACCATAGTGCATAATGGGAGATTCGAGGCTAACACCACACACAAACATCAGTGATCTGTGCAGGATATTTATGGCTGCAAAGTGAAATATAGGGACACATGTGTCTTGGTCGAAATACTAAATTGCCCTCCGTCGACCGATTTAAACCACCATATCTTCCACACCCCTATAGCTACTCACATGACACCACCATGGTGCATAGTGGAATACTTGAGATTAATACCACACACAATCAACAGTGGAATGCGCTGGGTAGTTTGGGCTGTGGAGTAAAATATAGCGACACACATGCCTATTTTTCACCACATTATATACCAAATTCCCACAGCTACCGATATGCAGTCACCATAGTACGTCATGGAAGACTTCAGGCTGCAACTACTCACAAACACTCGTGGTCTGTGCTTAGTAATTCTGGCTGCAATGTGAAATATAGGGACAAACACGTCTTTGATAGAAATAGGAAAATGCTCTACGTTGACCAATTTCAACCACACCCCCCATAGCTACTGACATGTAACCATAGTGCACGATGGGAGACTCAAAGCCTTTACCATGCACAATCGCCTGTGATCTGAGCTATGTAGTTGAAGCAGCAAAGTGACATATACGGACACACATGTCTTTGGTTGAAATACAAAAATATCCTTGAATAACAAATTTCAACCACTATATCTCCCACATCCCCAAAGCTACCGAAATTCAGCCAACGTTGTCCATGCCCAAGGTCGACCACTTTCAACCATAATATCTCCCAAACCCCCATGGCTACCAACATCTAACCACCATACAGCATGTTGGGAGACTCGATGTTACTAACACACACACAAACACCAGTATTCTGTGCTTTGTAGTTGTGACAGGAGAAAGAATTATAGGGACCCACAAGTCTTTGGTTGAAACAAGAAAATTCCCCGCATCGACCACTTTTAACTGCCATATTTCGCACAACCCCACAGCCACCAGCATTTGGCCAACAATGTGCTACTCCATGCTACTACCACACACAAACTCCAGTGATCCGTGCTAGATAGTGGGGCTGAAAAGTAAAATATAGTGAAACGCACATCTATTTTTATATATATACTAGCTGATGTCCACGACTTTGTTCGTGTTTGTAAAGAATTTTGATTGACAGTGCAATGATAGCAGCGCACACCCAAATAGATGAGGAGTGCACCATCTAAAAGAAAGTGGAATAACGCTGAAAGTCGAGGTAGAGAGAAAGACACTGGTTGGCCAGGACAGTCACATGAGGAAAGGAAGTGTCGTGATTGGCTGAGAGACAAGATGGCGGATATCCTAGTGAAGGTGGATGAGTAGAACATGTGCTCAGGAGTGAGCCAGTCGTGCGAAAACTGTTCGCCGAATACGAATAGTTATTTATGTGCCGTCCGCATTCTAGACTACACTGAATAGGAATGTTAAGCATGTAAGCTGAAGAAATTGTAGTTCTATGTATTAATCTTCAATCTTGAATAATAAGGACAGTCTGATATGATAATGATCATGTCTGGTGTTGACATTTTATGTATTGTGATTGAATAAACTGTTCAGTAAATGCAGATTTTTAGTTTGGCTCTTGAGTGTTATTAATGACCATCAGCAAACCATTTTAAATAATTACAACAGCTACCCATATGTAACCACCATAGTGCATGTAGGCTAATACCACACACAAAAATCAGTGCTATGAGCAGGGTATTTATGCCTGCAAAGTGGTATATAGGGACTAACATGTCTTTGGTTGAAATATGAAGTTGCTCCCCATCGAATAATTTTAACCACCATATCTCCCGCACCCCCATAGCTACTGACATGACACCATCATGGTGCACAGTGGGAAACATGAGGTTAATACCACACACAATCAACAGTGGACTGCGCTGGGTAGTTTTTTACTGTGGAGTGAAATATAGGGACACACATGTCTATTTGTTTATCAGGTCAACCACATTCAACCACCGTATCAACCACACCCACACAGCTACCAACATACAACCACCATAGTGCATCATGGAAGACTCCATGCTACTATCATTCACAAACGCCCATGGTCTGAACTTTGTAATTCTGGCTGCAATGTGAAAAATAGGGACACACACCTCTTTGGTAGAAATAGGAAAATGCCCTACGCCGACCAATTTCAACCACTGTACCTCACACACTCCCATAGCTACTGACATCTAACCACCATAAAGCACGTTAGGAGACATGAGACCACTACCACACACAATCACCAGTGGTCTGGACTATGTAGTTGAGGCAGCAAGTAAAATATACGGACACAAAAGTCTTTGGCCGAAATACGAAAATATCCTTGATCGACCACTGTGTCTCCCACACTCCCACAGGTATCAACATTTGGCCAATGTTGTACACGATTGGTGACTCTGTGCTACTATCTACCATAAACACCTGTGATCTGAACTAGATAGTTTTGGCTGATAAGTGATACATAAAGACATATACGTCTTTGATGGAAACATGAAAATGCCACAGGTCATCCACTTTAAATCACCATATCTCCCACACTCCCATAGCTATCAACATCTAACCACCATAAAGCATGATGGGAGACATGAGGTCACTAACACACATAATCACCAGTGGTCTGTGGTATGTAGTTGAAGCAGCAAAGTGAAATATGTGTACATCCATGCCCTTGGTCAAATTACGAAAATATCCTCTCAACCAATTTCAACCACCATATTTCCCACACCCACATGACTACTAAAATTCAGCCAATGTTGTGCATGATCGATGACTCTCTGCTACTAACACACACAAACACCACTGAACTGCGCTAGATAGTTTTGGCTGAAAAGTGATACATAGGGACACATACGTCTTTGGTCAAAATATGAAAATGCCCCTGGTCGACCATTTTAAACTACGATACCTCCCACATTCCCATTAGTATCGACATTTAACCACCATAGTGCATGATGGGAGACCCGATGCTACTACTATACACAAAGACCAGTGGTCTGCGCTATATAGTTGTGGCAATAAAGTGAAATATATGGACACACGTCTTTGAAATGCATAAATGCATAGATGAATTGGATATTTCAATTATTATTTCCTATGAAAAATGATATAACAAAAATTTCTCAACACATTTTTGTAACTGTTAAGAAAAAACACAGAAATTTTTAATAATTTTCTATTCATAACTTCTTCCAAATAAAATAAAAATTATAACAGATTATTTAAACTGGTATAGTGTTTCTAGAAGCTTTATTATTTTACCTTTCAATTAAAATATCAGATTTGTATTCATGCTTAAGTAAGGTTATTTCATTCAAATTTGCTTTTATCAGAATGTTTGGATTGCACTTTTACAATCAATTCACAATATCACAAAGGACAAGCTGCCTTATTCTGCAAATTGGTTTAAACATTTGAAACACTTTTCTTGTTTATTGTGTAGAAAATAACTGAATGTAGTAGGGATAAGCCTAATGAAATACTCATTTTTCATGAAACAAATTCTATAGTTTTAAGAACAGTAACATTTTTCAATATAAAATTTGAATGCTGTAAAAAAAAAAAAAAAAAAAAAAAAAAAAAAAAAATCCATAATAGTCGGAAGAATTATATAACTATATAATATATTATGAAAACTATTATTTAAGCAAAAAAATATAAATACTGGACTAAGGTTCCTTACAGAACTTCAGATTTTATTTGATTGACTGTTTCCAGTATGTTATGTCTGTCCCTCAAACAGATCAGACTTTCATATGGAAACTCAGGGATGAGAAGAACTAATTCATTTTTAATAAAAAATAACATACTCATTTATTTGGACCAAGGGTCTTTTACAGTAATCGCCAAGAGAAACCTCACTGTTAACAAGGAAACCACGAGGCTTGGTAATAATTGATTTCAACAACTTTCATACATATTATAAGGTAGTATTCCTTTAATACCTGCTAGTGTGGCTGTGCGCATTAAGGAGCCAACTCACTGGATCAGGGAGGTTCGAATACTTGTCTACTGCATGTTGTGTGTGCTGATTGAAGTTTCTAGGTGGTTTTCTGCAACTGTCAAGGTAAATGGTCCCCAATCTTCTCCTCACAAGCTACACATTATACACAGAACATAGTTACAAGTTTCATAGACAGATGAAAACACTTCTGCTTCTGCATAAGACTATGAGAGTCCTAGCAAGCCAGTAGTCTGATTGACAAATATGCTTCCAAAATAAGCAGAAACCTCTGGAAAGAGGAAGTTCTAGGACTGACCAACCAAAGTGAAAAAGTCCGTGAAAATTGATGATGAGTATTTACTTGGTTATAGGCTCAAGGGATTTATTGCATTGGCACTTAGTTTCTGAGATATGACATCCCAAAGTTTTCATAGAAAATTGCATACCAAGTAAATCAAGATACTCCATTATCATGCTGCTGAATAGGGTTTGCATCCTGCCCCCAGTTGGGGACAGTGTTTGGATTTTTGAGCCCAGGTTAAGCGATATTGGACCCACATTCTGACTAAATTTTTTACATTAAAATTTTTTCTTTGGTTGAGGTCAGAAAATTGTAATACAAAAAAATTAAATAACACCTTTTTTAAGGAAACTTTTGAATGTTTGATTTCTATTACCTAGGCAACCTGGCTGGCAGGCAATATTCAGGGTAGCGGGCCCTCAGTACTTTTGCCCCACTTACCCTCCTAATCCCGGCCCTGCTCCCAGTATTTGTTTTAATCATCATTTATATTATTACAAATACTTCTAGATTTATATTTTCAATATTAATACAATATTTTTCATCGTTACTAACAATGATATCTGTTGAATATGTTACTGACAGAGATTGTAATAAAAGTAGATGATTTTTTTTTTTTTTTGACCAACCTATTAACTAGATTAAAAACCATCAATCATCATTATCGTTGGCTCATTTTAATTTTGAAAGCAACACTTTTTGTTCTCTATTCTGCTGGCTTGCTACGCCTAACACAGAAGAGGATTTTCTGTCAGGGTTTACACCACTAAACTTTGAAGATCCCTCTTCACCACAAGGCAGTGGTTTCCTTCTCAATTTCCCCTGAGAAGATGGATTGCATCCTACACCATCTACCCCATACCGAAGAACTTCTTCTCTGCCGTAGATGCCGTTAAGGTCTTAATTCATGTCCCTGGGCATGGGTGCTGTGTTATACTCTGCAGGACTGGGTCCCCACCTGGACTTTGCCATTCTACCATTTTGGACTACTGAGATGGAGAATGCCCACCTCCGCATCGTGGATGCGCCAGGCAAGAATTACTCAAGTGGAGGATAGGGAAGGTGACCCTATCTCCCTTGAGCCATGTTAATGGCTGTGTATGGTGCCACAACCAAAGGCTAAAATACCATCAATTTGCCTAACAATTACAAGCTTAACACTTCAGTCATCTTCTCCATTGGCATCAGCAACATCTACAACATAACAGGTACCAATCATGTTTTTTTCACACTGCTTCAGCAACTAGTAGCATTTTCTTCAGCCACTTGATACAGTTCATACAGAGCTAAAATTATTTTTTCTATGTATTTTAAAAATTATCAATAAACTATGAACAGCATTTGATAATAATTTAAGGATGAAATATATTGCATATTGGATGAAGAATTTAAATTAAGTGCATGTTACAGTGACAGTTTTCCATTTCCCCCTTTCTGCTATGCACCTACTTTTGCCTTCTATGCATTTTTATTTTAAAATCTTTTATCTTTTTTTTTTTTTGTAAATTATTAAACAGTTTCCTTGAAAATTTATTTCAATCCCTGATTCCATATCTACAAAAGAAAATTTTCCAATATCATTTTATCTGAAATTGAGTGGCCATGATCTTCCTTTTCCTTCCATGCACACCCATTAATTATTTCACCCGTACCTTTCTATGCATCACCAATATTCGCCTTGTATACTCCCAGTGATTTGCTCAGGTAGTGACAACAATAAAATGTTTCCAGTGGCGGATCCAGGATTTTGGTTTGAGGGGGGGGGGGGTAGGAGGGACTAGTATTTGGTTATGGGTTGGGGGCTTGGGGCTTGACTTGGACGAGGAGGAGTTCGCTGGCAGAAATCTCATTCTTCCAGATTGCTGACCTTATAAGAAGAGTAGAGCAAAAAAAAGATCGGTTCCCAAAATACATGCGGGGGTGACCTTTGTGTTTTTTTGGGGGGGGGGCCTTGCCACAGAATGACTGAATGTTTTGATGGTTTACTGATCATCATTGAAGTGAAAGGTGCCTGGAAAAACAGCTCAGAGTAAGAATTTCGCAACATAAAGATTTAAAGTCTCAAGTCTCATTACCTGCAGTTACTGCCAGATTAAAGATATACATTTTGAAATTAATCAATGATAAATGTTTTAAAATTGACCAAACGGTAAACATTCAGTAATTAGCCAAAAACTGACAAGTTTGATCTACAACCGGTGCTGGATTACCCAAAAGGCAGGACTAGGCACAACTAGGCAGTAGCCTGGAGGCCCTGATTTTTGAAGGCCCCCTGAAAGTTCAGTTTTTTCACTAAATAAAATAATGAAAAATAAAATCATCCAGAATAAAACAAAGTATTATGAAAAGCATGGAAATTAATTTTTTTCATTTCATTGTAGTGTACAATAAATAAAAGTAATATTCAAAATATGATATATCATAAAATTCGTTTGTTAACTGAATAAATAAATATGATAAATTCCATTAGAAATCTACAAAACATTTTCTTTGTACTTATAAAATACACATAATTATTTTCAAAAACAGAGGGAATCAAAATTTTTGATAGTGCCTAGGGTCCCATACTTTCTTTTCCGGTACTGCCTTCGATGACCACGACGACAGTGCAACACATACCTTTTTCAAACCGAGGACCAGTAAATTTTCAAAAATAATGCCTCTAACTCACACAGGCCTATTTTTTTTTCAGCCGACTATGGACTATGATTACGCAACTTCATTTTCCTCTTCTGAGTTTCCTTTCTCCATCGCCAGTTACCTCCACAATTTTTCCACTGTCTTTAATGTCTTCCATCCTGTCTTCCATACTGTTATTATTAAAATCTCGGACATGTTCCATTATAACATAATAAATCTAAAACCACGTTTTGAATCCTATGGAAATGCAGATATAAAACTGGATGTGAACTATTAAAAGCTAATTACATGTTAATCAGACCAAACCAGATAAATAATAATGTTACTAACCAGATAAATAATAATGTTACTAACCAGATAAATAAAAATGTTACTACAGGCTACACTTTACCACTAGCCTACATGCATAAACCAAAATAAAAGACGCTAGAGCGTAAACCTTTTATTTTTATTTCCTTCACCACTCACGTTACGAATCTTATCACCTACCACGGTTCCTCATACTCACTTAAAACCTTTAGTAAACCATCATTTACTTAATCTCTAGATGCCATATGGAAATGAATAGGCTGTTGTAGAAACAGTGCTGTTCTATCCAGGAAATACCACATTTTTGCCCGGTCATTGCAATATTCAAGGCTTTTAAAAAGTTGGGTATACAGCCTTGTACAGTACGGATATGGTGTCAAGTTTATGATATTCTGCCTGTAGAACTCCTGAACTATGTTCGCAAACCACTAGTGGTAATCAGCAAACCACAGGCTGAAGCACTGTTCCAGTGGATATTTAGTTGAATGCTACAAAAATGGCAGCTGCTACTGCTCTCTACTGACAGTATTACTAACTTTATTGAGCTGCAGCGTGTGACAGAACGAAGTTGTCTCCATTTGCCATTAACAAAGTGAACCCCCAGCCTTGAATATTTCAACGAAAACGTTAGAGCGCATGCGCGATCTGTGCCAACTGAAAATTGTCTCCACAACAGCGAAACAGTACACTGATGTGGCCAACAAATGGAGTTCAATGCTTTCCCTAGCTGTCATGAGTTATCATAGAGTGGAGAATGCCACATTTTTATATATATATATATAAAATTCTTTCACTGCATTTATTTTTAATTTACTTATTCTTGATTAGAGGTGGTGACAGGTCACAGTGTCACTACGTCTAGAGCCGCCACTGTATACTCCCATGATTTTCTTCACCCTCCCATTGACTCCCATCCCAGTTTTTTTTAAAAATCATATCAGGTACTGGTTGTGTTCTATGGTAAGTTCCAGAGATAAATCTAATACCTGTTCTTTGCAATCCATCCAACTTCTGTGTTTGGGCCCCACACTACACCACCATATTCAAGCAATAGTCTGATCATAGTTTCGTAATCTAATTCACTCATTTCTTGGGTACATCCCCACATCATTCTCTCCAAAAAATGAAAGATTTCGAAACCTTCTCCTATTGCCTCTCCAATGTGTCCTACCAGTTGAGTTTACTATCAAATGTTATGCCAATATATTTACATTTCATGTCTTCAAGAAGAAATTCATTCCCCGCCCTATAATTATAAACAACCTATAGTTTTTATTTAATTATTTTTATCTGTGCACCAAAGCTGACTTTTTTATATTTATTCATATCCCATGTTGACCTACCCAGGTAGATATCTCGTCCAGGTCACCCTGAAGCTTGTCAAGGTCTTTACCTCATTAGATCCTATTAAATAATATTATGTTATCTGTAAACAGCCTAGCCATAAACTGTAGAAGCGTTTGTTATAAACAACCAGAACTTTTAACTGTCGAGATTCTCTTGAATTCCTCCTACATGCTGGCGTTATATGTGTTTGGGCTGCTCATAACTGTATTTCGTATTCTGGGTCTTCCTCCACCAGCCTAAAAAACCTACCAGTGCATTCCACACGGTGCCTGCCACCCGTGTAGCCAATTATCGTGTGTAATGCACACCTGACCTATTTAGGGGAACCCTACAAGACTTGACCCTATGGCGAATATCGAGAAATCTGTAGCCAATAACATGACAAAGACGTTGTAATCTCTGATTTAGCCTCTCAATATGACTCTGAACCAGAGGTTCACAATCAACTATGTCTGTGATGCTACAGCTGGTTAGTTCTGTCGAAATCTTGTGGCCACTGGCCACAGAATTCTCTCTTTCAGCCAGAAGGAAAAGAGGATAACCCCTGAATCAAGTTGGACAACATTATTGGTACCAGGGCCGGCGTTTCGTGTTAGGCCCGGGTGGGTAGTCAGGCACGAAAAGAGGGGGGGCGGGTAGTTCCCTGAAAAATCTTACTTAAAATAATAATAGTGATAACAATGGAATCAAATTCTTAAGGGAAATTTATAGGAGAAAAACTAGAAAATGAATTTAAAAATTCATCATATAATTTATTCATTAATATATTTAATAATTATATTTTAGCTATGTACAAAACATTGATATTTTTTAAAATTTACTATTAATCAGTATCAATTGCGCAGTGCAAAAATTGTAATGCGCTTCTCGGGGTTTCCAGATTTGGGTTTTCATTGGTTTCCCCAAATCACTCCAGGCGAATGCCAGGATGCTTCCTTCAAACTAAAAAAAAAAACGACGTGGCCGTATTCCTTCCCGTTTCTTGTCCCCAGTCCCATCCCGCCTCTAATGACCTTCGCCGTCGACGAGGTGTAAGGCCCTAAGTAAAAACAAAATGTAATGCGCTTTGCTTCTTTGGAAATGAAACTATTCAATAATTTTTCCAAATCTAGTTCTTCAGTAAGGTTGCTACATACATGTAAAATAGCAATGTTATTTAATAGATCTTGCAACATTGTCGATCCTATGTAACTCTTGAGTCGGCGTAAGACCGAAAAACTTCGTTCATTTGAACAGGACGACCCAAGAATTGTGATGAGTAGTACAAACTCTGGTATGAGTCCTCTAGTCCATTTGTACCTCTGTAAAAAATCTACAACCACTCTTAAATTTTTTGCCTCCTCATCTTGCCTTTTCAAAAGTTGCAAAAACATGTCTCCATCACTGAGCAATCTTTCTTGGTCAAAATCATGATTGTAGAAATTTATAATTTTTGCTACATTTGTGGGCTGTCCCAAAGCGAATTGTTCTAACGATTTGAAGAAGTGGGTGGAAACGTTGTCGAATCGACTCTTTAACTGGTCATAAAAATAAGATTTGCGGAGAAAATCTTGAGGTGTTTCGAATCGGAGATTTTCACTCTTACCTTGATCGAAATTTTGCGTTGATGTGGGATTTGAGGTTCGCTGGTTTCAAAGTTAGTATCTGACTGCACACTTTCCCCCAAAATTTCTTCGAATTTTGACTCTCGAGCACAGTACAAAACATCAGTGATTTCTTCTATCTTCGCATACGATTTAATAACAGATAGATTAGATTTCTGTAGATCTGCATTCAAAATTTCCACGCGATCAAAAATTTCTATCATCATTGTTAAATATAAAACACACGCAAATGATTCCATGTCGGAGTAAAATCCAGAAGCCTTAGCAGCGACAGCGTTGTCTACTTCTCTGGTACAGAATGTTCGTACAAAAATTGAAGAATAAATATGTTTATATATACAAAACCAAAAAAAATTGATTTAAGCTTATAATTTTTTATAAATACCTTGTCGGACAATAGGCTGCAAGAGAAGGCAAATCATCATTAGTTTCTTTTTGTATTCCAATTTGTAGTTTCTTAAACTGTCCAAGCCGTTTCGGCGAGTCTCTCACGACGTTTATCAAATCTTTTACTGTTCCAATAAATTTTCTCGCTATTATAATTTTCTCAATTCAATCTTATTCTAAAAGATTGAGGTTATGAGCATTACAGTGCACAAATAATGCTCGAGGCTCTTCTTTGCCTATTCGTGACTGTAATCCCGTTATTTTTCCAGAAACGTTAGAATCTCCATCGCAGCGCTGACCCCTGAGTTTTAAGAGTTCTCACTTGTGCTTGGCGAAAATTTTAGTGACCAAAACAAATAAGGCTTATTAAGTTGAGGCCATGGATTATCTTTCGTCCAGTTTTTAAAAATAAATGGTACTTGAGAACTACTCGAAGTAATTTCTAGGGGAAAAAATGAATTCATACGAGGAGCAGTCAAAAACTTCCCGGAATTTCATTGTAACTCTTTATTAACAAGAGATAAGTACACATTTAACTAATCTCATTTAAAGAAGGCTCCTTCCGAACACACACACTTGCTCCCCCACTTCTGCCATTGCAACAACGATGAAAATCCTGTTTTGGTATCTTCCAAAGTTCAGCTGTCGCTTTGGTTTAGATGTGTTCTACGTTGGCAAAACGGTTGCCTTTGAGGCCCATTTTCATCTTAGGAAAGAGCCAGAAATCCGATGGCGCTAAATCCGGTGAGTAGGGAGGCTGGAGGAGGACTGGAATGTTCTTTTCTGCAAGCCATGTCTGCACAACAATCGATGTGTGGGAGGCAGCATTGTCGTGATGCAGTAACCATCCTCCTTTCCATTTGCACGGACGCCATCGGATTCTAGTGTTAGGTCAAGTGACAAATATATTAGCGGAAAATGGATACCACGAGAAAAAAAAAATCGTAAATCAGGAAAAACGAAAGTAACACTGCTACGTTTGTTTATTAGTCCATGCGCATTATTACAATTTTAAGAACTAATTCAGGCAAAGATATTTTTACTAAATAATTGGTAAAAAAAAAAAAATAACACCTTGTAAATTCATTTAAAAAATAAACCCAACAGTTTTTATTCAACTTCTATATTTAAATATGGAAACTGTACAGAAAAAAAAAAAAACCATTCGTTCACAGCAATAAAGTCATGTTGGTGTCCTTTTAAATAAACTTTCGCAATTTGTCTTACAATTCATAATAGGTTTTATTGGCCAGTCAGGTTTAGTATCCCCCTCACTAAAAATTTAACGGAGAAATCTGTGCAGTTTTGATACCATTCCTCTGAGAGCAGCAGGATCATCTCATCTTCACAAAACTCTCTTAAAACCAAAAACTGCAATGCTCAGTCACTCATTTTTCACAAACTACGCTTTATTATAGCCTAAATGTTTAAATCCGCCATACAAAATAATAGAGAGTGGCAAGAGAAAATATCCAGCAAATAAACCTGAGGACACGTACTCGGACGGCGGACGTGTTGTTTATATGTACAACTTGGTTGCCAATTAAGTTCATTACAAAGTTGGTCGTCTGTGGGCCCCTTAGGTATATGTATTATTATATGATAGTAGCGTGTCTCAAAATGAAACCAAAACTAAGTCCTATTTAGATATTTTTGTACAAAAACTGAATCTGTGGCAAAATGTACATTAGGTAAAAAATAATGTTCTCTGAAAGAACGTACCGCCATTGCTTTAAAAAGCAATATGAAATCCATTCATCCAGAAGAATTTAAAACGTCTGAAAAATTAAATGTAGACCTTAAGTTACATGAAAAAAATTACCAATATCACTCTAGTCAAGTAGTAAAAACAAAAAGGACTGCCATTAAAAGTAGATTCTCTTAAGTGATGGCAAATGAACGATCACAAATATTCTATGTTGTTTCCATTAGTCCCCAGGTTTTTGTCAGCCCCGCCTAGGAGTGTCTAGCGAAAAATTGTTCAGCGAAAGGTTTAATTTGTGTATATGGGGGGGGGGGGGGGAGGGGGAAGGAAAAATTAAAAATGAGAAAAGGCTGCTAAGCGTTTGTTTTTAAAAAATAACTTGCCCCTTTAAGCTTTCGAATATTAATTATAGTAATTAGAAAACTACTACTTCAAAGTCAGTTACTGTTTGATTTGATTATTAAAATAAACATTATTCCACTTGTCATTTTTATTAAATAGAAGTAACTAGACACTAAATCATACTTTCATACAACTTAGGCTTCTGTTTCCGCTTCCGTTACATCTCTAGTACATACACGTGAATATTCATTACATGCGCACGTATTTATGTATAGAGTGAAGAACAAGAATAAGAATTTTACCTTTACTTACTTTCACGATTTTGACTGTCAGCTGACTGAACAAGGTCATCTTTTAAGGTTCCAGTGGATCATTCGTCTAAGGGCGATGCAAATTTATCCTCCACTTTCTGCTGTCTTCTAGCATTATCTAGACTCAATTCGTTTCTCCTGTTCAGCTTCACTACGAATTTATCTATTTGATTTTTTTATTGATTTTTTTTAAAGAATTAGCAGAAACGCCTTCAAAATACACTAATGCAGCTTTCACACACGACTGCTTTGGACGTACACTATTTTCTTGCGTTCACTCACAAGATTGTTTGCTCAGTAGGCGACATCTGGGGTGGCGGTCTCAATTGAAACATCAAAGGGATTTAGCACGTCGCTAATGGTGCTGTGGGCACACAGGCTATTATATACGCATTTTGAAGAATGAAACTACGATGCTTAGCTGCTCTTCTCTCTATTTCTTTCTTTCTCTCAATTCTTTCGCCTATGAACTCTCAAATTCCGGGTGGGTGAAATACCCACCCGGAATTTCCCGGGTGGGTACTGCTACCCACCATACCCACATTATCCGCCGGCCCTGATTGGTACCCACATGTGCCACAATCTGTAGTTGACTACACCTAGCCCGTTCTATGGCATCCAGGATGGCCTGTTCCACATCTCGGATCAGGCAACCCAGCGTACACACCTAATAGGCGTTGGATTTCTTCCGCCATTTCCCTAACATTACAGCTCCCGACTACTAGAATCCCCTTCTGCGATTGCTCAGACCCAGCGGGCTGGGTGGCCGCCAAACCACAAGATGACGATTATGGGACTGAGTCAGCTTCCGACAACATGTCATATCCGTTGGATAGTCGAACAAGTTCAGCTCCCTGACCTTTAAGCATGTTCGACTGCCCCTGTGAAAGGCTTTGAAGTTTAGAAGCCATATGCCGGTCACCGAGAGGCAACCACGGCACAGCCTTCAACCCCTCAGCCTGGGTTGCAGGTACAGTGGTTGATATGGGAGAATATCGAATATCACTTCTGTCATATAACAATTTTCACACTCAGATTTAACATCCTTCACTGCGACCCCTACAAACCTATGTTTTGTAATGTCCAAATGCTTTGAACTTACATATGTATTATATAATAAAATTGCAGGAACGAGTTTTTGCAATGTATACTGCTGGTGGTACAGATGACAAAAACTTAACATTTGGAACTTTCGTGTGTCTGTATGTTCGCATATCAAGCAAAAGTTAATGGACGCAATTTAATGAAACTGTACTTATTTGTAGCTTACATCAGCAGTCATCATCTAAGATACTATTCATCCCGATTATATAGATTGCAAACCAAAAATTTCTTAAATTTTTGTCTGGCGGTCCATGCATCACGCAAAAACCAATATGCAGATTTAAACCAATCGGCACAAAATGATGGCTTATTTTGTTCTTCGGGATATGGGATACTTTTTATCTTGTACAATCCTCGATGATAAAGAGATAAAACCGTAAATTTTGATGGTCTGATTACGCAATAAAATTGGACGGATTTTTATTTGCGAAACTACCGTGCGTGGTGAGCGGTAGCGCTCTGGCCTTGCATTTGGGAGAATGCGGGTCCGATTTCCCGTCCTACAATCCAGATTTCGGTTTTCCGAACGACGCGAAGTTTCCTTCAAAAGGCCATGACCGAATCTCTTCCAGTTCTTTATCTGCCTCTATTGACTTCGATGTCGACGAGGCGTAAAGCCATAACGGAGAAAAAATAAAAAGGGCAACTAAACAGCACATAATTATATTTCTTGTCACCGGGTAAAATATACGAGGTGTGTGAGAAAAGTAATGAGGCAGATTCTTTGTTTACCAAAGTTTTTTTTTTCCCAAACAACAACATCATCCCCTTCAAAATAGTTCCCTTGGGTAGCTATTCACCGGCGGAGTCGTTGTTTCCATTGTAGGTAGCAGCGCTGTGAGGTTTTAACTAGTAGGTCTGTTATCTGGTAGGTCACAGTCTTTTGAATGTTCTCTAGAGTTCCAAAACAACGTCCTTTTAAGACATTTTTCAATTACGGAACAAGGAAAAGGTCACAAGGACTTAAATGAGCTGAATAGGGGGGTTGAGGAACAACAGGAATGCCCTTTGAGGTAAAAAATTCACTGATAGAAAAAGCCGTGTGACACGGGGCTTTGAAATGATGAAACATCCACTTGTCTGCAATGTCTGGTCTCACACGAATCACTCTTTTACTGAGCCTTTCAAGGACACCTTTCGTAAAACACTTGGTTGACAGTTTGTCCTGGAGGAACAAATTATTTATGCATAATACCCTGCTGTCAAAAAAGCAAATCAGCATTGTTTTGAGCTTTGATTTGCTCATTCGACCTTTTTTCGGTCGAGGAGATGCACTTTGCCACTTTGTTTCAGGATCGTACTCAAATATCCAGGATTCATCACCTGTGATCACACGACTGAAGAATTTTTGGTCATTGTCAATCCTCCACCGAGCTTGGTGGGTGAGCGGTTAACGTTCTGGCCTCGCATTCGGGAGGACGCCGGTTCGAATCCCCGTCCGGGCAATCAGATTTGGGTTTTCCATGGTTTTCCCAAACCACCCCAGGCGAATGCCGGGATGGTTCCTTAAAAAGGCCATGGCCAAATTCCTTCCCGCTCCTTGTCCCCAGTCCCATCCCTCTTCTAATGACCTCAACGTCAACGAGGCGTAAAGCCATAAGTAAAAAAAGTAAAAAAGTCAATCCTCTCAAGAAGATCAACGCACACATCTATTCGATTGTCCTGTTCAGTTGCAAGGTTTTTTGGCACCATTTTGGCACAAACCTTTCGCATGTCCAAATCGTCAGTCAAATTTGATGTACAGTGAAAGTTTTTAAATTTAAAAATTCACTCATCATCCTTTTTGCTAAACGACAATCTGATCTCACAAGAGCCCTCACACGCTCAAACTTTTCGTCAGTTCTGAAGTTGAAGGTCTCCCTGAGCGAGGTTGATCTTCAACGTGTTCTCGGCCTTCCAAAAATAATTTGTGCCAGCGGAAAACTTGTGCTCTTGATAAGCAATGTTCCCTATAGGCCTGTTTCAACTATTCAAAGGTCACACTCGCGGATTTACCAAGTTTAACACACAACTTGATTGCACAACGTTGCTCTAAATTCCGATGCTCCATTTTCGTAAAACACAACTGATCGCGCTGTGAAAAATAATGTGTTGGCTGAACGGAGTTGAAACTCGGACTGAACATGTGGAACGGATGAACAAACCGCTCTAGCAGAAACCGGTGGACGCAGAGTTGCCAGATCACTCGCAGTGTTACCAATCTCATTACTTTTCTCACACATCCTGTATGATACTTTCATCCAGTTATTAACACAGTTCCCAATGGTACAATAGTCAAAGCTGTAAATTTTAAAATCTTTGTCAATATGTGCATGCATATTCCAAAAACCAATAAACGCTTTTCAATGAAAATTCGCAGTGTTGGGTTATGTCATCAATTAGCATTCAGGAAACATTAATCTAAATCAATAACATAGTTCTCGTTGATACATGGGTAAAACAATAAATATTTTGTATTTTTATCTGTGTGTGTTCGCCTGAAACAAATGCATGATTTTTAGAGAAGCTACACACATTTAAAGTAAGTAAGATCAGTTAACATGTAGAATAGTTTTTACACTATTCGTCACTTTAATTTTCGTCCCGATCGTCTTACATGTGCTCGCAGTCAAATTTTATATGTCAATGAATATAACAAAGTTAAACGCGTCGTAGTGGGTTGAAGTTAGGGCTGTTGATATTTTTAAAAATATCGGATTTTCGATATATCGATATTTTAAAAAGTATTAATATCGGCTGTCGATATATCGGACAAAAAGTATCGATGTATCGATATATCGATACTTTAATAAATGCAATTTCATTAAACCAAACTTTGTAAAAATTAGGCTGCCCTCTGATAAATAGACGAGTGATTTTGTTATGAATCAAGTTTTCATTTTCGAATGGTTTCTCTTGGTGATGATGATTCTTGATTTTTTTATAATTGACCATTATGTGTGTCATACTTTTTATAAAAATTAATAAAATTTATAAAACTCGAGAGAGGTTCGAGGAAAATCTCATTTTGTGTATTTTTAAGATTGAGGCATTTATTTATGTAGAAGTTTAGCTATCATAGAATGCTTTATGGCCAAGTTACATAACTTTTTTTCATAAGATTTTTTTGTGGTATTTCATTTAGTTTTGTATATTAATAGCTTATTATGAGTTGTCCTACTTTTGTTGCTCTAAATTAGCAACTATTTGTTATTTACACTTCCCACTATTCCTGCTAACACACTGGACTTCCCTATACAATGCGCACGATCATTTAAAACAATGATCTCGCGTTCCATTCGTGCTGGGCGAGGGGTGCCTTGCCTTCACTGTTTTCATCAAGTGAGGAGACTAGTTACCTATAACTTCCAAATTAATTATAGTAAAGTTGTAAGATTTACTTAAGCTTGCTGATCTTTATGTATACCAGAAATTTTCTGGACATAGTTACATTCAGAGCAAACGAAAAATAATAACATATTGAAAAAAATATCGAAGCCGATATCCAGATTTCAGTATCGAAATATCGATATATCGTCCTAAAAAATATCACTCATAAATATCGATATTTTCAGAAAATAATATTGATATATCGATATATTTTCAACAGTCCTAGTAGAAGTCCAAGAAAAAAACCTTGTTCTCTCCTGGAATCCATAGACATTTATCGAGCCTGCTGGAATTATCTTTTATTGATCGTTTTTTAAACTGTAAAAAAATCGTTTAGAGTGGTAAAAATAACGATAAATTCTGTACCGGTACGTATTCTTTACTAAGCCAATCGGTACTCGTTACTTTTAATACAATCGAGCACTAGCATCAAGCATAAAATAACGAGAAATTCTGTACCGGTACGTATTCTTTACTAAGCCAATCAGTACTCGTTATTTCTGATACAATCGAGCACTAGCATCAAGCATTGTATCTAATCTCGACGCATACGGGATGACTTCGTTCGTACTTTGTTAAGTTTAAGTGAATTGTTCATTTAGTAAAGTAAGTTTAGGTAAATTGTTCGTTTGATTAAACTTAGAGTGACTATCACATGGTTCTTACGGAAACCTACTGAATGTACGCTTGATTTTCTGCACTGAACATTATATTCGTAAGACTAATACCTAATATCACAATCGCAGCACACTTAAATCAAGTAATTTCGAAACAAACAGCTGCTCATTCAATTGCTGGGCGAACAGTTCCAGCTCTCGCATGATGCATGCTTAGAGAGGTAGGACAAGGTGTTCCTCAGGGATCTATTCTTGGCCCCCTACTGTTCATTCTATATATCAATGACCTATCACCTATTATGGAAAACGGTAACTCCAAATGCTACACCTATGCTGATGATCTATGTGTAAAAGTCTCCACTACAACTTCGAATGACAAAGCTTTCTCATCAAAGTAGATCTACTTATTGACTGGTGTAATGCCAACAAACTATCTCTTAACGTAGAAGAAACACACCACCTTGATGTATCCTCAAAAAGCAACTCTACCTGCAATTCTGTCAAATTCCTGGGAATAATTATTCAATCAAATTTAAAATGGCAGAGGCATATTGAATTGATTTCGAATAAAGTCGCTAAAGGAATTTTCATGATTAGGAGATTTTAAGGTACAGTGACAACAGATGTATTACTCTCTATTTATTATGGCTATGTCCACTCCTACCTATCGTATGGAACTGTCATTTTGGGGAAATAGTCCCTACTCACAGTGTCTCTTTGTCTTACAAAAAAAAAGCAGTTCACCTGATATGTGGAGCATTACCCAGAACGCACTGCAAGGAATTATTCTTAAAGCTAGGAATTATGACATTACCGGGTTTATATATATATCAAAGTTTACTTTTTGTAAAGAAAAATCAACACCTCTTTAAAAGACATATTGAGGTACATGATCATAACACTAGAAATAAGCACAATATAAGAATTGAATACTGTTCACTTAGCATAACTAAATATAGTTTTAAGTCAATGGGAATCAGATTCTTCAACCATCTACCTAAGAATCTGAGAATGATGACACTAAATAAAATTAAAAAAAGCACTAAAGATCTTATAACTGCAATATGTCCTTATAAAAAAGAAGAATTATTTGATGTAATATATATTTAGTTACATTATTGATCTTATATTATCAGTTGAATTAACGTGTATATATAATTATAGTATGTATATGACGAAGTCTATTTCAATATTGTATTGACAAATGGGGAATAAAATGATAAGATACTCTTACGTCGTGACATCTATACGACAAATGCGAGTAACGAAATATGCGAGTAACGGAATGAATTTGTGAATATCGTTGCGGTACTTCGAGTCAGGCGATGTATTAATTACTCAATAACGGTTTGCTACAGCTCTACAATCGTCGTGTCTGCTTGGGAATAGGTCTAACCTTTCAAAATGTTCGAAAGATTCCAAGAGATTGCCTTAAGTTCGCTCACAAGAAATGGAAATGGTCCGTGAGGCTCAACTAACTTCTAACCATGAGCATAACAAATCACGGAAACGTCCATACAGCGTGATATGGATTTATAGTAGATTATTATGTTCACTTTGATCCCATGTGACATCAGCCTCGGGGATGTGAAACAGTACATACAATTAGTAACAAATCAATACTATTACTAATGATGACCGGTTAGTACCTTAATAAATTTACACTGTGAACTACAAACACATTTTATCCGATCTTAGTTACTATTTCCAGATAATACAATTGCTGCATTTGTAAACAGTTTCAATACATAGAAAAAATATACATCATTTTAATAATTGTGAACAACTTTGTTTAATATCGATCGCGATCACCACAAAAAGTCCAGCGCCAACAGGGAAAAACAACTGAGAAATGCTTTGGTCCACCTGGCTCTGCTAGATGATTAATAGTCGCAGACATTAAAATTATTTATAGGTTTGTACAAACATTTAAGTATTTCGGTGTAAGGTCAACCACGGACCGTCACGAAGAGTCTAGAATCACGAGGTAGGTGGTAAACAATGTAAACACGCATGACCGAACTCAAGCTAACTTGCCACCAGAGGTAACTGAGGAATTTCTGCACAAACATCAAAAGCTTCTACACACAAGGAAAAAATCTTTGATTGACCATGATGTTCGGATTGATCAAAACATCGATGTGCGTGACTAAAGCAACGAATCAAGACTTTTTTTAAAAGTAAAAGACTAGTATTGGAGCATCCATAAATTACGTGGCTCCGTCAGGTGGGGGGGGGGGAGAAGTGTTTGACAGAAAGCTACGCTGGGCTCTGTGAAAGAGGAGGGCAGTCCGAGCCAGTCTGCGTAGCTTTTCATCCATTTTATTTGTGACAGTTAAAATATAGTACAGAATACACTACAGCGGGTGAATATTTATATCCGTCATGTAATTATCTCTGTATATTAGATACCTTATTTACTGGCAGTGCCGCTCGTGCGTGTGACTTGTAGTCATATTGTTGGGGTCGCACGGGACAGGCGCATTTGAATTAGTCGACACGCCACGGCGCATCACGAGCCATCACGAACATTAGGCTTGCGATACCTAGACTCAAACCGCTAACAGGTATCATACGGATTTTCCACGCCAGTGAAATTTGTTGTTGTCTTTGAAAAGACGCTGTTTTGATTCGGATTGGCAGAGTGTCACCGCACAGCTCGTTGATAAAATAATTCTAATTTTGTTCTGTCAAGTGAATTTTAATGCATCTTTAATCATAGTGCTGAAGTATTATTTCGAGTTCAAAGTGTGATCGGAAATGGCGATGTTCAATGAACTCTGCCAGATTATTGGAAATGTTTTTCACTATCCAAAACAGCGTCAATGAACTTTAAGAAATCTTTTAAGCAGGACATAGAATCATTACCTGGTGATGCAGAGAGAAATGTGACAGAACTGCAGCAATAGAACAATAATTGTTGATGCAGCCTTTGTTAGTGGTATTTTTCTTAACGCGGCAGGTATAATTTGTTTTGTTTTTATTCATTAATAAGCAAAAGTGAATGAGATGAGGGTAGTGGTAGGTAGATTAGGAAGATTATGATATCTGATAATTCATAATTTGCAGGGGCTAGTATTAATATTTAATTCAGAATATTTACAATTATAGAAAAGTATATAAAACAAATATCGGTTGTGTTCGTTATATACGCAATGATTTTAATGATGATAGTCCGGTGATAGAAAACAGAACAAAACGTTTTCTGGAATTAATAGGGAAGAAAGCTACGTAACTCACGGGGGAGTGGGAAGGGGGGGGGGTGAAGGCAAAAGCAACGTCAGGCTAAATGTAGGGGAGGGGCTCGAAATGGAGCCACTACTGTATGGACGCTCACTAAGGAGAGCTCGGCTATCAAGAGAAACTTGGTTTGAATACTCGTTCCTCGGGACTCAGGGAGATCTCATCTGAAGTTGAGAACCTCTGCTGTGAACTTCAATACAGTGATTTCTAGTGCGATTATCGAGTGAGACACTGCGACGTAAGACATTTTGTCTTACTCATGCACCGTGACTTGACCGTCTCTTGTACTCCAAGGGACACTGCACGTGTCCCGCTAACCAGCTGATTGCCTAAGTAAAGGCGCCCACACACGCTACGGCACACCGGAGAGGTTTACCTGTGCAGGTTGACCGGAGCGTGTGTGCCACAAACCTGCACAGGTATGCGGACCTGTACAGGTAACCGGAGAAAGATGAAAAATCAATTCTTTCTACCTGCACCAGACTACAGACCTCAGCGTGTGTGGGATATTGCGGTAGACCTGTACAGGTTTCAGTCTCATTTATAGCTTTGTGGAAGAGAGACCGGGTTGTGTGCAGTGCCGTAACAGTTTTTCTTCTTCGATTAGCTTCAGAGTAGAAACATACGCTACGTGAAATCGTAAGCTTGATAAATTTATAGAAAAAATTTAATGACATTTTTAAATCAGAACCTTCTCCGTGGTGTGTTAAGAGCAAAAAATGCCATGATCGCCTCAAGAAAGAAGCCACCTATGCGATATTGCTGCAAAAACTAAAAGAGTGTGAATCTGGTGCTAACAAACAAAGTGATTTAAAAATAAATAATCTAAGAAGTAACGTTTGTAAAGAGATAATAAAATGAAACCTGATTGAAGTCTGGAGCGCCGGAAGATGCAATTTGTAACATGTAAGCTTGAGGCGATATTATTGTAGAAAACTTCATGCACTCTTGCGATCTCGCTGATGGAAGAAAGTCTTTCGTTTGAAGATTCTCATTATAGTATCGTTTTTGGGAATTAATGGAGTAACCATTGAAAGCAATTTTAGATAAACCTATTCATCCATACGGAAGTAATTACTGTAATATTTAATCTCTATCCTTAATTAGTTCAACAAATTAATATGAGCATACTGTTTTCTTTTTGACAACCACTTTTTACGCGAATTTTCACGTTTTTTCTTTGCTGTTTACATTTCAAAGTTATTAAAGTGAATCCATGGTTATACTGTTTACACGGGGGTCCGTCTGTGCTCCGGTTTACCTGTACGTTTTACCGTTACGTGTGCGGGCTCCGTCGGTGCTCAGGTCTACCTGCACAGGTAAACCTTTCCGGTGTACCGTAGCGTGTGAAGCGCCCCACATCTTGCCATGTTGCTGCATACAAGTATCAACTCCTTGGGTGGTTCACGGAATCTCGCTCTTTGCTAATGGTCCCATGTTAGCTGATGGAGCCACGGCTGCTCCCGACACACAACTCAAGACATCAAACGGTAACTTCAGTGATAAACAGGCTGTCTAAACCACATATGAGTTTCCACCTTAATGAAAAATTCTACGCTTATTAATTACCTGTGAAATAAACTTTTATAAATGTGCCTTTTAGACGGGGCAATTCAGTTCATCTGTCAATTTGCCGGTTATTTAAATCGTAATATCTCACTGCCAAATAAAGCGATTCTCAATACCAATCTCAGTGTTGCAATAAATAATGTTAACTGTCCTTTGTCATCAGTCAAATCAACCACGAAACGATGCGGCCTCTTAGTTTTCTGAGTCCAGATAGAGCTTCAGCAGAAGAACAGTCGGGTAACTCTATACCAACCCTGCGTATATCTTCGTCCCATCGTTCTGGTGGTTTTTCATTTGGTATCTGATGATCTCTTGTATTACACCACTCCAACATCGTTTGTCTCCATCTTTCATATTTCCTCCGAGTAATACAGGGTGTTATAAAAAAGTATAAGGTATTTTAGGAGGTGATAGTATGTATGAAAATCAGACAAAAATGTCCAATAAACATAGGGTCGCAAGCGCATACCATCGGAAATATTAACAGGTCCGCAATTTGACTCCGGTCCACAGCAATGCATGCCTCGGCCCACTGACGTAAGGAATCACCCACTCTTTGACCCTGTCTTGGTTGGTCCTGTACGTCTGCAATGCATGCCATCACGTACAGAACCTGCCAACACTGTTTCAAAGAGTGATTCCTTTCGCCATATGGCTGAGGCATACATTGCTGTGAACAGGAGTCAAATTGCGGACCTGTTAATATCCCCTAAATATTTTAATTTTTTTTTTTTTTAACTCCCTATATAGCCGGCCCACTGTCACTGCAAAGTGGCCGTCTTCTCCAAGTTGTCTGGGTCTTTCGTAAATGATCTGACATCAGTTGATCTGTTTTCGTCTTTTCTAGTGAAACCAAATACCATATTGGCCTTTCCATAGCTCTTTGGGTTATGTAATGTTACTTGAGCTTGTTATGGCTTTAATTGTGAAGTTTCGAGTCATTGTGATCTTTTAGCGAGTGGCGCAATGTTTACTTAGATAGTGAGGGGTAAATTGTTACACCAGTGGTTTTAGTCGAAAAATAGCACTCCGTAGATACGTCAGAAACTTGAGAGAGTGCGTAAATAGTAACTGAGGGCTCATAATATTATCTGGAGACCCACCGTTTAAGTTCAATGTCTGGAAGTACCAAGAAGGAAGATACATGCACGATCAAAAAGGACGATGAATCGGGCTGATTTAGATAAGTTAGAGAAGATAAGGGGACGTGTTAAGAATGCGATGCGTGAGGCCTTTAATAACTTTCGTGAAAATTTACTCTCTAAGAGCCTCACTGAAAACCCTAAGAAATTTTGGTCGTATGTAAAAAAAGTTAGTTGTAGTGGGAACAATAAGCCAGTTCTAATAAAAGACGGACTGGAAGTTGAAGACAGCCGCGACAAGGCTACCGTATTTAAGACCGAATTCAAAAATTCATTCACGCGAGAAAACATGCCCACTTTACCACATCGTGTGGAATTAGAAATGGATCCGATAGAAATTGATAGCGTAGGAATTGTAAAGCAATTAAAACTCCTGAAGTGGGGTAAAGCGCCGGGTCCCGATGGTATACCGGTAAGAGTATTTTCTGAATACGCGGAGGATATTGAACCATTTCTGTCAGTTATATTCCGTAAATCACTAGAAGAGAGAAAAGTACCTTCTAGCTGGAAAATAGCCCAGGTAGTTCCCGTTTTTAAGAAAGGAGATCGGAGTGATCCTAGGAATTATCGACCCATATCTCTAACATCCGTCTGCAGCAGAATTCTGGAACATGTCATATGCTCGAACATAATGAAGTTTCTAGACGAGAATGAGTTACTTATACCATGTCAACACGGATTTCGGAAGAAAAGATCGTGTGAAACACAATTGGCCCTATTTTCCCACGACATAATGAAAGTTATCGATGCAGGCTCGCAAGTTGATGCAGTTTTTTTGGATTTTCAGAAAGCTTTTGATTCTGTGCCACATAACCGACTTTTAGCGAAGATTCGAGCTTACGGTATTTCGGCTCAGATTTGCGAGTGGATACGTGATTTTCTAACTGGTCGATCACAGTATGTCGTTGTTGACGGGGAAGCCTCTTCTAAGATAAATGTTACTTCGGGCGTTCCTCAAGGAAGTGTAATAGGTTCACTTCTTTTCTTAATATTTATAAACGATCTAGGTGACAACGTCAAATGCTGGTTGCGATTGTTTGCCGACGATGCGGTTATCTATAGGGAAATAAGGTGCTCCGACGATTGCTTAGAAATTCAGCGTGATTTGGATGCTATTTTCGATTGGTGCCGTAAATGGCAGCATACACTTAATTGCAAAAAGTGCAAGTCAATGCGGATAAGTAACAAGAAAAATCAGTTTGTTGACGAGTACAAAATAAACAATTCAGCTGTTGACACGGTTGATTCCGTGAAGTATCTGGGGGTGATAGTACAAAGCAACATGAAATGGGACATGCACATAACTTCCGTCGTAGGCAAGGCTAATTCTAAATTACGATTCATAGGTCGTATTTTGAGGAATTGTAATGCTCAAACAAAGGAGATAGCGTATAAAACACTAGTGCGTCCGCATCTGGATTACTGTTGTGGGGTTTGGGATCCGTATCGCAAGGTTCTGATTTATTTTTATTTATTTATTTATCAATCTTGTTCCATGGATCCCTGCTGAGGAAGTACCTCTGGGATGTGAAACATGTCATTGTTGATACATATACACATAATATGAGTCAAATCATAGTAAATATATATATATATATACATATTTTACAAATACAAGAAATAATAATAAACATACATTTTTGCAACTGAGTTTTGCAAACGTCATAATGAGTACAATTAATTATTTTCTTCAAATTCTTGAATGGAGTAGAAGGAGTTGCCAATAAGATAATCTCTAAGTTTTTGTTTGAATACATCTTTATTATCTGAAAGCTGTTTTATACGATTAGGTAGTATATTAAACAGATGTATCCCAGAATAATTAACTCCTCTTTGTACTAATGACAGAGATGTTTGTGTTTTATGCAAGTTATTTCTGTTTCTTGTATTGAAACTGTGTACCTGTGAATTAGGTGTAAACAGGTTAAAATTTTCTATTACAAAGCTCATGAGAGAATATATATACTGAGAATACATTGTAAGAATATTGAGTTTTTTTAAAGAGTTGTCTGCAAGAAGTTCTTGGTTTTACCCTACACAGAAACCTAATAGCTCTTTTCTGTGCTATGAAAACTTTTTTACTTTGTGAAGAGTTTCCCCAAAAAATTATGCCATATGACATTACTGAATGAAAATATGAGGAGTACACCTGTTTCATTAATTCTAGATCTGCTGTTAGAGAAAGTGTTCGTATTGCGAAGGTGGCACTACTTAACTTTGTCAGTAGTGTAGTGATATGATCATGCCAACAGAGTTTCTGATCTATTTTAATACCAAGAAATTTTATACTCTCTGTTTCTAAGATTGTGTTGTTTTTATAGTGTATACATATATCTGGCTGTGCATAGTTTTTTGTTTTAAACCTAATATAATGTGTTTTTTCAAAATTTAATTTTAATGAATTTGCCTTAAACCAATTTGCTACTACTCTAAGTACTTCATTTACATTAAATTCTATAGTACTGTTGGTGTTTTACGCACAGTCAGGTTAGTGTCATCTGCAAATAAAACACTCTTAACTATGTCGGATAAATTTCCAGGAAGGTCATTGATGTATAACAGAAAGGGGAGGGGACCTAAGACAGAGCCTTGTGGAATTCCATGTTTTATTTTCTCCCAGTCTGATGAAGCATCTCTACTTATTTTAGAATAAAAAATTGAAACTTTTTGCATTCGGCTTTCAATGTATTATTTAAACCATTTACCTGCGGTCCCTAAAATACCATAGTATTCCATTTTTTCAAAAGTAATTCATGATTTACACAGTCAAATGCTTTTGCAAGATCACAAAATATTCCTACAGGATTCATTTTATTATTCAGTTCCTCAAATGTGTTATTTAAAAATGAATATATAGCCATTTCTATGGATGATCCTTTTTTGAACCCAAATTGTGAATTAGTGAGGATATTATAGTGTGTAACATGTTTTATTACTCTACTATACATGACTTTTTCAAAAACCTTTGAGAATGTTGAAAGTGAATGTTGAGAGGGTGCAGAGGAGAGCCGCTAGGTTCGTGACTTGTTGTTACAGCCCTTATGAAAGCGTCACAGAATTGATACATAGATTGGGCTGGGATAGTTTGGAAGACAGAAGACGTAGCTTGCGTTCGAATTTATTGGAGAATATGCGAAAAAATTTAAATTTCGAGTGCAATGAAATACTTCTTCCGCCAACCTATTTAGGTCGCAATGACCGGAGGGATAAGATTAGAGAAATAAGATGCCGTACTGATACTTATATGTATTCCTTCTTTCCTCGCACTATTCGGGGTTGGAATGGGCGGGTTTAGGATTGGTGCTTAGCACCCTCTGCCACCCACAATGTTTGTGATTTGCAGAGTATGAATGTAGATGTAGACGTTTAGTGTATTGTGGACGATCAATATAAATTCAGAAGTATTTAGAACGTATTCTGCCAAGCTTAATTGCTAGAGAATGCGACGGTAGTAGTTCCGTACAGAGTGTGGTGGGAGAGCGGTAATACCCTGGCCTCTCGTTCGGGAGAACGTCGTTCGAATCCCCGTCCGGGCATCCAGATTTGGGTTTTCCATGTTTTCCCCAAATCATTCAAGGCGAATGCCGGGATGCTTCCTTCAATAGGCCATGGTGAATTACTTCCCGTTCTTTGGCTCCAGTCCTTCCTCGCCTCTAATGACGTCGACGAGGCGTAAAGCCATAAGAAAGAAAATTAGTTCTATGTGTAGTTGTTGCGCAACTCGTATGAAACTATTGAGAAAGACCTGTATAGGGCTTGAATATTTATGTGAATACCTATAGGGAACTTTTAAAGCGGTTCACAGATATTTTTGAACCTTATGGTTGAAAAATCAAATGATCGAAAATTTTTCGAAATATTGTAACGTACATTGATTATTTAATCGTGTGGTGGCATCTTCTGATTAGCTTAATTCAGTTTAGATATCGGCCATTGCGTAAAAGAAAGGACAGTTAATTATAAGAGCTTCGGACTATGTAGTTTCTTAATGTCTCTGTTGTATGCAACTGCTGACCGTGTGATACTACTCCTGTAGTTACACCATTATCTGTAAGCATTAAGTGGACTTGCAGATTTAATACAGGGGAACACTGTTACAAGGCACAGCTTTGGAACAGTAAGGAATGTTACAGCTGTTCTAACTTTTCTCTTTGTAAATTCATAGAGAGTCCAGTTTTACAGTCATAAGTACGCACGAGAAGAATACATTGGTCACAAACGTTTTTCTTTGGGTTTGTGGGTATATTTAATTTTACTACAATGGAAAGCTTCTCAATAGCTTTCCATCAAAGTCTGATACGATGGAAAATTTACAAGTTGGCCGAAAAAATTGCACTGGTTAATATTTTCTAAAGATAAATTATTAACGTTACATTCCCTGTTGTAATACATTTGCTAGGCGTAACTTATTCTTAAGAAAGATTCAAGATATTGTCAACTGTTTTACATTCAGAAACAAATTGCTAACCAAGGTTTGGAGTCAACGTCATTGGCCGAGAGTACAGTGTTATATACAAATCTCAAGTTATCACGTCTCATGCCATTGATTCCAATTCCTATTTCATCCATTCTAACTTTTACATTGCCATCACTATGGCAGCTGAAAATAACTTCGGAGAGTAGGATCACCTTGCTTAATCCGTCTTTCGATGAGGAAGTCAGTAGATGGTCTACTGACGCTGGCAAAACTGAGGAGGAGTTATAGATGTTATGGAGTGCTCTGATATAGGCGGTAATCACCAAGCTCAGATAAGTTTTACAGCCTTGTGACTTACTGAATCAAATGTTTTTTTCGGAATCCACAAAAGCTGCAAATAGAGGCAGCTGGTACTAGACTGATTGGCCAATTAGTTCTCGTAGGGGAAGAATATGGTCGACTGTGCCAAAGTCGCTGTGGAATATTGCTTGCTCAATGGCATCATTTTTAGTTTATTTTACCTTGAATTTACCATCTCAATTTTTAGATATTCCATTATTGATTATGATACAATCCAGCCAAGTTGAAAATTTCACTTTGGTATCCCTAATCGACATACAAGTCCCACTTTTAGCAAAGAAACCAAGAAATAACCGGGTAATACGCTCCCCCCTCCAAAATAAAGTATAAACTAGCTTCAACACTGTTGTCCTTTGGCATGTGTGGAGAGGTCTCAAATAATCCAGGTGTTTACACAGAATCTAGCTTTTAAGAATTACGATCGAGCTTGATGAACGAACAGTAGTGTTGATATCCCGGTTCAGTAGTATTTCGGGCTCAATTCCTGGTTCGACTATTGACATTTTGGTTTGTCGAAATCCTGGGATTATATCTTCATAGGGACATTTGTAAAAAAGAAAGCAATTATGTACCGTCATTTGAACCCTGTCAAAGTACCGGAGGATAAATTTTTTTCCGTCAATCTCAGTCGAATCAGGTAGACTTGGGTTGAACATGAAGGACGAATTTGAAGTGTTCCCTATGTTAGGAAAGCGACTTCTCGACCATACTGTGGCCGTTCATTACCAGTTATTAATTTGCAACTAATATTAAGCATAAAAACAAATCAGGTGGGCGCCAGAGATTGGAGTGTACCCTATTCTGAGGGAAGCGACATCCAGATCTCAAAGTATTGTTACTTAAACATGAATTATTGATCAACTAAAATTATTAATAAAGTCAAATGACACATTACATGATTGGATGGGATCTATTGAAAACAAGGTTCACAATCTGACTTTACGATTTACTTTAATTGTTTGCTTGACAAGATTTTACAAAGATTAATTTTCTTTCTGCAACACAAGGGTACATAACTTTCTCGGTGGAGCAAGAGAGTCTGTCTCGGGGCGATAACTAGGGTAAAACAACGACGATGATGCAAAAGTTCCCTCTTTCTGAATGGTGGTTACCGTGCAGGCGAATCTACGTTGTGCAGTCGGTGGGTTGACCTGCTCTCCATCACGGCCGGCTGCCGCACTGCTGTCCCCAGGAGTCAGCTGTTCGGTCGATCCACACCTCTCCGTTGGTAGTCAACAAGTCCCCCCTGTCTTCTCGTGCTGCCTCGAAGAAGCGTCGTGTTCCGCCCCCTCTTCATGACGTCTGCCAATCACTGTCTTTGGAGGGAAGCTTTTTCCGTTGGTTGGCTCAGGACATGCAACAAAACCACCCTTTTTTGTAATAAAAATACAAATTGCTCCCATTGGCTGTACTCCTGGCTTCCCCTTACACTTCGTTCTAGGATACCGATTTATTTCTTATTTTGTTTGTTTACTAAAACAGCCCAGGCTCCCACTCCATCTTGAGTCGCAGGCCTTGTCACGAGGCTGCTATGCCATAAGTCACATTTAATGGAAACACTCAGGGGCTGGCGTTCTCCAAACACTAGCAGAACCTCCCCTGGGACCGGGGTCCAACACACACCAGACGAGAAAAGAAACACGCGCACCTCTGTCTCTCGCGGATCATTACAACGAATACTAGAAAGGTTGAGAAATATGGACATATGTAATAACGTTGGTGGTAGACAGCTCTTGACATCCATCTTGTGGTGTTTCAACCCTCAAAATGGACATTTTAATGCAACAATCACTATTTTCTCTGCTAACACCGATAAGGTTGGACCAGAAATGTACAAAGTTAACATGTATGTGTGGGATAGAGGAGTTCTTATCCTTAGTCCAATGATTACAGAAAAAATTATAACTTTTAATTGTACACAGAGTATTCTGGTAATTACAGGAACATCATGGGTGCCATAACTAGTACGTTCTGATACCAGCAAACAAAGAAATACATGAATATAACTGGTGCAAGATCAAAGTGTGGCGGGCAGTACTTGTATTAACGTTATTGTTCTCAGTCAAATATATGCCTCGACAAACTAACACGAAATGTCGGCGAGAGCGTGAGTACTCTCGCAACACGGTACCGCAAGGAACAGTATATTGTGGAGGCCGTCTGCAATTTACCTATGCTAACAGGCACAGGGAGCTTTCTGAGCGGGGCACACGAATCACAGTAGTCATATTAGTTTACATTACTAGCGTGAGGCGTCTGTTGATTCCGGCATCCTGGATCGACCGGGTTTGGAATGCGCGGCGGGCACTTGAAAATCGAAGTTTCCCAGCATTTCAACACAAACGGCCGGACAGGCGCTATAAAACTATCTCTGAACCAACACGAACTCACAGGCGAGTCATCCCGCCCCGGGCGAGGTCGCCTTGTGTGCGACTTGCGAAGCACCTGGTGGCGCAAGCTGCTGGCGGGTCCGCGTCGTCACCCTACGACGGTCGCCCGGCAGGTCCCGTCTCGTGGTCCTGGTCGTGGGGTCCCGGCGAAGGCGAAAGTTCCTCATCGTCACTGAAGTGGACCCCGGCATCAAACATCCGAGACACATGAAATAGCGGCGTGAGTCGTTAGATTATACACCCATTGTCGTCACATTCAAACAGAGAAACGCACGGAGCCTTCGGCGATCCTAATAGGCGGGAGTGTATGTTGCGGGCGGAAGTCTGCTTATACACTAGATTTTCCTTACTATCGCATATCTTAAGGATGCAACCATAATGGCATCCCGAGCCGTGGCCCATGCAAATGTGTCGGAGGGCTACTCAGCACAAGCTACAAGAGAAATGCCAATAAGTCAGCAGCATGAATTTAGGAGAGGTAACTGTAGCGAATTTCAGTCATGAGTAAGTTATTACAGATAAAATGAATAATGATAAAATGACACTGAATTTCTACAAGTCGATTACCGGAATAAACATTAACATGATAGTGAATGACGTTAAAAAGTTCGGTTGAATCAGTGTTGGCTTGAGTGGTGGAGTAATTCATTAGAAGAAGGGGGTATAAGATTAGGCATGAAATGTGAATTCAAGGGAGGTGGAAGTGAGGATTGTCACAGGGTAGTTAGTGTATTAGGACATTCTACACAATGATTCTGTTGCTGTGTTACAGCCAAAAGGCGTCACTTGCGATGGAGCACTCACGCTCTGGTGTTAATATCCTTTAACCCCCTACCTTTCCATGTGATGATTTACGATGCCCTTTACGAATTCCAAATTTAAACTCCATCAGTGTTTTTCGCAGATTGTTCATCAGTTTCTTTGACAATTTATTCCCGTCCCTGACTCCCAAACCTAGCAAAGAAAATTATCTCACTCTTTTTTGCCTGAAATCAGGCGCCAGCTTACGGATATGACCATCTCTTCCTTTCCATGTACTACTTCTAATTATTCTACTATAGTGGCAGTCACGAAATTAGTCCTGTGAAGGTCACGGAGTATCCGAACAGTGTTGCAAATCAGCAAAAGTCAACTTTGAGTAATGAGTGCGAAAAAATTTCTAAAACATAATACATAATGCGGAACAAGGTAATGTGCTTTATAATTCCAAACATTTGTGTTACTGTTTTTAAAAAAATAATAATTTGTTTCCATGAAAATTATAAATCAAAATACTTTTTCACTTCAACCGACAGAAAAAGCAATAAAAACAATAAGAAATAACTCAAAAAAAATTATGCACCTTCCTAAAAGTTAACATACTCATACCGAATACATTCTATTCATTAAATAGGGAAGCATGTGAATAAAAAAAATAAAATGTTACACGAAGCGCTTAGTTGATTCGGCTGTGTAATGTAAAATGTTGTCGCTGACTAACTTCCGTTTTATTTGTTTACGTAAAACTTCCAGCGAGAAAGTTTCTAAGAAAATACTGAAATTAATTCTGGTAGCAGGCAAAGCCTCTTCAGACAACCACTTTTGGATTGTTTCACAGTTTATATTTGCGCGAATGATTGCGCGCAGCACATCTCCAGTGCCGGCTGGTCGGTCGGTTCGTTTACGACTGAGAGACATATTTCCTGTCCTCCACAGAAAACCTATTTTCAGCTTCTGTAAGAATTATTATTGTCATTGTACACAATGGACCATACATGACAAATTTCGCGAGAAATCTTCAAAAGCAAAGACAAAACGAAAATTAATTTATCAAATATAAGGGACCGATTGTACATAGAAATGACTGCCACAAATACCTCCATGTCAGTGTTTGTAATTTACGGAAGTATTTTTTTTTTTTTTTTTTTTTTTTTTTTTTTTTTTTTTTGCGTATTAGTTATTGGTAATATTCCTTAAAATACTTTAAAATATCTGCTACACTGATTTTAATTAGGTTTCCAATGCCCAGGTGGCCTGCAGGTTCGCGAATATTATTTCTGTCTGTTAATAAAGTAATTGCATGATTATGTTCCTGAACATCACCACCATTAACATTACTCGAATAGACCTTAAACTAAGGAAATAAAGCGACCGCGTGTAAAGCTACGCATGGACGACCGGCAAAAGCTAATGTGCCAATGTCGCCGGCCCAACCAAGGGACAGAGAGGGTTGGTGCGGGCAGGGGAGGCAGTGGAGACTACGTGACCTTGGCAGGCCTAATTTCATGACGCCGACTATAGTATCCATCCATCCCCGATAAAAAGACTTGCACAATCCAAACATTTTTAATTACCAGCCTTGCAGGTACTCTTGTTTGTACACCCACCAACTCCTGAATTTGATACCTGAAATGTGGGTCACATACCAGTTCGCAATATTCAAGCAGTGGTCTAATCAAGGTTTTGTAACCAAATTCGCTTACTTCGCTGCTACCTTTCTTCATCATCCGCTCCAAAAAATTAACAATTTTGAAACCTCTTCCTGCTCCTGCCCAGTTGTGTTTACTGTCAAAAATTATGCTGTAATATTTACAGTAAAGATCTTTGTTTGGGTCGATGATATAATGTTTCCTAATAGAATCACATCAAGAGAAGATCGTGTACAGTTGACGTGACATATAGTTTGGGAGGCCGGAATAGAATGAAGAAAAATGCTAAAAAGTATCAGTTTATCAGAAAAATAAAGATTCCATGAATTTATAGGTTGTACAGGGAATAGCTGATTGAAGACATAAAATATTAATTGAGCAGGACAACGGGGGAATAGTTTTGCATCTATTGAAGATTGTAAAGAGGGTATGATAAGGAATGTGAAGAAATTGGGATACAAAATATTGTCCAGGTTCCTGCTTGAAAATGGTGGGATAGTACGGTGAGCCACGTTAAAAGTAATAAATATAAGATTTGGAGGACAGTTACATTTTTTGGGTGATGATCTGTAGAATATAATTAATAACTGATCTGATAAACGCACTGGGTTGTGAGTAATTGAAAAACGGTAAAAGTGAGTGGTTGGTATGTGTAAGGTATAAGTTGGTCAAACAATTAGGACCCAATTAAGATACAAAGAGAGGAGCGTGACTGCAAACTAATATTGATTTGAGGCATAAGTTTGTTTACTAGAGGACTCCAATCAGTTACCTAGCGCAAATATACCTCACGTGTTGGGAAAAAAACTCAAAATAAGGATGCGCAAAACATTTTTAGTAAAACAGATTAGTAAAATATTCACTGGCATATGGGCTCCATCATAATTAATAGGCCTAGCAATTAAATAATCAAGAGTAGTATTGCGATTTAAGGACTGTGTGGAAATTTTTTAACTCTTGTTGTCATCTGTCTCGTCAATGATGCAGTCCTATATCTGTTCCAGTCTTGCGCTATCCTCTTCATCTGAACATACCCGTTTCAACACACGACGTCAATTATCTGCTTCATATATTCTATATTCCTTGAACTGTTCCATAGACTAACAATTTAGCCAATCTTGTATGTCTTAAAATGTGACCTACCAACCTGTTAATTTTCAGCATCCTTCTACAGCACCACATTTCAAAAGCTTCAATTTTCCTTCTTTCTGTTATTCCCAAAATCCATGTTTTACTATCATAAGGAACTGTGTCCTATACATGTTATTACATGAGTTTAAAGTGAAGGTTGTTAAGTGCAGCGCACATGATAGCAATAACATTAGTTCAGATAAAACGTGAAATAAACGCGATGTTTTACAACGAAACACAAACATCTGTCTTAAAAAAAAGAGCTTCTTTGGCGATAATAGTGTTGAAGTAGACTTTCACGAATAATATTGTAGAGAACGCAGTTTTTCTCGGCGTTGAGAGTATATGAAATGTTCTCTGGCGACTAGTCGAGTTAAAGAAGTGTTATAATTACACGGTATTTCGGCGTTCACCAGAAGATGGCGACAGAGGTGTGATCGCAGAAATATTATGTAATAATAACACTTCTTTAACTCAGCTAGTCACCCGAGAACATTTCATATAAATATTGTAGAGCATTATGCTTGCAGTTCAACAGTTAAGGTATATTTTCTGTAACTTCATGGTTAACAGATCAGAAAAAATAAGCTTTAGAATAATATCTGGTCAGATAATATCTGGTCAGATAATACACAAACTGATAAAGTTCTGGAAGACATTAATTGTAGAAAGGAATTTGTGATGACAGTACCGTTGGTTATTTTTTAACGACACGGATTTAGTTTATTTTGTTTAGTGGGTGTAATGTGTAGGAGAAGAAATAACTGTGAAGAAGGAGAAATATCGGGATACTCGAAACATTTAGTTGACGTCATATAATGTTTAATGTTCTAGGCTTCTTGACAGAAAGAATTTAATAAACAAAGTCAGTTCAGTAACTGAAGTCATAACAAAATAAAGATTTTAAATTTATTGCCAGCGAATATTTTTACGATGGACACTTTCCACGAGGAAAATCGTGTAATATAATCGTGTAAAGATTTATGCCCACAGTTCCCGTGTCACATTAAGATGCCATCAATGTTTTATTTGTTTAAGGAGCTATAAATCATCTCTATTTCTCGTTGTTAATGACAGCTTGAGTCCGCGCAATTGCTGATTTGGTCGTCGGACGGACAAGCTGATAGTTGGTGGGGGGACGGGGCGGGTAATGGGCGGAGCCAAATTGGTCACGTCAAGATGTTCGCCAATGGCGGCAGGCCGATGTCACGCAACCCACGCCCACTACATTGGAGGGGCAGAGTAGAAATAAGTGACGTCTGGAGGGGAGATGACCAAACAGAGAGTTTTGATCAAAGAAATAGGTCCACGTCTAGAGCAGCAGAAAGCAGTGAGAATAAACACAAGAGCTTTGATTCTGCAATACGAAAATATTCGTATTTACATTGTGTTCATCGTGATATCTCTTTCCAAAGAACTGATATGACTGTTTACGTGATCTCAAAGTACAGTAGAAACGTTTGTGGTGATTTATATTGTTGAAAACATGTTTAATCTGTGTTTTCGTATTTGTTCGGTCAAAAGCAAGAAGAAATATTTTTCTCTTAAATTTTTTATCGATTATAAGTTATATTATCTATCTCTCTCTCGCTCTCTCTCTTTTATTTTTTTTTTTTTTAAAAATACTCAACTGGGCAGGACACATTGGACCGGTTGTGAGAAAATTTTTCAAAATCCTTCGCTTAGTGGAGAGAGTAATGAGGCGAATTGGGTTACAAAACTTTCATCAGACCATTGCTTGAATATGGTGGTATAGTATAGGGCACAGATATTGGGTATTAATTACAAGAGTTGGAGCGGGTACAGAAAAGGGCTTGAAATTATCACATAACACAACTAGTAACTAACATGATAAAGAAGCTGGAATGGGATTCATTGGAAGACAGGAGGAGGGTGAAGAAAGTCATGGGAGTGTACAAGGCGTATATTGGTCATGAGGCCTGGAAAAATATTGTTGGAAGAATTAGGAAAGTTGCGCGGATGGTAAAAAATTACCATGACCACAAGGTGGCACTCGATTTCAGGCATAAGGTCGTGGGGAGATTTTTTTATTTTATTTTTATTTTCGTAGGTAAGGGAGTCAGGAATTGAAAAAAATTTCCTAGAGATGGATATTTTACCAATAACTCTGAATGATTTTAATGTTGAAATTTGTAGAGGACAATAGTAGTTAGTTACAGAATAGGGGAATAGTGCAAAATTACACATAAATTAAAAACTAGGAACCTTTTCACTTCTAGAAAATGTATATACGGTAGCATAAAACAGCGATATGATTATTAAAAGATGTTATCTGGTAATTTTTACAGTGCAAGAAGTGTAAAGTGCGAGTATTATTGAGAGATATTTATAGGTTCCGTAAGTTATCGCTGAAGAAATATTCATTCTGAGATTTATTGACTGCCCGCGAGACAAGTTATTTTTACATTAGCAAAAAGGTGTAAAATTGATATTAGGTTTCTACCAGAGCCTAAAATTTGATGGAACCTAGGAAAATACGAGTTTGTTTATGGACTGAGAAGATACTTTACGTTAGTTTATTATGATGAAAAGCTTCTTGTTACTTTCAAAAAAATGTAGCTTTATTCAGCGATGAAACATGAAACTGTTTAGTGCATATGGAAGTAACAGATTTTTTTTTCTAGAAAATGCTGTAATAGATCCTAAACATAAATCAACAGAAGAACGTCCACATAATTAAAATCATTAAACAGCATCCAACGCTTGCAATGATGATTGAATTTATTGTGCCGAACAGAAATGAGATATGACATTTCTTTTCCTTCCTTCCCATTTTATTTAGATTCAAACAATGCATAGCATTTCTCTCCCTACAACTTATAACTGCTGCTTAACAGACTAATGAGATCTGTACAGTATAATAAATATGTCGTAAAGATGCGCCTGTACATAAAACTTAATTTGAAAAGAGCAACGGCAATACACACTCCTGATGATAGAGGTGCGAAAACCATAAATTTTGAAACTTTTGTCGGTCTGTCCGTGCGAGCATCACGCTAAAATTAACGGATGGATTTTATCGAAACTACACATAGTTACAGCTCATGTCATGTGTTAAAATATAAGGTACCTTTTATAAAGATTAGTAATACAATTCCCGACGATACAGAGGTCAAAACCGCAAACTATACAATTTCTGTAACGAATTGACTTTAACTAAAGTCTCATAGGAATAGTTTATGTAATAGGTTAACATATAGCATACTTTATATCCACATTAGTAACATGGTTACCGATAACAGAGAGGCCAAAATTGTAAATTTCGAATTTTGGTCCATCTGTGCGAGCATTTCACAAAAAATAATGAGCTCATTTCACCGATATTTCGCATACTGTTAGCTTATTTTATTAATTGACGTAAAACATACGTTTATCTTGCTCAGTTACATAATTATTAATGATACAGAGGTCAAAACTGTAAAGTCTGGAAACTTTTTATGTGTGCGCAGAGATCGAGAAGTACCAACCGCTTCAAGGAAACTGTGCAGAATGGTAGCTTTTGTCACGGTAGAGATAGTTTACATTATCTTTCGATGTGACATCGACATGACGAGAAATAATTACAGTATCCTCATTTTATTTGCACCATAATAGAATCTGTGTGTTTAATATTCTTTGGCGCTAGCTTTCTCGCCGTCGAAATTCTTTCCACGATTATAGTGCGTTCAGTTTACAGAGGCGACTGAAGGTCACTATGCTCTATCCCCACTCCTCTGGCCTTACCACTACATGCGAAGGGAAGAGAATGTCATTCGTCCTCCTGGTCATAGTCGTCTTCTTGAAGAGTTAGGGAACAGGAGGGGGTTGAAGTGAGGAGTGGGGTCAGGGAAACATGGCCTTGAACCAGTTGGGGGTGAATGGAGAGCGCCATGTACGCAGTGACTTCAATTAGAGGAATATTTCATACTTTTTTTTCCTTATACACACATGAAATATATGAACAATACTAAAGTGCGTCATCCACAAATAAAAAATCTTCAGATTTAGTGGCAATTTCAAGGGATCGTGGAAACAAATGATGCCAGAAACCGTGGTTAAAGCGTTTTCATAGAAACTAAATTTAGAAGGAGATTAGAAGATCCAAGAGAGAGGAAAAAGCAAGACGTCTACCAGCCAGTATTTCTTTGGTAGTTAATTAGTGACTTAACCGCACAAATCTCAAACTCCAAATGGATGGTGTTGCTGGTACAGCTAGAAACAATAAAAATAAAACAGCAAGCAATCGTATGCTTTGGCTCCAGGTTCTGGAGATCACACCGTACTTAAAAAGTGTATTTGTTGTTTGCCCTTGATAATTGAGCTTTTTTCCTGGCCGATACTGCTTCTTACATCCTTCCTGCTTTCTTTATCTTCCGTGATTCTACATACTGCCCAGATAAGAAAATTCCTTTACGTCTGCTAACGCCCTCGCTATACCTTTATTTAACTTTATGAATGTAATTGAAATGTTTTTCCGCTGTGGGGTACGTAATTTAGAAAGGCTGATAAAGATAACTGTTGTTTTCCTTGCTTACGATAGCTATTTCTGTCCCCCAAAAACAAAGAAAACATTGGCAATATTGAGAACGATTTTTGAAAGCCATGGAAACGAAATTCTGAGTGATCAGACTGGTTGTTGTCTCAGACCATTTAGGATATTAGGACCCAAAGTCAACCACAGTGTCTAGGTACCACAAGCAATGTTGTATGATGTCACGGTATACGTTATGTAAAGGGATCTATGGTTGAAAAAATGTGCTGGATTGACATCAATTTGTCACTGACCATGTGGGTGGGGATGTATTCCGTCTGGGCGATGGCGATGGCATGGACTTTTGCGAAAACTTGTGGGATTTATAACTATCTCTTGCTATCTTTAGGATGAATTTTTGTTATCTTGTGGTCTTCTGCCCTGAAGTCTTTATAATCTAATGCGACTAATTAATCACCTCTGACAACTCCCGATTAATTTCAGTCTGGGAAAACTGTTGATTTAATTGTTAATACTTCACAAGATTCAAGAAGGTTACTAGCTGAGGATATTCCTTATGCTCTAGTATATAATAGTGAATCTGAGAAGCTTGTTTACTGTCACAGGGCTGTGAATAAAAGCGATGTCATGGAATACAATAAGCCCTGAGGTAGCGTCGGCTAGCTATCGAAACCCTAAACCTTCATTGAACAAATTATGTTAGTGATAAAATAGTGAAACTGGCTGGCTGGTTTGCTGGTAAGAGTATCTAATGATATTAACTACGCCATGTCTGCTGCTATTTTAGAGACGACTTCTGTGCTCAGCACATCAGCACTCTGGGAACAAACTGATTCTGCCGATGCTGCATTCAATACATAGCTTAACTTCTGAAGATCTGAATGTTTTCAATACTTCTAATTAAAATCGTAAAGTCCAATTCAACCTTTACATAACAAAAGTCCGATGGAATACAATCTTACAATTAGAAATTTTATATATCAATTAATCCTATCCCAGCACTCCAATTTCCTTCATCATATGGACCAGTGTTTCTCAAACTTTCAAGCTCCCCGTATCCTTATTAAAATTTCCCAGGCGCTGCGAACTCCCTTGAGAAAAAACTGCGTTTTCATTTAGCTCCACTACTGGCGACAATGAGCAATATTCACTATTGTGCGTGTTATACGCATGACATAGCTAGTTCACCATTACATAAATCTTGTCGCTAACCCGCTACGATCAACTGGCGTACCCCTAGGGGTTTGCGTACCCCACTTTGAGAAACACTGATATGGGTCAACCATAAAACTGCTCTTAACGTACAGGAGTAAGAAGCACATTTTGTACAATAATGTATAGAGTTGAATATTGCACTTAAATACACTAGACAACGCAAAGCCACCAGACACGATGGCCTGAACCTAGAATTCCTTGTCAATACAGGCCTATCGCAAAGAATCTATGAAAATTTCAGACTTTATAGCTGCCCCCTGCCTTTGAAAAAATCTAATTTTATAGCCACCTTTAAAGAGGGCAAGGAAGGTACTGCACCAGAACGCTTTAGCCAAATTTATCTCGTCAGCACAGCATACAAATTGCTTGAGAGGATGGTGCTTGATAAGATCCTCGACAGCACTGATGTGGTTGTTGATGTGGTTGTTCCACCAGAACAAGCTGTACTGAGAATGGATTCACAAGGAGCCTTAAGAGGGACCTGTTAGCAGCTCATGTCACTGTCTGGCGAGATGCGCTCCTTTTAAAGCTAGTATACGGAGTGCTGTTTAAAAATAGAGGCAAACTCCTGAACAACATGTTGACTAAATCACAGATCCCAGGTCTACCGTTGAGGAAAAAAGAATCGCTGAAATATCCTCGATAACGAGCTGTCTCAGGATTCTGTGCTTTTTAATGTATTGCGGATCTACCTCAACTGTACTGCAGGAAATTCCATTATGCCGATGGTCTGGTAGTTGCTTACCAGAGTAGAAACTTTCACATATCCGAAGATACTCTCCGACGATCTTTAACGTCTCTACACATTCTTCTCTAAGTGAAGACTGAAATCCTACCTGACAAAAACAGAATTTTGCCTAAAATAGCTTTCCAATGTCAGATCAAAACAAAATTATGGGCGCCTCGGAAGAGTTGAGTGCAAAAACCATTAAAAACTAGGAATCATCTTTCATCGAGCCCTCACCTTTCGACAGCATTTGGCTAAAACTGCAGAAAAGGGGAAGATCCCTGTAAAGAAATTGGGTGGTACGCCATACGATTAAGGTGTGCTAGTTCTTCAAGAAGCAGTCTTGACGTAGCATTCTCTTCAGCAGAATACTATTGCTTTCCTGGTTCGGTAGTCTTCATATTGCCAAAGTCTGAGAAGAGTGTGTGGAATCATTTATCTACCCTAGTATCTTGTCTGCCAGTACTTTTCAACATCCTCCGTCACATTCATTTTCTTTGTTGCGAGTCTGAGTCAATGTGTATTTTGTTACCTGCTACTATCTGCCGTAAGAAGCAGCGAAAAATCGAGGAGTAAATCAGGAATTTACTATATAGTATCACAGGTAATGATGTGGTTATTAGTATGTACTTTAAAAATTAGTCACTAGACACGAACCCTACCCGTGTAGTGGGCTTTATTCTAGTCTGCTATATAATTTCCTAAGCTCACTCACTCTCCTCGATAGCTACTGGCTGGAGCACGGTGTCACATGTCAGCTTTTGCTTGCAAATTAACAGCGACCAGAGATATCATTAGAAGAAATTCGAGGTTAGGTCCACAATTTAATAGCTAAGCAACTGCTACCAAATTATTTGCTATAATACTTGCATTAAGTTTTAGTAACATTTCATAGTAAAAAAAGTATCTGTAAAGTTTACGGCTGAAAAATCGGGGAACTGCTTTTCAGTAACATGTTGCTAATGAAAGCAACATTTTTTTTTTTTTTTAATACTTAAATTACTCATGGTTGTAACCACGAATGCTCCGGCCTAGGCTTAATTTCGATTTAATTAAAACTTTCGCTAATATTGTTGCTTGACCAAAATTTATACATTACTATTTATTTATTTTTTACATATTTACCGACAACTTTCGTTAATGGTCATGTTCACTGTATGTGAGTTATTAGGTTGTTTAAAGTGGACATCAGACCAAATATGTTACTGACTCGAGTATTCTAGCAATTCATTTCCTCGGAATTGTTCAACTGTATAATTAAGTTCTCTGGCCATTACAGACACTATGACGAAAGATTGCATTATGAATGCCGATCCTCAATTTGTCAAGTTTGTTTTTCAGCAAGTTCGAGTCTACGGCCTTCGATATAATTATACGATAACGCGATCGTACCTGTCCGTGTTTAATGGTTACGTCTATTAATACGTCTGAGTTCTTCAAGCTCAAGAGATTTTATTAAGTTTAAGCGTGAAACACAGGTGAAGTTCGTGTTTGGCCTGATCGGGTCAATCTGTCATAATCTTGTTCCTAAAAACTGGAACTATCATAGACCAGTGACGGTGCACAAAAAATGGTCACGGGCTTACACTAGTAATAAAAATAGAAAGGAACTTATTAGATTGTTGGTGGTGTAATTAATATGATAAATAAATAGTCCACCATAGAGTTCAATTTAACATTTGTTTTTTATTTTCAAAGAAACAGGACGTCAAGGAAACTGTTTACATGAATACATACAATCCAGCGATTGTATACAACTCTCCGTCCACATTTCATGGCCGTCGTGAATTGAGTGGGTGAAAACTATGCCGAAAACTAACTGTTTCTCTGTCTTGGATGATCTCTTTATATAAAGTCCACCGAAATTTCTAGAACACTTCAAAAGATTCCGACAGATATTTCTCGAACATTAACAATACTTAAACAATTGAAACATATTAAAAACAATCAGAATTAATACATAACATTTACAATCAATACAAAATGGTCAGAAATGGAAATTAAAGATACTAAAACAGAAAATTATTCACAGAAATCATTTTAACCTGTAGCAAATTGTCTTTTAGACATCGCAACTTGCCTTAATACTTGAAAGTACAAACATTTAAGTAATTCTCTTGCAAAATTCTTTTCTTAAGCATATTAAATGGCCTTTAAATAATTTCTTTTCATAAAACAAAGTCTATATACATTGATTTACAGGAAATTGCAAAACAAACCTACCAGATCATATTCAACCAAACTCTAGATTACTACAATTACTTCATAAATGCAGTTCCATTTAATTTTAGGTTTGAGAGATGTTACAAACTGGTGTGGGCTTTCTCAGGCTGCAAGTGGTATTGAGGCAGTGGAAGTAAGTGATAGGACGACTGTGTGCTTAGCATGTGGGTGAGTAGCACACGAGGAGCGCACGCGCCAAGACAAAGGCCCCTCCGAGTCGCGTGGGCTGTGTGCGTCAGCCTTTGTCTGCACGCGACATCAACAAGCAATACGCCGCCACCACCAACGCTGGCATAAAGGGTCCCCAGGCTCAAGCTGCAACCTAACAGTCGGGGATAGACTCAGATATAAGATATCGCTACTACTAATACAGAGACTCTACATGGTTTACAAATTTCTGAGGTGGCATTATTAGTACGGTGAAAGGTTAGGTCACGGGGCATGTGCAGCTAGTTAACACTTTCTATTAGTATTCGCGGATGTGAAGGCGTCCATAAATTACGCGAGGTGAAATAGGGGGGGGGGGGGGGTCGGCAAAATCTCACCAAGGGGAGGGGGGAAATCTCACGTGAGGTTTTGAAAAAAAAAGGTCTACAAAACACGCGAAGGCCGATGTTGGGGGGGTATTTCGTCGAAAGGTGTGGGTGTAACCGGCTTTGGAGGGGTGAGACATAAAGATCTCAAAAAAGTTGCGACGGTGATTTCTAGGGGCGGGGGTCTCATGGACCAGATCTCACAAGAAGGGGGGGTGGGAGGGGTTCAGAAATCCAGAAAAACACCTTACGTAATTTATGGATGCCCCCTGTATAGCTCAGCGTTCCTATCAACAACCATTCGCATTAGAAGGATGTGACGGGGTCAGCACCGAGCATGGTGGGTGAGCGGTTAACGCTCTGGCCTCGCATTCGGGAGGACGCCGGTTCGAATCCCCATGCGAGCATCCAGATTTGGGTTTTCAATGGTTTCCCTAAATCACTCGGGATGCTTCCTTCAAAATGCTAGGGACGAATGCCTTCACGTTCCTTGTCCCCTGTCCCATCCCGCCTCTAATGACCTCGACGTCGACGAGGAGTAAAGCCACAAACAAAAAAAAAAAAAAAATGAAGTAGTTCAAGGATTCATGTACAACTTATAATAATAATAATAAAAAATTACTTCCAGTGTGATGTCTCCGATGTTTGGTCAGGATTTATTGATTACGTTTGGTGACTCAGATTTGGAGAAGAGATTCTGTCGAAAAAAAAATTTATGCTGTTTGTTCTTCAAACTGCGTACTCACATGATTACTTCCGACAGGGTTTTTTTCTGTTATCAGTCTATTATATGTTTTAAGACCTCGTTCTTTTTCAAACTACTGACTTTATGAATGTTAAATTGTTAAAGAAGATGGGATGCATGCAAAATGAAGTTTTTCAGAATTGTTTACTTCTATAGCGTAGTACAAGGTCTCACGATAAGGAAGACAACAGGACGGAGTGGGAAAATTTTTTGTTTGAAAATTCCGCGAATTTTCTGGATGGAGCTCACAAATCACCCTGATCTGAAATTAATGAGACTCTATTTTATAGTAAGAAAAATATTGTTACATTACTTAAGTGCGAGAAATTAATTGAATTATATAGGTGACCTTATACAAGAGTATGAAAAATATCAGCGAGGCACAAAATACGAAACACGTTGGTGACAGCACGGTCTTCAAGTAACTAAATTTTCTGTTTTAATACGGAGAAAAGTCTCTGAACATACCATCAGACGATAAATAAATGTAGTGGATATGTGTAGGTAGAGTTCCGAAGCGACGTTTTCGTACCTCGGTACCATCTTCCTCACTATTACAGAAACACACGGCGTGTTTATTACAGCCTTTCATCGTGTGTAACTGTGATACCTAGGCCTAAAAATGTCTCCTTGCAAAGAGACCATCCACAGTTTGTTACGTAATATCTTGAAAGGGTAGTTTCACTCACTGCATTAAGCTAATGCTCGACATTAAGGAATGTCAGAAGGGAAGAAAGATGAAACATTTGAGACGTGATGCTGTAGAATGATATGAAAAATTATGTGGAAAGATAAAGTACTAAATGAGCGTGTTTTGCAAATTATGTTTGAGGAAAAACGTGGTGGAAGAGTCTCACAAAGATATATTGGGTCACATTTTTAGCCGTACGGGTTTTGTTAATTTGTTAGCAGAGATAATAGAAGAAGTAAAGAGGCAGACAAATATCAGATTATAATGAAACAGAGGACATATAATTTAATGGTTATCCTCGTATGAAGAAGTTACCTCAAGATATGAAGAGATATGAGGTTCCTTCAGGCAGTATAAAAGAATGATGACAAAGGAGAAAAAAACTGCTTTACTTGGAAACGATACCCCCAGCATGAGTTCATATTCTATCGCAGGGGAGCGAGGAAGCCTAAATTTCGCAACCACTTCTGAAATGCTATGCCCATCTCTTAGAGACTCAAACTATCATACCGCGTTCAAACCCGGTTGATTCTCGTCGCGCAGTCATTGAGTGTAGTATACATTTCACAGGCATAGCCTTCTGACTCTATGAGAACAGCTCCTCCGAATTTGCATCTACCTACTCCATGAATTTTGGGGTGTTATTGTATAACGAATATAACAAGCAATCAATTTTTAGTTCCTCTCTATTCTGCTGAGCAATCACCGTTAAATGGGTTTACACTGTTAGTATCTGCTTTTCCGTGTATTAAATAAATCTGAATTAGTGTAATTACAATGTAACCATATTTTCACTCTTTTACATATACATGTATTTATATATTTACTTTTTTCTTTATCATCTCTTTGCCTCCATCCCCATTACCTAAACTGAACCATGTTTAACTTCATAGAGTCTGTGGTTTAATTTTTTAATTTGTATGTATATATATTTCCTTATTTATATTTAGGTTTTATTGTATTATTTTGCTATTCCCGCCAGAGAACAGGTCTGACATTTATCTATGCTCGGGTATTAGCTCTGAATCACTGCCTCTCTACGTGTCCTCTGTTTGAATTCACTCCCTCCATTTTCCTGGGCAACAGTCTTTCTGTGAGGCAGTCTCCCACAACATCCAACCCCCCCATAATGTTCTCCTGTTGAATTAGGGCTAGACCCGAAAAATTTCTATATCGTCAGTGTTTTTGTCTTTTTTGTGTGTTCGCACCATACATACATCATCTAAAAGTGTATATATATATATATATATATATTGTGACGTCTGCTTTCAGGGAAAGTAAATTCTGGATCATACTGTTCTAACAATAACCAAATTATCAACTTTGAATATCATAATAATGATGAATTTTTAGTTAGCCAAATGATATAGTATTGGAATTAATAGGATGACTGAAAAGTGGGTGTACGATTTATTAAAACTTGATCATTGTGAAATTATGCAAACATGAAGTTTGCTTTATTAAGATGTAAACTATTACAAATCTCCGAATGTCTTCAATTTTAAACAGTTAGAGCAATATCTCAGGGACGTTTACAGGGTAGAATCGATTGCATAAGTTCCGCCGCGAACGAAGATTTTACCGTTCCATCACTGGAGAGGACGGAGGACCACCGAACAGGATGGCCCGTGCAGCCGTATCTCTCGCCCAGTGTGACATGTTGGTCACTTCCCAAGCCACTTCGGTCACCCCCGTTTCGTACGGTGGTCAGGTCTCGGTGAAGGCTACTTGTCGCCGCATCAGCTGATAGTCAGAAACAGAATGTCCCTTCGTCCGTTTCTCCGCTCCGAGGAGAACTCTGTACCCTCGCACTGAGATGTAGCATCCGGCCCTTGGCGAATTACAGCGCTGCCCGCCAAGGTAAGGGCATCTTTGTTGGCAGCTTTTGTGTTGGCTGGATCGTCTCCCTCCACTTTCCGAAAGCGCCTCTTTACTAGGAAACGGCACTAAGGTCTATTTTCGGTCGCCCGCACCAGTTAACGGTATTTGGCGGGTCTTTTACGAAGCGTGCCCAAATGGAAAGCGAGCCTTAGTTACGAGTATTTATGGTGGGCAATAAATCCACTGAATGTCCAAGTCAGGTGGAAAGTTTTAGTCACCCACCGGACGTGTAAATCTGGACGCTTTGTTGACTCACATATACCTGTCCGTTTGGCATGCTGCACCGCCAACGTTCAGACATACCGTGGGAACACTTGGTACCTAATAACACTGTACTTTTTAATTATTTACCATATATATATATTTCAATAATAAAATAACACGCGAGATTTAGAGAGCTGTAATTCTTCCTCTTCTTCGCCATCTTTTCCCAGAATGTTTTTGTCGACTGCCTTCAATGAGTTTTGCTCATCGTTGGCATGGTCAAATTTGGAGCTTTGGTCTTACGGCCGCATGTCCTTGCTGACACCAAGCATTTCACATCTACTGCAGGGTCGTACTAAGTACTAATGGTGGAAATGAAATGTTGCGATCTGTTTGTGAAACGTACAACTATACTCTGTGCGTGATAAGTGTAATTTTAGTTACTGAAATGTGTAGTTTATGAGGTGGATATTGGGGACGATCCCGGCATTCGCCTTCGTAGCTGCGGAAAATCGCAGTCAGGACGACCACTACGCGGGGGCTGCCTGCCTGCCCCGTTATACCTCTCCGATACAGTGTGGGAAGCGTCCATGCACTATGACACATTGCACTTCACTAGCCAACTACTACTCTGCCTAAAATAGACGACCCGAATGACTTCGAAAGACGTTAGAGGTCATCTGATAAGAGTATGCAGTGCTTACACACCTTTTTTTTTTTTGAGTGGCTTATATGAACAAAGTATGACGTTATTTGGATGTTTCATCATGAACGAGATTAACTGACTATGAGTAATCCCAGAGTCAAAAATAAACTAAAAGTGGGACATCAAATCGAGTCACTCTGTGGAATACTCTCTTTTGTTTTTGTTGCAGCTTCATGCCTCGTCAACATAGAAGTCATTAGAGGCGCTAAAGGACTGGGGCCAAGGAACGGGAAGGATTTCGGCTATGGCCTTTAGAAGGAATCATCCCGGCCTTCGCCTGAAGTGATTTAGGGAAACCATGGAAAAACGAAATCTGTATGGTCAGAAGGGGATTCGAACCCTCGTTCTCTCGTAAGTGAGGCCAGAGCGTTACCACGCTAGGTTGGAATATTCTCCTCTTTTTTTTTTCTTATGTTGAGAAAACGTGGTCTTAACTGGAAACCGTTTACTCGCTCAAAACACACACTAACCGAAATTCCGAAGCTTACATTTTTTTTTTTTTTTTTTTTTTTTTTTTGAGAGAAAAAACATAGCCCTACAATCTTAAATTTCAGACTTAGTTAACAGAAATAAGTTATTATTAATCTGCTGATTACCACAATTACTAAATAAAACTCGTGGATAAAATATGTAGGCCTATAGGTTAACCTTTTTTGTCAACAGTTTCGTTATTCGTTGTAGGAGGGAATCATATAAATCTATACCCTATATTCTTTGAAGTTGGAACGCCTTGTAGCAGAATAGTCTGTCATTGGTCACTATGCGCACCATGCCTTGACTGCGGCTTTCAGTCTCTTTCCATTAACATGGACGGCTCAAATTAATAAAATCGAAAAAGCGCTGCCAAAATATACTGTGTATATTATTCAACCATCCTAAATCATTGATCCGTTTGTTTTCCTACAGGAACCATGTTTGTGCACCATATTACGTCTGTTGCTCATGTTACTAAGAGAGATTGGTTGTGATGTTGGAGTCTGCATAATTTCAATAAAAATCAGGATAGAACTTTGACGATTCAACGTAGCGTTATTTGTTTTGACAAACGATTAGAAAAGTGTTACAATTCAGAAGACAAGATGGAGTAATTTATTCCACTTCGCTACGATGCAAATGAAGTGCTCAGTGAAGTACGAATCTGGTCTAAGGTAAACCCATTGAACTTAAATTTTGATAAAACACTTTACATTAGGCTTAAAACAAAAAATTGCGTGCAGCAAGATTTATAAAGGCTACAAACAGTGGCGTAGCTAGGTAAACAAGGGCCCCGGTGCAAAAAATTTATTTTGGGCCCTCAGGCCAGATGGACGACCTTTTTTTTTGTTTTGTGTTGCTGGTAGGGGCCCCCTGAGCTGAGAATGGGGGCCCTTAAGTTGTGCTTAGGGGTCCTTAGTGAGGGGCTTCCTGTGTCTCAGGGGCCCCCTTAGACGACTGTAGAGCTAAAAAAAAAAGGTCGCCAGTTTGCCCATGAAGCCTCGTGGGCCCTCTCAACCGCGCTTGGGGGCCCCCTGAGCGTAGGGGCCCCGGTGCACTGCACGGCCTAACCCCATAGTAGCTACGCCCCTGGCTACAAATAAAAATAACGTAATTTTGGATACAAAGAGTATACCATTCGTTGACATTCAAACAGATGTAAGAACGTATCACTTTACTATTGAAGGTGTTAGATAGAGCCATCTCTACAAAGAAGATAAGACATTCTCTAGCAGAAAATCTGTAATTAATGAAACAGATTTTTATTTGGCCAAGTCTCGTTACGTAATTTCACAAAAAAAGAAGAAGAAAGGGAAGAGTTATTAGAGTTAAGAGTTATTAGAATAAAAGCAAGACTTTCTTACATACAGCTCCTTTAAAAGCTCAGTATCTTTACAATTACTTTTCAGTATAGTAGTACATTAGTAATATAGAACTATTTTACTTGTCTGCATCAAATTCGTAGGTATGCAATTGCAATAAAAGAAACAAAAATAACTTGCACTAAACTCAAATATCATTCCCATTATTACAAAGAAGGGTCAATTATTGTAAGACACACCTGTTTAACAAACTTTCTAAAGGTGACAAACAGTTACAGATAACTGTGAGTTCGTCCGCTTGGAATTGTGTTATGATGTAAGAGTTTTCTTTAGTAACAGTAATAAAAATTCGATCTAATAATAAAAATTTATTTACGTTCTACTATGAAAACACTGTTACCATGATATTTAAGCTCTATTCAATCAATCAATGAATTAACACTTCAAAGTAAGAATTGGATGTTTCTTCATTGTGATCTATGCTAATTTCATAGTGCAAGCTTCAATACATTTCACTGAGAGATTTGGCTTATGTTTGACCATCACGTCTTAAAATAATAATTTCTTTATTAAACGACTTTATTTGCTCTTTGGATATTAGTTTGGTTTTGTTAACATGTCGAATCGACCAAGTAGTGATTTGGATGTTTCCTCATTATAATCTTTGATAGTATTGTGAACCAGTTATTACATTTGTTTATTGTTTGGGTGGAGTTACAAAAACATATGCAAACGTATTAAATCATTTCCTTGAGTAATTAACCTTCATTGTTGCAAATCATCGCAAAAATACATAAAAGAAAATAAAGTATTTATTTAATTACAGTTTAATAAAAAGCAACAACCGATTTCTATTTTAATTTCTGTATTATCCACACTTTTAGTACTACATTTCTTTTAAATCTAGTAACGTTAAGAATTTCAAAATAAAGTAAATATAACCAATATTGTTGCGGGCCATATTTCCGCAGTTGCTTGTTAATTAACTAATTGAAAGGATAACGCCAACGCATCTGTTTAGCAATTAAACAGTTACATTGACGTTATGCCTTCAATTAGTTAAGTAAATATAATCTTTCATTTTCAGCTCCGCAAACTCACAACAAAATTGTATGTCTACAGGCAAATTACCAGAAACTAAGTACATACGGCTTTAAAAAGAATTAAGGTTGAGAACAGATTTATGTTTCCTGCTCTGGAAATATTAGTTTATCAAATGCATCAATTTTCGCACTTTTATATTGAATATTTCGCTGAATATGTCATGACGTTTTTGCATGAAAAGTAGTTATGCGATTTACGTAAGAAGCAAGCAGTAAAGGTGTGGTTAGCGGCTACGAAAAAGGAGATTCTTTGATGTCAGCAGTGTACGATTTTTTTTTTAACTGCTTTACGTCTCTTTTTAACATCGAGGTCTTTAGAGAAGGGAAAGGATGGGGGGCAAGGATGGGGGCAAGGAATGGGAAGGAATTCGGCTATGGCCTTTTGAAGGAAGCATCCCGGCATTTGCCTGGAGTGATTTGGGGAAACCATGAAAAACCCAAATCTGGATGCCCGGACGGGGATTCGAACCGCCGTCCTCCAGAATGCGAGGCGAGAACGCTAACCGTTACACCGCCCCGCTCGGTGCAGTGTACGAACTGACAGTACCAATTGCAAAGGATTTATACATATATATATATATTTAGAATGATAAATATTCTATGTTACTATCCAGATTATAAACTGACTCCGTACCAACGCTTTTTTTTATTTTATTTTTTATTTTTTTTTATTTTTTTTAATCTGTTGAGCAATTGAGGGGTGACTGAGAAACATAATCCAAACATAACCATTTATAATATTATTAAAATAAAAATGTATTTAAAAAAAACTGAAAGCTTATCTTATTTGCAACCCTTCCTACTCCATCGAAGAATTTGTTGAAAAGTATTACCTTTATTTGACATTTATAAAATTCAGTTATTAATTTCGATGTTTGATTTGTAATATATAATAATTTTTCACTAGGATTAATATTCATCTGCTATATATTAAAGATAACATGCTCCACAACCCAGATGTCTTTCCTCTGCTGGGATCTGTGGTGCAAGAATAATCTATAAAACGAAAACCGGGTGTATTTGTCGCAGAAAAACTAAAAAACTACTGCGCAGATTTCGATGGGGTTTTCACCGTTTTAAAGATTAGAATCTCAACTGAATTGTTTGGTATGTCTTATCCTTCAACGTAACATAATGCCGGAGCGGAAAATGAAAATTTGAACGTGCTGCTGAATCACCAAAGATGAGATACGGTGCCTTCGTCATACATCGAAAAAAATGATACCCATATTATAGTATCTAACATTTCCTTTCTTAAATTTTGCTTTTTAGTCTCTGTACCCCATAGATGGCCGTAAGTAATTCGGAGAAGAAACTACGTAATGTGGAGAATATGTAAATTAATTTTAGTAATGTAATGTAAAAATCTTTCGATATTTTCTTTGTTTCTTGAAGTTATTATCTGAGGCCACACTGCTACAATCTCTGCTGTTTGGAAGTGAAATTATATTCACTGTTGATAGTAAGTAATGCATATTTGATGGGTTTGAATATGAAAGTGAACTGTTTTAAACCTTTATTGTAGAACCTTCAGAGAAATTTGTTGCTTTTTGAAACTACGATCTCAGGCCACACAGCTACAATTTCTCATGTTTGGAAGTGAAATAAAATTCGTTGTTAATAGTAAGTAATGCATATCTGATGGGTTTGAACATGAAAGTGAACTGTTTAAAACCTTTAGTGTTGACATAAAAATATTGTAATTTATCGTTGAGCGATACTGTCTTTACCACATTTCCTGAAAAAATAATTGTTTCTATTGCTGCACGAATCGCTGTGGTTATTATGAAGAAACTTGGTACACATGTTCCTGATAGGATGGCTAAAAATATTGCAGAAAAAAATCAACCCCCACCCCATCTATTTTCTGCTACACCGGGGATTAGACGTTTAAATACGCATAGAAAATGGAGTAACTGACATGAAATTTGATTCAAAAGTACAAAAAACTGACCTTTGTTATGAACTTCAATATTTGGTGTGTGTGCCAATCAACGTAGATCGTACCGGGCAACACCGAGAACTCTGCTAGTAATAAAAAAAAACATATTATCTGATTAACAATCACTATGAGTGACCAACCAAGCAAAAAATGTCAATTTTTAAAATTGGAACCTGGCTTAAAGTTCCATACTCAGATAGTTCGAGATAACCACTCACTCTGTTCTTATTGTCCCTGTGTACACGTGATGCCCGTAAATTGCACATAACGCATACTACTGCGGACCTTAATGTACCCGTTGCCAGCTGTGCAGATTATCATAGGGACGGAGAAAGCGTCGGCCTACACGCGAAAAGTCCGGATGGGCGTCGGTGACAAATCGAAAATGGCTGCCGAGTGTTGCCGCGAGACCGTTTGTGTGTCGCTGCAGTCGACTTGGGTATGCTAATGCACCGGGCACACAATGTCGCGTTAATTTCGTGTTTACATTATTAGCGGTCCGGCCCTTTGTTATTGGCGGCGCATTGTCGTCTGGGCGCCGCACAGGTGGGCGTCTCTGCCGCTGGCGGCGCCACAGGTAGTTTACCCCACGGGTCAATACTGGAACAGAATTCGTTCTCTACCTTTACTCATTTAATTTTAACATTACATATAAAGTGCACTAATAAATGTCCTGTAGAAAACTAAGAGATTTCTGTTGTATAGGAAGTATAACTACAGTAGATGGCTGAAATAGAAGCTATTTATACATCTGACTAGTATTAGCAAAAAGATAAATATCCAAAACAAGGAAGCCATAATTTAATTTATTTGAAATGAAATATTTGCTTCGGTGGTAATTTACCTCTATACTTACTCAACCATTTTGTCTTCAATCTGAAATTATTTCAGTTCGATTTCTCCACACACCTACATTCGTCCGTCACGAATTTTAATGTTATTCCCTTTCAGTGTTTTTAGTAAATAATTAAACATTTTCCTTGTTATTTTATTCTAGTCCTCACTGCCTTAACCCCAAACGAAAATTTTTACACTACTTTAGGCCTAATATTACTACCACCAATAGCCATCCGACTATTAAAATATCATTGCGTACCGTATTTCACAAGGAAAAGAATTTTTTTGCTGTTATCAATCTTTCGACAGGTTTAATGTAAAACTCCATCTTCATCTCAACATACCACTTACAACCTATATCTTCAATTATATGCTTCAAATATTCTAATCTTCATCTACCTCTATAGTTCTTTCATTCGACAGTTTCCTCCACTAACATTATTATTATTAAGGCTCATTTCGTTAGTGCTATTCTGCATTTAAAATCATTCCTGCTTCGGTCATTCAGGATTGTAAATAGTTGCAGGGTGATCTGGACAGGATATCTAGTTGGGTTGGTAAACTGTAAATTTCCCAACTAGAATACAAAAAGATAGTAGTACCATTATTGATAACATTTTTGTAGAACACAATAAATTAGAAATAAATGGAACAATTCCAATGGAAAATGGTTTGTCAGACCATAATGCTCAAATAATTACTTTGGATATTGTGGGAAATGAAAATAACAAAAAGAAAGGATTTGTCAGAGTTAGGCCATTAAAGAACAATTCAATAAAAACATTAAATGATGAACTTCTCAATGAGGACTGGAGCACTGTTTATAAATTAAAAGGGGTAAATAATAAATTCAATTACTTTCACCAAAGGTTTTTGGAAATTTACGAAAGGTGTCTCCCTACAAAACTAGCTCCAACTGGTCAAAAACGAGTAAACAAAAATTGGGTTACAGTTGGTATCAAAACATCTTGCAAACATAAAAGGGAATTGTATGTAAAAGTTAGGAATACTGATAATATGCTTCTCAGACAACATTACAAAACTTACTGTAGAATTTTAACCAAAGTAGTAAAAGAAGCTAAACGTTTGGCCATAAACAATGAGATTAGTAGTTCAGATAATAAGATAAAAAGTGTCTGGAACATTATTAAAAGAGAAACAACTGTATCATCCCTTGAACATAAACCTATATCTATAAGCATTAATGATAAACTTGTAAATGACCCCTCGTATGTAGGAAGTGCTTTCAATAAATACTTCTTAACAGTTGCTGAAAAAATAAAAGGAAAATGTATTGGGAATATGGATGCTATAGCAATACTTAAATCCTTGTCACCAAAAGCAGGACCTATGTCTCTATTTCCCACCAGTAAAAATGAAATTGAAAAAATTATTAAATCCCTCAAAAATAAAAATTCATTTGGTTATGATGAGGTTTCAACCCATGTAATGAAACAATGTAACACCAGCATTAGTAGAGTTATTAGTCACATTTGTAATAGTTCTTTTGAAGAAGGTATCTTCCCTGACTCACTCAGGAAGTCAATAATCAAACCGCTTTATAAAAAGGGTGATCCCTCAAAGATTGAGAATTACAGACCAATATCACTTCTACCAGCATTTTCAAAAATCTTTGAAAAAGCAATGTACAGAAGGGTGTATGCACATCTACAAAAGAATGACCTACTCAGTAAAGTACAATTTGGTTTTAGACAAGGCGTTTCAACAGATTCAGCAATTTTTGCTTTTGTAAACAACATACTGGAATCAATGCATAAAAAACTAAATTCCCTAGGTATATTCTGTGATCTTGCTAAGGCTTTTGACTGTGTTGATCATGATATTCTACTAGGTAAATTAGATCACTATGGAGTTAGTGGTAAGCCAGGAATTTGGTTTAAATCATACCTGGAAAATAGAAAGCAATGTGTATCACTGAAAGATGCTAATACAGGAGATGTTATAAACTCAGAATGGGGTATAGTTAAATGTGGTGTGCCTCAGGGTTCAATTCTTGGCCCTCTGCTGTTCTTAATCTATATAAATGATCTTCCACATATACTAGGTGATAACGAACACATAGTGCTCTTTGCAGATGATACTAGCATATCGTTGAAAGATCCATCAGCACAAAACCTCGAAAACATAGCAAATGATGCTATAAAGAAAATTAATAGGTGGTTTAATGCCAACAAACTAATACTTAATGTAGAAAAGACACAGTTACTTCAGTTTGTTACAAAAAATAAAACAAAGGACAGCTATAATGTGATATCAGAAGGGAAAACAATCAATGAAAGCAGTTTCACAAAATTCCTGGGTGTATATATAGATAACAAATTGAACTGGAAACAACATATTCAACAACTTCTTAAAAAACTGAATTCTGCAACATTCTCACTGAGGGTAATATCTAGAATAGCTAATATAGAAACCAGAAAGTTAGTATATTTTGCATATTTTCATTCCCTGCTCACTTATGGCATCTCATTTTGGGGAAACTCGTCACAAGCACAAAGGGTATTTAAATTACAAAAACGTGCTATAAGAACTATTTGTGGAGCAAACCCATGGACGTCGTGCAGAAATCTGTTTAAAAACCTGGGTGTTCTGACCATGCCAGCACAGTATGTATACTCTGTATTATCATTTGTAGTGGAAAATCCGGAACACTTCAATCTTAATGCTGACATACATAGCCATAATACTAGGAATAAATATAATATTCACAAGGATTACAAATCACTGTCAATTGTACAGAGAGGGTTAACATTTACTGGAGCTTCCTTATTCAATGTCTTACCAACAGAAATTAAATGTTACCTACAAAAACCCAACTACTTTAAGTCCAAACTGAAAGAGTTTCTGCTTCAGAACCCATTTTACTCTGTGAAAGAATTTTCTTCTTGGAATTTGGTAACTAGGAATGACTGAAAAAATAGTGTATATGGTGTATGGAAGGGGAAGGTGACAAAGTTGTCCACAATTACTAAAATGATATATGGTTTTTCTTTCTGTTGAAACTTTTGACAATTTAAGTAATTATTGTGTTTACAAAATTCCACTCATATATAGTAACTAACATGGGATAGCATGCATTCAAAAACTGCTGTGAAAAATTCATACTAACAGGTTGTTAAGTAATTGACTGCTTATGAGTTGTTGGTAATATAATTGATATTGTTAATAAGTGTGTGTACTGTTCCACATAAATAACAACTAACATGATATAATATGTAGTCGCAAATTACAGTGAAACTTATCATGGTTACTGGTTGTAAGAAAATAACTGATTATTAGATGCTGGTAACAAGTGTATACACTGTTCCACATAATAAGTATTAATTAACTCGGGATTGTATTTGTAGATAACAGGAGATATTGGTTATACTAATGGGTTGTAGCTAACCTGCTGTCAATATATAATAACATCAATTATATAGTAATATTGACATTACAAAAAAGTGTATGTACTGTTCCACATCCCCGAGATTATTCTCACATGGGATCAAAGTGAACATATCTATCTATCTATCTATCTAAACATGGGATGAAGGTAAATGCAAAGAAGAATCAGCTTGTTAGATACACAAATAAAAAACTGAATGTTTATTATGATTATAAGGAGGGGAAAGAATTGCTTATTGAAGACTTGAAATGTAAATATCTTGACATTACTTTTGATAACAAGCTTAACTGGGCAGATCACATTGGACAGGTAGTAGGAAAAGGTTTCAAAATTCGGCATTTATTGGAGAGGGTGATGAGGGGATGTACGAGAGAAGTAAAGGAATTAGGTTAAAAAATTTTGGTCAGACCATTGCTTGAATATGGTAGTGTAGTATGGGACCCACATTTTGTGTATCAAATACAGGAGTTGGAGAAGGTGCAAAAAAGGGCTGCTAGATTTGTTTCTGGAAATTATCGCAGAACGCAATCAGTAACAGATATGATAAAAGAGCTGCAATGGGATTCAGTGTAAGACAGAAGGAGGGCGAAGAGGGTCATGGGAATGTTGAAGGTGTATTAGTGATGAGTCATGCAAAGATATTTGTGTAAGATTGAAAGTAATGCATGGAAGGGAAAAGATGACCATGACCACAAACTGCACTCGATTTCAGGCACAGGGGTGTAAGAAAATTCTTTTTTTTTTAGGTAAGGTTGTCAGGGATTGGAATAAATTACCAAGAGAAATGATGAATAATTTGCTAAAAACGTTGAAAGAGTTTAAAGTTAAAATTTATAAAGCGTAAATGTAGGGAGATGCAGAAAAGGGAGAAGATGATGTTTAGGAAAATTGCCACCGGAGAATGCACACCATTGTAATTTAATTTAATGAATTGTAACTTTACTTCCCAAATAACAGACTTTATTTACTTCTTCTATCGCATCTGATCCTATTTTTATATTTACTCTACCATTATTGCAATAATTTCTGATACATTTCATCATCTTCTTCTTGTTTTGGTTTATATTTAGACCAAATTCTTTCTTCATGCTATTCAGAAAGTTCTCAAGATCCTCAATCTGTTCTGTTAATAGGACAATGCCATCAGCAAAATGCAGCATACCTACTGATTTTTTCTTCTAGAACATTTATTCCACATTAAAATTTATCTTTTAGCTCCTTTATTGCTTACGCTACCAAATCACTACCAATGAATGCCGACCAATCGCTTCGTTGGGTGCGATTTGCTCAGTGTGTACGGGAGGCAAATCGAAACCAACGAAACAGTTGGTCTTGGTTGAGATTCGGACTACATTCGGAATGGCAAAAGTGAGTCATCACGCACATTTTTGTTATAAATAATATTAAGGTAATAAGGATGGGAAGTGTTTGCAGCCACGGCTGGGCCATCCGAGACAGTGTTACAGGGGCGCTGGCCAGACGGGGGCTGACCGCTCACAGACAGTAAGCTGCCTCCCCTTGTGTGTGCCTAGTAGATCCACTGAGGCGTAAAATGCCTAGCTCTTGGAATTCTCCATCCTGGTTGAACGAACAGCCTCTGGTATCTCGCTATCCCGGACCTTTCGGAAGGTAGAATGCCTAGAACTTTGGCGGGGCAGTACGATCTCACCCAAAAGTCTAAAAATCAATCTGGCCGACGGTTTAGCTTTTGAGTACGGAGTACCGACGGCAGAATCTATTAACTGCAGGTAATTTTTCTCGTGATTCTAACTGTCTGCATGTTCTAAATACGTCATGGGATAGACGTGGCTATCCATGAGTGATGCAGAGAGAGGCTTCTGGACGATTCTGGAAGAGACTCCGCAGCGGGACTCCGGTGAATGTGGTTGGACACTCCAGACCGAACTTCCAGTGAGTCACTCTGTACTAGCACTGTACAGTACGTACAGGCAGATAGTGACTTCAGTAATCTCCACACTTTGCTTATCCGCGGAGGAAAGCACACTCGGTTACTGCAGCAGAAAGTTCAGGTCAATGGTTTTACTTAACCGTTATAACTGACGTACGCCATAACACTTATATAGCCAACGGAGCAGCTTATCCAATGGACATAACAGTGTCGTACTTATCACAGTCATTGAGATTAGCTAAGTAAGGGCCTGTGAAAAGAGATTTTAAATCGTTAAAAGATCTTGTCTCCTACAAAAACTGAGCTAGTGACTGTTTAAAGCCACGAAATAATATTCACTTGTATACCAGCAGGATAGACAAATTTTGTGGGCTTGTATCACCACATTTGGTGGTTAAAGTACATATAGTCTGGCGCCTGACAATTTTCATTCTAATGTGATCATGTTAGCATTGTATTTGATCATTAGAACAAAAAAATCATTACCTATTGTTTTGAAGGGAAATTTAAATAAAAAGCAAATATGAAGCGTTTGTCATCCATGATAAAAGTTAATAATATTTGATTTGTTTTTCTAACGTTTCTTTATATAGTAGCGACCTATTTCTGTTTTTATTTTATTGGCTGTTGTAAGACGAGGCATTGCAAGGTAGTTGAATTGAGATCCTTTGTATTAGTATTAAAATTAAATGTGCCTCAGTCTGTACGCCTTCACGAGAACCAAATAAATAAGTTACATAGGGCTATGTTTTAAATGATAAAAAGCACTATAAGGTTTTACCTTTTCCTCTCAACCAACCACCTACTACAACATCAAAGGGTTGGCGCTGGGTTGGCCTTGGGACACCCTCCTTGTGTATACGCCAAACAAACGTTGGTTCATTACTTTGTTTTATGCTTTGTCAATCGGGTGTGTCTTTGTGAATTTGTTATTATTCTGTTGAAAAACATGGGAATATAAAGTAAAATAATGAGACCATATTAAAACTAGTTGATTTTTTTCTTGAACGGGAATGTTTATGGGACCCAACGAACCGTGAATATGAAAACAAATGGAAGAGATTAGGATGGAAATAAGTGAGCTTTTAGAAGTTAATGTGCGAGATGTGAAGAAGAAAATGGAATACTTGCTGATATCTGTTATACGAATCTCCAGTAGCTAAATATCTCAGAGTGACAATTAATTTTCTGCTGAAGGTTCATTTCTTTGAATATTTTGGCCCCAAAACAATTCAATAAAAAAATCGAAATCTGCATCTTACATTCCGATAACTTTATGAAAGAGCCAGTATTCCAATTCAACTTTTAGATCAAACATTAATTTTGTCCATCATACCCCTTCCTAAATTGGAAAAGAGAGGTCACTTACAATCGTCGTTTTTTCTTCTTTTTCCCATCAGGTTTTTACAGTAAATTAAATACTGCACATACGATAACTGAAAAATCCTCTTCTTTCCTCATAATATCGGCCGGTTGAATTGTAATTAAAACCGTACTTATTACGTTATAATATAAAGCGCTAGCAACTTCGAAGAATTTTCAGAGCCTACTGCGATTCCACATGGCCCAATCCCTTGCCGCTAAGCCCTTGGTTTGATGAGGACGGAGGCCGAACGCCAATGCATTGGCGACCCACGTTCCTCCCAATACATTGGTTGTCCTTCTACATCTATATTCTGCAGTTCACAAATATTGTGGGTGGCAGAGGGTGCTAAGCACCAATCCCAATTCTGTGCATTCCAGAACGAGGGAAGAAAGAACACATAAAAGTTTCAGTTCGGCAACTTATTTCTCTAATTTTTTCCCTGCTGTAATTGCGACCTAAATAGGTTGGGGGAAGAAGTATTTCATTTTACTCGTAAATTAAAGATTTTAGCATATTCTCCAACAAATTTAAACTAAAACTACGTCGTCTGTCCACCAAACAATCCCAGCCCAACCCACGTATCAACTCCGTGACACTTTCGTAAGGACTATAAATAGCAGTCCGAATCGAGCGGCTGTCTTCTGTACTTTCTCTAATGTGTCATTCGTTGCTTAGTGTATGCGCACCCTAATAGAAAGCAGTTTCATGTGGTTAATTTAATTATTAAATAATTAATATTGACTGTCGAATTCCCCTATCTTTAATATAATATTATCCACACCAGGCTGTTTAGACTGATTTAGCTTTCTTAGTTTCTTCGTAGGATCTATTTCCAATTTTAATCTGCTGATTGCTTCCCATATGGAGAAGCTTGTCCTCTGATTTTCTCATTAAACCAGTTATTTTATATCTATGCATTTTCAAACCTTCAGGAAGTTCATCCTCATCCTTATCAACAATTATATAAATACCTTCCTTACCCCTCTTTTAAAAGATAGCCTCGGATGTCTATATGTATCATTCAGTGACCTACCGGGACTCATAATATTTTAATAAACCAATCCTCAACTTCCCTCTTCGCTGCTATCAAATTGCTCATTTAGTTACTCGAAGTGTTCCGTAAAGCTTTCTGTTTGTTAACGCTGTTGTGTTCTCTTATTACAAACTTCTTTAATATATAGGTTCGTTTCTTTATTCTGCGTTTTGGAATAAACATTTCTTTCTGTCTTCTTATTATCTCTCTGAACTGTTCCCATCTTCTATCTATTGCACTGGAACTATTCTTCCACATTCTGAACATTTCCGTGAATTATGTTTTCAATTCTGAGATTGTACAGTCGGAGACAGAATTCGCGAGACCCCTCGCCTTTCGATTATGCTTCGTTCTAGACACGAATACCACATGGGACAGCATAACTGATAGGTGGTACACTAAATTCATGATAAAATAGACCTCTCATACCCAAGCCTAAAAAAGGAGCCCACGCAGCAAGAAACTCACAGACGCTCAGAGGCAAAGTTCGGAGTTCTACAGTACAAATAATCACACAACCACACCTACTTTAACACCCATGCCCGTGGCCGGAATCGCACCAGTGGCCGAGTGTCCAGGTAACGCTCAAGCCATCCCATTCGGAAGGACAGGGGTTGAAATCTTCGTGCAGCCATCCGTATTTCGATTTTGCATGATTAATCGAAATCACTCCGTCAGTGCTGGAATGGCCATGGCTGAATTCCTTCCCGAAACATGCCCCCAGTCTTTTTTCCTCTATAATCACTTTGAAGTCGAACTAGCCCTAATACAACACCGAACTAGAAACTCTCCACATGTGGAAATAGCACTCTAGTCCCTTCGCTACCATGTTCAGCCGTTGAATACGAGAAACCCAACAAGGAAAAGGTCCAAAACACACCACAGAGATTTAATTATTTTTATTTGAGAAATTATTTTTTGCTTCTATCTTTACATCTAATCGAGGTCGTTAGAGGCAGGAAAGGACAGGGGGTAAGTAATGGTGAGGAATTCGGCCATTGCCTTTTGAAGGAACAATCCCGGCATTCGCCTGGAGTGATTTGGGGAAACCATCTAAAATGCTTACCCGGAAGGCCAGATGGGGATTCGAACCTACGACCTTCTGAAAGCTGGATTAGAGTGATATTACATACCCACCACGTTCTTTTTTTATTTTCGTCTTCTTTATACCTTCATCGCCAATGTGTTATGATTCCTGATAGTATTGGAAACTAGGATCGGGTAAGAATTGCAGCCACGGCTTTTTGAAGGACGTTTTCCGGAGTTCAGCTGGGAGATTTACGAAAAGCATGGAATACTGAAATTGGATGCCCAACGGGATTTGAAGTCACGTCCTCCCGAATACCAGGTAACAGTGTTACCTATAACCCATCGGGCTTGGAAGACAGGAAGTAAAAGCTTGACGGAATTTTTTTATAGAAGTATCAGTGTTAGTTAGAAACAAAGAGAGATATGAAAGTTTTCCGACTTAAAATTTGGAACCGTTAATTCACATTGCATACGGATTTATTTATATTTTTGCTATTCTTAATTATTATTATTACTAATAAAACTGTTGCTACTGCGTTAAAGTTTAGCTTACCTTCTAATTATGGTATGATGAAAACAAAGGTGTTAATATTCCGCACCATTTAATATCCTAGAAATAGTTTATTTATATTTCGTGACTTAGTTTACCATTAGAGTTCTTTCGTAAATGCTCTTTCTACTTACCCTTAACCTTTGTGTGTATTTGTCACACACAGTTCTATAACGCTGCAGCGTTAGAAAGTGTAACCAAGTCCATTCAAACTCTCTTATTGGTTTTCCGCGTGTAATGTAACGATTCTTTTCGGTATTCGCGGTATTGATAGCGAATTTTTAACTGTTTATTCGACGGAAAAAAATACACAATCGTTATCAAAATTACTAAAAAAGTGTTATCATCTGTCTATAATCAATCGATTTGGTTATTTAAATAATATTTTGACTAAAATGGTGATATTCGTGATTATTTTTACTGTAGAACTGCGAACTTTGCCTCTGAGCGTCTGCGAGTTTCTTGCTGCGTGGGCTCATTTTTTTAGGCTTGGATAATGTGCTGGGTATGAGAGGTCTATTTTATCATGAATTTAGTGTACCACCTATCAGTTATGCTGTCCCATGCGGTATTCGTGTCTAGAACGAAGCACAATCGAAAGGCGAGGGGTCTCGCGAATTCTGTCTCCGACTGTACCTATAATCATCTTTATTTTTTTGCTGTTGGTTAATGGAACCATTATGATGTAACCTAATCAATGGCAGAAGTAATCATTACTCATAATTGTAATTTAGATTAATGTGTGTCGTTCTTCCATTGATAGATCTTACACCTAAACATCAGAGGGACTGAATAAATATTAGAAAGCATGAAATAATGAAACTTACCTTAAGGAATTTGTTTATCTCTTAAACATAAAAAACACGAATGATTTATTCAAATGAAGTTCAGCAGATCAGAATCACTAAATTACATAAGAATAGAATCTTTTGGAGGTTTTTGAACCTTTTGTCGAAAAACAGGTTACGAAATAGCAGCCAGGCAGTATAAATCGCGTAGTGAATCAGCAAGTAGTCAGCTGTCGACTACTGTGGCTAGCGATGTCTCGAAGCAGGTAGGCGTCAACGATTGAGAGTTGCGGTATTCTTACGTTGCCGGCCAGGTCACCCCATGGCTGCCGATGACGACCTTAGCCCAAGTGACTGCTAGCCTTTGCAGATTGCACGGTGCGGCGTCTACTAGAGTCCTGCAAACGCCGTCTAGGCTCGTTCGCTTTATCGCTACCAGCACGACCTGCCAAATGTCGGATAAAATATAATGCAGAGGACCAAGCCTGGACGTAAGCTCGAGCGTGACAATAGACTCAGTTTGGTGTTCGCGTGGTGACGTAGTGATGCTGATACTCGCTCGGTGCAAACGGATTTCATTGCAGTCTTAAAACCTCTATAGAACCGACGTTATCGAAGAATGAAGCAACTGAAAAATTAAGGAATGTTCTTGTTATTTGAACGTGCGGTTGTATCATTTTCATGGTTGTGTATGTATTGTAGTGACCCTAAGGAGCTCATAGGAATTAATTTACGACCGAACAGTAGGCGCTGAGAACTGTATGGCAACAATCTCTAAGTATGGTCCTCATTAAAATAATAATAAAAAAAACTATTCCCAATAAAGACACTTAGGGCAGAGCCAGAGGAAGGAGTACCTCAATCCGGACAGTTATTAATATTGTTATTTAACTATAAATTGTATGTTGCATGATTGGGAGCCAACCAGCGAACATACTGGAGGAAGCAGCCTAAAGGTGGAGGCAACGAAGTTTGCGTGGGTTATTAAAAAGGGTGAAGAGGGCACTTTTCGTGCGACCTTCCTCCAAGTTACTCGAGCCACCCAGCATCGAACGGAGTCAGTGTATACATAAAATAATATTTTCAGGTTCATTATTAAACATTAAAATCAGATTGTGAACCTTATTTTTCACTATATTCTATCCAATAGTAGGGAACACTCCAAAAGGGAATCTCTGGCACCAACCGGACTTTAAAATATTAATAATTAATTTTAAATTAATAATAGGAATTAAATGGTCACACTGTGATTAAGAAGTCGCTCTCCTCTCACAGGCGACACTTCTGTATACTTTCAGAAAATTCAGATACTTATTGACCGGGCACTACTAATGAAAACGATAAATCTGTAGATTGTACCAAATTTCAGGTTTACTATGAAGATTATTCCACCATCCAAATATGGTCTCTTAGGAGAAAAGAAATTTCATTCAATCTCTCTCTCTCTCTTTTTGCTTCTTGCTTTACGTCTCGTTTACGTCTAGACAAATAGAGGCGGGAAACGACCGGGGGCAAGGAACGGGAAGGAGTTCGCCCATAGCCTTATTGAATGAACCATCCCTGTATTCGCCTGGAGTGACGTGGGGAAGCCCTGGAAAACCAAAATCTAGATGGCCGGACGGAAATTCGTACCCTCATCCTCCCGAAAACGAGGACAGAACGTTACACTACCCACCGCGGTCGATATTTCGTTGCATTCAATTATGAATTTTGTGTATTTATAACCTGGGCCGTGGCTTCCAATTCAGATGAACCTGAAGTAAACGCCCCTTGTCATCCAAATATAAAACTCAAACTTCAATTTCTAAAATACAGGAGAGCGAATGTTACCAGGGACAAGACGGACGAAGTTCAACGCTACGTAGGTTATGTATCCTCTCACGATGACGAAGTGATACCTATCTTCTATATAATTTCCTAAACTCACTCACTCACTCACCTCAATAGCTATTGGCTTGAGAACGGTGTCACGTGTCAGCCGTCGCTCGTAAATTAACAGCCACTAGAGATAGCATTAGAACAAATTCGTGGTTATGCTCCATAATTTAATAGCTAAACAACTGATACCAAATTAATTGCAACAATACATTCATTAACTTTGCTTTTCGCAGCATTTCATAGTTAAAAAAATATAGATAAATTGTACGGTTGGAAAAACGTGTACTTCTTTTCAGTAACATGTTGCTAATGAAAGCAACAAAAAAACTTTAAAAACTTAAATTACTCATGGTTGTAACCACGAATACCAATTGTAATTGCGACCTAGGCTAATATTCAATTTAATTAAATTTTTTTATAATGTTGTTGCTTGACCAAAGTTACATTACGTCTTATTTGCTTTTTACGTATTTTACTAACCACTTTCATTAATGGTATTTGTTCAAGTTCGCCGTACGTGAGTTGTTGGATTGTTTAAAGTGGACATCAGAACAAAGATGTTATCGAATCGAGTATTCTGTCAATTCATTTCTTCGTAGTTGTTCAACTGTTTAATAATCTGGAATCTGTATTAAGTCCTCTGGCCGTTATACATACTATGACAAAATATTACATTTGTGAATTCCCATCCTCCCTCCCCCCCCACCCCAAAACCCCAAAAAAAAAGTGATGATCTCGAAGCGAACAGGAATTCTTCAAATTTTCGGCAGTAGACTTTTAGGGTAAAATACAAGTCAAGTTTGTATTTCAGAAAATTCGAGTCTATGACCGCTGAAACAATTAAATGATAGCGCGATCGTTCCTGTCCTCTGTTTAATACACCTATTAATATTTCTGATTTCTTCAAGCTCAGGAGATTTTATTCATCCTAAGGGTGAAACACAGGACAATTTCGTATTTGGTAAAATCAGGTCAATCTGTCATAATCTTTGTCGCTAAATACTGGAACTATTCTAGACCCGTGACGATACGCAAGAAAACGGTCATGGGCTTACACTAAAAGTCAATAAAGTATGTTCAGTATCATCCGTTGATATAAATCCTTACAAGACGTCACTTATATTTGAAGCCTCTGTATAAATCATAATGCATTAAAACTGTGGAGTCAGGTATACTTTATGTTTATCCCTAATTGCAAATAACTTATTTATGGTTTTCATTACATTTTATTCTGACTTCACAGTTTGTAATACTGTCGTTACTTATGTTTATTAAACGCATAAACTTTTTTTTTGTTTTTTTGTTTTTTAATTGGTATTTGGCTACGAGGCCATACAGCCAGCACTATGCAATCTTGTAGTTTGCAACTATGTATTGGATCACTCAATGTATTATAGATTCCCCGTGGTATAGACGACACAAGACAAACACAACACTTAATTAAAACCACCCATGCCCGAGGCCGGAATCGAACCGGCGACCCCTGCAACGCGAGGCTAGCACGCTATCCCCTACACTGCCGGGGTCGGCAACGCATAAACGTTACAAATTATATATACGGCGGCTTAGTTAATAGAACATACCCAAAATATTGATAGAAGTCATTGATATACTATAGTTCCTAGAGTGCCTCTGCCATACAATCTTGTTTTGTGTTCTCTGTTGCAAGGCACTCGCGAGGAAGACACTGCGCGCTGTTTCTGCATTGCCGAGCCTTCATTTGCCCCCGAGCCTTCGTTTGACCCCGTGCCTAGGAAAGCTCTAGCTGTCACAGCTCGCCTAACTACAGAGGACCGGTCATAGGAATAACTGAGCGAGTTCGAGCGCGAGTAGACACTATTATGGAGGGGAGAGGTAGAGTGCGTGTTGAGACGGTAAAGCTCTGGCGTCGCATTCAAGAGTACACAGCTTCGAAGCGTTTTAGCATTCAAACCATTATTTCGTTTAGGTATACTTATGCGAAGTTAAATTTTATCTTTTATATACTACTAGCAAAACCCGGCAGACGTTGACCTGCCTGTGTATATTTATTTAGCTCTGTATATATATAAATTGATGATCTGTGTGTAATCTAGAATTCATAATTGGTAGTAGAAAAATAGGAAAAATGAAAGATGGCTCATACTAATAATTTTACATCATTTTGATTGGTAAAAATTGACGATGAACTACATACATTTTAATAATTCAGGTAAATGTACAATATTTTTGACTATGTAACTGAACCAACTTTAAATAATTTAATTAATCTTTACATTTAGTATAAAGCAATCTATCCGATTTGCATTAGAAGCAAAGAGTAAATGCGGCAGTTCTGTCGACGAAATAGGATACTATTTGATGTCAACGAATTGATAAAAAGTTTTATGAATAATTCACTTGAATGGAGAACATTTTTTACTATTCCATTCGCTGAATAATTGAATCTACTTAAAGTAATTTAAACTAATTTCAACATTTAACATAAAGCAGAGTACGCGATTTACGTCAGAAGCAAAGAGTAAACGTTGTAGTACCGTCTACGAAGTAGGATACTCTCTGGTATTAACGACATGCGAATTGATAATGACAATTCTCAAAGGAACTATTCTTTGTGGCAGCTTACAACGAAGCGGGTAGTACAAAAACCTTTTCCATGAAAAAATACTTATATTTGCCAATTTTCATGGTAACTGGTGAATTGGTGTCGAAGTCTATTAATCTCAAACAGATATACCAACATCCATTTTTATATATACTGATTTCCATTTAACCAGTTTTCAACTGTAGTTCTCTAAATATCCGTTGAAATATATACTAGTTGGAGTGGGTGCGGAGATAGGCAACTAGATTTTTTGCGGAACGTAGAACACAATCAGTAAGTCATATACCACAGGCAATGGGTTGGGATTAATTGGAACATAGGATGGAATTAGGAGTAACACATGGAAGAGAAGAGATGACCATGACCACTAGATGGTGCAAGATTGTAAGATTTCTTAAAAAAAATCTTGAAATAGGTAAATAGGTATGTTGGGAAATTGTTACAATGTCATGTGCTCCATCATGATTAAACCAAATCTGTCGCGATCTAAGCTGTTTTAATAAATCGTGGAGTTATTCGGGTGTAATGAATGTTATAAATGTTCATTTCACTCACACCGCACATGTAATCCATGATGTGGATATTTTCTAATTTCACAATTTTTGCATTAAAACTACAATAGTGCTACTAACAACCCAGTACAGCAGGTAGGTTTCTATACTGCAACATTTATAAAGTTGAAAGTTAGAATTTTTAACAAATTTGCATAGCCATGTCAATCGTCAATTACCGAGAATCATTTTCAAATATTTTTTGCAACGAAGTGCATAAAATGCAAAAAAAAAAAAAAAAAAAAAAAAAAAAAAAATGGATGTAAAGAAATTTAATCATATCAACATCCCATAGTTGCGCTTCTCAGTATCAAATATGAAACAAATATGCTCATTAATTTCAGGATTACTGAGATAAACCAGTCTTATGTCTATAGAAGAAGCCAAAAAACTAAAGCTTTTTCACCACTTCACCCCAAATTTCTCCTTCCGAAAATTGTTGAAATACCGTAATGAATTTTTGCTTTGTTCAGGCTGTGGCATAATTCAAATGCGATTGATACTGTAATGTTCAAAGTAAGAAATCAAGTTCAGCGGTTTACTGCTGCCTAAGTGCAGTTATCGCCTATACTAAACTTTGATTCCACGCTAGGGGGTTCCGGGTTCGGTTCCGTTGCGGATCAGCCTCCAGCGCCGCGGAGCGGTCGCCGCCGTAACTATCCGCCGCGGTAATAACAATATAGAGTTGCCTGCTGTGTAAACACGCCATCATCGGCTCCGTTCGAGCGGAAATGCCGCTCGCTGCCAGACGTGACGCATGTTTTATTTTAATTTGCTGATGGCCGGACCGGCACATTACCTGCAGCTCGCATCTCGTTTCGTCTCCGCTAGCTTCAGTTTTATCGCCTCTCTCTCTTACCCTCAGCTCGTGCCTCGCTGGTCCTTGCGGTCTTTCCTTTTTTTTCATTCAGAGTACGGCGATGTGAAGAGCACGAGAGAGATTGAGAGAGAAAGAGAGAGGGGAAGAAAAAAAGAGCTCGCCTTCACAGAGCAATTTTATGAAAGTCAATAGGGATTATTATGATTGATATGATCGTAAAGGCGAGCCCGGCTCCGCCCAGGCCAGAGAAGGCTTTTGCTGCAGAAGAGGAAAATATCTCGGAACAAGATTGTAAACTGCGGAGGAGGAGGTCTATATGGCCGGGTAATAAATATATACCACACGATATCTTCGGCAGTAATAAGCGAGAAGCCGAGGAAAAAATAGCGTGATGGATTTGTTTCTTTTTTTTTTATCTTCTTGTTCCTTCTCCCCGCAGCTCGTCTCCTCTCGCTAGCGGAGAAAACTATTAAAAGGATGAGTGAGTGAGCCTTATGTAAACAGGAACGGCTCCATTCACGTCTCTGATCTACACACACAATCTGGACGAAATTAATTTGACTGCGGCAACCACCCACGCTCGCTATCCCGCGACCCGTCCTCCGAGTACAGTCGCTGCCAGACGCCAACAGACCTCCGCACAGTATTTATTAACATAATATTTTTTGTTTGTGCCGTTATTAGTGTGTATGCCGGTTCCTGTGACGTTTCATGAATCTAAATAAGTTTTGGATATTGGCAAACTATGCTATAAGAAAAATTCTTATCAAACAGAAGATTTTCGAATGTTGTTACAAGTATGTATACTTTGTTTTTAGAAGGTTTAGGATGAGCTGTCAACTGCAGTGCGAGAAAAACCCATACTAATTCAATGAAAGTAAACATTTTAGCCAGGCCTGGTATTGTGGAGGACGTACGTTCAAATTCCCGTCACCAAATCAGATGTATGTTTTCAATGGTTTCCCGAAATGACTTGAGGGAATGTCGGGATGATTTCTTCAGAATTCTTTCCCATTCATTAACCCCAATCCTCTCCCACGTATAATGACCTCAATGCTGACAATCCGTAAAACCCGAAAAAAAAAAGCCGTAGATAGTTGTGATCCTGCAATGAAACAAACCAGTTATACAAACGTAACAGTATTATAACTGTCCAAATACCATTAGCATCAAATCTGTTAAGAATAAGAATCGTTCATGGATACGCGTATGAACCTTAGCTATATTCTATATAAGTCAGCATCAGATCTGGTAACGTAACGTTATTGTGGTGGAGTCAACCCCCTGTGAAAGACTTCGCCTGGATGATCCCTACGTATAAACCAACCAGCTACTCGATGTTAAAAAAGGATACACAATTTCATATCTTATACGCTGAAGTACTCAACTCGTGCTTCGATATTGCTCAAATTTTAATGCACTTGTGTTACGCAAGTTGTACTTGGGAACCTAGATTTCTTACTATGTGTGTTCACTCCCCTAAAGAGTAGCGTAGACAAAGAATTTTATATTTTCTCGCAAGGAATTTGTAGAAATTTTATTTCTCAGTCTGTCTGGAAACCTTTAATGGAGATCTCAGAAACCTGCAGATTAGTAGAAGTAATGAAGGGTAATAAATTTTAGTGATTATTTGCTGACAATACGACCACGTATTAATTCTAAGACAAGAGTGCGTTTCATTGTATCTTGTATTCAATTACAAATACAGTAGGTGATTTTGAACAAATTACCATGTTTAGGTGTGTTTTCATTCATTAGGAATTGTTTATTATTTCCCACGTAACATTAAAATTCTAGAAATTGTTTGCAATTTCACTTAAAATTACTTCCATTTAGTTACAAGTCTATATTACGTAATTGTTTTTAAAAACCTACTGTTTAAGTCATTGTCTGACATTGTGGAATGAGTAAATACGTCTTTGTATGCGTCTAGAAATTTCTCTGTTGGTAAATAAAACGTAACAATGTCAGTGGACGAGAAAGTCTCTCGGAATAGAGCCAAGAGTTCGCTACGCTAATTTGGTCATAATGTGCCGTGACTATTTTCGGGGAAGAGTATAATGTATATTTCTTAACTTGTTGCTTCTATTTTAATTGAATTTAATTTCTTTGTGATGGAGCGCGCACTCCGGTGACAATTTCCTCATAAACACAATTTTTTTCTTTTTCTTGTAACCACCTGCTTTTGCAAACTACGAATTTTAATATTAAATTCTTTTCAGCGTTTTTGGTGATTTATTAATCACTTCCCCTGGTGATTTATTCCAATCACTGACACCGTTATATACGAAAGAAAATTTTCGCACTCCTTTATGCCTGAAATCGAATGCCAACTTGTGGTTATGGTTATATTTTTCCTTCCATGCACCACTCTTAATTCTTCTAGCAATATCTTTCCATGCCTTTTACGCTCCTAGCACTTTCTTCACCCTCCTCTTGTGTTCCAACGAATCTTAATTCCAGCTCCTTTATCAGGTAAGTTACTAATTGAGTTCTGCTGTAATTTCCAGAGACAAATCTAGCATTCCTTCTTGGCACCCCGTTTAAGTTCTGTAAAATGTGGGTCCCATACCGCACCACCATATTCAAGCAATGGTCTGACTAAAGATTTACAACGCAATTCCATCACTTCTCTAGTGCATTCCCTCTTCACCCTAGCCAATAAATGCAAAGTGTATCTAAATTTTTCTCATCAACACAGTTAAAAAATGTTAATGACTCTAGTGGTGATTACTATCTACAAAGTGACCTTTGATCTTGTAAACTTGATATTTTTCGCGCCGGCGCGTATATTATTCCAGGTTACTTTATAATGCTTTTTCTATATTGGTTGACGGTTGCCATCGTAGGTTTCAAATGAAACTCATTCTGCTATATTGAAGCAACAACGTGAGAAAGAAGAAAATGGGATCTCTGAGGTGAATTTTTGCTTACGGCTTTACGCTTCGTCGACGTCGAGATCATTAAAGGCGGGAACGGACTGCGTACAAGGAACGGGAAGGAATTCGGTCATGGGCTATTGAAGGAAGCATCCCGGCATTCAAATGGAGTAATTTGGGGAAACAAAATGTGGACGCCCGGACGGGGATTCAAACCCTCGTCCTCCCGAATGCGGGGCCAGAACGTTATCGCTCACCCACCACGGTTGGTCTGAGGCGAAGAATGCACAGAGAAGACATCAGTTTTGGAGCAAAGCACCCTCTGCCATCAACAATTTTGTGAATTGCTGAGTGTATACGTAGATGTGGATGAAACATGAACAGGCTATGTTCATCAACAGTCTGATGTTAACTTTCTTAGCAGTTGTAAACTATTAGAATTAATGCTTACGGTTTGAGTGATATATATCAGTTTCTCCAAAACGGTGTCAATGCAGTTTGAGGAGTTTCTCCTTCTTGTTGCATGATGAATCTTAATTGAACGAACGTGTATCACATTCCACAGCACGTGGCGCCTGCGGTAATCCAGGCTGTCGGACGCATGTCTGGAAGCTGCGTGCTGTGCTCTCATCCGCCCCCGATCTCAATCTCGGCCGAATCGTTTTTTAAGACGAGGGAACGTGGCTGTTGCGAGATATGAATTACCTCGTGCGGTATCTGCGTGCCCCGGGCAGCTGGTCCCGCCCTTGTCACGTTCGCGATCCATTCCACTATCCCATCAGCCCGCATTTCCTCCGGACCATTCTATGATCAATTGCCAAGTCGACCACACAGTTCCAGTCACTCTTGAATGCCTGAGCAGGTGTACAATAGAAAAGCCTCTGTCACCTTCATCATCACAGTGTATACCATGACAATCTCCACCGTATGAGGGTACAACGATAACATGGCACGCTGTACACACCTCCTCTGACACCTTTCCCGAACAGTGGTCGATAATATTCGATATACTGAATTTAATTCATGGTAATTACTTTCCATTATGTTGCCGCAATCTAAATGATGGTTAGAAAGGCTTTGAAGCCTGGCCATGGAGTTGTTAAACCTCTGAACACTTCTTTACTGTCTTGACCCAGCTGCTGCATTACTTCCGGGCCTATTACAAAATATTGAAGTTTTTTAAAGTAATTAGTTATATACATATATATGATTCAATAAACTAGTGATAATTTCAAATTTTCGAAGCCAGATTTGGGGATCTCAAACTCTTTTTAACTCATCAGAGTGTAAGCTTAATACAGATAAACTTCTTTCTTCCATCTATGCAGTTCTCGGAAGATTTTTGAAACCAGAAACCTATTTCTGCATGTATTAATAAACCTTTGATCACCCTATACTGCCTATCGTCTTGCATTTTGTCGCTGTATTACTTCGCAATGATGCAAAAAATATCTTGGTAATATCAAGATGGGGATACTGCTGCGGCCTCGCGTAGTAAACATACAGATCACGTGGTATATGTGACATTGTTGTGACGTATTCAGTCTGCTAGTACCAACACAGTAACAGCTATAGATATGATCTGAAAATTGGATATCTGCAATATCGTGCGTTATGGTTACGTTTCACTTTGGTCCAGGCTGCATTACGATCGAAACGCATATTTATAAAATATGATTTCGTCAATCATCATTTGAGTTTATGTTGTAATACAGCCTGGACCATACGTCACAATGATGTCATATATACCACGTGATCTGTGTGTTTACTACACGAGGCCGCAGCGGTATCCCCATCTTGATATTACCCAAATATCTATTATGAATATTGATATTTTGACTGCATACCTTCTTTGAATCAATTATTTGAAAAATAATGTGTGCCATGAAAAATAATTCATATTACAAATAATCTCTTGTAACATAAATCAATGAACTTAATGAGATACTAAGGACACGGAGGATGATGTTACTCCAAATGAATTTCAAACCAAATGAAGTTAAAAGATTCTCTGTGGTTTATGCTACTTGATTTCTAAATTCAATTTATTAGTCATGTAATTAGTAAACAAATAAGAAAAAATGATAAAGAAATAATAATATGAAAGAGGACAGGAAATTAAATAAAAATGCCAACACATCACCATACAGAAATCTGAATGGTTTTAGCTCAGTTAAATAATGAGCAGAACATGAAAGATGATATCAAGTGATTCACGACACCAATGCGTTCACGGGATTGAATGTTCAGTTATTTTACTGCAGAATTAAGTTGACGATATTACGATGTTGATGTATTGCGTGAGCAGCTTGTAATTGTTACCAGTGTCATTATCCTCACTGGTACATTACCTAAAGGTAATGGATGCTGCAACTTCACGCACACACTGTATACGTTCTCTCGCAATTTAATATTCACAAGATAATTGTAATAAATCGCATTTATTTATTTACGGCTCGAGTGGTGAATTGGTTCAGAATGTAATATTTTATCGTCTTGACTAAGGGCATACAGTTATTTCTATTATGTTTCTTCATAGCCAATTATTTCACTTTTGGTCCAAGAGTTTCCTCATCCCTTGCCATAATACTTTGCCTTTTGCTGTTCTAATCCAGAAGGATTCAACAGTCCATGTCGCGAGAGTAAAATACCTGATAAAAGTCCTCTTTTGCGATTTTCGTCTCCGGGCACGACTCAGTCGTTTTGTCCATCTTTTCCATCCATCCTCATCACAGTTTCATTTTTGTCACAATTTTCTATTTTTAGACCTTGTTATTATTATAATTTCTTCTGCGCTTCATAAGATTTGTTTTGCTTTTGATTATTTGTAGTCCAGATTCCTCTCCCAATATTTCTTCATTTAGTAATTCCTCTGTAACTTCATTTTTATATGCAAACTAACATAAGTCCGTGACCGTTTTTTCTGTATCGTCACGGGTCTAGAATAGTTCCAGTTTTAGGATGAAAGATTATGACAGGTTGACCTGATTTGATCAAATATAAACTTGATCTGTGTTTCAAGATGAATAAAATCTGTTGAGCTTGTAGAACTCAGAAGCATTAAAAGAGGTAGGTATTAAAGAGGAACAGAGACGGTAGCTCAATCGTATAAATACAAACTTGACTTTGCTTCAAAAGCATCACTTTTTTTTTTTAAATTGATACTGGGCAAACACTCTAATGTAATCATTGGTCATAGTATCTGTAACCGCCAGAGAATTTAATACACATTCCATATTATTAAACGGTTAAGCAACTCCTAAGAAATGAATTGCCACAATAGTTGATTCGGTAACAAATTTGGTCTGTTGTCCACTTAAAATAACCTAATAACTCAGATACCCTGAACATGAACAAAGACTAATAACGAAAGTTGTCAGTAAATACCTAAAAAGCAAATAAACCGTAATGCATAAACTTTGGTCAAGCAACAACATTAGTGAAAGTTTTAACCAAATTTAAATTTATCCTGGAATGACAATTGGTATTCGTGGTTACAGCAGATACAATGAGTAATTCATTTTTTTTTTTAATTTTTTTTAATTGCCTAGATTAGCAACGTGTTAATGAAAAGCAGGTCCACGTTTTTTCAGACGTAAAGTTTTTTGATTTTTTTTCTAACTATGAAACGCTACGAAAAGCAAGCTTAATGAATATATTATGGCATTTAAATAGATAGCAATTACTTAACTATTAAATTGTGGACATAACCACAAATTTCTGCTAATGGTATCTCTGGTCACTGTTTTTTGAGCGTAGGCTGACACGTGACACCATTCTCCAGCCAATAGCTATCGAGGTGAATGAATGAGTGAGCTTAGGAATTTACTATATGGGACAGTTTAACTTGGAATTTTTGATCCTTACTCTCTCTCGTGCAGAAAATTGAAAAAGTAATGAACGCAATTCAGCAGGATTGTTGTTATGCGCGCTGTACTGGCGTATGTCAGTCTCTCGTACGTCGAGCCGTCTAGAAAGCGCTGTGGCTATTGAAGGCCCCGGCCCAACCTGCCTGCCGATATGATCGTGATGTGTGACGTGTTAACGGCACGGCCCACGATTTACTGCCGTCAGTCAGCCGTCCATTGGCGAATGTCTGACGGCTGATGGCCGGGCAGATACAGTACAGTCGGTACGCCACGCAGGACGCTCCAGTATGCCGCACAAAGAAACGTGGCATACAACAGAACTAATAGGCAGTCACATGTCTCATATATGGATGTATTTAGACCGTTTAAACATCTTTTAGCTAAGTATTCGGGAGGGCGCGGGTTTAAATCCCCATCCGGTCATCCAGATTTTGGTTTTCCATGGTTACTATTGGCACCGAGGGTGGTGGGTGAACGGTTAACGTTTTGGCCTCGCATTCGGGAGGACGCGGGTTCGAATCCCAGTCCGGACATCCTGATTTGGATGTTCCCAAATCAATCAAGGCGGATGTCGGGATGCTTCCTTCAAAAAGGTCATGGCCGAATTCCTTCCCGTTTTTTGTCCCCCATCCCATCTCGCCTCTAATGACCAAGCTGCCGACGAGGCGTAAAGCCCAAGCAAAAAAAAGTTACTATAGGCCTACCCGATGGTTCTTACAAAAGACCATGGCCGAATTCCTTCCGCCTAGTTGGACCAATAACCACAAAATTCTCCCGCTCCAGTGTCCTAGACGTCTATGAGGAGTAAAACCATAAGGAAAAAAAACTATGTTTTAAAAATTTGAGAAGTTTTTGTGAATACTTATGCCTTTCAGTGGAAAGCAAGGGAAGCATTAATAACGTCATTATGTATGAGATAGTGTTCTCTACTTATGTCAAAGTATTCGTTGCTGTCAGGAATTCGTCAATGAGTTCCCAAGTATTCCTTCGTCTGTCTTGCTTAGTTTTTTTTATGGGGTCCAGTTCAACAATACAGTTGTAACCGAACAATTTGGCTTCCGGAACGTATGTCCAGTCCAAACTTAAATGTTGTATTTAATACGGATGTGTATTGATAACTGGATTCACTTCCCACAATTCATTTGAGGTAACTTCAGGTCTTCTTATATTCAGATTTAGCGTAAGCATTGGTTGAAAAATAATTGGAGTTCATGGAATTGTTGATTTTGCCCTGTTGCACAGGCATGTACGTATGATTACTATTTTTTTTTTTTTTTATTTGTTAAGAGTCTGATCTTTGTCCTCCTGTAGACGTTACGATTTCTCCAAATTGGATACAGCTTAAAAAAGCTCAATTTTATGTGAATAAAAAGTTATGGCTTCCACTCTATCCCCAACTATTCTTTAAAACTGGAGTTCATTCCCACTTTCTTTGTCCTACACAAACTGATGTTTAATCCAGCTATATTGATTTAATATCTTAATTTAAAGAACTTTTTAGGGGACAAAGATAAAATGTATTTTCGGTCAAATTTACAATATTTTACTTCCTTATTTTCTGCGTTTACTATGTTTTAAACCTTTAAGGTCTCATTGAAGAAATTATAGCCTTTCAGGCTGTTTCATGGTATCAAATCTAGCTATGCAAAATTTAAGGATCGACAAGTATTCTAGTTGCCGTAGGTATAGTTTTGAGGCAAAAACCGTGGATCGAATGATATATGATAATAAGCAGGATAATGAATCTTCTTAAGACTTCTGAAACTCATGATGGGGGATAAAAAGCACTTTTCTAATACTGATGTAGTAATTTCCAAACTTTGGGACTGCTTTAAATTAATTACAGTTAATTTTGCCTCATGAAAACCAAAATATTTTTGCTTAAAGTTTTTAGTTTTTACCTACATTGAGTCATGATATTTACTTGGAAATTTTTCAAAATAGGAAGACAATTAACCATTACTTGAATTTTATTATTTTGACTGTCCACTGGATCGATATAGAGTATTTGCCTATAAGTCGTAAGTTTCAAATAAATTTGAGAGTCTGATGTGTTACTTAAATTGTTATGAAGCTTAACATAAAGCTTCACAATTTTCATGTGATACGCAAAACATTAAAATGGCACGCATACTGTCTGATGGAACTTCCTTTTATATTCATAAGTTTTGTGTTTGAATTTAGAAATCTAGGTTTCTATGAAAATATTCCAGGTTTTCCGCCTGTGGTTTTTATCGCAAGTAGTGTGCTAAAGAATTTGATTTTAATCAAGGTTTTACGACTCGTCGATGATGACGTCATTAGATCCAGGACAGTAACGCGGGTAAGGAATGGTAAAGGAATCGGATATGGTTTTAAAGAAATAACTGGCATAACCCTGGAGTGTTTTCGGGAATCCATTAAAAACTGAAATATTTGAATTTTGGCGTAAACCCACACAAAATTTCGATCTAGTTTCAGCATTTTGCTGCATTCAGTGTGTATTCAAGGATATTTAATACAAAGGGATTAGGGTATGTACCAACAGTGCTATGGCGCTGTGAATGTTCCAAAATGTTTAAACACATCTCTGAATGATGTCCGGGAATTTATTGTACCCACATCTTCCACTTTTTCATTACGTTTATGATTTCATTACATCTATGTTTTTAAGGCAGCAACGTTTGATGAATGACAAAACCTGCAAAGTAAGGTTAATCTCTAAAGAAATTACCCTTGTGACCTACTATTACGTCGATAGAGATTAGTAGGTGAATATTTTGATAATACTTAAATAACATAAAAGGCGAGCACTACAATAGTACAAAACTAAGTAGAGGGAGGTTTGATTTTACAGTCATGTTTTATAGTATTTTACAGTAGAAAACGAGATAACTTCACTTCTTAACTCTCTTGGGCAGGTCATTTTGACAGTTAATGTCAAAGAACTTACTAAAATGTCACAAGTTTTATTAGTTTGCGTGGTGATCACACAGGAATCTGAACTCAAAACTTGTACTTGCAGTAACTGACTCGTATCTCCAGAAGTGTTTTCCACTGGTTTCCTTTTTATTCCGACTTCTCGTAATATTTGAAGCGTGTTCTTGAGAAACTACTAGTTACAAACTGAGAGGAAATAATAATAATAATAACAAACATAAGAATAAAATATGAACATGCCGCATCTTCAAAGAGCTTGACAGGCAATCCAGAAAATCAAAGCTATAAAAAACTAGTGCTTCTTAAAATTCAAGAGCAGGATGAGATAACCCATGGACACCCATGGACACCCATGGACACCCATGTCACTCCTAACTTCTGCTTAATGCGGGAGAGAACAAAATAAATCACCGTCTGCTGACTAAGTGCAGCTGATAGCTGCTAAGTACAAATGATGTCCGAAAACGTCTGAGCATAAATGCTTTTAATGACAAGGTCTCACTACCATGGTACCGCAGAGTAATTTTGTTTTACGATCACAAGAGAACATTTTGAACCAAGCAGCTGAGGCTTACTCCTATGTGAATGGAAGTGAGAACCTAAATTTTCCAAATATTCTGCAAGAGATACAGGGTGGTGCAAAAAGAACGCATGGATTTGATTTGACTAGTATAAGTGGTGGGAGTGGAATGTAGGGGTGGGGGATCTGTTGTTATGTAGGTTAGGGTGTCCAGTTTCAGTAGCATTGGCACAGTGGTCCGTGCAGCATCGCGTTTTCGCTGTTGAACATTTTTTCAAAAGTAATGAATCTGTTATCACAGTTCAATGTTCCGCGAAATGGTTTGTTCCCTGATCGCAACACAATAGTTCGTTGGGTTAACTCTTTTCGGAAAACTGGAAGTGCCATGAAGCAGTAGTCGTCTGGTCGTCCTCGTACGGTTCGAACCCCAGAAAATGTCGACAGAGTTTTTTTTTTTTTTTTGGCTGTTAGCCTTGGGCTAATTACGCCATAAACATAGGGTTGTTATTGTTAGGGTTTATGTTTATTTGACTTATATACAAATTTGGTATTATCTACATATTTGCATATGGTATTGACAACTTTGGTGCAAGGAGTTGCTAAGTTGATCATTAGAGATATTATATCAGTAATTTTTAGCTGTTTTTCAATCAGCTCCTTTCTCATGTCTCTGTAAGTTTTGCATCTAAGTAAGACGTGATATATATCTTCCAGTTCACCACATCTATCACAATTTGGCGACTCTACAATGTTCATGATATGCTTCTTATCCTTTAAAAGGGAGTGTCCTGTACGTAACCTGTTGAATAATGTAATCTTCCTTCTGCTCAGTTCTTTGGTCTCGTACCATGGCGTTCTTTCGATTCTGTTGCAAATGGCCCGATGCCACAATCCCTTGGAATCCTTGTTGATTTGCCATTTCATTTCCCATTCTTTCAGTGTTATGGTCCACGCAGTGTGTCTAAGGTCAGTGAACGGTATTGCGACGTCCTCCTTTTGTGCTGCAACTAATTGTTCTTTGGCTGCCTTATCGGCTCTTTCATTTCCCTGTATACCCACGTGGCTTGGTACCCATTGTAATTGTAGGTCTATCCCTTTAGCTATTGTCTTCGTTATTTCTCTAGCCACTTGATAGGCTATGTAGTTTTTTCCATTGCCTTTAGGGATTGCTAAGATTGCCTGCAAGGCGCTTCTCGAATCTGAACAGATTACTGCTTTCTTTTTCTCTGTACTTTGAACATATTGTATTCCTTTGAGAATGGCGAAAAGTTCTGCAGAAAAGGTCGAGAATTGGTTCGGCAGTCGAAATGCTTCTACGACGTCGCTTCTAGGTTCCACATATGCTGCTGCACATGCCTCTTCCCCCGCCTTGGATCCGTCCGTGAAGATTTGGCACCAGTCTTTCCACTTTGTATTGATTGTTTCAATCGTCCTTTGTTTCGCTTCTTCCTGATTCCAGTATTTTCTTTCGAGCTGCTCTGATGTGATGTACAGGTGCACATGTGAAGCTAAATCCACTTTTTGCCAAGGTTGTTTTTCCGAGTAAAGGTCGTTGTTTTCTGCCGTATGGATATTCTACTTACTAGTTAGCTGTCTGTATGTTACTAGTCTTGGCTTTCTATGAGGGTCTGGAGGTTTGCTTCGAATTTCGTGGGCTAATATCTGTACTTTCCTCAACAGTGGGTGTTCTTTTTTGGAGCTTACCCTTAACCAGAAGTTCATCCCTATTTTCTTTCTGCGTATTTGTAGCGGCGGGGTTATTGTCTCTGCTTCCATTGCCGCTATTGGAGTGGTCTTAATGAAGCCTCCTATTATCCTCAGTACCGCTGCCTGCAGTGAATCAAGTTTCGCCTGTAGGGTTTTGCAAGCATTATCGTACAGAAAGCTTCCATAGTCCAGTCTGCTTCTAACTACGCTGTAGTACACATTGCGCAATGGGCGAGGATCCGCTCCCCAGTTCATTGAAGCAACAACTACTTTCATTATATTGATCCGCGTTAGAGATGACGCTCTCAGATCCACTATGTGTTTTCTTCACGTAAGCTTTGAGTCTAGCCATATTCCAAGAAATTTGATTTCCTTCACCAACTCCATCCCAATGCCGTTTAGAGTTATTTTAAGCTCATTTTCTTGATAATGTCTATGAGTAAATATACATATTTTACTTTTTTGTATTGTCATGTCTAATCCTTTCTCTCTCAGCTTTTCAAGGATTGCTGTAACTGCGGCTTGTAGTATAACTCTTGCCTTTTCTTTGTCGGGATGGGAGACATATATCACAAAGTCGTCCGCATACTGAAGGTAGGTCACCATTCCCGGTAGCTCGGTGAACAGCTTAGCCGAGTATATATTGAAGAGGGTCGGACTCATTGGGTCACCCTGTGGAATTCCCTGGTAGACGTGTCGTTCAAATCTCTTTCCTTCTGCTTGTATTATATTCACTCTGTGACCCAGGTAATTGCAACACCAAGATATGAGTTTATTATGTAGCTTCATCTCTTCCATGGCTTCCTGTAATATATTGATCTGTATGTTATTGTATGCGTCTTTTATGTCCAGGAACGCAGCTAGGAGATAGTTGTTTCTGACAAAATTTAATTGGATGTCCGTAACTAGTGTGCTAATGGCATCCATTGTGCTGCACCCCTTCCGAAATCCCATGGTGCGGTGATCGAGGTTTCTATGGTGTTCTACATGCCATTCCATCCTGTTCTTTATCATTGTGCTCATTAATTTGGCCATGCACGGGATAAGTGATATAGGCCGATATGCCGATGCATCATTCTTGTCCCTATTGAGTTTCGGCACTGGGACACTTACTACATTTCTCCATTGTTCCGGCACGTAAGATCTGTTTATCATTTCGTTGAATAGGTTCAGAATTTTATGTTTAGCATTTTGTGGCATGTTGTCTATCATTGAATACGTGATACTATCCATTCCTGGAGCTGTATCCCTCTTTTTAATGGCACTTTCAAGCTCAGACATGCTGAAGAATTCGTTATTTGAGATGTTGTAGTTTTCTTTAGGGTGCTGCTGAGCATTCCATACCGTATTCCCGGGAACAAATGCAGGTGCCGTTAATTCCAGAAATTGTTCCGCCAGCTTGTCGTCTGTGTAGATGATGTTTTGGGAAGATCTCTTGCCGTTGAACCATCGTAGCTTCTTCCACATTTCTTGCGTCAAAGTGCCATATTTGATGCTGGAGCAGAAAGTTTTCCATCCTTCTCTTTTGGTTTTTCTGATAGTGTTTCTGGCCTCTGCTGTTGTTTGTCTAAGTATCCTAAAATTCTGGAATGTCGAGTCTTTTCTATACATTTTGGTTGCAAGGCGTCGTCTCGCTACTGCTCTAGCGCATTCACTGGTCCACCAGGGTTTTTTATTAATCTTGCTTTCCTCGTTTACTTTATATTCCGGGATGCATTCTTCTGCCGTTTTAGTTATTATCTCTTCCAATTCATTGTATCGTTGTTGAAGGTTGCCTGTGTTTGAGCTTAAGTGCTCTATTCTTGTACTGATTCTTTCTTGGTATAAGTTCCAGTTAGCTCTACTGCAGATCCAGCGCCTCTTTGATGTGCTTAACTTCGTTTTCGCCACGGAATCCAACGTGATTTTCAGTATCAGATGATCGCTACCTAATGAGTCCTGTAGCATCTCCCATTTAGTCCTGGTCCTCAGGCATGCCGCAATTAGTGAGATGTCGGGTGACGAGTTCCTTTGGAATGGCGTCCCTAGTCGCGTTCCGTGCTTGTTGTTCAGCACGGTAAGTGAGGACGAGGTTATCGCCGACGCCAGTTCTTCACCTTGCTGATCCCGCTGTCTTTCCTGCCACATCAGGGTGGTGCGCATTAAAATCCCCTCCCACGAAGCTTTTGGGTGGTATCTGATCAAATAGAGCTTCCCAGTCCTCTTCCTTCATGTTAACTTGAGGAGGTTTGTAAACAACAATAACATTTTCTATCGGATCTTTGTGTTTCAGGTCGACGGATAGCACTTCTAAATTAGCAGACGGCTCTACTATGTCTCTGATGTTGCTATTCACATCATTTCTGATTAGTATGGCTACTCCTCCAAATCCGTCACCTCTATCTTTCCTATAGATGTTATAGTTTTTATGCTTTATGTTAATATTATCATATAGCCAAGTTTCGGTGATCAATAGGGCGTGGGGAGCATGTTCCTCAATTACTCTCTGTAATTCATTCCATTTGGGTATCAGGCTTCTGGCATTCCATTGTAGAATTATAAGTTTAGCCCTTTTATCCATTATTATCTGCAGCATCACCTATCTCCATTGTGTTTTCACTGTCTCCCATTTGCTTTATTTCTTGCATGACCATCTTAGTGGATTCTTCCTGAATTTTTTCTATCACTTCCTTGGGGCTGTTTCCATTTAACTGTTGCATAATGACTTTGGTCACAATTTTCACAATGATGCTAATGCTTTCGACATTCGTTTCCTTGTTTTCATGCTACGCCATCTGATCTGTATTTGTTTCTCTTCTTACCGCAGGTAATCTTCTTTCATGTATCTCCTTATATTGGTTGGTCTTTTCTCCCATTGCAGCTGCACTAAAGGTTTTGGACTGTATGGGGGGAAATTCTTTTGGGTTGTGTTCATATCCTGCCCTGGCTGGTGTTTTACTGCCAAGTGCCTGTGTCTGCTTTCGCTCCTCTTCTCGTTTCCTTATTGGACATGCTCTGTCGTTTGCTTTGTGGTCTCCACCACAATTCGCGCACTTAACTTCTTCCTTGTTACAGCAGGTTGCATTGTGCTCCTCTCCGTATTTAGTGCACCTTTCTTTCCCTCTACAGTTGGAGGAGATGTGACCAAATCTTTGACATTTAAAGCACTGCGTCACTGGATACACGTATGGAGTAACCTTGAATCTGAGATAGTAGATTTCTACTTCTTCCGGAAGAAACTGGCTTTCAAACGTGAGTAGAACCGTTTGTAATGGTTTTCTTTCTATTTTTCCGTCCAAATGTATACTTTTCATGAATCTTCTTACGCCTACTATGGGAGCGGAAGCTTTAACGTTTCTTATCAGCTCTTCCTCATTCAAGTCTGTAGGGACGTACTTGATTACACCTTTGCACTCTACCCTGCTTGCAGGGATATAAGCATTTAGTCTTAGTGACTGTAAGAAGACATCATTTCCAACGAAGTTGTTTGCCGCCTCAGCTTTAGTAAATTCCAGCATCATCCGATTTTTTCTCTGTTGGTTGATCCGCTGAAGAATATTAATCTTGTTATAGAGTATTTTGCCTAGTTGTATAGGGTGAGGCAGTTGGCTGTTCATCTCTGGTTCGATTGATACTAGATATGGTCCCTGTGAGTGCCGGTTATACAGTCTGACACGTTTCAGTGGTGCTGTGTTATTTTCCTTTTGTCCTTCTTGACTTGATCGTGTTGGGTTCAGTTGGTCATTTGTTGATCTGCTCGCAGTCTCTGTGACGTGATATGTCAGCTGCTGCGAGGGTGTTGTCTGCTTTATAGTTTGATCCATGTTCAACTTAGGCACTATTTCTGTTGTATCGAAATCTTCTTTGTTGCTTATAGGTATACTTATTTTCCCGGTATCTCTTCTTTTCTTTCTAAGATTGTATTTAACTTCTTCTTCACTGTCCTCATTGTGTTCTTCTATTTTCTTTTTTGTTGTCTCTGACATGTCTTGTTCTGCTTGATAAATGAATGGTTCATTTCTCTCCTCTGCTGCTTTGGCAGTAGCACCGCCACTCGCTTCCGCCATCCTGCCTCCTTCACGATCTTTAAAGTTTCGGATAGATTGATGTGTATCCGAGGTACACTCGCTTCCTTCGAATTAATTTAGCAGATACTTTGTATTCTAATGCTATGTCCACTACGTCTGGTTTTCACTAATATACACACTCGGCGCAAATGCCGCACACTGTTGTAGTCCCGCTTCACTAACAACCACACACGTAAACAGGAAAGGCTCACTCTCGGCTGTACACTAGTTCCGCATGCGCTCGTAGCTGAAGCTGAATGTCGACAGAGTAAGAGCGTCTGTTCTTCAAAGTCCTCGCCGCTCCACTAGGCGGCGCGCTTCAAATCTGGGTTTGTCTTGTCGCTCGCTGCTGCGCATCCTGAAGGATGAGTTACAATTTCATCCTTACAAATCGTGCAGAAGATTCAAGAACGTGATCATGAGCAATGGAGTCTGTTTTGTGAGAGAATGCTTGATGTTCTTGCTAACGATGATGTTTTGTTTATGATGAGCGATGAAGCTCACTTCCATTTAGACGGTTATGTAAACAAACAAAACTGTCGGTATCGGGCAGCAGACAACCCACAAGAACTGCATCAAACACCACTGCACAATTCAAAGGTGACCGTTTGATGTGGAGTTTCAAAAGTGGGAATCATTGAGCCTTATTTTTTTGAAGAGGGTGGTGTTAGTGTATCAGTGGATTCTGAACGTAATGTTGCAATTCTACGCAATTTTTTGCGGCCACAACTTGGCACTTTAGGGATTAACTTGGCAGAGATGTGGTCCCAACAGGATGGAGCCACCGCCCACATGGCGAATGATTCCATGTCAGTTGTCAGAGAAATGTTTCCACAAGACGTGATCTCACGTTTCGGCGATGTCCACTGGCCTGCACGCTCGCCAGATTTGTCGCTTTGTGACTTCTTTTTATGGCGTTACTTAAAAAGTAAAGTTAACTGCAACAAACCTCGTACACTCAATGATCTGAATGTTGCAAAAGGTGAAGAAATCGCTGCTGTTCCACATGACAATTTGAAGAAAGCAATGGATAACTTCGAAGAAAGACTTTTAATGTATATACATGAAGAAGGCCGTCATCTGTCTGAAATTATCTTTAAGTGTGAAGTTAAGTGCAATTCATAAACCGGATAAATTAAATACTGTATTGATGTGAACATTTTCTGTGTGACCAAAACAAAGCCAATTTTAACAGTTTGAAATTCATGCGTTCTTTTTGCGCCACCCTGTATTTAGAACTGCTAAAACAACGCTGTTAATTGAAAATTAAGTTGGTGAGATAAAATAACTACATTAGATCCATGAATTACAAAATCTCGTACTTCCTCACCTTAATGCGATCATAAATTCTGCTTTTACACCTAACAGAATGCAAAGACGGAGAAATAGATTGACTTAAGGATTATTTTTAAAACATGTTTGTAAGGAACGGGACACATAAAATTTATATGGCCACTTTATAATAAATGTTTTTAAGGAAGTCCGTTGATTCAGTCAGCCATGGCACCGTGATGATGTCCACCGCCTGACATGGGGTTAGTTGATCGGAGTCCTAATCAGGACTTGGCTGGTAGTATTGAAGGGTTGGTGGTGTAAAATACAGGTTGTGTATCAAAATCCTGGGTAAAATAAAAAAAACTCTCCGCAATGCATATGGAATGAGGGCATACGACATTGTCGATAGCGATTCATCTGTCGAATGGGAACTTTAAAACTGGCACCTCCTGGGTGTCTTTCGGAAGAGTAGATCTGAATGAGCCGGCATCAGGTTTCACTTTCTCTCTTCCTTCATTTTTCATTCATTCACAATGCAAACAACACACAGCACTGAACATACCTTCATCACATTCATCCACACAAAATAGTGACATGTATATAAACTTAGATCACTGGCGAAGGAAAGGGGGAAACATACCACTTAAGATTTCCCAAGAAAGCTGGAATGAATGAATAACGGCATTCAGGGCAGCAATCAGACCTGTTCACTAGGTAATAGACGTAAACATCATTATTAAGTAAAATATCAGTATTAAGAACAAATGTGTTACATACTCACAGATAAAATCCCGAATGACTTACAGAGAGCATGATTATTATCAAAGGAAATAAAAAAAGTTGTTGTACACTTATTCTTAACATACAATTACTAAACAAACATCTTTACATAAACTAAAAAACTGACAGTTGATAGAAATCTTGTCTGATTATAATCAGCTCATTCTTGTATGATTTAATTTTCCGACTGTACATTCCGCTAGCTGTTACTGACTCATTGAAAATTGTAACTACGTGTCGGCGATTTCTTTAAAAAACTTATAATTTCACTTGTAAATTTATTACTTTTAGGGCTTATTACATAAACATGTAATTTAAATTGGCAGATTTAAATGACCTTGAAGGTGATAAAGACACCAAAACAAAAAAAGATGAAAAAATTTATTTGAGTAGCCCGATGTCGAATTTCAATTTCTATCATTAGTAATCGACTTATCGAGTTCACATGTTCGGATAGATTCAGATTGGCTGAAACTACTTTCGCTACACCACTGTACATGAAGGACTATCGAAAATAAAAATTTCAACTTCAGAATAGTGCTACGGAAAGTGTTATCAGGTTTATGTGAAAAATGTATGATGTAGTAATGAAAAATTGTGGTAATAGAAAGAAACTATTAAATACTAGTTTAATTCCAGAAAAGGGACGGTAATATTACTAATTATCCACTAATTTAGAGAAATAGACGATGACGATAAAACAGTTTTCTCCAGTTACAAAAAAAATAATCAATCTGCATCATTGTTTTATAACTGCTTTATTCTTTGCGAACATCGGAATCATTAACTATATTGTGGGCTTAACAGAGGTAGATCAATAGTGTCTTCTGTCTGTTAATCGTTATCGAATTTGAAGGCAAATGGTAGCATTGAGTCATCCAGGTATTTGTGTTGATGAATGTAGAGAACTAATTATCTACCCTACAAAGGATCATCGGGTCATCAAAGAGAATCTCGGTCTCCTCTCGTAGCCCAAGTATGATAGCTTCTTAATCCAATGACCTTTGTTGTTGAGCCGTATGTATATATACCCTTTTTATATTTTGTATTGTAGCGCTTTTTTTTCTTTAAGAAGATGACGACTACTCTGATAGACTCTCATATACTCCCTTAGCATACCGAACTGTTAATTAAAACAGTGGTTTTAACGTATCAGCTACTTTCGCAAGTGTAATAGTATGAAGTTGCTTGCACACAGCCTCGTGTGATACATAACACTTGAATAAAGTGATTTCTGAATTAATATTTGCAGGCTATGGATCATTTTACTCAATTTCTGATAATAATGGTAAATAAATACTGCCAAAGCAATTGAATGGTTGTTCGTTCATTAGCTTTCCGAACGCGTTTCATCTCTTTTGCAGAAACATCTTCACCGGTTTCCCTTGAAGATGCTTCTGCAAAAGAAGTGAAACGTGTAAGGAACCAGGCCGATACCGGGGTTGAGTATCGCCTAAGTGCCTTAACTTACACTCTTGATAGCACCTCACTGTTCGATGAAAACTTACGAAATATGTTAATTTGCTTTGACCATGTTGCCTGGATAGTTCAACTAGAATGCTTCAGGTCGCCACAATATTTGATGACCTCAAATATTGAAAAGGTGATTCGATAGCTACGGATAAAACAGTTCACTTTCCAAAAAATGTTCAAATTTATTCAAATGAAATCAAAAGTTCAAAACAGCATTCCAAAAGTTGATTTGGCTAATCGAACATTCGTTTCCAAAAGTTACACGTTGTGGAGAGAAACTTAACCGATCTAACCCCTTTAGTAAATTTAAAAGTTCATGTTAGTTACTATATAACACGACACGATCCAACATGGTTGAACTAGCCAGCGTGGCGAGTTACAACCAGCGCGACGAAACAGACTACCGACAGGAACAGACCGCGGACAGGAACAGACAAACGCAGGTTCACTCACATAATGCTAGACCGGAACAGACGGGAACAGACCACAGGCAGGAACAGACCGACGCAAGTTCACTCACATGATGCTAGACAGGAACAGACAAACCATTATGGCGGCGGGGTCTTTTTTATAGAAACGGCTAGAACCAGTGACGTCAGCAACTGTATCACATCTTTTTGCTTCCGCGTAGCTCTAAGTATGTGTAATTTATATGACGATCCAGACTATTAGAAATGTTCAACCTTTGGCAGTATCTGGACTCATCTACTAGAAGTCCGGCGGCAGTCTCTTGAGAAATTTAGAGTAATTAATTTTAAAGTTTTAGCTGTTTAAGACTCCGCGTAGTGATACATTCAAATTCGGGTGCAGGATAGGGGGAAGATGGGTGTGTAGGGAAATTGCCACAGGAGCCTGTGCTCCATTGCAATTAAATTAAATTAAAAAAATTAAAAATCCCTAAGTGTTCTAGAACTTTTTACGCGCGTGCACAACAATCCGCGACAATCTATTTTACAAAAACTTAATTACCAGACAAATACTAAAACTTTTTATGGAAACCCATATATGTATGAAATCGTCTTAATTAGGGCTATCTGCGATGTAATTTTTTAAATTGTTATCTCTTTTAATAAAAAAGCTTATTTTTTCTCTTAATTAAAATCACTAATTAGACTTTACCAAATTATTTAATTTTATTGCCAAAATATCGGGGATAGTGCTGACTACAGCTGGTGATAAAAGTTCGGTTGTAGCTTTACGGGATTTAGAGATATTACAAATCTCAGAATTTCTACTTTTACGATCGCGTGCTTCAAAACATGAACAAACGGGAATATCTCTTAAACTAAACGTTTCCCGATATGATAATTACACTTTAAAATGATTATTATAACGAATTACAACTGTGAGCAAGATTACAGGGAAATTACTTAAAGTTGAAAACTACACTTCTTGAAATTTCTAAGTCCCGCCTAAGCAAAACTAGAATTTGCCAAAATTCTAAGGTGCTTACAAACGGGTTCGTAAAATTAATAAACGAACAAACATTCTATTGATTTGATATAATTTATTTATCAATATTACCAAAATGATTTCTGAATTACGACATTAGTCCAAATACTTTTTGTAAATCTAAGCGTATCTTCCTCTTTTTTTTACTTTTCGTTAAATCTTTTTTTGTTTACGATTCTAGCTATGCAGCTGCATAAGTTTTAATGATTTTATGATTTACTGTGTAAGTAGAAGAAATTCTATTACTTCAACATTTCCAATACGGAGAAGAATAATTTATCTTTTCGTGAAGCGTTCGTTAAGCAAAGTTCAGTAGTAAGTGTAGCTTGGATAACGCGATTACTTCGTAGTATACAAACAGGCATTTTGCAATATGGTCACGCTAGTAGAAGATTGAAGCATTCTAATGAAATTAATATTAATAATTATTTCTTACCTTTTTTGGTTTTACAGTTGTCGAGCTACCTTGGGTAGCGTTTGTCGTTCAAAATGAAATTAGAACCATGTTTCACGTTATGGTTGTTTATCATATCACTGATGTTTTAAATGGAGTTATGGTACATTATTATTATTATTACTCCGCTATTCACTAAAAGTGTGTGGCGGAGGGTACATTACACCTATGCGAAAGGGTAATGCTTTGGAAGGGATATACGGGATATGGCAGGAGGCGCCCATGGGCTATTGTGAGGAATCATTCGCCTGGAGTGATCCGGGAAAACCATGGAAAACCCAGATCAGGATGGCCGGAATGTTTTATCGAAAGCTACCCCCTGTCGGATTTTAAGTTTACTCGCCCGGTAAATGCTATCTAATCCATTCCCTAATCGCTCGTGGAAAAAATGAGTACAGAAATGAATCGGTTCTGGCCCTGATTTCTCTTATCTTATTTTCGCGGTCATTCCGAGATATGAATGTTGCTGGTAGCAATGTTTGTTTGCTGTCATTCCGAAATATGTCAGTCGAGAATTTTTCAATTAGCTTCTGTCGAGAGCAACGCCTTCGGTGCTCCAGGTCTTCCCAACCTAACTCCTTTAACATCGCACTTACGCTTTCCCTCCAACTATATAGACCTGTCACGAATCAGGCGGCTCTTCTTTGGACCTTCTCTAATGCCTCCATTAATCCCTTTTGATGGGAACCCCATACAGAACAACAATATTCTAAGTGAGGACGCACTAGTGACTTTTGTACAATCGATTACTGTGTGGTTATTGAAAACCGAGCGTGGTGGATGAGAGCTAACGTTCTGGCCACACATTCGGGAGGATGCAGGTTCGAATCCCAGTCCAGGCTCCAGATTTGGGTTTTCCATGGTTTTCCCAAGTCACTCGAGGCGAATGCCAGGATGCTTCCTTCAAAAGGTCATGGCTGAATTCCTTTCCGTTTCTTGACTACTGTCCTTTTCAATCACCTCGACGTCTATATGACGTAAAGCCATAAACAAACAAAAAAAGGTTGTTGAAACAGCGATCTTCACAATGTCTGCGAATACTTTTCAGACTAATTGTTGCTTTAGTTATATTTATTTACATGTGCGCATAACAGGTGATGAAAATAAAACTATTTTAGTTTGAGATTTCCTTCATCTTACGTTAACTGGTGTAGACTTTTGTATAAAATAAAAATATCATTGGACTCATTACGGAACTACATTGGCTTCGTATGGAAATTTAGTGAATAACTTTCCATATCTAAATGGAACTCTCCGAGATATAATATATATTTAAATTAAAAAGTCGTTTATTTTGTCTTTATGCTAGCAAAAATTAAACAGAGAGGGAAAGATCTAACGAATCAGTGGGACGAGAAAGCTATAATTTTGTCTCTGAGTATTGAAATAACGGGTTTACGTAGAGTAGTTAGATGCGATTGTAGGGTTTTCTAAGATAAAACACGTTTTCCTTGCACACCGTTGTGATGCGTGTTATTTGACGTATCTCGCCCATCGTCTTCGTGATTTATTGCCGAATTGTCTCGTGTTTACACTCGTTGTTCCTCTTGCAACCTGCAATTTCTTCCATACCAAACAAAATACAGATTTCAATAGTGGTGCATAAGAAATTTTAATTTATTTTTTAAAAAATAATGCAGTATCGCAAAAGACCGTGAGACAAAAATATTTAAACCTACCCACTAGAATCTATCGATGCTAGAGGCATTTCACGTATTTATTTCGGTGGAGAACCCAGACAATAGATTGATTTGAATGAAAATATGATACAATTAGTATCTATCTAAATGGTTCGTCAGTTAATTGGTAAGAATAGGTCACAAACCTAGCACAAAAGAAGATATCATCACAACAGTGGTACTACATAGGAAATTCGTTGTAAAATGTTTCCTTAATTTTACAAGCCTATAGTTTTCAATCTGTTATGAAAGAATAGAATCAGCCATCAACACCATACATTGCCTTGTGTATTGTATTAGTTGTCAAAGACAAAATTTACTGGACTTTTTCCAGTACGTGTGATATCGTTTGTTTCCCAATTGAATTGAATCTATAATATTTCCCATTTGGTTGAAGTTTCATTCTGCGTAAGACATTTTGCACTTGGATATATATAATACGACTTTGTTCAATATGGAAGTCGTCACACTTTATTAGGTACTTTATTAAGTAAATCATGTGGAGCTTTCGCACATGTTGCTTAACTTTCCAAATGGTGATGGAGCTCATTGTAACTTCTTTGCATTTTCGACGAATCCCTCCTAACACGTAATAACAATTTACTGACTAAAAGTCTGAGAAACCGATGAACTTATTCATTACATTTTTCTTCTTATTTAAACGTGGAACTTTCTAGTTATGTTTCATTTAGGTGTTAAAATGAACGATTACAATAATACTGATAAACAACTATAGCTTCAAATATATAGAATTTTATGGGCGACTTACTGCAACAGACACCATAAGCAGTTCTCTAACTCTTCGCAAAAATGTTGTACCATTCTGCACGCCCATATGACAATGTCTAGAGTAATACAGTTTAAATTTAATTTTCATTTCTTGAAATAACGTATTACCTAGAGGTACAGTATGACAGTGCAATTACGTGAATTTGTTCGGGAGATGGCAACCAATATTTTGTGATACTGTGCAACAATGACACTGGGGTTGCATCCACTGCAAGAACCGACCGATGGGCGGAAGAAACCAAAATCCTTGCTATGTTCCTCAGGACGTCCAAGCATCTGCTTCTGCAGCTCGGAAACAGCGCCAGCGAAAGCAGTAAGCTATTGCACTATGAAATAACCACAGCATAATGTCGATTTCTTTATTCTCTGGTTAACACAGAGAACCCTCTCTCCCCACCTCTTAGGTGCTTGGCCCCTGTTCTCAGCACAGTTGTTCGTCGCAGGTTGGGTCCCTTACTACTGCGCTGTTATAGGTTTTCCTGCCTTTTGTTTGTACAAAGATCCATAAACATTGCACTTCCTCAGTTATTTTAGGAATTCATGCTCCATTATAACTAGATGTTTCACGGTCATATTATTCTCGACACGGTTCGGAAGGGTGTCGATCATGTACTGGCGATGGTTCCACGTTTATTATTCGCCCGTACTGACGTGGTAGCTGTAATCACGCCAAAACGACGGCAGTGAACAAAACGTCGGGTCCCGAGACTGAGCCGCGAGGTAGCTCATACCCTTTGGGCCTCATCCACGTCCGCCGCCTTCTAAATTGCGCACTGAGCTTGTCACCAAGGCGTCGCATAAATAACTCACAGCTAGCCGCCCCCATGAATTACCATACCCGCCCCAACATGGCTGACCGAGATTTATCACCGAAACGTTCCGCTTCACAGCCTTCCTTGCTCTCTTTATGTGGTCCTTTTCTTCTGTGATTTTGAGAGTGGTGGCTCTCATTTGGCGAGTGTAGTTTCTCATTGGTCAATAAGAAGGGCATGGCTTCTACTTTTGTCTCTGGCCTTGTCGCAGGTAGCTATGTATGTGTAGACTGAAAACCGTGCATACAGAAGTCAATGTAAAATATGCTGGGAGCTTGACGTACGTAAACGGTGGCAGGGCGGGGAAGGGCAGTAAATGGTGGTAAAGTGTGAGGGAGTAGAGAAATTAGTTAGTGTCTGATGGTATTTTGCTTAAAACATGTTATTAGAAGATAAGAGCACTTATTGGAGGAAGCAGAGATGAACCAGATCAAATGTCGAGGTAAAGTAAGTTAAAGTAGGTCTGTCATTCTTTTCTGGTATTGTGATACTCCTGGATGGAGACATTCTATAACTGTATACAGAGGTGGATGTAAGTATTCTTATATTTGTGTAAGTGGCTGTGATGAATATTGCTAAGTGTAGTGTGTTGTTTTCAATGTTAGGTATGTTACAAAGAAAAATTTGAGATCGCGAAACTCAAACTCCACCTACTCAGACCTACTCTTGCGATAGACACCTAAAGGGACACCAAGCATTACGTCCTCATGCTACAGACTAATCACAACCAAGTGTGTCGTTTGTCTTCATTGTATATGTAATGCTCAGTACTTTGGAGTTTAAGCCAGACTTTGTTACGCATTCCAGCCATTAGGAGTTTGCACCGCCAACTCACGATCTTTGCTGCTCATATTCCGAATCATGAAAATGTTTTTAATAACCGAGGCTCGAAACGACTAACCCTGAACCAAGGACTGATGAGTATATTTTACCTTTATAACTCAAATTATTATTAATGAACTTAATTTCGGTGTTACAGAATCTAATAAGAATTAAAAAAATATACCAGGTACATTTCTAATGTAACTACGTTACTGATTATTTCATTCATAAAAATGTAAAACCGATAAAATATCCTCGTCTTTTATATCGCCCTACTCGCAGTCAAGAGAACGAGCTTAAAATTTTGCTCAGTCCTTCATTTTTTTATAATTAAAATTGTATTTTCGATCTTACCACCATGCAGCAGTAAATCACTGTTATTATCTTTACATTACGTAGTAAGGACAACAAAACGCAAAACAAATAACTTAATTAAAACTACCAGTGCCTCTGGTCGATTCCGAACTTGTGACCCTTGTTATCTATGGGCATCTGGCTAAACATTATTCTGGAGGCATGATGGCAGAATCATACATTTCAAGCAAAAAACTTTCGTGAGAGACGAATGACAGGAAGCCAATAATTGCCTATTCGCGAAGGGAAATTTCTGGACAAATCATACAATGGAATTTTTCTACAGAAGGCTGAGCGAGCTTCAACCAAAGGATAAACACATAATTCACGACAGTATTATGAGCAAGAAATATAACGCAAAAATTAACTGCAAGCTTCAAATGGAAGCGCTGCTGGTGAATTCCAAGCCTACAGACATTATAGAAGAGAAGAAAGCTTTCCTCTTCCCTCTGATCAGAGCCACCAAAAGAAGAAAATCTCAACTAATATCTAAAATCAGATTACCAGAGGGAGAGAGCTTATTAAATCAGAAGGACATTTCAAGGGCAATTTGGGACCTTTTACTTATTGCTTTACGCCTCGTCGACGGCTAAGGTCATTAGAGGCGGGATGGGACTGGGGACAAGGAACTGGAAGGAATTCAGCCATGGCCTTTTTGAAGGAAGCATCCCGGCATTCGCCTGGAGTGATTTGGGGAAACCATGGAAAACCCAAATCTGGATGCCCGGACGGGGATTCGAACCAGCGTCCTACCGAATGCGAGGCCAGAACGTTAACCGTTCACCCACCACACTCGGTATCTTGGAACCATTTTACAGGCTTTTATAACTTTACTCCAGCAAGAAATGAACCTTCGAAATGAGGCATCTTTTAGCTCAGCTGATGGAAAGTCATAGGCATTTGCAGCCAGTTATTACATCTAAATTCGCCATTTCATGCTATTCAAATTTGGTTTTGACTGGCTCACTACTTCTGTTTGTCTCTTGTTTCTTCGTTCTCCAAGTTTATGCTACCCTATCTATGTTTGTATTATTAATATTTCACTGCCAGTTCTACCTCATTTCTTCTAGTCTCAATTAACTACCTTCCTTTTTATTGTCTCCTCACCAGTATTATTCATATAAGCATGATCCGTCCCGTTTTGCAGGGATTGATTTGTGAACATTTCATAAAGCTTTTTTGTCTTACCCTTTGTCGAAAATATAAAACATCTTAAATTTCACAGACAGGTAATTTGCTCCTAAGCATATTACTAATTATTAATGATCTAGTTCTTTGAGTTTTTTCTGGTGCTGGTGAGCTATTTATCAACAGAGTGTTAAAAGAGATCGTAGCGTAACAGGGAAATTTAAGTTCATCTGAGGTTTTGATTATTGGAACATCGCATAGCTATGGGGAGTAATATCGCTGGACAGATTGAGTAGTCAGTGGTAATAGAACGAACTTGCCGGAATGACAGATACGCAACGGGGGTATCTCAGAGTGATGCCCGAGAGCGTTTTATTATTATTATTATTAAGACTTAATACATCCGATATCATCGAGTTTGCTGGTGTTCTGTTCGCTTAGTCTATGACCGTAAAAGTGACTGATGCTAAAGGACCATAGCCAGATCATGTGATCGCTGTGTAGGACACAGGAAGTCAGTATAACAGAACATGTTTGTCGTGTGTGGACTAAAATCAGAGGGAGGGGAAAAAAAAGGAGAATACAGTCGAAAGCACTTAGTAACCAATATTTCAGTCGAACTGGAGGATGAAGAAACTGGTGGGTATACATTAGTGTATACGAAGTATTAGAAACAGTACACGAAAGTGAAGGGATGATCACGACAATAAATTACGTCTTGACTTATGACCTAAGACAGTTAGAAGGTTTCATTTATAAGCAATGGAGTGAAGAAATGGTATTTATAGAGGGACGTGATGAACTTCGAACGAAACTACAGTAAAAATACACATAAAGCATAAAATGTGTAAGGAAATTATCATTGAAATTAATAATAGTAACCTCACAAGAAGAGGAATAATTATGATTGTTAATATCTGGTATATTTAGAATGTTGCGAAAACTAAAATATGGGACTTAAGATTGTAATAACTGCTACATAAATTACAGATTTGCTATAATAATTAGACAGGAAACCCACGGGTATGGCACAGTGCGCTGAGGTACTGTGCGCATAGAATCAGAGGGTTATTGCGGGGCAGGAACAATTTCTGGTCCCCGCACACCGGTTGTCCTGATCGCAGTTTTTAGTCGGTTTCCAGGTTGGAGCAACCCTGGGACGGTGCTCAAACTCCGCCTCCTAAAATACATGTATCATATAGACCACACGACTCGCAGACAAATGACAACATAGAATTTCCTCCAATGGGTCAAATACGCCGGGTCTAACAAACCCGGTTTGAATTCGGGCAGGAAACAATATCTTTTTCCCCTCTCATGATTCACACTAGCTACCTGTGTACAACACGGTGCCGGTGACACGTGATTCTTAGATGGTCAATTCGAAAAATGGAGGAGAACCAAATAGTAAAATTGTAATCTGTTTTATCTTTCAAAATTCGCCTTCAATGTCGTTGGTATGCCGGCCTGTTTACGTTTAACACTGCCAAACACACACCAAGCCTGGTGTGTAGGCCGGCCTCGGTAGCGTAGGGGCTAGAGCACTAGCTCCACGTGCCGAAGGTCGCCGGTTCGAATCCGGCCGCGGGCATGGATGTTTAAGTGTTGTATGTCTGTGTGAATGTCCTGTGGTGTCTATACATAGGAAGCATAAACGCACTGGATAAACTAAAAAATTCACATGAAGAGATCATAAACACATTGAGCTGGCTCAATGGCTTAGTCGCCGAAAGCCATTAAAAAAAAAAAAAAAAGCCTGGTGTGTAAGCGCTTAGATTCGGCCTTGGCATTCGGGAGGACGTGTGCTCAATTCCCCGTTCGCACATCCAGATGTTTCGTTCAAAATGACAAAGCCTTCACTATCGTTGTCCCCTGCCCTTTCCCACCTCTAATGACATCGCTGTCGACGAGGCGTATACCATAATAATAATAATAAAAAAAAAACGAAAACACGAATTCTTTAGTGATGGTTCCCCGTTTTGCTCAAAGGATGGTTGTTATTCGAAACTGCCATAACTCTGTTGCCAAGTGTAACTATTCGCAAAGTTGGTAAATGCAATTTTGAATGACTTTCCAAAGCATGCTAAGAACCTTTAGCCCCTGCCGTTCCAAAAACAGCAAGCCCGCAGCTCAGTTCATTTTGCGATCAGTTGTTCGGCAACAATAAACCCACTACTGCAGCGCAGGATGCTTTTCAACGGGGTTCTGTAACTAATTGGCAAATTCCACAATTCCACACGAAAAGCAATATTTTGAGGAAACATGATGTGAGTATGGTGTAGAAAGCACAGCTTAACAGAGAATTTGTAGAAAATCCGAAAAAGAAAGAAAAAATCAAGAAAGATTTTGTCCATATTCTGGTTGAAGGAAACCAGTCAATAAAAAACGAAAATCCTTTAACCTTTTGTAACTTGACATGGAATTGTAAGATGATAGCATCGTGATATATACTGCTTTGAAACTAGGTCCGTCTTTCTTCATCATACTATTTATTTTAAAAAAGCTTTAATTGCTCTGTCCAACATTACAAAATAAATGAGAATTACTCTCCATTAAGAATATGTAAAGTATTGCTTCACTGGACTAGAAGTTTTATTCCATTCTGAATGGATGTTCCTGCACCGGGAAAAGATTGAGGTTCCGGCAGATGATTGGAATCTCTGAGGCTCGCCGTAAGATGAAATACCGGTCAATAAATAAGTATAAATCGAGAAAGGCATTGTAATGCGGCTGATAAAAATTAATTTGACCTTCAATTTAAAACAAAGGCTTTACCAAAAAAAATTCTTAAGAATTAATTCCTTTAATAAAAATCGTCAATACTTATAAACTTAACTGAGTATTAATCAACTAAATGTTTTGCCTTAGTTGTCTCTCTGGTATTACAAAGATATTGTTCAGTCTGCCAGTAAAGGCCCCTGCCAGGCAGACCTCACACACAACGCGCCTGCACGCCGGGATACATATACGACTCCAAACAGGCGCAGAGACATCAAAACAAACCAGGAAAACAAATAGAATCATCTAGAAGCTAAGTGGGACTATTTCTTACAGAGGTCGCCGTACTACCACACAACGGAATTCCTGCGCCAGGCCGCCTATATAAGCGTAGCCGGCCGCTCCACCGCCAGTTCCGGCCTGACCGCGGAACCAGCTTCAACTACAGAAGACCACCGGAAGTTCGCGAGAAGTAGAAGCCGTCTCTCTCTACCCCGGATCAGGACCAGGCTAAATTTCTCGACGGTCATCCGCTAACTGTACCACATTTGTTATTGTTTACCAGTGTTTTGTGTACATAGTAATAAACCTCAAGGAACCATTAAGTGTAGTTCACTTCAGTGGCGACAAGGTTGGGATAAGAACTCTCGACCATCATGGCTACGCCAGCAGCACCTACGGAATGGCAACAGTTCCTCCAAGGACTTCTACATCAGTTCTTCGAATCTCAGAGACAACTGATTGCGGAAGTCAGGAATCTCCGCCAACCCACGGCCCCGCCTCCGTTCCCAGCATTCAACGACGACGTCGAAGAATGGGAGACCTACGAGAAGCGCATAAAACAACACTTCGCAATTCATCACATATCCAAAGAAGAAGACCAGCGTGCATATTTCCTTTCCTGGAACCAATCAAAGATGTATGTCTTGCTCACCAAACTTCAGCCACAAGACCCCGACACCCTCACCTTCACGACCATCTGTACGACACTGAATGCATACTACAGACGCCGGTACCATGTCGTCGCGGCCCGCGTCGAATTCTATCAATGCCGGAAGAAGCCCGATCAGACGTATCGCCAGTGGGCGGCCGAACTCCAAGGCCTTAGCAGAAAATGTAAGTTTCAAACTCGTTGTTCCCACGAATCCTACGCCGACGACATGGTGCGTGATCACATCATACAGGCTGCACCAGATGCCGCACTCCGGCATGACGCCCTCAAGTTAGAGGACCCATCCCTGGAGCAGGTCATCGAACTTGCCTACAAATTCGAAATATCTACGGCCGCAGATCGCCGCCTGGAGTCCTGGGCGGATGTGGCCGCAATCCGAACCGACGTAGAGGACACACAGGACGTCGCCGCCATCCAGAGCTCCCAGTCGCGCTCCTCCCGACACCACAACCGGGGACCGCTTCCTCAGAAGGACATCGAACCGGCCCGTTCCGGCAGGGGCACCAAGTCTCGGCAGCAGCAGCGGATCCCGCAGCGCCGACGCCGCAGCCCGCTCCGCCTACCCTCCTGCCCCGCCTGTTATTCAGCACATGAGAGGGAAAATTGTCCGGATCGTTGGGCTGAATGCTCACGTTGCGGCAAGGAAGGACACCTGGCGTCCGTCTGCCGCACCAACACCACCAATGCCAATCCCGGCTCTCGCCGCCCAGGGTCTTACCAAGACAGGTTGAGCGGCGCACCTATGGATATCAATCAGGTAGACACTTCCACAGCATCCAAACTTTTTATTGACGTTACGGTCAATGGCAAGCCCCTGCGCCTACAAGTCGACACAGGAGCAGCAGTCTCATTGCTTAATTATACTACTTATGTGCAAATTGGCTCGCCCCCCCTCTCGCCGGCCCCCAAGCGCCTCCTGACATACAACAAACAGGAAATAGCACTCCTGGGACAGTTCACAGCAAACGTCATGTATAAGTCTGTACATCGTTCAGTCCCCTTTTTAGTAGTTAACAGTTCTCTCACAGCAGACTTATTTGGACTGGACGCTTTCCGCTTATTCGGATTTTCAATTGAGGATAACATACACCTCGTATCTCAGCATGTTCCTTTTCCTGAAGTGGACGCCCTTTGCACCGAGTTTCAGGACCTGTTCTCACCAGGCGTCGGCTGTGCAAAGGACTTCGAAGCATCACTCCAACTCCGGCCGGACGTACGGCCTCGATACTTCCGGGCACGCCAGGTACCCGTAGCGCTTCAACAACCACTTCAGGAAGAACTTCAACGTCTCCAAGACGAAGGGATCCTCCAGCCGGTGCGGTTCAGCCCCTGGGCCACGCCGTTGGTCATAGTTCAGAAGCCAGGACGCCGCTTACGTCTCTGTGGTGACTTTAAGACCACCGTCAACCCGCATCTGCTGGTAGACGACTATCCACTTCCGAGACCGGACGACCTCTTCCGTAAACTAGCAGGAGGTACCTACTTTACAAAAATTGACCTGGCAGAAGCATACCTTCAAATCCCTTTGGATATCCAGTCCCGACAATACACAGTCATCAACACTCCCTCTGGCCTCTTCCAACTCAACCGGCTCATGTTCGGCTTGGCCAGTGCTCCAGCGATTTTTCAACGGTATCTCGAACAACTTCTCCAGGATATTCCGGGATGCATCAACTATCTCGACGACATAGTCGTCACGGGACCCTCCGCTGCCGAACACATGACCAACCTCCGCCTACTCTTCCTCCGCCTCCGTGCAGCAGGATTAAAATGCAACCTTTCCAAGTGTCAATTTTTTCAACAATCCATTTCCTACCTGGGTCACATCATCGCTCAGGAAGGCATCTCCCCAGCATTTTCCTATGTGGACGCTATTTCCAACTTACCTCGGCCTCAGGATCTACATCAGTTGAAATCTTTTTTAGGCAAGATTTCATACTACAGAAAATTTATACCCTCAGCAGCACAAGTGGCAGCACCCCTGTACCACCTCTGTCGCAAGAATGTCCCGTTCCGTTGGACCCCAGCTTGCGAGACCGCATTCCACACCCTTAAACAGCAGCTCAAGTCCGCAGCATGCCTCATGCCATACACTCCAAACCTCCCCTTGATACTTGCCACAGATGCATCCGATTACGGTGTGGGGGCAGTTCTGTCTCATAAATTACCAGATGGCACGGAACGCCCCGTAGCCTACATCTCCAAAGCCCTATCGGCTGCTCAGCTTAAATATTCTCAAATCGAGAAAGAGGCGCTAGCTATTGTTTTTGCCTGCTCCAAATTCTATTCCCTTTTATATGGGATTTCTTTTCATCTCATTACCGACCACAAGCCACTCCTATCACTATTTGATCCGTCCACACGTCTGCCTACCAAAACATCCCACCGCATCCAGCGTTGGGCACTATTCCTGTCCCAGTTCAGATATACCATGCATTTCCGTACCACCTCCAGGCATGCCAATGCAGACGCCTTATCCAGACTACCGCAGGGACCAGACCTTGCCTTCGACAAGTCGGAACTTCTGGTGTTCCAGATCGACGATGACATACAAGAAGCACTGAAGACATTTCCAGTCACGGCCTCAAAAGTCGCGGCAGCCACAGGGGAGGACCCCCTCCTCCGTGTCATCCGACACCACATCCAACACGGGTGGCAAACACGTTCCCCTCCACGCCATCATCAAGACCTCAAGTTCTACTACTCCATCCGCCACCAGCTCTCAGTAGTAGAGGGAGTGCTCCTCCGCACAGAACCAAATTCCACCCCGAGGGTCGTCGTTCCGAGATCCCTACAACCGACAATCCTCCAAACTCTCCACCAAGGACACTGGGGAATTGCCCGCACCAAATCCCTTGCCAGACGCCATGTATTCTGGATCGGCCTTACCACGGATGTCACGAAGATGGTGCGGCGCTGTACCATCTGTGCCCAACAACTGCCCCGCCCCCCTCAAAAGTTCCTTTCCTGGCCGGCACCGTCCGGACCCTGGGAACGCATTCACCTCGACTTCGCTGGCCCATTCCTAGGCCACCAGTGGCTCCTAGTGACGGATGCCTTTTCCCACTTCCCATATGTCGTCCGTTGCTCCACAATCACCACAGAGGTCACCATTTCAGCCCTCACGAAGATCTTTTCCATCGAAGGATTACCATACGCTATCGTCACAGATAACGGACCGCAATTTCGAAGTCGGGAATTCCTATCCTTCTGTACCGCCAACAATATCCAACACCTCCTCACCCCGCCCTTCCACCCCCAATCTAACGGGGAGGCGGAACGGCTAGTCAGAACATTCAAAACCCAAATGACCAAATACACCACAAGTCACAAACTCGAAGAGGCATTGACACTCTTCCTCAGTTCCTATCGAACCACTCCAGTGGGGGCCAAAAGCCCGGCGGAATTGCTACATGGCCGCCAACCTCGCACTCTCCTCCATCTCCTCTTACCCCCGCCCAAAGTACAGGTACCTTCGGGCCCATTCCGTTTCACCCCGGGCTCCCTAGTCTGGGCCCGCGGGTTTGGCTCCCGGGCCGGTTGGCTTCCGGGGGTCATCCAGCGGCCCCGGGGCCGCCAACTGTTCGACGTCAGCCTGGATGGCCGGATAGTGCGACGCCATCGAAACCAACTACGTCCCCGCTACCCCACGGCACCGTCCTCTTCCACCACGGCACGGCCATCCACTTCTTCCTCTCCTTCCCTGCCACCTCCACCACTCCTGCCGTCTAACCGTTGCTCAGGGACAGTTACAGCGCCACCAACGACGCCACAACCTGTCGGTCGCTCCGACACCCTTCAGCCGCAGCCTCTCGACCACCTGCGGGGACCATCTTCAGCGCCCCCCGTACAGCCCCCGGCCATCGACGCCGACGAACCGATGCCGTTAGCTCCACAAGTACCTCCACCACAACCTGCACCACGACGCAGGTCGGCTACGCATCGCCAGGGGAACAGCTCCGTACTCCCCTGGAGGTAGCCTTCATAGTCTGCTCCAGGGCGCCGCGGCAGACGACCTCGCAGACGTCGCAGACATCGCTTCCCCCCCTCCCCCCCCGGGAGGGAGGTATGTTCAGTCTGCCAGTAAAGGCCCCTGCCAGGCAGACCTCACACACAACGCGCCTGCACGCCGGGATACATATACGACTCCAAACAGGCGCAGAGACATCAAAACAAACCAGGAAAACAAATAGAATCATCTAGAAGCTAAGTGGGACTATTTCTTACAGAGGTCGCCGTACTACCACACAACGGAATTCCTGCGCCAGGCCGCCTATATAAGCGTAGCCGGCCGCTCCACCGCCAGTTCCGGCCTGACCGCGGAACCAGCTTCAACTACAGAAGACCACCGGAAGTTCGCGAGAAGTAGAAGCCGTCTCTCTCTACCCCGGATCAGGACCAGGCTAAATTTCTCGACGGTCATCCGCTAACTGTACCACATTTGTTATTGTTTACCAGTGTTTTGTGTACATAGTAATAAACCTCAAGGAACCATTAAGTGTAGTTCACTTCAGATATCATAGTTTCATTTACAGGCAGAAAAACGTTTTCTCTGGTCCCTAACATAAAATGTTCACGAGACCTCAGAATATCGCAAGAGGTGTGATGCCCGGAAACTAGTCATTTAATGCATCTGAAAATAATATGATACTATTTGTGCAGAACTAGAAATTTCGATTGATTAGGGATTTTAAGATATACTCGTAGAACAGAAAAATGTAACTTCAATTTTGTTTGTTTATGCTGAAAATAAGTTAGCCACTATGCACCTCAAGCGGTTGTAAAGTAAAAAGGTTGAAAATTCATGGAGGGTCCGAAGTAATTACCCTCAACCATGTTAGGAAGACAATGGATAAGGGCAGACTCATGATTTCTACGTTCTTCTGATATCAGCATTTGTTTATAATTTTAATAAAAAAACAAAAGAGAACTAATGGTACAATATTAAGTTTCCTGTTGCAAACTCGGTGTGAAATAGCAGGACGAAATGTTTTCCAATAAACCTTCAACAAAGGCTATAAAATATGCAAGAGTTGATCTGACTAAATGAATTAATAAGAAAATCGAATGATAACAAAAAATAACTCAACCTTAAAGACTAGGTTCCTCCTTCTTCATCCAGTCTTTCCTCATCCTCTTCTTCTGGTCGTCGAGTATCTTCTTACTGTCTCGATAGTTGTTAGTGTGGTCAGGTCAGTGCTATTGAACCAAATAGACCCAGTTTCTCCAAAACAGCGTGAAATTGTTGCTTAGGATAGTATCTGATATCTAAATGAATATATAACTGACTTGATTTTCTCATACCGAAACAACAGACCACCATTACAAGGAAGTGGAGTATACATTCCCTGCGATTGTGGAAAGGTGCATATTGGAAAGACTTCCCGAGTGGTTACCGTAAGACTAAAAGAACGTTGTCGTCACGCAAGATTCGGGCAAACAACAAAATTAGCTGTGGCATGACATCAGGTAAATGAAGCTCATAAATTTCAATGGAAAAGACAGAAATAATGGCACAACCGAAGGGTTCCCTATACCGAAAAATAAGGGAATCGATAAAAATTGCTAAACAGCCTAAAAGTTTCGACAAAGACGGCGTCTATGGCTTAAGTGAAATGAGGAAATGCGCACTCGCGGACAATGGCTTTCCGACATCTCTGGAACAGCTGACACCCGCTGCCGGTAATCAAAACAATTCCCTCAGCGTGAAGGTAAACGAGTGATGTGACCAGCCGTGAGGGATACATCAACCCGAAACAGCCCTGATGAAGGCCCCAGATTGGTCGCAGAAACGTTGGAAATAAAATATCATTGAAAGCAACCCGAATGGCGCAAAAATGAATGGAATAATTTGCTAAATCGACGGCTGCTAAAAGTGTAAAATATTATGTGTTCAATTTTATTCCAACCCTTACTTGAATCCTTTTTCCTTAGCAGTAGGAAAACTGATGGCTTAAGGATTTAATGATATCACTGAAGAAGTTTCGAGAATCTTTTATTATTATCAATTTAATTGCGATGGAGCAAAAATCCCCGATGGCAATTTCCTGTCATCCAATTATCACTTTTATATTTTATTTTTTTAACTATCTTACAAAATTTGAGTGTTAAATTCCTCCCCCGTATACTTTTGCGATTTACAAATTTTATTACTTTTTAAAATTTATATTCTGTGTATAGCTATAAATCGCCTCATTAATTAAATATTTAACTGTTAAGTAGTTAAGTTGTTTAGTCATTCATATTTGTTGTTCCTGGCCCTCGATAATATGGATTTCGTTGCTTTACTAGGGAAGTAACACTAGAAAGTGTAAAAATTGTTTGATTGAAGTTGCACTGACTGGAGTTGTTTGAGAAATGATATTATAATGTTTTTTTTATATTGTATCAATTATGGGATTTTGAGTTATGATTTTCTGGCATTAAGGAATACATATTAAAAGCACAAGGAATCAGTAACCAACATGAAACTAATTGGTTTAAAAATAACTATTGCATTATTCTACACATTAAGAAAGGGATTAAAAAAGGACATTCATATGAACGTTTAGTAGAAAGGTTGCGAACTGTTAATTTAAGTAACAATACCCAAATTATAGTAAGTACCAACTGAAAAATATTGAAATACAAATTATTAGCGCAAACATTGGTACGTAAGTTATAGAAATCATCATATGTAAAAATCATTGAAACGCAACTTGCTGTTTCGGTTTACTATAGTTTATGTCTTTACCTAAGAGTTAAAATATATCATTCAAGTAATGGTTTTCCGTTGCGAAATAAGGTTTGCAGTAGCCTTATGATTTCGTTCAGTGTTACAAACTTCTTACCGGAATCGCTATACATCACACAGAAATTTCATGCAGTGTCCCATAAATCTGCAGGTGGTATATGGGTCAATATCTTTCACCGCCTGAATAAGTGGGTATATTGTGCTGGAACTCTTGAGGAGCTTTGTTTAATGTAGTCTAATGTGGGCTCACCAGGAACGAGAACCCTCAGAACAAATACCGAGCGAATGATGGCCAGGCCGCGTCCTCGCCCACGACGTGGTCCGGCACGCGCCAGTATATTGTGGCCTGTGTCATTTGCCCTGTAATTTGGGGCCCTGAATACGGCTGGGAGTGTCGGCGGAATTATAATATCAGATTATAACCTCCCGCCCGGTGACGAGGCAGGATCGGTCGTCGGGCGCGACACATTATCCCCGGCGCCCATTAGCATAAAGCATCGATCACGGAGAGTCGGCTGGGACACGCCCCAGAGGAGCGGAGCGCACGGCAGCCAGGGTCGAATCCCGGCGGGGGTCCCGCATTCCTGCGGCCTGTCGCCAGGCTACCACCAGTCACTGTGCCACGGAAGTGAAAAGTCTTCGGCCTGGCGTACAGAAGGCAGAGGTATCAAGGTGATGCTGTTACACGTATCACAAGTAGTTTTCTCATGTAGACCCATTGTGTGTTTCTGGTTGAACTGAATGAACTAGAATATCATGCAATCGTCATAAAATTCATCGTTTTTGACGATTTATCCCCAAAAGAATCGTCTGCTCCTTCATTTTTAACAGTGAAGAAATGGGGAGCAGAATATAAACGTGTTCATGCATCTCTTGTAGGTGCTCCACGTGAAGGTAGAACAAAAGCTTCAACTACAGAGGAAAACATCGCGAAGATACAAAATAGGGTTTTGGAAGATCGGTGATGAAAGATGACTTTACCGAGAGTATAGGTTTACTTCTTCTTCTCCACCACCTTTTCCCAATATTTTCGGGTCTGTTGCCATTGATGAGTTTTCTCATCATTGATATGGTCAAATTTAACTACAGCTTTAAGTCTGCATGTCCTTGCTGACACCAAGCATTTTAGGGGGCGTCCAATTATTACGTGAGGTGCTTTTTCTAAATCATGACCCTCCACCTCCTTGGTGAGATTTGGTGAGATCTTGTGGAACCCCCTCCACCCTTGTTTAGCTCTCCTGTTCTTCATAGATGGTGAGACTCCCTCCCTCCTCCTCCGCCTCCCTTCCCCAACGTGGGATCGACGTCGAAAGTAGTTTGGAGACATTTTCTTAGCTCTCCTGTTCTTCCCGGAAGTAAAAAGATAACGTGAGATTTCTGTCTATTCCCTCCCCTCGTTGAGATTTTGTAGAGATTTAGTGAGATTTGGAAATATTTAGTGAGATTTTGCCATAAACCCTCCCCCCTCCCCCATTTGACCTCACGTGATTAATGGACGTCCCCTTATATCTACTTCCAAGTCAAGTGTTTCCATTTCTGCGAAAAGTATAACTACGTTCTATGTGTGACAGATGTATTTTTTGTTTGAAATGTGTAGTTTATTAGGCGGAGATAGGGGAGCTTCCCTGCATCCGTCTTTATGGCTGCGGACAACCGCCTAAATACACAAGTCAGGATGGCCAGTAAGCTGGGCCTGGACTCGTGCCCAGACCCGTTGTACCTCCCCAAGAGCACTGAGCCACAATACAATACAATAATATCATGTTTCATAGGTGCCAATATGAGAGACTGGCTCTGTAGGATGTGAAAAGTTGTCAATTTGCAGTTAAACAATTGCATAACAAAATAATACATTCACCAGAAGATGTACAGTTATAGCATACGTGGTACATTAATTACATCAACTACATTTACACAAACTAATGGCAATTATTTTGTAGATTTTTTTTCTTGCTGTCATCAGTCTTTCGACTGGTTTGATGCAATTCTCCATCCCTTCCTATCCTGTGATAACCTCTTCATTTCTACATACCCATTACATCCCACGTCCTCAATTATCTACTTCATATATTCTAATCTCTGTCTTCCTCTACAGTTCTTACCTTCGACTGTTTCCTCCACTAACAAATTAACCAATCCAGCATGTCTCAAAATATGACCTACCAGCCTGTCTCTTCTTTCTGTAAGCTTTTCCCACAAACTTCTTTTCTCGTCTATCATTTCCAAAACTCGTTCATTTCTTACTTTGTTTGTCCACTTAATTTTTAGCATTCTTCTGTAGCACCACATTTCAAATGCTTCAATTTTCTTTATTTCTGGTATTCCTAAAGTCGCTACCATAAAGTGCTGTGTTCCACACAAAGAGTTTAAAAAAGTTCTTTCTAATTCCTAGATCAATATTTGAAACTAAAAGATTTATCTTTTTCATGAAGGCTCTTTTTGCTAGTGCTATTCTGCTTTTAACATCATTCCTGCTTCGGCCATCGGTTGTAATTTTACTTCCCAAGTAACAGAATTCACTTACTTCTCCTATTGCATCCGATCCTATATTTATATTTAATCTACTAGTATTGGTATCATTTCTGCTACATTTCATCACTTTTTTTCTTGCTTTGATTTATATTCAGTCCATAATCTTCCTTCAGTATTTTGTTCATGCCATTCAGTAACTTCTCAATATCCTCAGCCTTCTCTGCTAACAAGACAATGTCATCAGCAAATCGTAGCATTCTGATTTTTTCTCCCTGAAAACTAATGCCACATGGAAATTTTTCTTTGACTTTCTTCATTGCTTCTTCTACATACAAGTTGAATATTAACGGGGATAGACTACAACCTTGTCTCACACCCTTTTTAACTGATGCATGTCTCTCGTGATTCTCTACTTTTATTATAGCCACTTGATTCTTATATAGTTTATAGAGTATTCTTCTATCTCGATACTTTAGACCCGACTTCTTTAAAATTTTGAACATCTTGTCCCACCTAACATTATCAAAAGCTTTGTAGTCTTTTTTTTTTTTTACTTTGGCTTTACGCCTCGTCGACAGCGAGGTCATTAGAGGCTGAATGGGATTAGAGTAAGGAACGGGAAGGAATTTGACCATGGTATTTTTGAAGGAATCATCCCGGCATTCGCCTGGAGTGATTTGGGGAAACCAATTAAAAGTTCTTTTAGTTCTTTTCCTGAATATAATCTTATCATCTGATAGATATTTAAAATGTGTTGGAAGCTTATTGAAGGTATGTATCGCTGAATATGGAACCTCCTTTTGAACAAACAAACTTGTAGTTCTTGTGAAGATCGTTTTTACTTCTAGTGCCATAATTGTGTATTTTACATTTTTTTTTTCAAGCACAGTGTAATTTGTGACTACAAAGGACATTAAGGTGTATATATACTCAGCCACCAATGTTAAAATCCCTAACTTCTTGAACAGCTTTCTGCATGAAGTTCTACTGCTAACCCCATACATAATTCTTATTACTCGCTTTTGGGCTCTGAACACTTTGTGCCTATGAGTAGAATTGCTCCAGAGTATTATTCCATATGACATTAAAGAGTGAAAATAAGCAAAATAAACTAATTTCCTCATACGGAGATCAACCATAGCTGAAATTGTACGAACTGCAAATGTGGTTGCACCCAATTGTTTCAGAAAGTCAGAGACATGTACCTTCCAATTTAAATTACGATCACTGTGCAAACCCAGAAATTTCACACACTTTACCTCTTGAATGGACTGGCCTGCAAATTTTATGTCTATGTCTAGTTAACACCAGATGTGATGAACTGAATTACATATGTTGAGTTTTATTAAAGTTTATAGGAACACTCAATTTTCTTTTTTTAATATCTAGGCTCACTTAGACCATTTGAATCAAAAATGGTCCCGAAGTAGAAACACAAATACGAGAATGAATCAGTTCGAAAACTCAAAACTATGCAACTACATACTGAAATCTCGTGCACATTGAATGATTCCACCTCAGCCAGACACAATGACAAAAATTGAAGACTTACTGGAGTAACTAAACTGGAGTTTTGCAGGGTTATAAGCTGTCTAGTTATTATCTTTCATTAGGAAAGTATAAAGCTGTGAGGCAATCTTCTTTTTATTTTCATATATTAGGCATTATTATGGCGTTTCTTGTATACTTTAGACCTTTCTTTTTTTTTTTAATGTCTTTACTTTCATCAACAAAAGTCGGAAATCGCTGAACGTAAATTCTGTTAGAATTGTGATCTTACTTTTGGATGATTCATTTGAGGCTGTCAAAATAAGAAATACATCCTTATCAGATCGCAGGTATTAATAGAGATTGAAGTACGTATCTCATTATTCCTTCGATCTTAAAAATGGTATGACATAAACCATCTTCCTCTCTGATTTAAGTGATAGGATGCATCCGCAGAAGGCGATTACGTTTGACTTGTTCTACGAACACTAATTAATCATAATTAATAATTTTCGGTTACCTAATTGCAACACACTGTGATATTAGTGACGTAAAGACGTATGCCGAGTAAGTTTACCTCAAACACATATTACTACCAGTAACATTCATTTCTAGGAATGACCGAGAAAAAAAAGAGAAATCAGGGCCGGAACCGATTCATTTCTACATCCATTTTTTCGACGAGCGATTGGGGAATGGAGTAGGAAGGATTTATAGAGCGAATAAACTTAGAATGCGATAGAAGTAGCTCTCGATAAACCACTCCGGACATCCCAATCTGGGTTTTCCCAGATCGCTAGGTACTTGTCGTGTGTGCTCCCAGCCGTCACTGGCGCAGCTCCAAACAAACTGCTGCGTATGACGACAATTGACGTGCGCCAGTAAAACAAAGGCCCGAGGCGAAACACGCCGCCTGCCTGTCGCTCATAAATCAACGCCGGGACACTCAATGAGAGGGACCGGACAGACGGGGCGATGAGCCGAGATAAATCGACCTGTTGCTCCGCCGGTCCTCACATTGCCTTCACATTGTAATGAGCCACTCGCGAAAACACGAGCGTGTAAACGACCAGCGACAGACTCTGGAAAGCGGTTTTAGCCAAGGGTCTCCGGTAGTTAGCAGCTGTATGGCAGAGTTCAACTTACGGGATAATAAATAGAGAGTTTTGGTGCTTCTTGTTGACTCTTTGTAAATTGCTTCGTTCGAGGAATCTGAGCTTTGCAGAACATATCTCTACCGAAGTAGGAACATAATGTCACCGTTTACATGTTTTAATGGTCAAGCTTTACTAGAATTCTACTTATCTTTCTCAGATTTTACTTGCTTAGTTTACTAAAAATGAATTACTACACCAAACCGTCTCGCGTTATAAATAAGCTCTGGATTGGGAGTCATTGGAGGATAGGAGGAGGGTGAAGAGATTGCTGAGAATATGCAAGGCATTTGTTGATAATGGAGCTTGGAGGGATATTGGTCGAAAGTGACTAATAATTTACCAAAAACGTTGAAGGAATTTAAAACTAAAATTTTTAAATCACAAAAATAGATGGGGGAGGAATTTAACACTCAAATTATATAAAGATAATAAAAAAGAAAACAAAAAGGGATAATTAGATGATTAAGGGAATTGACACCGGATCATGTGCTGCATCGCAATTATATTAATAATAATATGCTTTATCTCTCGTCGATTTCTCTGAGTCCTCAGTTCTGCACCACGTCTAATGTAGACTCTCCCGTCACAGTTTATATGAACTACTTCCTTTTACCGGAAAGCGAAAATTATACTCCACCATTCTTTTGCTCTTCTAAGCAAATAAATTCACCAACTTTTTCCTACATCACTTGGAGTTTTCCTTCAATATACATTTACTCTGCAGCCTCACATAAATTGATTTTAACATCTCTTGCACTAACTCTCAATAAAAATATTTACTTTTTGCAAGCGAAAAACATTCACTCTGATGTTTTCACTGACACGTGAAGGACTAAGCATGTTAAACTACATTACGTATTGATTGCAACCTGTTTTCTATGCTGCTTCCCACTCATGTTATCAATTCTTAACACAGTATTTCAGTCTATAATAAAATTACAAGCTTTTATAAGAGGTGTTGATATATTTACTGAGTATGAAAGATGAATTAAAAAATCCTCTGATGATGAGTTTATTAGGGTATTGTCTAATGAATAACAAAATTTTCCCGGTGAACAATGAAATAATTATCCATTGTTATGATGCACTTATGAAGAAATATTGTGATTAAATATGCTTCGGACCGTAGCCATTAGGTAAATAAGGTTAAGTTTTTATCTTTTTCCTGCAATTAACCCCCTAATTATCTTTGGCTATGTAGGAAACTGATCATGAATAATCAACTCGAACTAATGTGCCTTTATCAAGGTAGAACCCCTCCGATCTGGAAGCTTTCAAAGCTGAAATTAAGCCAAGCATAATAGAGGGAAGTGGATTCGAGATATCGTATCTTCTGGCTGTTAGAACGAGTCATTAAAATGAGAGTTACTGATTTCTGATTGCTAGCCTACGAGACGCACAATTTTTTTTTTTTCGCTTGAGTAACACAAATTTCTTTTAAACAGTAAGGTACTTGGCTGAAAAACCAGTACATACTTTCTGGATGTGATTCAGAGTTAAATATTTCCACTGACTTTTCTATGAAGAACAACATCTGAGGCAGTGATTAACGAAAATTCAACACTATCGTTTCCCATGTCACTGCAGTCGATAGAATATTTATACAGTACTAATATTATAAACGTGAAAGTAGCTCGGTCTCTCTGTCGGTTTGTAACGTTTTCAAGGCTAAACGGTTAATCCGATGTTGATGAAATTTGACAAGGAGATTTTAAAATTAGAAAGGACATAGGATACTGTACTCTGTAAAAATAATATATTTTATAATGGAATTTTGAAAACTAACGCATCGCATGTGTAGGTCTCTGCAGTGGTCTTCGAAAAAGTGGTCTACTGCCTCAGTGGTTAAGGCGACCGAGCGTGGTGGGTGAGAGGTTAACACTCTGGCCTCGCATTCGGGAGGACTCCGGTTAGAATCTCCGTCCGGACATCCAGATTTGGGTTTTCCATGGATTTCTCAAATCACTCCACGCGAATGCCGGGATGCTTCCTTCAAAAGACCATGACTGAATTCCATCCCGTTCCTTGTCCCCGGTCCCATCCCGCCTCTAATGACCTCGACTTCGACGAGGCGTAATGCCATAAGTAAAAAAAAGAGGTTAACGCGCTTGGTTTCTGAGGTTCTGGGCCCCATTCCGAGTTCAAATTCCATAGCGAGCAGGAAATATTAAGAATTGTTTTTGGTTATATGAGCCGCGCCTGGACGTTTCGCTATACGGATTCCACGGTAAACTGTAGGTTGAGCCACGGTAGAGGCGGAATCAGTGGCAAACCGAAACTGTGTCATGTAGGCGGCCGAACCAACCTTCGGTACCAAATGGCGACATACGTGTTTAACTGTTTATGTTATATCTGTCACTTAGGGATTTTCTTCAATAGCAGTCACTTTGCGTATGACCTACACTACTCTATACTAACATTATAAATGCGAAAGTAACTCTGTCCCTCTGTTTGCCTGTCTGTTACGTTTTCAGTGCTAAACGGCTAATCAGACTTAGATGATATTTGACAAGGAGACACTATTTGGTATTAGGAAGACATAGGATACTTATTCTGTGAAAATAATATATTTTGTACTGGAATTTGTAAAACTAACTGAACTGTGAAAGATGAATTGCATGTCTCTGTAATGCTCTACGAGAGAACAGGCTGTTGGGTCAGTAGTTAAGGTCGCGTCCCGCGTTCAAACCCAGCTGGGAAGAGGAATTTTAAGAGTTGTTTGTCATTATATGAGCCGCGCCTGAAAGTTTCGTTGTACGGATTCCATGGTAAAGTGTAGATGCAGCCACGATAAAGGCGGAATGAGTGGCCAGTAGAAAGTCTGTCACGTAGGCGGCCCACACAGGGGTATTTGACACAAAAAGTCGATCAAAATTATTTCTACGTAATTTTGATTTTTGTTTCGCTTCTTTTGTGTATTAGAACTTATAACTGTGAAGTAGAAGTAGTAATAAAGAACACGTACTGTGTTCATACACTTTATAACATATTAAGCGAATATTTACAAAATACATAAACAATAATCATAAATGTACACTAAAATATCATTCTGACGAATCGTCCCATCCTTCGTCGTCGGAACCTTCTCCTTATGGCTCGTTATCTTCTTGAGTACTCGGGTCCCATTAAATCAATATTTTAATAGTTTCTGGATTGAATGATTTAGATGTTTTGGTAGTTTTGTGCCTGATGAAGCTCAAATACGGATCCTAAGTTAATGAAAGCCTATTAATGACATCTGTGTTGCACTAAACCCAACTAAGTTTTCTGGAGTGTGTCTCCCTAAATCGTCGAAAATATTTGTTTCTAGCTTCTTCTGCTGCATCTGACAGATTGCCTATAGGCAAAAATGCATACTCTATTATAAGTGGGCCCTCAATAAATACTTCTTGTATAGGCGACATTGGATGCCACGAGTACAGTTCAATGTACAGTACATCTTAAATTTTTCGTGGCGGTGGGAAATATTTTTTTTTTATGTCTTTCTTGTGTCCGCTATATATCATTCACGTAACAGTATAAAATCTGTCAATTAATGTTTTGTTAATACCTATTATCTCTGTGAACATCATTGGCCAAAATCGGTCAAATCATCGAAAGATTTTCTAGGCCGACCCACATTGGTCGGATTGGATTTTATGGGGATTTCGATACCTTTTTTGAACCAATCATGGTATTTCTTTAAAAATACACTCTCAATTCTCTTAGCAGCCTGCCATTTTGTTTTAATTTCCAATTTAAGCCTTGAAAACTTTTATTCGAACTGTTGCGTTTGTTAGACCGCGAATGTCGGTTGATTTAAAATATTTTCCTCGACTAATTCCAAGTTTTGCACGAAATCATTTCCTTCCTCGTGTTAACTCATATCATAAATAACTTTTCGGATCATGAGCATGATATAAGAAAAGCCCGAAACAAAGAAAATCTTAGATGAATTAATGTGACGGAAAAAAGTAAGTTGATTTCATTGTAAATAATCTAGAATTTTTTCGAATAAATAGACGTTTGGCACTTTTTGGCACCTAATTTTAAATGAACCACCAAGATAGTACACTAAACTAATACCATACAAGAAATCAGACTCGGGAAAGGTCCGGAAACATAACAAAATCACTCTTTAATACATTACGTAATAAAAAAATCAGTACAAAATCAGTCAGTTTACAAAAATGTTCAGAAATAAAGTTGTGCGATACCTTTGGATGTATGTCACTATTATTTCAATTCTAGGTACCTGGCTGAACAATATCCATGATTAAAATCACCCCTACTCACTTAACATCACTCACAAATTAAATTGGTACAACTTATAATTTTCTTGTATTTGCTTGGTAACAGTTTGTGCGTCTTGCAATGTGCTCAGAAGATGACTGTTCACGGGGTAGGAAATGAAGCTTATCTAAAAAACATTGCTGATTGTTATTCTATATACATTTGCCTCGAGTCAGGTAGATACAAGTTCTTGGAATTTGCTTAAAATTTTTTTTGACTTTTGATCGGCTTTTTGTGTCAAATACCCCTGTGTGCGGCCGAACAATCCTTCGGGACCCAACAGCGCCATAAACGTTTAATTTTTTATGTTATATCGGTTACTCATCAATCTCGAATTCTGTTTTGTGTAAGGTCTACACTAATCTATACTAATATTATTAATGCGAAAGTAACTCTATCTCTCTGGTTGTTACGTTTTCAGGGCTACACGGCTAATCCGATCTTGATGACATTTGACAAGGAGACTGTAAGGTAACAGAGAGATTTATTTCTATCGTTGTGCAGCGTCGCAGAAAAACGCAGAGCAGTATCGCTGGACCAAGGTAGTGTGGGCAGTGTGGAAGAACAAACAAGTCGATTGTACTGTAGTGGTCGCGTGTCCGAAGTGGTTCGTTTACTAAGAAATATTAAACTCGTTATCATTGAACGTTCGTGGCATTCGACTGATATCGGACATAGCCGTGAGAGTGACTGATGTGGAGAGACGATAGCCAGATTGTATGTTTAAAACTGTGAATAACAAGAGAAGCTGATGAAGCAGAACATATCAGTAATATGTCTTGACTGTAACTGGTGTAATTTACTTACTACCGCAAAACGGGGATGCTTTAACAGTAAATGTAACTTTAACAGTTTATGGGGCTACTTAACAGCTCGCGGTGGAGGAGCGGGTAAGAGTGCGATAGGTACTACATTGCGGTCACCTGACTTACGGATAGTTTGAACGTGTTCGTCATTGGTGTTTGTAGTGTGGTGCGTAAATGCGGCTTTGTATTGTTTGGATGCCTAGTTTTCGGTAGGTTCTTCGTTTTATTTACTTAAACATATTTAGATTTGGGTATATAAAGACATATAATGTGTGCATTTATGATTTAATCGATAATTTATATTATTTTTCTATCTATTGTAGGTTAACCCTGTCTTTATCTATATATTAATACGCTAAGCGAAAACTTATGTTACATTTTTAAGAATATTGCGCGCACGGAGAAGTGTGAGATTTGGCATAGTGAAAGATTATGTGGAGAAGAAGTGAAGGAAGCTAAAATCTATATATAATATGCGTTACAAATACATTAAATTAAGTATAATAAAACGCTCGCTCGCCTACGTAGTTCGCTCAGATGGCTGGTAGATGGCGCAGCTAGTTTATATTAATGGTCAGAACATATAAAAGAAAACTGGGTGGCCGAAACTATGAAAATTAGACTGATTGATCGTTGTTTTTAATTCAATTTCCCCCATAATGCATAAAATATTAATATTCTTTTATCAAAATGATGTTAAAATAACCCTTATACTTTAGATCTTTAACATTAATTGCATTTTAATGCCATGTCAAAGAAATTCCACATTCGGGGTAACTTTGACATACATGTATATATATATATATATACAGGGTGTTACAAAAAGGTACGGCCAAACTTTCAGGAAACATTGCTCACACACAAACAAAGAAAATATGTTACGTGGACATGTGTCCGGAAACGCTTAATTTCCATGTTAGAGCTCATTTTATTACTTCTCTTCAAATCAAATTAAACATGGAATGGAAACACACAGCAACAGAACGTACCAGCGTGACTTCAAACACTTTGTTACAGGAAATGTTCAAAATTTCCTCCGTTAGCGAGGATACATGCATCCACCCTCCGTCGCATGGAATCCCTGATGCGCTGATGCAGCCCTGGAGAATGGCGTATTGTATCACAGCCGTCCACAATACGAGCACGAAGAGTCTCTACATTTGGTACCGGGATTGCGTAGACAAGGGCTTTCAAATGCTCCCATAAATGGAAGTCAAGAGGTTTGAGGGCAGGAGAGCGTGGGGGCCATGGAATTACAGTACATACTAATGAAACTAAAATGAGCTCTAACATGGAAAGTAAGCGTTTCCGGACACATGTCCACATAACATATTTTCTTTGTTTGTGTATGAGGAATGTTTCCTGAAAGTTTGGCCGTACCTTTTTGTAACACTCTGTATATGATTGTGGAGGGCCTGTAGGGCAAGATATTGGTATGAGTTTGATAGCCAAAGGATACATTGTTCTGTTTGAGCAAAACCATCATTAATCTTGGGTGTTAAAAAAAAGAAACTACCTAAAAACTACGGAAACATGTGCAAAGTAGCTCCGTTTTACGGTACTCACTTTTCTCAGCATTCGGAACCTGCAATTTTGGAGAAGAATCTGTGTAATCATTTTGTCTAATGGCAACCTCTTAATATGTACTTAGAGTAGACCACAGGATGGTTGAAGGACGGTGAAACCACTACTGGGAGACCTCATCACAGAAAGTGGAGGACGGAGGCTTGCCCGCTCTGTAAATCGAGATAAGCGGGCATCTGTGGCAGATCTGACAGCAAAGTGTGCTCCGAAACACTTGTGTCTGCACCAGAATTGTACTCTGCTGTCATATCTGCCACAGATCGTCGTCTATCCCGCTTTACAGAGCGGGCAAGCCTCCAACCTCCACGTTCGGTGATGAGGCGTGGACGTCCACCGACTTGTCGCCCAGTAGTGGTTTCACCGTCCTTCAACCACTCTGCTACAGTAGCACGTGAACAGCCGACCAGCCTCGCCGTTTCAGATGATCGTCCTCAGGCGTCGCGCCCACTAACCTCCGACCTATACAAGTAATTTAAGGGAACTGCGTGACCTGTACGTAGACATTTGGTGCCACACAACTCCGGAAACATAAGAAGAACTTTTCGAATCGATGCCACGCAGAATCGCTGCTGTATTGAGCTCCAAAGATGGTCCAACACACTAATAAACAGGTGGTCATAATGTTTTAGTTGACCAGTGTATGTTTTAATTATTGTGACCATATGAACCATCGATATATTCATCAATCGTTAAGCTTGTTACAAGATACTATTTGGTGTTAGGAAGGACATTGGATACTTTATGCTGTAAATATTTTGTAATGGAATTTAAAAAACTAATTGAACGGTGACAGACGCATTGCATGTGTAGGTCTCTTTGTGGTCGGCTAGAAAGCGGTATGCTGACTCAGTGGTTAAGGCGCTCGCTTTCTGTAGTCCTGGGGCCCGTCCCAGGTTCAAATTCCGATGGGAACAGGAATTTTTAAGAGTTATTGTGGGTTATATGAGCCGCGCCTGACATTACGTTGTACGGATTCCACGGTAGGTTCAACTACAAACGAGGCGGAATGTGTGACAGATCGAAACTGTGTCACGCGGCCGAGCAATCCTTCAGGACACAGCAGTGCCATACGCGTTTAATATTTTAAGCAATATCGGTCGCTCAAGGTTTTTTTAAATTTATTTATTTAAAATCACGGTCACTCTGTGAATGACCTACATTATTCCATACTAATATTATAAATGCGAAAGTAACTCTGTCTCTTTTTCTGTGTGTTACGTTTTGACGATTAATCTGCTATACCGATATTGATGGAATTTGACAAGGAAGGACACAGGATACCTTTTTTTGGGGTAAATAACATTGTTTGTCATTAAATTTTAAAAATAAATAAATGATGCCAAACAGATGGATAGCGTTTGTAAGTCTGTATATCGCCCAGGTTGTGATTCTCTGGTAGTCTGTTAGTGTTTGACCTGTTCATAAATTTCTTCTACAGGCAAAACATATTAGATAGTATAGATATTGATTTTCGGTGCACTAGTGTGTTATTTTGTGTCAACCTAAAAGTTTATGGCGTCAGTATATTTTGTCTTCTTTCTTGACATGCCTAGCAAAGAAAAATAAACTAAAATTATTAGAAACTGAGAATCTGATGGTTATGATGAAGAAAGAATACAAGACCAAACTGAACGAAAACATGCCTTCAGTTACACCCCCCTTAATGTTTTACAATTTTTTAAACATGTTTCGAATTGATTCTCAACATGAGACATGTTCGATGGTAGAATGGTATGGTGACGTCTTCTCCGCCATATTATAATGACTCCATGTTTTTTGGGACACATTTACGTAACTCGCATCTTTATACATCCAATCTACTATATAATTTCCTAAGCTCACTCATTCACTCACCTCGATAACAATTGGCTGGAGAACGGTGTCACGTGTCAGCCTTCGCTTGCAAATTTACAGCGACCAGAGATGATATTCGAAGAAATTCGAGGTTATATCCACAATTTGATAGCTAAGCAACTGCTTCCAAAGTAATTGCCATAATACATTAATTATGTTCGCTTATCGTAGCTTTTCATACTACAAAAAAACATCGAAAAACTTTACGTCTGAAAAAACGTGGAACTGCTTTTCAGTAACTTGTTGCTAATGAAAGCAACATAAAAAACTTAAATTACTCATGGTTCTTGCGGTAACCACGAATGACAAATACAATGCTAAATTTCAATTTAATTAAAACTTTCGCTAATGTTGTTACTTGACCAAAGTTTACACATTACGATCTATTTGTTTTTTACGTATTTCACTGACCACTTTGGTTAATGGTCTTTATTCATGTTCGCTTTACGTGAGATTTTAGATCGTTTAAAGTCGACATTAGACGAAATATGATACCGAATCGAGTATTCTGGCAATTCATTTCTTCGGAGTTGTTTAATAAATTCCAGATTATCGTTACAAACACTATGACCAAAGATTACATTATGAATGTTTTTTCAGCTTCAATAATAATAATAATAATAATAAAAAAACAAAATGATGCTTTTGAAGCAAACAGAAATTCTTCAAATTTTGTTGAGTGAACTTTAAGCATCATATACAAGTTTGTATTTCAGCAGATTCGAGTCTACGACCTTTGCAACAATTATACGATAACGCTATCGTCCCTGTCCGTGTTTAATACCTACATTTATTAGTACTTCTGAGCTCTTCAAGCGCAAGTGATTTTACCCATCATAAGGTTAAAACACAGCTCAAGTTCGAATTTGGTCAGATAAGGTCAACCTGTCATAAACTTTCACCATAAAACTGGAACTATTCTAGACCCGTGACGATACGCAAAAAAACGGTCACGGGCTTACACTAGTTCCAGCAATAAAATTCCAGTTCCACGCTTACAAAGTCGCGGGTAGCAACAAGTCTCTTCTAATATGTTAGAAGTGTTTTGTTTTTTTTTTTTTTTGTTTATTGGCTTTAGGATTTGATGTACCATACAGCCAGCTTAATATACATAAACGCTCGTTTTGTTTCATTACATTACGTGTATATTACATGTATTATTACATTAAATGTATATTTCTGTACTTTTTATAAAATCTCTAATAATAGTGTATATTTTCCTGTTGTTAGATGCAAGTAGTCCGGTGATACTTGTTGGGAGCGGCTGTCCTGCTCTCACTAGGGAGTTGATGAATGATTGCTGCTGCTGTCGGTATAGGGGGCACCTGAAGAACATATGGTTGAGATCTTGCGTTGATTGCCCATCACATTGGCAGAGCGGTGTATCTGCTGCGTGGATGCGATTTAGATGATACCGAAACGCACCATGGTTAAACCTCATACGAGTGATGGATGTTATGAAGTTGTGTTGCGTGTTCCAATTTGTAAACCAAGGTCGACGAGGTGGTTGTGGCTGTATCTTTGCGTAAATCCGTCCTTTGAGTCTTTTTGTTTCCTCCCAGAGCATTGCCCATTGTTGATGTATGTGATTGGATATTGCTGCATGATAATCTTTGGTGTTGAATGGAGGGATGAGAACTTGGCCCGAATTACATGCTTCCTTGGCTAACTTATCTGCATGTTCATTAAATATTATACTAGTATGGGCCGGGATCCATATATAGTTCACAGAGGAACCCGCTTGCGCAAGTTCGTAGGTTTTCTGTATTATGCTAATATGGTATACATTGGAGCGGTGTAGGATGGCCGGAGTTGTTAAAGTACGAAGTACACTGAGAGAGTCAGTTAGGATTAAGACGTTTCGCCGAGGAAACTCTCTCGCATATGAAAGGACTTGAATAATAGCAACCACTTCAGCTGAATAAACTGGAAGATGATTTGGTAGTCTGAATTTTTGCTCGTGCTGCGTCTCAGGGCAGTAGATGGCGCATCCTACTCCCTCTGAGGGTATCTTCGATCCAGCATTGTAGATATGGATTGAAGTTGGCCGATGCTCTGTTAAATACCCCTGACAAAATTGCTGGATTGGCTGGCCGGATCTCGGGTGTGCCGGAATACAGCTTACCGACATTGGCCTCACGCATTCTTGGTAGGGAATGTCGTGTATTGTTGCTGCTTCCTGCAATGGCCATTCGGGGAGGAGAGTTGTCAGAAGATCGAGGCTTTGTAGCAGTGGGTATCTTTGGTTGTAAGAGTGAGGTCCTTGTTCTTCCACCAGCTGCTGAAGGTTGGTTATTTGTTGGAGAGTAGTTGAATTTTTATCTTGTATTCGAGCTAATAAAAATTTGTCAGATAGTGACTGGGTTCGGAATTTCAGGGTCATTTCTGCGGCTTCCAGGTAGAGGGCATTTATCGGTGTTGATTTCATAGCCCCCAGACATGTGCGGAGACATTGATTCTGTATGCTCTCCAATTTATCTATGTTCCTTTTGTTGCCACTGAAATAGAACATGCTCCCGTATTCAATTTTAGATCGGATTATAGCGCGGTACAATATTAGTAATATCGATGGGTGGGCTCCCCACTATACTCGTGTCAGGGTTCGTAGAATGTTGAGTCCTTGTTCTAGTTTAGGGATGAGTTGGTGAGCGTGTGCTGCCCAAGTTAATCGTGACTCGTAGACTAGGCCGAGGAATTTGACATTCGATTTGACCAGTGCGCTGCATGTATTCAGAACTAGATTGTAGATCGGGGGGTGCATTCTTCTTCTTGTAAATATGACAGCAGTGGATTTGCTAGTCGAGAATTCTAGTCCATGTTGCTGGAGCCAGTGGATGACTATGAGGATGGCTTGTTTAAGGATGAGCTTGGTTATCGCGATAGTAGCTGCAGAAGCGAATATACATACATCATCGACATATTGGATGATCTGCACCTCGGGGGAAGAATTTTCTCCAAGTCCCGCACATATAGAGCATACAATAATGGGCTTAATACCTCTCCCTGCGGGAGTCCTTGCTGGGTAAGTCGTGGACCTAATAGCACGTGTTTATATCTGAAGAACAACTTTCTTGATCATATTAGTTGATAAATTACGGCTACAAAGTCCTGGGGGAGGCCTAGTGCTATGAGCTTATCAATCAGGATTGGTATTTGGATGTTGTCGTAGGCCGCGGATATGTCCATGAACAACGCCGTAAGGTATTAGTTTTTCATAAAGATTGACTGAATCGCAGTAACTAGGATGCTGTGGTTGTCATAGGTACTTCTTCCTTTGCGGCATCCGTATTGTGTGGTGGGTAACAGGGATTGAGCTTCCAACCACCATTCTAATCTGTTTTTCATCATCCTTTCCACGGTTTTGCCTAAGCAGGAAGATAAGGCTACCGGACGATACGATGTAACAACTCCTGGAACTTTTCCAGGTTTCAATACCGGGACTATTATCTGAGTCTTCCAAGTTTCTGGTATCAGCTTTCTTAACCATAGATTATTAATGATGTTGAGTAAGATGTTTAGGGCTTCTTCAGCTAAATGCTGTAGCATGGGATATCTTCTGTCATCTGTGCCCGGTGAGGTGTTGCTGTAGTTCTTGAGGGCTGCTCGAAGTTCGTTAAGGGTGAAAGGAGTGCACAGAAAATGGTTTGAGTCTTCTTCGGTGAAGTCATATGGAGGAGGGGCTGTAGAAGGTGGAGCAATTCTATCAGCAAAATCCTCCAGCCAAGTAGTATCGTCGGAGCGTTCTTGCGGGCTATATTTTCTGTTGCGCAGTACTTTTATACGTTGCCATACCTCTTCTATTTTGGTCTGCCTATTCAAGGAGGAGCAGAATTCTTGCCAAGACTGTCTTTTTGTCATTTTTAGGAACAGCTTAGTGCGGACAGACACCTGCTGATACCGGAGAAACGAGTCTTGGGATGGGTGGTTTCGGTATTCCCGCAGAGCAGCACGTCGGAGAGCGATATGCCTAGAACAGTCTGTGGTCCACCATACGGTTGGAGTACTCTTCTTCTGAACGCGGTTCTTCTTAAGAGGGATAGAGCCGAAGGCTGCGCGCTTCAGGACTTCTATGAAGAGGTTATAGTCGTCCATCGCTGAATCGCGGTGTCGAAAATTGCGTACGTCATGCTGTATTGCCTTTGCATATAATGTCCAATTAGCAGCGTTAATATTCCACTTGCTTGACGAGATTGGTCAAGGGCCGCTTGGAGGGGAATGGTTGATGTCTATAATTACTGGGTAGTAGTTGGAGCCGAGTGAGTCTTTTGATGTAGACCAATGAGCAATGGTGGCTATGGACGGAGAACACTGCCGATGGACGGTGGTATAAAGAGGGAACGAGTGTATGTGATCCGTCATTAAGGATAGATAGGCCGTACTCGTTACACATCTCTAAGACATTATGTCCTTGTATATCAGTAAAGGCACATCCCCATGCAGTGCTGTGGGCGTTAAGGTATCCGCATATAAGTAGAGGTGGGTTTAGGAGATTTAAGAGTTTATTTCACGTCTCCTGTGATATGGTTCTCAGAGGCTTGCAATAGACGGAGACACAAGTAAACTCTAGTATAGGAGTTTTGATTCTTGTGTCGACAATTTGGATGTCATGATCTAGCACCTCTGTAACGTTTACTGCTTTGAAGGGAAGTGTATGTTGAATGAGGAGAGCTGCTCCTCCTTTTCCATCCATCCTATCCGAACGGATTGTGGCGTAGTTCCTAAAGCGCACTGTTGATGTTTCTCTAAACCACGTCTCGGAAATTGCTGCTATCTTTATGATGGAGCTCATATTCTAAACTTTCCTTGTTGGCGATGGCCGATCTAGCATTCCACTGTAGTATTCGAAAAGCCATTGAACCTATTTAACAGAGCAAATAATGACTCACGGATGGCAAGAGGGTTTCCAATAAGTGTTGATTGGGGCGAAGTAATAATGGACATGATCAGTTGAAATATTTCTTCTATGAGGAAGTCAGTCCGTGTTGGAGTGTGAGATGGGATATTGTGAGGGCTTGGTGGGTAAGGGTTATGAGTAATGGGAGAAATAGGTAACTGCTGGGGGATAAACAACCGTTGGTGAGCCGGAGGAAAAGCTGGGTTGGAAGGAGGTGCCTCCTGCGTATGTATGGGGTGCCCTCTGGGCAGAGAGACATCGGCCTGAGCCACTGGTTGCTGTACTGATGAAGAAGGTTGTTGCGTCTGCTGTGTTTGTTGTAATTGCTGAATTTGTGGACGAAAGATGTTTGCGTGCTGTATCAACTGATGAGCAGTCGGACTTTGTGGATGTGGTGCCGATAAAGGCGGAAACTCCGTATGGCAGCTTACGTTTGGTGGAATTGATGCCACCTGGGCATAGCCTCGAGTTTGAAGTTCTCTGTCGGTGAGCGCTGCGCTTGTTCCATGCGCTGTTGCTAGTTTCGTTTGACGGTGCCTAAGATATACCGGACAGTTTCTATCAGAGGCAAAATGTTGGCCTGCCAAAGCGCGCAACACACCGTTGTAGGGCTGTTGCAGTTGGCCCTCCAAGTGAGGGCCTGCACACCTGTTGCATCGAACCTCACGTGATCTGCATTGTCCCTGTCGATGTCCCAAGCGTAAACAAATACCGCACTGAGTTACAGGAGGAACATAAGGTTCGACAGTACAGCGAGTTCCAAGTATGGACACATGGGAAGGTAATTTCTGCGACCGGAAAGATACCAAGCAAACTGGAATTGGTATCACACACTCTGGATTTGACTGCGATCTTCTGGTGAATCTTTTAATGCGTACCACCGGAAATGGGGATACTATTTCTTCCAGAATCTCCTCCTCACTTAAAGTAGTGTCAACGTTTCTTAGGATACACTGTTTATGTATCAGGAAGCTTGGGATATAAGCTTCTAAACGTTTTTCTTTGAAGATGTCTAGCTGCACTATTAGGTTGGCAGAGCCTGCAGTGTTCGTTTCTATTTTGAGACGATTTTTCCCGTTGCGTGTGATGTTGATTACATCCCTTTTAAAGTCATTATTATGCTTAAATATTAGTTTGCCAATTGCCATCGGATGTAAATTACCCACATTTCCATCTAAGCTCTCCACAAAAACATAATATGGTCCACAATCTGTACGGCTATATCTGTTGCCTTTGCTGCGATAGGTTAGAGTTGACTCAGACTGAGCGTTAATAGGAACGAAATGATCTGCTACCGGAACTGGAGGAAGAGTATTCTCGACAGTCCCCACTGGATCGCGCATGACCACTTCCTACGTATGCTCTATTTGTACTGGCGTAACCCCATCCTGTTCTACCACTCGTGATTGTAAGCAAAGTCGCTTGGCTGGCTGGATCGACTCACCCGTGGCAGTGTCGGCTGTGTGATGCAGTGGTGTACTCATAGAAGAGCATGGACTTTGCGATGTATTGCTGCCTGATCCTTCTTCCATTTCAGAAAATTGTTGTTGCTGCTGCAGGTTCTGCTGCTGTTGTTGCCTCTTCTGCTGCTGTTGTTGTTGCTGTGGCTGTTGTTGCAGATGGGGGTGTTGCTGCTGTAGGCCTTCTGTGGCGCACAGCATGAATCGCTGATCACTTGTAAGAGATACTACTTGTGGTTGTATAACTTCATTCGGCACATAATTCACTGACTGAACGTTGATGTTATTAGCATAGCACGCTTCTAGTCCCGTATTACTCGTTTGACCCGTGTCCGGGGGGTCTGCCATATTTTGGCTACACTGTGGGATTTACACTCGGTAAGTCCCGAACGTACTAATCACGCAAACGGTTGATCTCGAAACTGCACTCAGTAAATTCTAGATGTAATTATTTCGCGACGTTATAATCACTTTCCGTACGACACTCGAAGTAAACAAGTTGCACCGGCACTCACGCTCGCGAGCCGATGTTGCCTCTTCGGCGGTCAGGAAGTAACTGGCGATGTTAGAAGTTCAAGACAAATACTTGGAACGTGATTAAACAGCAGTGATATAACTACAAATATTAAATAATAGCATATTACCTAGTAAACAAAAGCTCTGAATTGATGAGTTCTTCGTGTACTAGCTGTTGCCCGTAATTTGTTCACTTGTTTTATTATTATTATTATTATTTCACAAAGAGTTAGGAGAAAATAAGACAGATCTTCTATCAAACTTACTCCCACGGACAATTTGACCTCCTCATTTGCGGTCAACGCACATTCAAGAACGTTGGAGATTCAATGAGAAATGAGGTGGGGTCGAGACTCTCAGAAAATCCTTCGACTGTTTTTTTTTTTTTTTAAACTGTCTTTATGCCATTTTTAGCCATTCAGCCAGCTTTCGCGTTTCATATGTGGTCAAGTTGTGTATTTATGAACTTCCAAGCGCTTTTTGTTATAATTCGAATGAAAGACCAACACTGAAACACCCATGCCTTAGGTCGGACTCGAAATGGCGACCCCCAATACGCAGAGCCCAGTAGCCCCTGCGGTACTGAGGCAGGCAAACAGCTAGTGATCAGTAGGCCTATTAGTTTCATTTCCGAATAATACTGTGTTGTTGTCACATACCCAGCAAAGATTTCAGCTGCGAAAATTAACTTACCTTCAAACTGATACTGATTTGTGGATATATTTATGTTAATTTCTCGGATTTACGACATCACATTGAAATGAAGCACCCTATGTTAGCTTGGGACCATGGGTTGTTCTGACCCGTATCATAAGCCGGAGATTTTGCGTGAATCGCATTCAACGAAAGAGATAAATGCGCAATATTGGAAATATTATCAAAACCCGTCCAACTGTTTTTATGCGAATTACATACAACAATACAAAGGTTTCTCTCGCAGTCGAAATAATAAGTGTCATTTATATAATATGGTTTGATGTGTCAAGTGTGTGGTCCCACTTTACTTTTCATAACACACTTTAATTTTCACCTACAAAATGTTTGTCCGCCCCAAATTGAGCATTTCGAATCTCGTGAGCGCCGAATCCTTCGTAACATCCTTCGCCTCGATCACACCAGTCCATCTGCTTTGGTTTACTCAATATCCAAATTAGAACCACTTCGTAATAGACTATTTTTGCTCAGACAGAAATATGGTCAACGCCTTCTTGCAAACCGCCCCGATCTCCTTACGTACTCACTACGAAACTTATAAACCATATACGGCCCAAGCAAAAGTATATATATCCTCCTCACATAATAGCCCTCTCAATTTTAGAAGAATGCAATGATGAAGACACCAGAAAACATTTCTCACATCTAATATCGCAGGCACTGCCCAAACATTGCAGTCCATTTATACCGAATACTTCTAAGCATTAATAGTCTAAAACCATTACCAATGCAGCAAGGGTTACTGTATATATTTTGATATATACGAAGAACAAGTACAGTCCCAAAATCAATTCTCACCCATCTTTTCATCTCATCATCATTAAAATCCTAATCATTATAGTCATTGTTATTATTTATAGTAAACTGTTAACTATCACAAAAATTCTATTATTGAAATCACTAAAAATTCTGTATATATGACTGCTGAAAGTTGTTTCAATTATTATGTTTTAAAACACCTTCATCATCAAAAGTTCTGCTTGATGTTAAATTGTTAATTGCTGCTACTTTTCTAAAGCTGTTAAACGTGTCCTTTTCTTATTTTATAATATAAAATATATGTAAATACTATTACTTCTAAAAAAAAAAATATTACTGTCTGTTATAATTGCTACCATTTTAATTAATAAAAACTCTTGGGAGCATAATGTATCAAAAGCCGAAAATGGCAATTGTTATGCCCTCCAACGGCTCGCCCCTGGCCCTCAGCTGGGGGAATGAAAGATTTAAAAAAAATTAAGTGTGTGGGGACCCGAAGAACCCACCTACTACCCAGCTCACCGCGGACGTCCGGATGTTCTCGACGTGGCAGTCACTAAAGGAATCACCGGATTCGTCGCGGCATCCACGCTTAACAGGCTGTCCTCTGACCATTGCCCAGTCATCGTGGAGCTAGAGTCCGACCTAATCCTAAATGCACAACAAAAGCCGGAAATTCAGGAAAACCGATTGGGGCAGATACCGTCAGATAGTCTCAGCAGCACTACCGGAACGGCCGGCAGAGGATATAGACTATGCTCTGTCCTTCTTCGAGCACACTGTCAAGGAGGCATCAGCAGCGACGACTCCGAAGAGGTGCCTCACCAAGAACACTTCACGCCAGCTCCCGCCCCACCTCCTAGCGGCTATTCGGCACAAAAACCGAATAGCTAAGGAGTGGAAGTTGACGAGGAACGCCGACACGCGAAGACTGCTAAACCGAGTCCAGAGAGAATTGAAGGTGTCGCTGGCAGAGAACCGGAGCAGAGAATGGGAGGCTCGTGTTTCGATGCTGACCCCAGGTGATGGGACGCTGTGGGCAGAGACAAAGAAATTCACTAGACAGCGATCTCGACTCCCGCCCCTACACGGCGAATGGGGCCCAGTCTATCGCCCAACCGACAAGGCAAACGCCCTAGCAGATTCCTTCGAGAGGAACTTCCGGCCATCGGATGTGGAAGACCAGTTGCAAGTAGAAGAGGTACATCGCTGCCTAAACACCTATCTGCAGGCTGAGGAAGGGGACGACGAGGAAGAAATTGACACCATCAGAGGTTGCGAGCTGCCTAGCCACACTTCACCCAGATAAAGCACCTGGTCATGATCGTGTCTTCAATAGCTGTCTCAAGAATCTACCACCGCAAGCGTCAACTTACTTGGCAGGAATATTTAACAACATTCTTCGCACTCAGCAATTTCCCCAAAGCTGTAAACATGCTGAAGTTGTGGTAATATACAAAAGCGGGAAGGACCCACACCTACCTCAAAGTTACCGGCCAATAAGCCTCCTGCCATCTATAAGCAAAGTCTTTGAGCGGTTATTGCTCAAGAGGCTAAATCATCACATCAAACGGAACGAGATTATACCCCATCACCAGCTCGGCTTTCGCCGCAATCACTCCACCACGCAACAGCTCATGAGGGTGGTTGAAGCAGCGACAAGGGCATTCAACGAAAAACAATACTGTGGCCTGGTGCTTCTGGATATCGCCAGAGCATTCGACTCTGTGTGGCATACAGGTCTGCTACTCAAATTATACGAACAAGGCTTCTCAAGCAGACTAGTAAAGCTCATTATGTCATATCTCACTGGCCACACCTTTTGCGTTCGTGTAGGCGAGGCCACTTCAACTGTGAGATGAATCCTTGCTGGGGTACCGCAGGGCTCTGTACTGGGACCAGTGCTCTATGCGCTTTTCACCGCTGGCGTGCCTACCGCTCCCAGAGTTCTTACTGCCACCTATGCCGATGACACGGCATACTGTACGGCAAGCAGAAGCTGTGCCCTAGCAACTAGGCGTCTGCAAGAAGTCCTTCGATCAACTGAGGACTGGGCGAAACGGTGGAGGATAAGCATCAACGCCACAAAAACTCAATCCATCATATTCAGTAAGAGACGCACTCAAAACCTTCCACCCCTTCGACATCACAACGAGATGATCCCGTGGGAAAACGAAGTCAAGTACCTAGGAGTCACTCTAGACCGGCGACTGACTTGGCGATCCCATATTCAAGATATCAGGAGAAGGGCAAGTGCTAGATTACACGCTCTATACCCTGTGCTGAACAGGAATAGCCTTTTGAAGCCAGCCACGGGAGTAAACATCTATATCACCCTGGTAAGACCAATTATGGAATACGCTTGTCCCGTATGGGGCTATGCGGAAGTCAACTCGCTCGGGCAATACGTTGCAGGTATTGACCGTCATAAAAGACCACTCGCTATTCTAAACTAAGAACGCCAACGATAAGCCATACCAAAAGCAAAGTGTTGCTCCTTCTAGATTATGTTGAAGTAAATGTCGAATGACAACACACTTCATAATACTCTGCCTGTGATTATCTGGCGATAAATGGCGTGCCTGTAAAAAATTGATCTTAATGTCATTAAGTCTATAAGTACATCCCTATTGGTCCGAAAGTATACATTTGTTTTCAGAATTTCACTTCAGTAAAGGTATTGATCGGTCCAACTTCTACTTAGGTCTTATCAACGTTTACCTTCCTCTCGCCACCCTCCATTCCAAGTTTTCCACCGGTGTCTATCCAACTCCCTTATAAGCCATCTGAAGGCCGGTCTACACGTACACGTAACGTCTTTTACTTGATCAGGTAAAACGTATAAGAAAAAACATTATTTGTGAACAGGATGGTCGAGAGAATTGTTTTCGGTCTTGACTGACATTTTCCCTTCAGTCTTCAATCATATCTCAGCTTGTGCCGAGTTAAAATAACTATTATTACGCTTTTCTTCTCGAAAAAATTTTACGCGGTGGACTTTTCAAATCTACCACAGTAGTCACATGTTTTGTTTACGGAATTCGTTGCGTTGTATCCTTGTATAAGACAATGAAGTCAAATGAATACGTTGACCGAGACAAGAAAATTAAGCATATGCTTTGGTTGATAAATGTAAGGAAGTGTATGTTGGAGATGCAAAGGAAACAGATATGAAAAAAAAAAAAAATCAATTCCTTTCGTTCAGTGTTTCGTAAAGGGTTGCTAAAAATTAAGAAGTCGGCGCGTTCTGGTGCTGGTGCCGACGATATTTACAAACCTTCTCTGTTGAATTTCGACCTTCTTTTATTCTTAAGATACCCCAAGAGAAACAATTCGTAATATAGAGGATGATTCAGAAATTGAAGTTAGTTGTTAACAGTTAACCGCTGCAAATTAACAGAACTGTATATAGAAATGTATGTATGAAAATAAAGTAGATTTATTTAATAGCTAGGCAGTAGTAGTGATAAATATAAACGAAAGAAATAATTATTGTCTTCAATTCTATCAAATTATCCTCAATGAGTTATGGCGTTGTCTTGCCAATGTCCTTAACCTTGGTTATTAAAGTAGAGGAAAGGAGACAATTATGGAATAGGGGTACAAATATGGAATAAGTCGGTTTCCCCTCTCCTATGTGCTGCACCCTAGCGGAAACTAGGTGAAATGTTTTGTTTTGATCCGCCATTACGTCAGTCTAGTCTTTGCGCCAATAGGCTTAACACCGCTTTCAGGACGAGTTATTTTTCATATTTTGGACTGAGAAAACTTTGGTAAGTCATACTTGCCTAATTTTTTTAATATTTAACCTATATTTCTTGGTTTTTATTAATAATGTGGGCTAATAGAGCACACTTTGTAGATTATTTTAGCATAAATGTGCTTCACGTTTTGTTTGCTGAAACCATTGTTATAACCTTCCAAAGTGAATGTACAGAGGGCGACAATTATGGAATACTAGAGGGGCGATAATTATGGAATACTATTCCATATTTGTATACCATTTTCTAAAATGTAATTTTTATTTTTGGGGATGGAGAGAGAAAAGTGCAAGAAAATGAAAAGACAGACGTGGGACGAGGAGAAAATGAAGAAGGCGGTAGAGTATGTGAAAGACAAAAATTGGGGATATTTACGGGTGTCTAAACATTTTGATGTTCCGCGAACTACCTTATTCAGAATGTGCCAAAAAAAAGACATGACTACATACAAACCTCGTTTAGGACGGAAAACAATATTACCAGATTATCTAGAAAAGGCTTTAGTAGAATATTGTTTAACAACGGAAAACACATTATTTGGCCTCACTAGATCAGATTTACGAAACATTGCTTATCAGCTAGCAAAACAAAACAATATCCCAAATCCATTTGAAACCCTGGGAACCGCAGGAAAAGGGTGGTTGAAACTCTTTTTAAGAATGTCATTTCTTTTAGAAAACCGACCGGAACTTCAGTGTCAAGAGCGAAAGGCTTTACTAAAAATAACGTGAAAATGTTTTTTAACCTTCTCGAGGAGCAAATGGAACTGAAACATTTTTCACCAGAAATGATCTATAATGTGGACGAGACAGGTTTATCTGTTGTAGAAACCAAAACACCTAAGAGGGAAGCGTCAAGTAGGAACATTGACTTCAGCTGAACGAGGATCCCTTATCACAGCTGTTTTATGTTTTATTGCAGGTGGAACTTACATCCCTCCTTTAATTATTTTTCCTAGGAATAACTTTAGCCCACTCTTGGCCAAAGGAGCTCCACCTGGAACTATTTTTGCTTGCCATCCTTCTGGATGGATTCAAACCCATTTATTTACATTGTGGTTTAAACATTTTCTTGAGAAAGCGAAACCCTCAGAAGAGAATCCCGCTCTATTAATTTTTGATGGGCACCATACGCATACAAAAAATATTGAGGTGATCGACTTAGCCCGTCAGAACAACGTGACAATACTTTCCCTACCTCCACATTCCACCGACAAAATACAGCCCCTAGACAAAACACTGATGGGTGCTTTAAAAAGCCAATACAGCGAAGAAATACGGTTGTGGCTTAGGACTAATGCTAGAGCCTTATCACATTTCGACTTTTGCGAAGTTTTCGGTAAGGCTTACCTAAAAGTTCAAACTGGAGTGAATACTGTAAACGGCTTTAAAACAACTGGAATATATCCTTTAAACATGAATATTTTTTTGAAGGTTACGAATTTGCTGCAGATTCAGACGAGGAGATAGAAGCCTCCATGGAATGTGTTACCCCTTCGAAATCAAGTGAAGAACGTCTGGAGAGACAATCTTGCTCAACTGCTAACCCTCTGGAATTGAACGATTCCACATTCCAAGATGTACCTTCAGACCAGTCTTCAACGTCACCTGCAATAATTGTGAGTCCTCAAGACATAGCCCCCATACCAATACTTAAAACAAAAAAATCTAACAGAGGAAGAAAAAAAGAAAAGTCAACGGTGGTCACATCTTCACCATATAAGCTTCAATTAGAAACGAAGAAATTAACAACCAATAAAGACAAGTTTGAAAATCAAAAACAAGAAACAAAAAAAATAAAACATTTACCAAGAAAAAAATAATTAAGAAGAAACTTTGTAGAGAAGATTCTGACAAAGAAGCTGAGAGTGATTTCAGTGTTCAAGATGAATCGGACACGATAAGCATCTCCGAATCAAGTACTCCTAACTCAGATACAGCGTATTGTATTTTTTGTGAGGGAAACTTTCTGGAAGACACCAGGGGAGAAGAGTGGGTACAATGCTTGTTATGCAGTAAATGGGCTCACACCGAATGTGCTGGGTATTCCAGTGGAAGCTATGTCTGCGACTTTTGTATGGATTAGACTGATGGAAGACCAACATCTGAACTATTCTAATTGATAATGTAACTTGTTATATTATAATGAATTGTCTTCTTGCTATTTTTTTTTTTTAGTTTTTGACAGTTTCCATTACTTTGTTTTAGTATTCCATATTTGTCACCCTTTTGAGAATTTATGACTTATCCCCTTTTTTATTTATTTAAATTTGTAGTTGGTTTCTCTTTAATTTAGATAGAAAATGTTTTATATTTTGTTCGAAAACAGTAATTGGAATAATTTAGAAATAAAACATTTTCTAAAAAAGCACTACTTGTTATTTTTTTTTTGCAAAATGAAAATGGTATTCCATATTTGTCTCCTTTCCTCTACATTTTGAATGTATCCCATCTTCGCATCTTCAAGAACAAGTCCACGTCTTCATAGTTGAATGTTGTGTATATTTACTAGTTTCAACTCGTATATAACTTGACACGTTTCTGCCATAAGGCGGCTAAGAGACTGTTGCGACAATGTAGCTGTGAACTCAAGATCTTCGGAGCTTCTACTTGTTACTAGAAATCTTTGCATAGCAGTATTCTCCTTCTCAAAGCAGTGTCTTGTTTTTTTAGGTTATTAATGATTTCAATTTCAAATAACCATTTGTAAATAATTACTACAGTATTCAGGTTCATGACGTAATTCCCGAAGCAAATCTAGATGAAAGAATATTTTCTTCTTTAGCAACCATCTTCTAGACCATTTTTACTTTTTGAACTCCTCAGACATAGTGAAATAAACACTAAAAGTAATGTTTCATCCATGCTTTTAATAAAACTGAGGCAAAGACGGAAGTTAAAAAAGTAAGAATGTGGACACAAGTTTTTGGTCAGTTTTATACTACGTCTTGCCTGATCAAGTAAAACGTCAGTCAAGACGTTATGTGTAGTCCGGCCTTAACACCTATCCATCTCTTTAGTTTCAATTTCAGACTAAAATGACACATTTTTCAATTCTAAACTTCACGTGTTTCTCTTTCACGACTTTCATTATGTACTCATTATTCAACATGTCGATTATAATTTGTTTTTCCTAATTGGTTACTAATGAGGTTTTCCCTTATAATTTTACCGAGGGTGGTGAGCAGTTAACGCTGTGACCTCGCATTCGGGAGGACACCGGTTCGAATCTCCGTCTGGGCATCCAGATTTGGGTTTTCCATTGTTTCTCCAAACGATTCCAGGCGAATGCCGGGATGCTTGCTTCAAAAGGCCATGGCCGAATTCATTCCCCTTCCTTGTCCCCAGTCCCATCCCGCCTCTAATGACCTCGACGTCGACGAGGCGTAAAGCCATAAGTAAAAAAAAAAATCTCTTATAGTTTTAGTACGAGCCGTAGCCATCGAACAAGATATGATGAAGGGGTTTCTAATTAGGTTTGCAATAGATGTTACACTTTGCTGGTTTAGTATTTTTAAATGAAGGCATCGGTTACTAGAATTCGAGGAGTGAGGATTGAGAGTAACGAAATAGATAAGGATATAGGTTACGTACCCCAAAGGTAGAATGATTGAGCCAGACTCAACTGGCCTATTAGTGCAATATGACGTAATGCAGGTTTCATACAATCCTGTTTTTGAAACACAATTTAATTATTTACAGTATGGTAGTATACATCAAGGTAATTGATGCCAGATTGCAATTTTAGACTATAATTATATTTTCAATGCATTGCGGGTAAACTGAATGTAATATTACCACAGGTGTGTTCCAATACCGATTATATCCTGTATTTAACCACCAAATACTAAAATGAGTGCATATAACATACAGCAACGAAGATTTTTCTGGCGTATATTTGCAATGAAATCTTCACGGCTGCACTGCCCGATTGTATTTGACGGTAGAGCTAGCATTTGAAATATCGTGTTTTTACAATAGAATCCTGCGATAATTTGTAAATTAGGAGCAAAAAAAAAGTTATTCTTTAATTTACTCTTAGGTTGCCGAGTATTAATACTAAATTATTTTATTGAAATTGCAGTTACTTTAAAGTTCATTGATCATAATCAACAGGATAAGTAGCATCTTTGACTGGAACAGAATACATGCTATAAAATATTCTATGTCTGATATAGTTAAGGGTACGCCACCTCCTGGGAAATCAAGAGTGTTTGTCATACATTGTTACTTACATATGCAACTTCGCCACGTGCCCTGCGGGAGGGTATTTATCCTTGGAGCCCGAGCGTGAGTGTGGATGCCATCACAGATCGGAGGAGACTCTGGTGTGAGACATTGGTATGCAGGCTGCTGGGGCGGCCAGGATATGCTTTGTGGACAAGGTCTCCGGAAGTGGCGGGGTGTTTTATGCACGCTGTATGGTCACGTACACTCGTCCGAAAATTCGGTGAGGATGTACGCGTCTGCTGTCACTCGGTATCCAACTGAACATTTTTGGAAGGAATCACAGTTGACTCTATACTCTCTCTGCAGTTGATTCAGTCATACCCACCTGGCCTACGAGTGTAGTTTGATGTAATGTAAGTTTGAAACCACATTGGTTTTGAAATACGATTTGATTATTTAGCATATGGCAGCACATCAAAGTTATTGATGCATCATCACAAGTTATACAGTATTTTTGGATTTTGAGAAATCTTTCGGCGCTTTACCAGGCAACCGCCTTTTACCGAAGATTGGAGTGTTCGGTATATCAAAATATATTTCTGATTGGGTACGAGATCGCAGTATGTCGTTCTTGAGGGGGAATACTGCACTAATCTATAACCTACTTCAACCGCCTCTCAAGGAAGTGAAACAGGCCCACTTCTGTTCTTAATTTTTATAACCAATCACGGAGACAACGTTAATAGCAGTTCGAAATTCTTCGCCGATGATGTATAATGGGACATCTCCCTAGGTGGTTATCATACTCGCAAACGATGATCGTCCGAGGTAGGGCAGAACCGAAATTTACTGTACTGCTGAACAACGGCGTCACATTGTGCTCAGCGATGAATCGCGGTGCTGCACTATTTCGGATGACCATCATCGACTAGCATGGTGATGACCTGTGGAGAGTTCCCATTGTTCCAATGTATTGGAGAGGAACAACAATAATAATCCTGGCGTCATGATGGGGGAAGCCATGAGGAATGATTTCAGGTCACATCTGGTAGTGCTTAAGGGAACTCTGATGGCACAATGGTACGCCAGGGATAACCTGCGTGCTCATTTTATTCGATTTCGTAATCACTGAAATAACATCACATGCACTCTGAAACTGTAAAGTCCCATTTCGTTTCCTTCTCTTCTTCTAGGTGCTACATTTTATTTTTTATTTATTTAATTTCTGAGGCAGTGTATATGAACATCAAAAGAATGTATTAACGTTAGAGGCGCTGATGGGTAATATCTTCATAGCTCGAGAGAGAGAACACAATTATAAAATATACATTTGAAAATTATATGAAGGCAATGGGTTCTAAAAATAGAGATGCAGAAACTCTAGACATGACCTTAGATTTTTACAGGTGTTGAGAAGAATTATACAGAAAGAAGGAGATTGGAATAGAAGAGTTAATATCAGAAGAAAAAGTTAGAAAGAATTTGAAGATTATTTTACCTGATACCAGAAGACATATCTGTCCTCCCAGAAAAGTTTGAGTTGACAACAGAAATTATTTCCGTCCTACCTGTTTTATATTGCACGTTTCAAAAATGCAAAATATGATTACATAGAGATCAATATAAAGAATAGCGGTATTAAACAAACAGCAATTTTGGTTGATAAAGCAAGCAGTTTTGAAGACACAATTAATACTTCAAGCACGAGTCAAAAATTAATTTCTTGATGCTGGCGGATTTAGGAAATTTGTAAGATATTAATTCTTAAACACCGAGATGGTTAATTGTAATATGGAAAAGAATTTACAGGCTACGATAAAAGAAGAGAATTATGAGGGATAAATGTCAGTTGAATATTTGGCTTAAATTGAGTTTTATCTTTTTTGTAGGACGTGAAATAAAAATTTCACTTAAAAAAAAAGACTTCTATCAGAAAATACCGGTAGCTACGATTTCTTAGTGATAATTGAGTTTTACAGAAATGATATAAAAATAATAAAATATGAGTTTGTATCAAACCTAAGCAGAAGCAGTACAAAGATTAGTTCAATAATAATATACTTAATATCGAAACCTCACATAGATGGGTATTTGACTACTTCTTGAAAATAGTTTTAAATTGTTTATTGGTACACCTTATTCACCAAGTGAAGAGATTTTTTTGACGAAAGTGCATTATTTTGGGTAAAATTCAAAGTTAAAATTTAAAGAATTTAAAAGCCCGCCAAAACGCTTCTTTGCTGCCTGGTGCGTGCAACGACAGTCATGACGTCACACGTCTGTAAACGCTGCCGCTGCGAATGGAGCGTTTTCTATTATCCAAGTTTTCAACTATTTTTATTGTTTGTTGCTGGTTATTTCTTGTTATTAATGAATGTTCGTTTTGAATATAAAATCGAAACAAATTTGTAAAAGCCTACAACGGAAAAATTGAAATTAGATGCCTTATTTGCGGGGCTAGCTATAAAAACAATCACTGAGTTTTATTCTGTGGAGCTTACAAATGTAACAACTTCAATTTGATATTGCTAAAAAGTCACTTAAGACTTTCTGTGAAGCTCATTTACACAGCAATTTCGTAGAGTTAAATGTAATACGTTGTTTAAGGCGAGAATTATTAGGGTTAGGCTACTAAGGTTCGATCCTCGCTTCGGAATATGTTCAATTTGTTTTGTCATTTTCTTTGGATACTAGTTGCTGTTGGTTGCATCGCATAATCATTTTATCCCAAAATCCACCAAAACATCAATTTAATGATTCTTTTCTTTTTTCTGAAGGCTTCACAACTTATTGGATAACAAGTGAATTACAGCCATTTGAATCAACCAAAGAATATTTCAAAAAGGATATTGGACGTTACTTGCACACCAAAAAACAGTTTTTTTTTAAAAAATGAAAATTACTTCCACATTAAAAGCAAATACCGCCTAAAAGACGCAGTTATGTCAGGCAGTTGTATCGTCACGTAAAAATTCCAACGAAAAAGACACAACGCGTTCCGGAACTGTTGCAAGATTAGCATGAAATTTCTACAAGTATTGTCACTTCTAAAATAAATTCCATTATTCACCGCCGTGCACCTGTATTTTTTGCATGATATTCTCTCTCTGGTAAGTTTAAAAATTAAAAGTTTTCATGTATGGTAGCAATTTGTTTCAAACGCTTGTATGACGCTTAGCAACTATTATGAATTCTTCAAATAAAAACATGGTAGTGCAAAAAACAGCAAACAAAAACGGAAAAAATGCACGTAAAAAATATTATTCCAACCAAGTTCGAACGTAGGACGTTATGAATTCCATTGCCACTGTTCTATCACGCAGCTACGCGGACACTACTTGAAAATTGCTTCTCTTTATGTTAATAGTAAACACTTTACAATTTCTTCGTGTGAGATGAAGTGACACGAAGTAGGTAAATGAATAAACTAACAAATTCAGTTTTATTGACAAAAAATATCATTTATCTATAATCTTTATTCTACAACTAAGAAAAATGGCCCACAACATCCAATTGTTCCGAGAGTGGTGAGTGAGCGGTTAACGCTCTGGCCTCGCATCCGGGAGGATGCTGCACAGTGTGATATTTTCTAAATCTAGAGGGACAAAAGTCAGTTTTGATAATAGTCTACGCAGCAAAATAGTTATTTATATCCAAAGTAGATAAACCATATTACTCGGAACGAAGGTTTATTTTCCACGAATTCACGCCTAACAATAGAAAAAATAGTTTGAACAATGGGCTTCCTATGATCCACCGAACAAGCGCTCCAGTCGGCTGCACTATTCCACTGAGCTTCGTTGATGATTACGCTGTGTTTCTGCGTGTTAGTAGTGATTTGTGTGTTGCTATTGCTTTTGGCTAGCCTTAAGGTAAGTTTACGCATGATTTTTCCGTGATACAATAGCATCATTAAAACAGAGCGAGATTACTTTTAATTTAAAAAACTACTGAGCCAATTTCATGTTGAGTTTTAGTTCATTATACCACATTATATTGATCTCTTACTATATTTATTAGAAAGAGCTGCTTATTAGCTACAATAAATACCTTCATTTGTTTGCGCATATTTGCGACACCCATACAACTTTTCTTTATTTTCAGCAGGCCTGCACAAATTTCGCGTACAGAATTTTTCGTCGTATGGTTTGCTAACGCAAAACAATCAATCTCTAACTTTCAATTTAAATATAAATGAGTCTCAAATTGAAGCTGTTACATTTTTAAGCTCAGCAGAATAAATTCAGGTTTTTTTTCTATAGCCAGCCCCACAAATCAGTCGTCTATTTTAGATATTTTTCCGTTGTAGGCTTTTACAAATTGTTCTCGATTTTGTATTCAAAATAAAATTTAATTAATAACAATAAATTACCAGCAACAAACAATAAACACAGTTGAAAATTGGATAATAGGAAACGCACTATTCCGAGCCGCAACGTTTACAGACTTGTAACGTCACTCAAGCGACCACCAATCCTAGAGCGTTTTCTGTCACGTGACCAGAGGTAAGAAAAGTGTAATTTTTATTTCGCTTTTTTATTTAAAATAATCCACTTTTCTTTTCAAAATTGAAAAATTTAGCTTCCTGAAGCATTAGTCTACGAGGATGAGTTCTATTTATAATATATTTTTTAATACTGTCAAATAGCCTATTCTGAAATTTTTGATTTAACTGCTTATGGACTGCTGAAGCTAGGTTGATATAAAAAACATATAAACACTAATTTGAATAGGGTTTTAAAAAATTTCAAACCATTTCGTACAAACTTTGACGTAGTTCTGAGGAATTGTTTGTAATGAGAACTCCACAAGGTAACAAAGAATAAACAATTGTGCATTTGAAATTCTGTTTTAAGGAAGAATGTTGAAAACTATTTGCAGAGACAGATTAAAAAATGAAAATGTTCAGGAAATGGTAAGTGAATAAAGTGTTCTATTGAATAGTCTTGCAGTTAGAAGAAACAAGTAGTTTATTTGATAATGGTAGTTGTATTTAATTGCTTACAGGTGCTAATGGACGTGGTGTCGGAATGGTAGTGTTGGTTATAGTCTTGTAGGACGCGGTTAATTTTTCTACCCGTAACTTATCAGTAGGGTTAGGATCTTTATGAGAAGTCATATTTTGTTCCTGCCTTCATTTTGAGCTGTAATGCTGAATTAAATCCTGATCGAACATTTCTAATTGTATTTAAATGTGTTTTATATAGCATATAAATGCATATAAGGCCGTTTTCCTAATTTTGGTTGTATTGCGATAATATTTATGGTCGGAAAAGGTTTCAAAATCCTGCACTTGGAGAGAGTGATGAGGGGTTGCACGAGAGAAGTAAAGGAATTGGGTTACAAAACTTTGATCAGACCATTGCACGAATATGGTAGTGTAGTATGGGACCCACATTTTGAGTATCAAATACAGGAGTTGGAGAAGGTGCAAAGAAGGGCTGCTAGATTTGTTTCTGGAAATTATAGCAGAGTGCAATCAGTGACAGATATGATAAAGGAGCTGGAATGGGATTCATTGCAAGACAGGAGGAGGATGAGGAGGGTCATGGGAGTTTACAGGGCGTATACTGGCGATGAGGCATTGAAAGATATTGCAGTAGGAATGAAAAGTAGTTCATGGAAGGGAAAAGATGACCATGACCACAAGCTGGCACTCGATTTCAGGCACAAGGGTGTGGGAAGATTTTATCTTTTAGGTATGGGTGTCAGGGATTGGAATGAGTTACCTAGGGGAATGATGAATAACTTACCGAAAACGTTAAAAGAATTTAAAGTTAAAACTTGTAGAGGGCAAATGTAGGTGGGTGCAGGATGGGGGAAGTTGGGTGTGTAGGGAAATTGCCACTGGAGCGTGTGCTCCATTGCAATTAAAATTAAATTAAATATTTTGTGAAAAATCTTGTATTTTTTTAATAGTACCGTGAATTTACCAGAACTTAGAGACGAGGATAAGTTAAGATAATTATTCACAGAAATGTACTCCTATTATACACTGGAGGAACAATCAAAACTAATGGGCACTGAATTGGTTACGATTCACCAGTCAAGATTTAAAGTTGTACATTGTTGCCAGTCTCTAAACGTTAATGTCCCACCCGGCTTCTATCTCAACAATGCAGCAGCAGCATGTCAATTTCTCACTGTCGCCAATATTTGTGAAAATATTCCTCATTTAGTGTTAAATCTGCATTGCATCAGTGAGTACTGCCATGTTGAACTCTGTGAAATAATGATATCCGCCAGCATCAAGCTTAATTATTCTTTGAGAACTTAAAGAATTGCTTCTTCATTGCAGCTTTCTTGTGAAATTTAACTGGTGTGTAACCCCTTTGCCTACTGTAGTGATAGAAATGAATGCAGGTTCTACTGTTTTGTGGGAATACTCTGACGTTTGTTGTTCAGATTGTGGTTTCTTTGTTAATGAATGAATGCGCGCGAAGCATGGTGCCGTCCCATTCAAGCCTGCTGTTCGGAAAGAAACAGAAATGAAAACATAACTAGCGTTCTTTTTCACATTTCGAAGCAATCATTAAGTTGCTAACAGGTTTGATTCACCAAACTATCCTGAAAGTGGCCACCAACCTTAATTTCGCCAGAGTGGTTGGCACGAATTGGGAATTCTCAGACCGACCCATCGCTGTATGGCGAAATTCAGTAGATGTCTTTGATCCGGAAGATTCGTTACTTTCCCATTGCAATGTTGGAGATTTATTGTACTCTGGTGCTTCTTTTAGTTCCACTGCTTGCTCCTGAAAATCACTATAGTGATTATTGGCTGATAGTGTAGTAGTGTTACCCCTACATAACAGTAACTACTCCACTTGTAATCTGTCTCGAAAAGGTAGACAGATGTATAGCTCGCTTTCTACAACACTTCACGTGGCACTGCAGGGAAGAGACCCGATCATCTCTACTCCCTTAAGTGCAATACCCTGTTTAGAATGTCCTTTAAAACTGCAAGAGATATTGTTTTGGATATCAAAAGTAGCAGGGAATATATATATATATATATATACGGAGATTCGAACCGGCGTCCACCCTAGAATGGGCCAGAGCGTTACCGCTCACCCACCACGCTTGGTGGGATAAAATTAATTGTAAATGGAACAACAGCTTAGTGTTCACAAGTGCTTCTTTGATGATATCAATGATAAGGATAACCTCAATGGTGGATTCCTTTTTGCATGAACAAGTTTTTTTGAAGTACACATCGCTGAAATTAATTTTTCCGTTCAAAATTTATCGGTAGTGACAGAATAAACACATTTATGGATGACTGAATACATACTGGGGGTCGCGATGCTGCTAGTACGCACTGCTACGCCAATATGGTGCGGAAGCAGCGTCCTGCCTCGCTGCAGTCAGGCTCTTCACGCCGAGCGGAGTCGATATTGATTCAAGAGGATGCATCGCTGAAGCAACCCACGTCTCCGGTAGCAAGTACTCCACGCCAATCGTCGGGAAATAGTGCCATTAAGCGCCCCGCCCCGTTCGACACCCCTGCTTCGAATCGTCAAGAGGATTTCTGGTTGGAAGTGTCTGGAGCGGACGATTCATCGTGGATGTCATGGTTGTCACCGAAAGCCGCTATCATCGATCACGACTCTTTCAAGAATGAGGAGAACATCATTTACTTCCATTGTGAGAGGCAACAAGTTCAAGTTTAAGTCCTTCACACCGAGAAAGTGGGAGAAATACTATTACGCCGACGAAACACCGCTTCAAGTGCAGCTCCGATTCAAAACCGGGGAAATGCTGTTTGCGCGGGTCATCCCTAGCAGGAACTTCAAGGAATTCAAGCAAACCCTCTCAGATCCGGCACAAGCACATAACGGCAAGCCCATCATCTCGAAAAAGAAAGACTGGTTCCGCCATGTCCAACTACCACTCGTCCTTTCCAAGAACTTCAAGGAGGATGAGTACTTTGCAGAACTTCGTTGAACGCTCTATAGTCCCCAGAGCCCAAGCAGCAACGTGGAAGAAGCAATGGAGAGCAAGAGGCCTCGTTGACATCAAACCGCGAGGACGTCGAGCAGCAGGAAAGCAACAGACATCACCAAGATCGCCCACCATCAAGAGAAGCCCATCAGGACGAGTCCATATTGGTGCAAACATGCTCATTGCCAACCCAGCTGCTGGTCACCTGTGTGAGCCAAGAAGACTTCGAAGAAATCAAGAAGTTGCTAGAAACTAGAAACATAAGATTCAGTATGGACTTCCAAGAGAAAACTTGGCATTCAGCAACGGGTATTCAACAAGAAGAAGCCGTTCCAAAAGATCTCACCAATATGAATGAGGGAACACTATAAGGTGGCAGTTCATCCTCCCCCATAGCACCAGACAGGAGCGAGCACAGAACAACCAAGTCCACCACCCCGGCCAGCAGCCAAGTATGGTCTCCAACAGCCAAACCCGTCGTGACAGTCCACGAAGTAAAGAGTCGTCACGTTCGGAGCTCCGAGAACAAGAGGAAGCCAATCATCAAACAATACTTTCGATACCAGGGGTTCCAGCATCGAGCAGTCGACTGCCGCAATCAAGTGCGGTGTGTCCGCTGTGGGTAAAGCCACAGCGTCCCGGTCTGCGCACGCCCGCGTGAAGACACGCCGACGTGTGCGAACTGCGGCGCTGACCACGCCGCCTGCTATGGAGGCTGCCCCGTCAGAAGAAGACTACAGGCCGCCGCAAGTAGACAGCCCCAACCCAGTCGCAGCCGAACAGCAAGAAGAGGTAACGAAACAGTGGCATGCAAATATCACCATGTCAGCGGGCCTACCGGTCGACAGCAATCACAATCAAGCTGGAGGCCACCAACACATCCAACGACCAGAGCAGTGGGTCACCCGAAGCACCGATACTGCAACCAAGACCTCAGAGAGATGCAAGCACGAGACAACCAGCTGGGGAACATCTTCCAGCTACTATCGCAGTTGTTCGCGATGATGATCCCCCCCTGACGCAAATAAGAATACTCAAGGGTTCCCTAAAGGCTGTTATATATGTATATAATGGTCAATGCCAGGTTTTTTCCCTAAAGTGTACCCTCCCAAAAACAACCTATTTGAGACTGTAGATAAAGCTACATATAGTAGCGAGGCTACGGTATACCGTTGAGGCAGCGAATTAAAAAAACTGGGGGTCAGAATGGCACGCCACTCTCAATGCAGCGGAGAACACATATTCGATCGGTGGTAGTACCTCCGGCAAGACATCGAATGTTCGGAAGAGTGGAGCTGGGAACACAGGTTTGGTCGGTGGCTGGGCCTCCGACAAGACTTTCATTTGGTCGTTGGAGAAAGTGAGCGCGATACTGATTCAATTTGAAACATCAACTGTAACATTGTACTCTAGAGTAGTGGTCCGTAGCCTTTTCCTACTCGCGGCACACCTTTTCCGGTCGGGCGGTAATCAGGTTGTTCTATATATTACTATTAAACTAAATAATTGTACACATCCTTCAATGCGACACTTGTACCTGCTTAACAGCACACAGGTAGCTCAACCGTGGAGAAATCGTTGACAATGCAAGCAGCATTTCTTCATCGACGGATTTGAGTCTTTCTCTCTTCGATGTTTTAATCTCAGTCAACGTCGAGATACCCAATTCACATAAATATGTAGTTGAAAATGGCAATAAAACATTAACTGCCATGTCGGAGCTAGCCGGATATTCATTCCTTATTGTTAGCCAAAATGTATCTAAGGGAACTTCGAAAAGTTTTAATTTCAAAGTTCGGTCAGCTTTTAAATCTGCGAGTTCCTCTTGAATATTAATTTGAAGATGTTCCGAATTTGTAACGAATGGATTACGAACCAGTTGAAATCTTCAACACTCTCCAACGTACTTTTTGAATCTCTGCTGCAGTGCTTCTAAATGTTCTTTAATTAAGTCCATCACCATTTTATTACCGTCATCAAGTGACCATACAATCCGGAACATATCACACGACCCATTTGCAACCCTCTGTAACCACAAAGCTAGTTTATTCTCGAATCCTTTAATCTTATCCATACTAATAACAATATAGCTTGAAACATATCAGCGGCTGACTAAAAAATTGTAAACAGCCAATACATCTTAGCATGTGAATATAACGGTATAAATCTTTATAAATAGGATTTATGACATATATTCATATTCTTAAACACTAATTTTCCTACGCAAGCACGTCCTTCCTTGGCAGAATACAGAATCTATGAATTAACTTGCACCCACATTTAGCTCTTATTAATTTAAAAATGCCATACAATTCGGAACACTACAGTACTTGTCAAAATCATTCTTGTTGGAGATTATTTAGCTCTACATCTACACAGCTTATTGAATTTCAGCAGATAATCTGAATTTGGATATTATAGTTCTCTTTGAATTTGAATTTTACTGTAAATGCCATTACCAACAAGTTATTATTAATTTTTTTACACATGTCATAACATATGTGGAAATGTGATTTCATACATAAAAACATGCCAAAACATGAAAGATTATTTGAAATTTACGTTACAGAATTGGTCCCAGGGATTTTCCTGTAACGATTAGCCACAGCTACGGTGGCTTCTGTGAAAATTTCTCCTTGATCTGTTTTTTCGCCTGTGTCGTGAGTGGATATACAGTTTAACGTGGAATCCGAACCACTGTTACAATCTTTGATGCGATTTTTGGCTCCTCATGGAAACTGTGTTTCCTCAAAATAAACATTCTCGGTATCGAAATGAAGGAAGGTTATTTCTCGGACAGTTATTTCTATCAGTAAATTCCGACAGCTACTGCTTACTCAAAGCCTCTAAAGAAATTAACAGGAGGAGGATTTGCAGAATAATTCTGAAGGCCATCTGGACATGCAATTCCGAAAACGTGATGGTCTTGGATAACCTTTGGTATTTAATAAAATATTCTCATAAACAACTCCTAACTATGAATTTGTTCTCATTACAGCTTGTTATTCATGCAACAACGGAGCTATTCTCATCCATTAATGTAGCTGTTATATTCCTATTTTTGAATGGAATATTTATAGTTCGCTGACCTAGCCTTTAGCTCCTGTAAGACTTGCTTCGTTAGAGACTGGCACGAAACATGATTCAGAATCAACTTGAGTTGTAAGTCTCTTGTACCTCAAAGGATTATCTGCATAGTATAAGCCACAATAGAAGTGAATTGCTTCATGAAATCACTCTCTCAACAAACCGAATAACCTGAAAGGATATTGAAAGAAGAATTAAGAGTAGTCCATGGAAGAGAAAAGTTGACAATGATATCAGGAATACAAGAGTAGGTAGGAAAACTTTCTTTTGTTGGTTAGGTAGTCAAATATTGGTATAAATTACCAAGGAAAGTTAAGAAAGTTTCCAAACACATCGAAAGAATTTAAAATTCATAAAGAGCAAATGTAGGTGGATAGAAAAAATATACTCGAATATTTTAAGATGAAAATTAATAAGAAAAGGGAAAATGAGCGCGTAAGAAAATTGCTTCCGGAGCAGACGTTTCATTGTAATTAAATTAAACCGTAACACCTTTCCCTTTTATATTCCTCAGTTATTTTTGTGTACATTAAAAACCTAAAAATCAAGTTGAAATTAACTCATTCAACCAATTACTCAAGTAAAGCCTCCCAAAACACTAAGAAAGCATTACTATGATTATGGATTATCTGTGTAAGTACTTTTGTTCGTAAGAAAAGCACCTTCACCACCTACATCACACATGTGATGGTCTGTTTACGACACAATTCTTATATTATGATTCTTTATCATTTCCCTGACTACTTGAATCTATTTTTTCAAATCCCTCTTTTGAAATGTTTCCATCTGTCGATTTCAATTATTGGAAGTTGCAGTTGAGTATTAAAATTAATAGTATAAGATAAACTTTGTGGCTCCCCACCAGGTAGGAACTGATGCATGTTGTGAAAACAGCTATGAGGACTTTTAACGAGAGAAGCTACTGTGGTTTGGTGTTTCTCCACGTCGCCCGGGCCGGACAGTCGATTCAGTGGGGCATTCCGACTCCTCAGCAAGTAGCTCGTATTAATGGGGCTTTCCTGGACCCTACGTGAAGCTGATCCGCATCTATCTTCCGCGTCTAAGTTGTCGAGGCTCTATCAACACGAAACCACATTCGTGCAGGTGTACTACAGGGCTCAGTGCTGAGTCCTGTTCCGTACACCCTGTACACAGCCGACATCCCAGCACCTGCGAACATGAAGACTGCCCTGTTCGCTGTCGATACGGTATTCTTCACATCCAGCCGCAGAGACGATTATAGGAAGCTCTTCAACGGACGGAAGCCTGGTCTAGGAGGCGGCGCACAGTGGTTCGGGATTGGAAAATAGTGGACATTCGAACTAAAGTCATAATATCGATAATAAAAAAATGATTTAGATAGCATTTGTTGTTCTGATCAAAACTTGTTATCTTCAATTTTTGATAAAAATGAATCCTTCTCCCTTAAAATAAATAAATAAATAAAAATTATAAGAAAATGTATGGGTGAAAATATATTTTATTTTATTGTCGTGGCCATATATCAAAGTGTCAAAGTGAAACCTTATGCAATTGTAAGTACCCCTATCCTTCTTAATATTACAACGTAAAACTTTCTTGCCTATCCTTGCCGCTTTGACTACAGGGTGTAAAATAATTTCTGCGATTATAATATAGTGGACATTCGAACTAAAGTCATAATACCGATCGAAAAAAAATTGATTTAGATAACATTTTTTGTGCTGATCAAAACTTGTTATCTTAAATTTTTGATAAAAATGAGTCCTTCTCCCTTAAAATAAATAAATAAATAAAAATTATAAGAAAATGTATGGTTGAAAATCTATTTTATTTTATTTCATGGCGATATATCAAAGTGTCAAAGTGAAACCTTATGCAATGAAGTACCTATCCTTCTTAATATTACAACATAAAACTTTCTTGCATATCCTTGCCGCTTTGACTACAGGGCGTAAATGAAGTTATATATGTTCAATTTCTTGGAGAGTTTTTCGATATAAATAAATTGAAAGTAAATTTAATTCTTAATAATGTACGATTCTAGCACAAATATTATATTTTTTCTTATGTCCTAACTAAAATATTTATATTACATTATATTATTAAATTCAACTTTGACACTTTGATATATCGCCATGACAATAAAATAAAATAGATTTTCACCCATACATTTTCTTATAATTTTTATTTATTTATTATTTTAAGGATGAAGGACTCATTTTTATCAAAAATTGAAGATAACTAGTTTTGATCAGCACAAAAAATGTTATCTAAATCATTTTTTTTCGGATCGATATCATGACTTTAGTTCGAATGTCCACTAGATTATAATCTTAGAAATTCTTTAACACCCTGTAGTCAAAGCGGCAAGCATATGCAAGAAAGTATTATGTTGTAATATTAAGAAGGATAGTTACTTACAATTGCATAAGGTTTCACTTTGACACTTTGATATATGGCCATGACAATAAAATAAAATAGATTCTCACCTATACATTTTCTTATAATTTTTATTTTTTTATTTATTTTAAGGGTGAAAGACTCATTTTTGTCAAAAATTGAAGATAACAAGTTTTGATCAGCACAACAAATGATATCTAAATCAATTTTTTTTGAATCGATATTATGACTTTAGTTCGATTGTCCACTATTTTCCAATCCCCAACCACCGTGCGGCGGATAAGATTTTTTTTATTGCTGTCGTCAGTCTTTAGACTGGTTTGATGCAATCCTCCATCCCTTCCTATCCTGTGCTAACCTCTTCATTTCTACATACCCCTTACAATCCACGTCCTCAATTATCTGCTTCATATATTCTAATCTCTGTCTACCTCTACAGTTCTCACCTTCGACTGTTTCCTCCACTAACAAATTAACCAATTAAGCATGTCTCAAAATATGACCTACCAGCCTGTCTCTTCTTCCTGTAAGCTTCTTCCATAACCTTCTTTTCTCACCCATCATTTCCAAAACTCTTTCATTTATTACTTTGTCTGTCCACCTAATTTTCAGCCTTCTTCTGTAGCACCACATTTCAAATGCTTCAAGTTTCTTTCTTTCCGGTATTCCTAAAGTCCATGTTTCGCTACCCGTAAAGTGCTGTGCTCCACACAAAGAGTTTTAAAAAGTTCTTTCTAATTCCTAGATCAATATTTGAAACTAAAAGGTTTATCTTTCTCATGAAGGCTCTTTTTGCTAGTGCTATTCTGCTTTTAACATCATTCCTGCTTCGGCCATCGGTTGTAATTATGCTACCCAAGTAACAGAACTCACTCACGTCTCCTTCTGCACCCGATCCTATTTTTATATTTAATCTACTAGTATTGGTATCATTTCTGCTACATTTTATCACTTTTGTCTTCTTTTGATTTATATTCAGTCCTAAATCTTCTTTCAGTATTTTGTTCATGCCATTCAATAACTTCTCAATATCCTCAGCCCTCTCTGCTAACAAGACAATGTCATCAGCAAATCGCAGCATACTGATTTTTTCTACCTGAAAACTTATGCCACATGGAAATTTTTCTTAGACTTTCTTCATTGATACTTCTACATACAAGTTGAATATTAACGGGGATAGACTACAACCTTGTCTCACACCCTTTTTAACTGATGAATGTCTCTCGTGATTCTCTACTTTTATAACAGCCACTTGATTCTTATATAGTTTATAGAGTATTCTTCTATCTCGATACTTTAGACCTGACTTCTTTAAAATTTTGAACATCTTGTCCCACTTAACATTATAAAAGCTTTTTCTAAATCAAAAAATGCCATAAAAGTATCTTTGTTTTTCTTGATCCACGCTTAAAGTATTAATCTTAAAGACAGAATTGCTTCCCTTATACCACGATTTTTCCTAAACCCAAACTGATCTTCACTTACTATCTCCTCTACTACCCCTCCCATCCTTCTGTATATTATTCTGGTCAGTAATTTTGAAGCATGTGTTGTTAGACTAATGTTGCGATAATTCCCACATTTGTCGGCTTGTGCTTTCTTTGGAAGTGTGAAGATGATATTTTTATTAAAATCAGTTGGAATTTCTCCCGTTTCATAAACTTTTGATATCAGCTTGAATAATGTTTCGATTCCTTCCTCTCCTACAGATTTAAGAAGTTCTGCAGGGATCTCATCAATTCCAACTGCCTTATTTGTTTTCAAGTCATTCAGAGCTTAATTAAATTCTGTCCTCAAAACAGGATCTCCTAAGTCATCAATGTCGACATCGCCTTCCTTTTCCTATACACTATTGTTCAAGTCGTCCCTATTATATAGTTTCTCAATGTATTCCTTCCATCGGTTAGCTCTATCTTCTGAGCTTAAAGGAGGTTTCCCATCGGCAGTTTTAATGTTCATACCTCTTTTCTTAATTTCTCCAAAATTCTGTTTGATCTTTCTGTATGCAACATCTACTTTTCCTACGACCATTTCCTTTTCTACTTCTTCACACTTTACTTGTAGCCATTTTTCTTTTGCTATTTTGCATTTCCTATTTATTTGATTTCTAAATTGCCTGTACTGCTCTCTTCCTGCTTCATCCTGAGCGTTTTTGTATCTTCTCCTCTGATCCATCAACTGCAAAATTTCTTCTGTGATCCAAGGTTTTCGGGCAGCTTGTCCCCTAAAGCCTGATGTTTATTTGCCAGCTTTCATTATTTCTGTCTTTAATGCATTTCATTCGTCCTCGGTTGTGCTCCTTTCACAATTAATTCTTAGACTTAAGTCTACCATTTCTGCAAATTTTTCTCTTGTGCTAGATTGTTTCAGTTTATTCACTGCCAGTCTGTTCCTAGCTTATGCTGCTTCCCTATTCGCTTAAATTTCAGCCTGCACTTCATTACTATCAAATTATGGTCCGAGTCTATGTCTGCTCCTGGGTACGCTTTACAGTCTAGAATTTGATTCCTGAATCTCTGTTTGACCATGATATAATCTAGCTGATATCTGCCTGTATCCCCAGGACGTTTCCAAGTGTATATTCTTATTGCATGGTTCTTAAACAGTGTGTTCGCCACTACTATCTTATATCTTTCACAAAATTCTAGCAACCTGCTTCTTCGCTCATTTCTTTCTCCTATACCAAAACTTCCTACAGTATTCCCCTCTTTTCCTTCTCCCACTATTGCATTCCAATCACCCATGATTATTAGATTTTCCTCCCCCTTCACATATTGGATTAATTCTTCAATTTCAGCGTATATTTTTTCTACTTCTCCGTCATCTTCCTGTGACGTTGGCATATATACTTGTGCTAATGTGGTTGGGCTTAGTTTCTAACCTCATCAAAATAATCCTGTCACTAAATTGTTCATAATAACTCACCCGTTTCCCTACTTTCTTGTTCATTACAAACCCTACACCAGTGACTCCATTGACAGCTTGTGTGCTAATTATCCTGTGTTCTCCAGACCAGAAATCCTGTACGTCCTTCCATTTAATCCCACTAATCCCAACAACATCTAACTTAAGTTGTTCCCTCTCCCTTTTTAAGTTTTCTAACCTACCTGCCCTATTCAGACTTCTATCATTCCACGCTCCGACTCGTAGAATGTTTCTATCCATTCTGATGACTCATCCCTGAGCAGTCCCCACCCGGAGATCGAATTGGGGGACTATTTTACCTCCGGAATATTTTACCCAGGAAGAAGCCATCACGATATATGTAATTTGAGAAGATTACATGTCCTCGGGATACCCTTTGGATCTTTAATGCAGTGGTTTCCCGATGCCTTCTGCATCCCCATGTCATTGATCATTTTTGATTCATCCGCCTTTAGGGGCCGTTTCCAACCCCAAGGGCAAGATGGTGCCCCGAACCGCTCCCTGCTCTTCCGCCCTCCTTTCGGAGGCCGTTGGCAAACAGTGGGTGACTCCTTGTACTGGGAATCTTTCAGTCGCCAGAGCCTCGTCCGCAGGTCCGGCGCTAGGCTTCTCGGGCCCCGGGTAAGCGATCTTAGGCCCCCTCCCCCCAAAAATATTTTTACTTTAGGGGGCATGCATAATTTACTTAAGGTGTTTTTCCGGACCGCCCTCCAAAACCTCACGTGAGATTTCCGAAGACCTCCCCCCCCTTTGGTGATATTTCGCCGGACACTTCCCCCCTATTTCACTTCAGGTGATTTATGGATGCCCCCTTACACTTTTTTATATATATATATATATATATATATATAAATTCAGAAAATTTGAATACAAAAATGTTCAAAATTATTGGTGCAGATTTTAAAATTTGTGTTTGATTTTTATTTATTTAGGCGTCCAGGCCGGTGGGCCCCCCTTTGGTGGCCCGGGCCCGGGGTACTTTTGCCCTGCTTAACCCCCCCCCCCCCTAACGCCGGCCCTGCTCGTCCGTGCAAGCAGGGTGCACTACGTGAAGGAAAGGTTGACATTTGGTTGGAAAAGACTAGTACAGTCTCTCCCAAACCCTTACACCCCCGGATAAGAATAAACCCCGTTAAAACGCAAGCGATTTTGCTGACACGACACCTGGGACGATCTGGACTAGTAACTTCAGCTCAGAGGAGAAACTATTCCCTTGGCACCAACGGCTCGCTACCTCGGTATGACATTTGACTGCAAGTTGACATTGCGAGCTCACGTCGAGAAAATCAGGCAACGGGTAAGTGCTCGGCTCCATGCTCTTTAGCTGATACTTAACCGTGAAAGTTTTTTGGTGCCATATCTAGGAGTTGCCATTTACTGTACCTTGATTAGGGCGGTAATCGAGTATGCTTACCTCGTCTGTGGGGTACACTACTAATTGAAACCTGGGAAAGCTGCATGTGCTGCAGAACAGATGTAGTCCACCAGGTGTCGGGAACAGCGAGTCTCTTCGAAAGATTTCGGAAACATGCAAATAAGTTCTACAATGCGGCACATCGCTCTACTAATCCACTGGTCAATTGTCTCGACGGATATGAAACTGCCTCTGACAAATAAACAGACCTTTGATGCTGATGGAGCTGCAAGAATAATCAGTGTCACTTTAAAAGACTATCAGTGGATAGTTAAGTAATGTCAAATCAAGAGAAGACTGATGGAGGAAATGTCTCGGAACAACAACTACCCAAAACGATTAATTTCGAAGCTGAGATTGACGAAAATGTGTATATATGTTCCAATGAGTTAATTAGTACTATAGCAGATTCAGTAACATTTCTAACAAATCAAATTAATATTTAGTTTGATTTTGAAGCAAGATTACGTCTTTTACTTCGTTCAAGGAATATCTACAGTCTTAGAAAATCCTCGCTGTAAATGCCGTATTTTTATTATCTTCTATAAAGTTCCAATGAACATATGTCAGTACTGTTGAACCAGTTACTGTGTTCAAGTTGTTCATGTCTTAGTTATTTTTAATGTAAACTTAAAGTTCACTGTGAAACTGTTATTAGAAGAAATGCATTATTTTTAAGGACATTATCAATGAAAGGATTTTTTTTAAAATTAATTGAAATGTAGCATGAAAGTAATGAAAATTTCCCTCGTAGCTACTGTTGATCTAAACATATTTTCACATTAAATTCTTTCACTGTTTAAAGAAAAATGCTCAGCATAATCCATTATAATTAATTCCAGTCCTCTTCTTGCATCTACTTTCAGATTCACTTGCGATGGTCATTACAGTTCAATTACTGACCTCTTTTATTGATAAAAGGAATAATTTGAATAATAATGTACATGTTTATTGGTTTGATTTCTTGAGCGATGCAAAACTATTGACTCATGTCGGTGGTAAAGTATTTGTAATTTGTTGAAGCTTCTACGAGCGATACTTATAGATTTTATTTGAGATCACATATTACCGTATTCTTCTTCTTCTTTTGATGTTGTAATTCACATTGATTTACTGCTCTTGTATCCTCGGCAAAGTAACGTTATGGTAATGATCGTGGCTTTAAAATTCAAAGTGTGGTTTTGCATAGTTTATTGACTTTTCAGAAAAAGATTAGTTTTCCGCGAATTCGGAATAGTGTTTTTGGTTACTTGTTACTTACGGCCGTACAATGCAACAACATACATATTGTAATATTTTTGCAGACAGTAAAAAATAAGCGACTTAATGTAAACTTGCAGAGAGAAGACGAACGAGTGATATACGTCATTGTTGCTGAAGCATTACACCTTAAAGCCCACCTCTTGTATAGTATTTCCAGGCGAATGCCGGGAAGCTACCTTCAAAAAGGCCATGGCCGAATTCCTTCCCGTTCCTTGTCCCCAGTCACATCCCGCCTCTAATGACCTTAGCCGTCGACGAGGCGTAAAGCAATAAGTAAAAAAAAAAAAATGTTTAGTATTCACTGGTGGGAGAGAACCCTTTTCTGTAACTATGATTGGTACCCAATATTTCTGACATTTTAGACAGCTGATCAGTACATACTTAGTTGTAAGTTGGATAGTTGCCTTTTTTTTTTTTTTTTTTTTTTTTTTTTTTGCTTGTGGCCTTACGCCTTATCGACGTCGAGATTATTGTAGGCCGGAAAGGTCTGGAGGCAAAGAACGGGACCTTGGACTTTTTCAGGAAGCACCCCGACATTCGCCTGGAGTGATTTGGGGAAACCATGGAAAACCCAAATCTGGATGCCCGCGTCCTCCCTAATGCGAGGTTAGAGCAATTTTGATCTAAGCCATATCCAAATAAGTTGTGTTTCGCCACACTAAAAGCAGTGTTGAAGGCTGTCTGTATTACCACATCTGTGACATCTGTCGGTCACCGAGAGATGTATTCGGAATAGTTCTTATTTGTTGGTATCAATTCATTAATTACTTTTTACCAAAAAGACATTACCTCAAATGGAAGGAGTGAACAGAAAACTGTTCGCCATACACGGGACCAATTAGTGTTAGGGTATTTTAATTCAATATTATTTCTTCCGACATTTGACACAAGTCTCTTGTAAATATCCTTTGACGTCTTTGGGGGAGATAAATCACAGCACTTCTGGAAGTAACTTTTTTCTACGAAATAAACCTTGAAAAGATGTAAATTTCTCCCCATGTTTACTAGGTATACTGAAGCTTCCGTACTTTGTGGTTTGTAATGCCTTAACACAGTGGATGTGAAACTAAATTCATCAAAGTTTTTCAATTTCTCTATTGCATGCATCAGTAGAGCCTTGCATCTAGCATTCACGTTGATGACATTCAAACCTCCCTTCAGTTTTGGGCGAGTCATAGTTTCAAATTCCACTTTGAAAATATCGTTTTGGCACACATAAAGCTTTCAGTTAATTTTCGGCAATAGTGTCAGGTGCTGGTAATACCTGAGCTAAATAACTCATTTCGCCTAGGACATTAGTAGTTATCATCATTGACTTTTGTACCATGTTGAGATTCCTAAAACCGCGTATTCGCAGAAGTACTCTGATTTTATTTAAGATGTTCCTACAATTATTTGTCAACATTTTTACCACGTTTCCCTTGAGATGTATGCCTAGGGATGTATGTCTAGTTACTTCATGGCCTAAATAATCTTTTCCTCGTCCTATAAGTCCTTTACCAACATGAAGAAGTACAGACTTGTTAACATTGACTCTGGCATTCGTTACTGGTTGAAAAAACTTTATAGTATTTGTAATTTTGTCCATGTCATCTTGTGAAGTGACATAAAAACCTACATCATCTGCGTATGCTCGATAGCTTATCCGTTTTTCGTCGTAATGAAAACCGTTGACAGCTTTGTGTATAGATAGTAGTAATGGTTCTATTGAGATACTAAAATGTATCATTGACAGAGGGCATCCTTGTCTTACGGAACGGGTTATTGTACCATTAATTTGAAGTTTAGAATAAACATTAGTTATTATTTTTTCCCACCGCTGTAATTAACTTGATGCCTAAACCAAATTTTCTCAATACTCTTAGTAGGAACTGATGATCTGCACGATCATAGACTTTTTCCATATCAACTAAATAGATTGCAGCACGGTACTTTTGTTCAGCAGTTATGGAGATAACGTCCCGATATTCATTTGTAGCTTGAATTATCCCTCGTCCTGGTATTGTGCCTGTCTGGTAATTGCCGAAAATACGGATTAAATAGGGTTCTAATCTTTTCTTTAGCATCCGAGCTGAAATCTTAAAGTCTGTGTTCAGTAATGTAATGGGCCTCAAATGTCTCATATCTTTATTTTTACTACTTTTTGGCAAGAGTACTATTATCCCCTCACTGAAATTCATCACTTGGAGTAATTTGTTTTTTATTAGCGGCCAAAACTTTGAGTAAAATTAAATTGGTTTTCCATCAAGCCCAGGTGATCTGTTTCTTGTCGTCTTCTTCATTGAAAAAATCCATCTCTTCCAGATCAAAGGTCCTGGAGAGGCTTTCCCGTTCTTTATCAGTGATAACGTTGTCGATGGGTGATAAAAACTGTTTGACTGCGATTTCATTCTTGTCCTCACTGTGGCCAAACTATCCCCTTGGAGATCTACAGGTCATAGAAGCCATACGATTAAAAACAAATCCTGTTGTTTTACTGAAATGATGTTCTAGCCACCTATATTGAATGAGTCGACGAGCCCTAATGCGCCAAAAAACAACAATAACATATAGGTCTACTGATTGATACATTATGCAAAATGTGATATCACAAGATCGTCTTTTATTTACAATTTGTGTTCCGATTACATTGAATATCGTCTCCCAGTATCAATGGGGAGTATATCATTAAAGAAGTGTCGTACGGATATCTATTGTGCCTCGTTCACCTCTTCTGTTATTATATAAAACTTCTCGTTGTCATCGGGTCTCGTGTGGACCACTCTACTGTTTGCTGTCAATGATGCTCTAAAACAGTACTATTATTACTGCTATTTATTACAATTAGTACACATAATAAATAACATTTTCATATACACTTGCATGTTGGCATGATGTCGTTTATAACCTTACAATTTCAATTCCATTGTATTGCCACAAAAACTAGGAATCTTAGAATAAACAGAACATAAGACAGAATGTTTGATTTTTCATTAATAATAAGTATTTGTGCTAATGATTCATTCTACTTCAAGGTTTATTTTTTAAAGAAAACATGTTGTAATGGTTATTGTTTTCGGAGTTTTAAGTGATAAAATTTATCTCTGCACGTAATGGTTTGCAGCCAAACATTAGCTCAAATTATATTCGTTCGTGGGAGATAAGCTTCGTAGAAGCTCCAGAAGTCACGATAATTATTCGTTGGCACTGTAGCAGCATTCAGCTCGCCGTACTACTCTTCCAGCTGGTCCATTGTTCCACTCAGCCTCACACAAAGTGACACTGAATGGAATTCGCCAAGTGGTGACGCATTCACCACCTGTTGACTGCAAAGGTAACACGACAGTTCCGTGTGCAAGAAAATTGTGCTGTTAGACTACACACAAATTTCAGCAAATCTGGACAATCAAAGAAACTCAAGAATGGCATAAAAATGAGATCAGTAGCCAAATAAAATTTCGTTGGACTTTAAAGTTTGGATTAATTTTGTACCTAGCTGAACGAACTTTTAATTTTTTTAAAGGAAATTAAATGAAGGAAAAACTTTCATATCAAAGCTCTGAAACCAGCTGCTGGAAATAATTCCCTAGAGATTCAAACAACAAGAACTCTAATGTGAAATACATTGTAGCAACTAGGCTGACTCCAACGTTATGTTACAAATTACAGGCCTCCACAGAACCGGAAGGAATAAAAACAAATTAAGATCTTGATTAACTATTTTCCTGTTTTCACTATCGTATGGTTTACAATTGTTTATCCGCTTATAATATAGTGTGGAATGTTAAATTGTTTTTTAAATAACCTTCTTCACATGCCCAAATGTATGGGAGAAAATTAGTGGCTTTTGTGTATTATTTTAAGATTTCTACAGAAGATTTCTAGAGACGACCCGGAAATCCTTCATCTATTCCACTAGGTCCGTAAACGAAAAAGTTCAGGTGAAAAATAAAATAAAAATAGTTTTCCAGCAGTTACACGAAGGATAAGAATTCCTCGAAGCATTTTTTATTCGATTTGATTTACCTCCGGAATTAGGTAACAGTGAAATTTAAAGCAATTAAACAGTCCATTATAAACACTGCACGGCATAGTAAACACTCCCGAGCGTCACTGTTAGATTGAAAGAATACTTTCGCCAAGCGAGACTCCAACAAACTACCATTTCATTAGTGGCAGAGCATCATGTAGAATGTGGGCACAAATTTCAGTAGGGGAAAACTATAATAATAGCACACACAACCAAAAGATTTTTCAGAACGCAAAATTATGGAATCTATAAAAATTTATAAACATCCTAAATGCCTAGACAAAGATGTTGACTATGGATTAGGCTAAATGTGAAACGTGTCCGACATGTACCCGTTGCAACAACCATCTTGGAGCGCAAACTCTTTGTCAGAGAAGCAACACCATCTCTGCCACAAAATGTAAACAGTCCGGGGAAACGAAGCGGATGAATTAATTTGTAACAGACCTGACGAAAGCTCGAGGTTGGACAGAACTTTGGCATCACTAACAAGAAACACGCAACGCTAAACCCTAAAGATAATTAAAATTTTACAATATGAAAATTCGTTTACAAAGTAAAATGAGATTTAAAAAAAAAATCTTTCACTTTGGACACCATCTTCATACAAGATTAAGCAAATGGTTAGAGCATTTACTAGTACAGGTACGAAGGCAATCCCACAAGCAAGGTGTCCAAAGGATTTTGAAATACAAAAGCAATATTTTTGGGTATAATATATACACAGTTTTAAAGGTTGAACAATTATCTACTTTTCTGCATAATCCCCATTTCGGTCGATGCATTTTTGTAGACGCTGTGGCAGTTTTTATGTACCTTCGTCTACCGGCTCGCTGCCACGTATTTCAGTAAACGATGAACTCCATCATTCACATCTTTGTCAGCATTGAATCATCTTCCGGCCAAATGTTTGATTGCTTACAATCCACAGACTGTGAAACACTAAAAAAAAAAAACAATACGGGCAATTCAGAACCGAAGAAGAGGAATGTTGAGCCAGAGCGTAACTGTTCTTCGCCCACACATTGCCCATCTGCCAGACATTGGTTGGAAAAACATCGCACCCCTAGACTTTCAGCTTAGAGAAAAGTTGATAGTCACTGGATTCCGGACTATACAATGAATGTGCGATGATTTTCCAACCAAAGTTTTGCCGAAGAGCTACGGTTTAATGGACAACTTGTGGGCAAGCGTTATTGTGTAGAATGATTATGCTATTAGAATCCGTCTTTTTCGGTTCTGAATTTCCAGTCTTCAGTTATGTCAGCATTTCACAGTTTGTGAAAATGTTGCTATGCAAAAATTTGGCCAGAAGGAGATTCAGCACCGACAAACAGGTGAAAGATAAAGTTAAACCCTTCTTCAAAGACCTGGCTCCTAGCTGGTAGATATGGGCACACAAAAACTGTCACAGCGTCTACAGAAATACATCGACCGCAATGGTGATTACGTAGAAAGAAAGATGATTGTTCATCCTTTAAAATGATGCATATATTATATTCAAAAATTATTTTGTATTTCTAAATCTTTAGGAGACCCTACATTTGGGATTGCCCTTGTTTTAAGTGTAATGAAATTATGGCTTAAGTTTTATAAGCTTTGTATAGTTTTGATGTCTTAGTTTTTGCCTTTTTGCTGGCTTTGTTACGTTGTTGATAGTTTATTTACGACCTGTCTCATTCTCCATAGCAATTTAGTCTTTGAACGAAAACTGAAGATAAAATTGAGACACTTACTTTGCTTTAGTTCCATTTTGCCCGTAGAAAGTAATCACATTTCTGGCATGTTTATATTCCACATTAAAGCAAGGTCGCAAAGTGCTCCTAGGTTTGTTCCTCATCTGCCCCTATTAATTAAACTAGTTTTAGAACGTTGCAAGGATGTCCTTAACAAGGGAATAAAATCGTCACCATTTACGCAGCTCGGTAATGCACTCTGTACAGAAGTGGGCGTAGAGATGCGAGGTGGCATCGTGGAGGACTTTCTAATAGACATTGGAGCCACTGTGCTACTCAAAGAGCAATCGGCCTACGGTTCTGTCATGCCTTAAAAGCACAGTTCAGTTGGCCACGATAAACCAGCATTTTCTACTTACCAACCAACTGTTGGATACGCCTCATGCCTTTATGCTCTCTGTAAATAACTTCGATGCCCTGAAATCACCCATACAGCTGCTATGGTGCCTTAGATCGCTACAACAGGTTTCCTATAGTATAACTACGCCCGTGGCGCGGTGCACGTTTCGAACAGTTGTTTGCCTGAAACACGACTGCCGACCCGGTGTTTTATCCGTCCAAGACACAATTCCTCGAATCCTCGGTCCTGTCTCGATGAACACATGCCTACTGCAAACGTAGTTTACAGTGTTGTTGAGACAACATGGGAACACGTAGGAGCCTCTGTAGTGGAACTCCATGTTCAACAAATTACACTGATCGGTGTGCTACGAAACACTTGTATCTGTACAAGTATTATATTCTGCCGTCAGATCTGCCACTGTTCGCCCCCTATACCTGCTTCACAGAGCGGGCAATCTTCCGACCTCCATGTTTTGTAATGAGGAATGGACGACCACCGCACTGTCGCCTACTCGTGGTTTCACAGTATTTCAACCATTTTCCATAGATGTTCACTACAGTAGCGCCCGTACAGCTGAGCAGCCTCGCCGTTTCCGAGATGCTCGTTCCCAGGAGCTGGGCCATAACAATCTTCCCTTTGTCAAAGTAAGTTATGTCAGTGGATTTCACTATTTGCCACGCGTATCGTCGCTGAAATGACTCCCCATGAACGAACAAACAGATTCGTACCGCCACGACGACAGCTTCTGCCAACTCTCCACCCTGTTGGTGATGTGCTTCGGGATTCGTTCTGTTGTGTAACTGGATTTTCACAGGTAAGGCAGGCATTGGGCAAGCAAGGTTCTTGTCTGGATAACATGAGTTTCTCTTCGCCTGTATACTTTCCTTATAGCATGACGTACCCGCAATACCACCAGGTTGCAATATATTTCGAGTGAATGGGTTTGAACAAATGGAACTGAAATACAAATACGAAAATACGATAACCAAATGTAATCAAGACCACAACAACAAGCTAAAACAAAATTTTGGTAAATTACTAGCATTTCGTGCGAGGACGTTGGTCTTGCAAGGGTATACATAGTATTTAAAATGACAAAACATATCAGGAACAAGGAAATCGAAAATTACACAGTTACGTATCCTATAAAAATATTATCTATCTATTACCTGGCGTTTTTCCATGCGAATAAACCATTTTTTCCTAAAAAAAAATCGTTTTTAGAATTTTATCTGTTATTAAAGCTCATTTCTAGGTACTTTTAGCTACGCTATAAACCAAGATAAATTTTCAAAATCTTTGTTCATTGTATGAAGTAATTAATGTTAGCTATACTAACAAATTAAATCTTGATAAATGTTCTATAACTATTAATCGCTAATCAAAAGATTTCTTTTAAAACAAAAAATATTCAGGAATCTGTTATTTGATCTTCTGAATGAAGGTTTATGTGATCTGATACCCAAACAGTAATGCAACTATTATAGATCAATACACAAATATTAAACGCCTTGAGTTAACTGCTTTGGAAATCAAGGGAAATAGTTAAAAAAATGTATGAAATTTATTAAGTCATTAACATTAATTTAATAATCAAATAGAAAAATTATTAAAGTTATGGTGCAGCATAAGACAAATATAATACAGCTAATTCCAAATGTATTTGTTTAATTTCTGTCTTTAACACTAAATTTTTGTTTACCTCAATATAATATTGCATTTTACAATAATAATAATAATAATAATAATACGTAACGCAACATGAAGTTTTCAGTTGCAGGACCAATTTTGGTTTTTAAAACAATCTCATCTAAAATTGTAATAAAATACCATCATCTTAAAACTAAAACAAATACTGTGAATATATTTTTTGAAGACTAATGTGGGATATTACTGCAGATTGTAAGGGAACAATACAAAACACTTTAAAATGTAAACTACGATATACTGCTAAAGTTGTATAAAGTACGTGGATTACCACTGATTCTGTGTGGAAGTTAAGCATAGCTCAGTGGAAATACCGGTAATATAAGCATACGGGTGAAATAAGAGAGGAGTTGAATAACGTTGAAAGACCAATTTCAATTGAAGGAAAAAATGGGCTGAATGTCTTGAGTTTGTACCGGCATATAGAATAGTTAAAAAAGCCAGTTGTACGGCGCACATAGGGTGAAGTAGAACCCATTAATCTTGCTGTTGACTCACGTCAAACGATTATTCTCAATCGATATCCATTCATGATGTCTTGCGACCTTCTGAGAAAAAGTTTAATAGTTTCTCCAGTTTAAAATTTTGTTTTCAATAAAAACAGAATTTGCATTCATGTTTATGAAGATTGCAGAAACAATAATCAATTTTTCCTTATTGCAAAAATTTTCTGTAATTCAGTTTAAACATTTAAACTGTGATTAGTAGGAGCAGCGGGAAAAACAAACTTAGGCAACCGCTTGGGAAGTAATGGTTCATACCACAATGCTGACGATGAAATCTTAATGATGCTGCCATGTCCCGCGACCTATATCTGATCAGCTTAGGGTGCTGGCGTATGCAAGTTTCTACTTCAGAGTCGCTATAATAAAACAGTTTCAACGATGGTGTGAATAAAGTACGACTTAAAAGATTGATTGCGCCCAGTCACTTAGAAAGAAAAGGAGGCGCTGCAAATGCTGAGTACTAAAGAAGAAAATGAAGTTATAACTTGTGGTTTACGCTATTGTATGTAAACTACCATTTGAAATCAAAGCCTCAGTTCTCTGTTCTGAAATTATTGTCTGAAACATAACTTAACAAAATATGACCTATGATTCCGCCTTCAAGTTTCTGCAGCGCAATGGTTGTAAAACAGTAAAAAACGTACTATTTTGCATACCATCTTTGACTGTACCTTTAATTTATGTTTGCTTTGTGATACGCAGAAGTAGACAGTCTTTACGCTTGTGAATCTCGGTAGTATTTCAGATTTTCGTATTATTATAATTAACTGGTATGGAGCTAATGCATAGGTAATAATTTTCCTATACGCCCACGTTTTCGCAGCAGAAAAGTTTTATTCAAATTCTTTTACTGGTAAATCAAACAGCATTTACTTCAGTCGCTGTGTCTCTTATATCAAAATGAAAATATTGATTGCTCACCTCAATAGTTCGGCAACATTCGGTGAGTCTCGATAATACCCGAAGTGTTAGTTACACTGCCTTCCACCAGAGCGCTGGTTGGCTAACTGGAAACTTCAAATAAATAAGTGCATTTGATTTTATTTGCACCCAGTAAGAAAATAACTGGTTGTTAGATACTGGTAACAAGTGTATACACTGTTCCACATAATAAGTATTAATTAACTCGGGATTGTATTTGTAGATTACAGGAAATATTGGTTATACTAATGGGTCGTAACTAACTTGTTGTCAATATATAATAATATTATCAACTATATAGTAATATTGAAATTACTAATAAGTGTATGTACTGTTCCACATCCCCGAGATTATTCTCACATGGGATCAAAGTGATATATCTATCTATCTAAAAGAATGTGTGAATTTCAAATAAATAATCTAACTTGAGTCTATTTGCTATTGCATTGTTAAAAGAAAGTGAAACCGCGAAGCAATCTGAAAGGCAATTATTGATTCCGGAAGCAACATAACAAGCGTATGAAAAATTATAATCCGAGGAAGAGATTAAACAAATTACAGTGTTACGTTCGTTTAAATTCACATGTGGCTTTTTATTTATTTGCGGTAGATGCAGAAATTCATGTAAGGGGAAGAGCATCTGATGTTTACGTTGTGTTATCTGTGTCAATTACATGAAACAAGTGACAATATAAACTAAAAAAAAAAAAATCTTACGGACGATAACAAGGAGTTTGTGTACTCCGAGAAAGTTTACACTGAAATAAATAACTGAATTTTATTTTACTTGTGATGTAAAAAAGAAGTGTGATTCCGGCTAAAAGGCAATCGTCTTCTGCGGAAGAAACAGTGAAAAACTTGGGGTAAAGCGAGATTTTACTAAATATAAAGTTATTTTTATCACTACTAATATGTGGTTATTAGTATTTACTATAAAATTTTGTCACTAGCTACGAACTCTCCCCGTGTAATGGGCTTTATTCTAGTGCTGACCTAAACAGCTTACGGTCACTGCCATTCCTTCCCTTACGTCTTCTAATTCTGATACTCATACACTCCTCATAGAAACTGTATGACTTTGCAAACCCAGCACTCTATTCACCCTCATCCCGTCTTGTCAATTATTCACAACCCAAATGATTTATCGTATCAGTAAAATTGTTATACGATAATTTCGTCAAAATATTCGAGTTTCCCTGCTATCCACATACTCAAATCATTGTTTTTAGTACCTGTGCTACGCCACCAAAATAGAAACAATGCGGAATGGGCGGCAAATCTAGACTTTGTAACTCGGTGGTTGAACTACTGTTTTGTGTCTTCCGCCAACGAAGCCATACGCGTTTTAATTTTTCTCCAGGGCACAGAACAATGACTGAAAACTCCAAGAACAACAGACAAAAATGGCGCTTATAAAATAATGGATATCTTCTGTATAATTTCCTAAGCTCGCACACTCATTCACTCACCTCGATAGCTATTGGCTGGAGAACAGTGTCACGTGTCAGCCTTCGCTCGCAAAACAGCGACCAGAGATCCCATTAGAAGGAATTCGTGGTTATGACTACAATTTAATTGCTAAGCAACTGCTCCCAAATTAATTGCCATAATACATTCATTAAGTTTCATAGTTAAAAAAAATAATTAAATTTTGCGGCTGAAAAAACGTGGCTCTGCTTTTCAGTAACATGTTGCTAATGGAAGTAACTTAAAAAAGTTTTAAAAAATTAAATTACTCATGGTCTATTCTGCAACCACGAATGCCAATAGTCATTACGGTCAGGATAAATTTCAATTTAATTAAAACTTTCAATAATGTTGTTGCTTGACCAAAGTTTATACATTAAGGTTCATTTGCTTTTTAGGTATTGCACTGACCACTTTCGTTAATGGTCTTTGCTCATGTTTGCTGTACGTGAGTTATTAGATTATTTTAAGTGGACATCAGACCAAATATGATACCGAATCAAGTACTATTCTGGCAATCCATTTCTACGGAGTTTATCAACTGTTTAATAATATGAAATGTGTATTAAGTTCTCTGCCCGTTACAGATGCTATGATCAGTTATTTACATTATGAGTGTTTGCCCAGTCTCAATAAAAAAACAAATTCATGCTTTCGAAGCAAACAAGAATTTTTTACAGTTTTTCAGAGTGAACTTTAAGGGTCAAATACAAGACAAGTTTGTACTTAAGCAAGTTCGAGTCTATGAACTTTGAAACAATTATACGATTGCACTATTGTCCCTGTTCGTGTTTAATACTTAGCTCTATTAATGTTTCTGAGTTCTTCAAGCTCAAGAGATTTTATTGACAATGAAATACAGGTCAATTTTATATTTGGTCAATCAGGTCAACCTGTCATAATCTTTCATCCTAAAAAGTGGAACTATTCTAGACCCGTGACGATACGCAAAAAAAAAAAAAAAAAAAAACTGTCACGGGCTTACACTAGTGTAAGTATAAAAAGACTACAGTAAGAGCTCATTATTAAAGGTGGAGACATAGATGTCCTAGAGCAGCGGTCGGCAACGCGCGGCCCGTGACCTCTATATTTGCGGCCCGTGTCCGTCTTATCAAAATCATATCGGAAGCCCATATTATAAAATAATAAAATATAAATGCATAAAAGAGTGAACGCGATCTAACAGCGCAGCGAATGAACTACGCGAACAGAGCAGGACAAGTGCGAACGGGAACGATTCCCCTCACTCTCTCCTATGATTGAAACAATAGATCAGAGTTGACAATAATCTTGTCTCGCTCGCCCGCCGTCCGTCCGCGCTGGCTGTCATTGAGTGAAACAAGTTATTTCATGTGTCTACGCCGCAGCCGCAGCCCTGCACCTACGATTTAGTTATTGTTCTGTAACCTACGAGAACCTACTATTTTGTTTATAGTTCGGTAAGTGTGAGATACTGAGAGTTCATACAATTACATAGCGAAATTAAGTGAAATGTTTTCAACACGGCATTTATTCTTACTGCGTGTATTTGGCATTGTTAGTTATAAGTTTTACTGAAGGCTACAAAAAAGAGAAAGTTAATTGAAGAAAATAGCGTGTTTAACGATGCATGTACAGCTTTACAATTTTTTATTGATAGTAATGGAAAGTCGCTATGCTTAATATGCCGAAAAACCCTTGCTATATAACGTCAAACGTCACTGTGGTTCCAAGCATAAAGCAAAACTTGAGTGCCTAGTTGGCGATTCCCGGAAAAACAAAATCAACTCATTCAAATCTTCTTTCAAGAACCATCAAAGTGTTTTTAAGGTGCAAATTCAAAGTAACGAGTCAAATATACGTGCGAGTTTAAGGGTGACCGAAATACTTGCAAAGTCTAGGTGACCGTTTACCGACAGCGAATTAATAAAACAATGTTCCTTAGCTATGGCTGAACAGGTATGCCCAGATCAAAAAAAGGAATTTGAAAATATAAGCTTAACTGCCAGAACTTGTACCCGGCGCACTGAAGATTTAGGCGCTAATTTATGCGAGAAACTTCGGGATAAAGCACAACTTGAATGGTTCTCCTTAGCTACCGATGAAAGTAATGATGTGTCAGATACTGCCCAGCTTCTAATATTTGTTCGTGGAATTTATAAGAACTTCAACGTGTGTGAGGAACTTTTACAGATATGTAGTTTGAAGGGAACGACTACGGGAGAAGATTTGTTTCGTCACATAGAACAGGCAATGACGTCAATGCAATTAGCGTGGGAAAAATTGGTAAGTGTAACAACTGATGGAGGTAGAAACATGAGTGGGAAAAACAAGGGCCTGGTGGGTAGAATTAAAACAAAATTTGCAGAGATAGGTTGTGAAATTCCATTATTTTTTCATTGCATTATCCACCAAGAAGTGTTATGTTCCAAAGTCGTTTCATGGAGAAATGTAATGGATATCCACTGTAAACTATATCAGAAATAATGGGTTGACACATCGTCAGTTCCGAGAGTTTCTACCCGAAATGGAAGCAGGTAAGTAGAGCTGCAGTACTAAACAGATTTTTCGATCTCAGAAAAGAAATCAACACTTTTATGAATCAGAAAGGTAAATCTGTTCCAGAGCTAACAGACCCTCAATGGTTAATAGATCTTGGATTTTTGACAGATTTAACTCACGAATTACATACGCTGAATGTCAAGCTTCAAGGGAGAAACAAACTTATATCTGATATGCATACAGACGGAAAGGCGTTCCAAACTAAAAACCTGCTCTTCATAAAACATATTGATGAAAAATAATTAGATCACCCGAATTGTCTAAAGGCTGTCGAGGAATCTGGCATTGATTTTAATTGGGATAGTGAGAAAATGAAAGACATTTTAATGGAGTTACAAGGTCAATTCAGTGACAGTTTTGGTGATTTCGAGAAGGTTTCGAACAAACTGAAGATTTTTGCTAACCCTTTTTTCATGCGATGTTGAGGATGTACCCAGTGATTTACAAATGAATGTGATTGAACTTCAATCCAATGAGATTACGAGATGAATGATTTGGTCAAATTTTATGGTAGCTTGCTGCCTGATTTTGTCGAATTGAAAAAGTTTACTCAGCAGTTTATTTCAATTTTTGGAAACATTTATGCGAGCAAACTTTTTCAATCGTCAATTATCGAAAACATAAATACGCTTCTCATCTCACAGGTGAGCATTTGAGAGATATATTACGTATTTCAACTTCTAACATGAAAGCTGATATACAAAAAATAGCCAGTCAAATGCAACCTCAAACTTTACACTGAATTTAGTATGTAAGATCAATTTTGTAACTTTTCTTCATTTGTATCCCCATTTGTATTAATAAATTTTGAAACTCAGTTTTCGCATTTTTGCTTTGTATGTGCGGCCCCACCTTTACTTTGTTTTGCCATCTTGTGGCCCTTGCCTGCTAAAAGGTTGCCGACCGCTGTCCTAGAGCATTGTGATAATAAACTTTTTGCTTTCGTATATAAGGTTTTAGTTTCAAATATTGACCTAGGAATTAGAAAGAACTTTTTAAAACTCTATGTGTGGAATACCGGAAAGAAAGAAAATTGAAGGATTTGAAATTTGATGTTACAGAAGAATGCTGAAAATGATTTTTTTTAACTGCTTTACGTCTCTCAACAGCGAGGTCTTTAGAGAGGGGAAAGGATGGGGTCAAGGAATGGGAAGGAATTCGGCCATGGCCTTTTTTAAGGAAGCATCCCGGCATTTGCCTGGAGTGATCTGGGAAACCATGGAAAACCCAAATCTAGATGACCGGCCGGGGATTCGAACCGCCGTCCTCCCGAATGCGAGGCCAGAACGCTATCCGTTACACCACCAAGCTAGGTCTGAAAATGAAGTGGACTGACAAAGTAAGAAACGAACGAGTTTTGGACATGATGGGTGAGCAAAGAAGTTTATGGAAGAAGCTGACAGAAAGAAGAGACAGGCAGGTAGGTCATATTTTGAGACATGCTGGATTGGTTAATTTGTTAGTGGAGGGAACAGTCGAAGGTAAGAACTGTAGAGGAAGACAGAGATTAGAATATATGAAGCAGATAATTGAGGACGTGGGTTGTAAGGGGTATGTAGAAATGAAGAGGTTAGCACAGGATAGGAAGGGATGGAGGATTGCATCAAACCAGTCGAAAACTGACGACAGCAAAAAAAAAAAAAAAGAATATATATATATATATAAGGTTATACGAAGAGTTAGTTTGTAGAACGCTTTTAGATAGTTAAAGAAAATCTTGTCTACACGTGTGTACTGAAACCATTATTTACTTCTTGTTATAAATTTCTTTGCTATATTTGTGCTCTATTCAGTCATGCTCTCTTTCCTCTAGTCGAATCGATCGAGGACAACGCTCCAATCAAAGGACAAGCCGCTTGCCGAGTCTACTAGACATTCTAGTGGATTCAGTAATTGGCTGGGTCACTGAGACAGACCGTAGGCCTCGGACGAAATGACGGGAGGAAAGGGAACATAATTGGACACAGTGTAAATATAGCAAAATAATTAAAAGTCAATTTTTATGATTTAATTTAGCTCTGGGAATAACTTAGTTTTAAAAATGACATGCTTACATATGTGCACAATTCTCGAAAACAGTGCCGATGCATCGAGTATTTTACTATACAGAGTTAGGCTAAATTATTCACCGGATTTCAAAACACTGTGTATTGAAAAGTATACACCTACAAAGAAGAGTGATACATGAAACGATACAAAAGCTCACAAAGTTTCTGGTACATATTATAAATGTTCAATGTGTGAACACTTAGTTAGCCGGCACACATCCAAACGGTAATCCAGTTCCGTCCATATATTCAATGATATGTTTCTATCAATGTCCGTCACAGCAGCAGTGATTCGTTTCTGTAATTCTTACAGGTTTGATGGCATTGGAGGTCCATAAGCTTTGTCACATAACCTCACAAAAAGAAATCACATGGGGTCAGATCTTGCGATCTGCGGGGCCATGATAACAGAGGTCCGAGTGATGTTGCTCTGTTGTCATGGACCTCCAGGTTGCCAGATATGACCCCATGTGATTTCTTCTTGTGAGGTTCTTTGTAGGTCGTATACATTTCAATAAACAGTATTTTGAAACCCGATGAATCATTTAGCCTAACCATGTATATTGTTTATGGTGAAAACTACGATAGTTATTCCCACCCAACCGAAGTGGCGTGGTCTTGAGGCTTTTTATATATGTGAGTTAAAGTTACCCTGAATGTCGTAATCCAGATGCTTCTAATTTTATGTCTTTATATGTCTCTTGTAAATAAATTCCACAAGGAATATTTTTTAAGAGAGCAACAGCCACTAAAACTAAGTACATGTTAAAAATTAGGACTTACATGTACAGTTTAAAGAGAATATTATACAACAATTTTGCAAATTCAATAAATATTTATTTGAACTGTAAGGAAAATTCGTTAATTTGAATTAAACAGATTGATAAAAAATGTGAAGTATAAAAATCTCGGTCGTTTACAACCATAGAATTTTGTAATTATCACTAATGCCTTTATATCGACATGTATCCAGTTACTACGACTTTTTGGACAATAAATAAAATGTTTTCGACTTATTTTAATCAAATGATTTTGATATATGACACGTAAATAAAATAAATTCTTCTTGTAGCTCTATTGTAATATACCTTACACCTTATTTCTATAATTCAATTATATGATATTTTTAGTACTAGATTACTGCTCTGACATTTAAAAACAGATAAAGTGATTCCACGTCTGTTTATGTTTATATAGTATCCGAAATCTGGTAACTTATTAGCTAAATAATATCAAAGTTTCGTTTCTGATTACCAAATCATTAAACAAGGTTTCTTGCAGTAAAATTATCTCCTATATCCACAGATTAATTTAGTCTTTTAATCTTCCAGACACAAAATTAGATATCGACCGATTGTTAGTGCGTATTTAATATTTACAATTAAGAAGAGTGGAACTCTGGAAAATATCTAATCAGTAATAATCTAATAAATCAAGAATTGATCTAGATTGTAAGTATTGTAATTTTAAAAAATGTAACAGAATAATGTTGATTATTCTCTTCTAAAGACAAAAATTACAACTTCAACGTTCTAAGAGTCTTCAATAAATCTTTTTTTGTATCTATTTAAGATTCGTTTATTGCATACAAGTTTCGAGTGCTATATAAGAAGGGTATCCTTAAGATATAAAAACTGACGTTTTTGAGGTTTCGATAACATTCTGATATCGTATTTATTGATCCTTACGCGCGAGATTTTGGAAATATCGATCACTAACCCACTTATTTTTTATTTGAAGCATTATGTGCATATCTACCGACACCTGAACAAAATGGAGAAGAATAGGGAAATGTGTTTTAAAACATTGAGCTTTTAAAGCTCAATAATTTTCTTGTTTCATATCATACAAAAATAGTCCATCAGTTTGATGGTGAGGTTGGAATAACTGCAAAATATTCCATTTTTTTGTTTCAACAGTTAGTGTCAAAATTACTGCCAAGCTATTTTCGTTCTAAAGAGATGATGGGTTTTTCAAATAAACTATATCATGGTTTGGTTGTGTTATATTTTTTTTTAAGAGTAGTTCCCAAACAAAATAAATATATATCAATTTAATGAAATGTTATAGGATATTTTTCCACCGTTGCTCAGTAAATTTAATTAACATTTAATATTTTAATTTATTAATAATAAACTAGCTTACTTAAAAAAGATCTTAGGACAAATGTGTATAACTCTTATATTAATAATTATTGTTAATATCTTAACTTCAGGAGCTTTTTTATTTTATTATTTTTTTTGCGAAAAATTTGTCAGTAAATAACGGCAGTAATCAAACTCGAATATATAATGTTTTTCTGAGGAGTCGTGCATTCCTCTCGTCTTATGAACGATAGTTAATCTTATATGTTAGGAGTGTAGAACCATACATCTCCTAGACATTTTACTATACTGCTTCTGTATTATAAACACCGATAACAGGATTTACACCATGTTCTTCATACACACCCCGTATGCGAATACAATGAATGGCGCAATCTTTCATTAATTCTGGGACAGATATTTCAGAAACTATAATGTTTCTTTCTAGGCACGCAGGTCCCATTTATATTAAGACACATTAATACAGCTCTGCAATTAATAAATAATAGAATAAACTATTTAATCATTTCAAATATGCATACAGTGCATTAATGTTGGTCACAGGAAAATTTACGCCATATAGTTCAAATTTAACGTGATGATGAGCCAGATTTTATCGCGGTAAAGACGCTTCCCTGTGTTATTGGCTTCATTAATTTAGTTTTTGTTGTGCATCCCACTATTTTTGAAAAATTCTTAACCATTGACAACGAATAGCATTTTTTTGTCGTTGCTTGTTACACCTTTTCCAAATATACATGTAAAATTGCGAGTAATTATGTAAAATAGGCTAGTATCTTTCATATGGCTGCGCAAGCCTTCATTCGAAAACGCAGGAAATTCAGTGCCTACTATAATGATGAAAATGTTTCAGTACAATTTCATGAAACATTTTGGAATATCTACTGCTTCATTCTAAACAATTAAAAAACTTAAATATAACCTTAAAATTCCAGGACTTGATCCACGGAGCTATCGCTCAACGTGAAGCAGTAGCAGAAAGTATTGTGCAAATTCATGATATAGAACTAACTGACGGTGACTAAGTGTGTGAAGTTGGTGAAGGTACAAT
>CM061919.1:145966219-146053300 GCA_031002005.1 Vandiemenella viatica
TTAGGGAAACCCTTGAGTATTCTTATTTGCGTCAGGAGGGGATCATCATCGCGAACAACTGCGATAGTAGCTGGAAGATGTTCCCCAGCTGGTTTGTCTCGTGGTTGCATCTCTCTGAGGTCTTGGTTGCAGTATCGGTGCTTCGGGTGACCAACTGCTCTGGTCGTCGGATGTGTTGGTGGCCTCCAGCTTGATTGTGATTGCTGTCGATCGGTAGGCCCGCTGACATGGTGATATTTGCATGCCGCTGTTTCGTTACCTCTTCTTGCTGTTCGGCTGCGACTGGGTTGGGGCTGTCTGCTTGCGGCGGCCTGTAGTCTTCTTCTGACGGGGCAGCCTCCATAACAGGCGGCGTGGTCAGCGCCGCAGTTCGCGCACGTCGGCGTGTCTTCACGTGGGCGTGCGCAGACCAGGACGCTGTGGCTTTCCCCGCAGCGGACACACCGCACTTGATTGCGGCAGTCGACTGCTCGATGCTGGAACCCCTGGTATCGAAAGTATTGTTTGATGATTGGCTTCCTCTTGTTCTCGGAGCTCCGAACGTGACGACTCTTTACTTCGTGGACTGTCACGACGGGCTTGGCTGTTGGAGACCATACTTGGCTGCTGGCCGGGGTGGTGGACTTGGTTGTTCTGTGCTCGCTCCTGTCTGGTGCTGTGGGGGAGGATGAACTGCCACCTTATAGTGTTCCCTCATTCATATTGGTGAGATCTTTTGGAACGGCTTCTTCTTGTTGAATACCCGTTGCTGAATGACAAGTTTTCTCTTGGAAGTCCATACTGAATCTTATGTTTCTACTTTCTAGCAACTTCTTGATTTCTTCGAGGTCTTCTTGGCTCACACAGGTGACCAGCAGCTGGGTTGGCAATGAGCATGTATGCACCAATATGGACTCGTCCTGATGGGCTTCTCTTGATGGTGGGTGATCTTGGTGATGTCTGTTGCTTTCCTGCTGCTCGACGTCCTCGCGGTTTGACGTCAACGAGGCCTCTTGCTCTCCATTGCTTCTTCCACGTTGCTGCTTGGGCTCTGGGGACTATAGAGCGTTCAACGAAGTTCTGCAAAGTACTCATCCTCCTTGAAGTTCTTGGAAAGGACGAGTGGTAGTTGGACATGGCGGAACCAGTCTTTCTTTTTCGAGATGATGGGCTTGCCGTTATGTGCTTGTGCCGGATCTGAGAGGGTTTGCTTGAGTTCCTTGAAGTTCCTGCTAGGGATGTCCCGCGCAAACAGCATTTCCCCGGTTTTGACTCGGAGCTGGATTTGAAGCGGTGTTTCGTCGGCGTAATAGTATTTCTCCCACTTTCTCGGTGTGAAGGACTTAAACTTGTACTTGTTGCCTCTCACAATAGAAGTAAATGATGTTCTCCTCATTCTTGAAAGAGTCGTGGTCGATGATAGCGGCTTTCGGTGACGACCATGACATCCACGATGAATCGTCCGCTCCAGACACTTCCAACCAGAAATCCTCTTGACGATTCGAAGCAGGGGTGTCGAACGGGGCGGGGCGCTCAATGGCACTATCTCCCGACGATTGGCGTGGAGTGCTTGCTACCAGTGGCGTGGGTTGCTTCAGCGATGCATCCTCTTGAATCGATATCGACTCCGCTCGGCGTGAAGAGCCTGACTGCAGCGAGGCAGGACGCTGCTTCCGCACCATATTGGCGTAGCAGTGCGTACTAGCAGCATCGCGACCCCCAGTATGTCTTCAGTCAACCATAAATGTGTTTATTCTGTCACTAACGATAAATTTTGAACGGAAAAATTAATTTCAGCGATGTGTACTTCAAAAAAACTTGTTCATGCAAAAAGGAATCCACCATTGAGGTTATTCTTATCATTGATGTTTGTGAACATCACTGGTGTTTGAAAAACTTCCAGAAACATCAAAGAAGCACTTGTGAACACTAAGCTGTTGTTCCATTTACAATTAATTTTATCCCACCGAGCGTGGTGGGTGAGCGGGAACGCTGTGGCCTCCCATTCTAGGGTGGACGCCGGTTGGAATCCCCGTCCGGGTATCCAGATTTGGGATTTTCATGATTTCCCTAAATCACTCCAAGCGAATGGCAGGATGCTTCCTTCCAAAGTCCATGTCCTAATTTCTTCCCGTTTCTTGTCCCCATTTATTTCCGCCTCTAATGACCTCGATATCGAAGAGGCGCAAATCAATAAGTATATATATATATTCCCTTCTACTTTTGATATCCAAAACAATATCTCTTGCAGTTTTAAAGGACATTCTAAACAGGTATTGCACTTAAGGGAGTAGAGATGATCGGGTCTCTTCCCTGCAGTGCCACGTGAAGTGTTGTAGAAAGCGAGCTATACATCTGTCTACCTATTCGAGACAGATTACAAGTGGAGTAGTTACTGTTATGTAGGGGTAACACTACTACACTATCAGCCAATAATCACTATAGTGATTTTCAGGTGCAAGCAGTGGAACTAAAAGAAGCACCAGAGTACAATAAATCTCCAACATTGCAATGGGAAAGTAACGAATCTTCCGGATCAAAGACATCTACTGAATTTCGCACTACAGCGATCGGTCGGTCTGAGAATTCCCAATTCGTGCCAACCACTCTGGCGAAATTAAGCTTGGTGGCCACTTTCAGGATAGTTTGGTGAATCAAACCTATTAGCAACTTAATGATTGCTTCGAAATGTGAAAAAGAACGCTAGTTATGTTTTAATTTCTGTTTCTTTCCGAACAGCTAGCCCAGGCATTTTAGGTTTTAACCTCAAAAAAAATAATGTAGAGCTGAAATTTGGCACATGCGTTCCTTAGTACCTTAGAAACAAGTAATAAAAAGTCCCCACCTCTAGGGTGTCCGCGTCATAGTTTTTTTTAGGTCTAAAGGGCTTAAATAGGGATTGAGTGCCAAATCTGTATAAACTCGTTGTAAAATTTAAAATGTAAGACTCTGTAAAGTTTTATTGCACCCTAGGTAATTAGGATAGGCTAACCACTGCATAAAAGTGTAATATCGGCACTATTATTATTTAAAAGTAAAAGTATAGTCACATTTTATCATGAAGGCAGTACGAAACATAACTTTTTTTTTTAAATTTCTCTGCATTGCGGAAAAACTGTCAAAGTTACCATGTCGGGACCTATGATAAAAGTTGTAGTACACACTTTCAGCATTAAAATGGTATATCGTTCATCCCTCTGCGACATATGGTTGTCGAGATACACGTTGAAACAAACACACGTGAGTCAACGCTGGGCCGAGAGCTCCGCGCACCGCTCCCCGGCCATTATGGGTATTAACGTGAAAAAAATATAATGCAGACCTGAAAATCGGTACAGATATTACTTAATACCTAAGAATCATGTCTTGAAAAGTCCCCATCTCTGAGGTGTCCTGTTCATAGTTTTATTGGGGTAATTAGGGCTTAAATGTCATAATCAGTATAAACGTCTTGTAGGTCTTAAAATATCAGCTTTTGTATCATTTAATTGCACTATAAGTAATTGGAAAAGCTAATTATTGAAAGACGGCGTAGTTTTGGACGTAATTAATGGACAGAAGTAAAAAAATCTCACATTTGATAGTGAAACAGGTACGAAATATGACTTGTTTTGTAACAAAGTCAGATTTGCTAAAAACTATCGAAGGCCTATTATCAAAGTTACAGAGCGCAGTTTCAGCATTGAAATGGTGTATTCATCATGTTTTTCTGACAAAATGGATGGTGAGATGTCATCGAAACATTCGAAACAACGCGCAGAGCTAAGCATAAGCGCCGTTCCACTTACCCTTCCTCGTCTGTCTGCATCATTCTAATCTCTTCGAACAGTGCGCTGAGATTTTAGTGCCCTTGGCATTATATCTAAACTGACAGAAAGAAACCTTGAAAATGACGAAACATTTTGCAAAATTATAAATTATACAAATTTTTATTAAAATCTTTGAATGGAATTTAAAGTTTAGCCTCATCATCGTACTCATCATCTGAACTATTACAGGTGACTTTATCACATGCAGATCTTCGACAATGTCCACACATTAGTTAACACTCCAGCCCACAACGCACACATTCAAACCTATTTCGCAGATGTTCTTACAATTGCAGGGCACCAAATTGAGGAGATGATCCGAAGTAGGTGCAAGTCAATTAGTCACTAGCACAAGAGCTCCATTCTGAATTTTCCAGCCCCAATCTTCAGGACCTAAAGAATTTCCTAGCCATTCTTGAATCTGTAAGTATATTCGTAGAGAATGGATGGCCAATATACCATATATTTGTAGAGAATGTCGCTCACATATTGCATATGTTGTCAGAAGTGACGCAAGCTGGAAGGATGCAGTGACTGGTTGGGTTGCGAACTTACGACTGTATTTTATTTCCAGAAGTTCATGGATATTTTGACACTGAGATATAAAATTGTCGTAGCGGGCAAAGGCAAACGTCTTTCTTGCGGATATTATGTCTTCTTTCTGTGCATTAGGATGTTCGAATGTTGGCACTTTGCCATGCAGTACTGCAGAACCCTTCAATAACTTCCAGTCTTGTTTTTTTTCCTTTGCCGAAAAGAGCGCTGGCAGTATCGCACCCAGTGAATGCATGACAATAGGGTGCAGAGTTTTTCATCTTTGTGATGGATTTGCAGAGTTTTGCCACGTTGAAGACCTTACTAGCAGTTTTGCTTGTGACAGGTTGAACTGCATTTATACGACTCCTTTCACTAAGTCTTGCTACCAACTAGGACATCCGTATCGTTGGAAATGACCGCTACCTCTTGACCCCTGCATTAATCAAGTGCAAACGATGCAATGCTGGCATCCGCATCTCCTTTACACTGAATGTCATGATGACCCGTAGTCTTCAATTTGTTTACAAGTATTCGACTAGCTCATATATGTTATAATAGTTTTTCAAAAGCTCAGATTGGAGTGAAGTGACAACCGTGTTGTGGTGACCGAAAACATTGGCAGATGTTTTCCCCCCGGCACATCGACGACGCTCCTCTCTTTCCGTTGCCATGTGTTCAGATCCATCGTTTGCCGTTGCCCTCTATGACAATTTTAAATATCAGTGTCAAAATATCCATGAACTTCTGATAATAAAATACAGTCGTAAGTTAGAAACCCAACCAGTCACTGCATCCTTCCAGCTTACGTCCCTTCCGCCAACATATGCAGCATGTGAGCGACATTCTCTACGAATATATGGTATATTGGCCATCCATTCTCTACGAATATACTTACAGATTCAAGAATGGCTAGGAAATTCTTTAGGTCCTGAAGATTGGGGCTGGAAAATTCAGAATGGAGCTCTTGTGCTAGTGACTAATCGACTTGCACCTACTTCGGATCATCTCCTCAATTTGGTGCCCTGCAATTGTAAGAACTTCTGCGAAATAGATTTGAATGTGTGCGTTGTGGGCTGGAGTGTTAACTAATGTGTGGACATTGTCGAAGATCTGCATGCGATAAAGTCACCTATAATAGTTCAGATGATGAGTATGATGATGAAGCTAAACTTTAAATTTCATTCAAAGATTTTAATAAAAATTTGTATAATTTTTAATTTTGCAAAATGTTTCGTCATTTTCAAGGTTTCTTTCTGTCAGTTTAGATATAATGCCAAGGGCACTAAATCTCAGCGCACTGTTCGAAGAGATTAGAATGATGCAGACAGACGAGGAAGGGTAAGTGGAACGGCGCTTATGCTTAGCTCTGCGCGTTGTTTCGAATGTTTCGATGACATCTCACCAACCGCTTTGTCAGAAAAACATGATGAATACACCATTTCAATGCTGAAACTGCGCTCTGTAACTTTGATAATAGGCCTTCGATAGTTTTTAGCAAATCTGACTTTGTTACAAAATAAGTCATATTTCGTACCTGTTTCACTATCAAATGTGAGATTTTTTTACTTCTGTCCATTAATTACGTCCAAAACTACGCCGTCTTTCAATAATTAGCTTTTCCAATTACTTATAGTGCAATTAAATGATACAAAAGCTGATATTTTAAGACCTACAAGACGTTTATACTGATTATGACATTTAAGCCCTAATTACCCCAATAAAACTATGAACAGGACACCTCAGAGATGGGGACTTTTCAAGACATGATTCTTAGGTATTAAGTAATATCTGTACCGTTTTTCAGGTCTACATTATATTTTTTTCACGTTAATACGTATAATGGCCGGGGAGCGGTGCGCGGAGCTCTCGGCCCAGCGTTGACTCACGTGTGCTTGTTTCAACGTGTATCTGGACAACCATATGTCGCAGAGGGATGAACGATATACCATTTTAATGCTGAAAGTGTGTACTACAACTTTTATCATAGGTCCCGACCTGGTAACTTTGACAGTTTTTCCGCAATGCAGAGAAATTGAAAAAAAAGTTATGTTTCGTACTGCCTTCATGATAAAATGTGACTATACTTTTACTTTTAAATAATAATAGTGCCGATATTACACTTTTATGCAGTGGTTAGCCTATGCTAATTACCTAGGGTGCAATAAAACGTTACACAGTCTGACATTTTAAATTTTACAACGAGTTTATACAGATTTGGCACTCAATCCTTATTTAAGCCCTTTTGACCTAAAAAAAACTATGACGCGGACACCCTAGAGGTGGGGACTTTTTATTACTTGTTTCTTAGGTACTAAGGAACGTCTGTGCCAAATTTCAGCTCTACATTATTTTTTTTGAGGTTAACCCTAAAATCTGTCTAAAATGCCTGTACTAAGCAGGCCTGAATGGGACGGCACCATGCTTCGCGCGCATTCCTTCGTAACAAAGAAACCACAAGCTATACTGAACATACAAACGTCAGAGTATTCCCACAAAACAGTAGAACCTGCATACATTCCTATCACTACAGTAGGCAAAGGGGTTACACACCAGTTAAATTTCACAAGAAAGCTGCAATGAAGAAGCGATTCTTTAAGTTCTCAAAGAATGATTAAGCTTGATGTTGGCGGATATCATTATTTCACAGAGTTCAACATGGCAGTACTCACTGATGCAATGCATATTTAACACTAACTGAGGATTATTTTCACAAATATTGGCGACAGTGAGAAATTTACATGCTGCTGCTGCATTGTTGAGATAGAAGCCGGGTGGGACATTAACGTTTAGAGACTGGCAACAATGTACAACTCAATTCAGTGCCAATTAGTTTTGATTTTTCCTCCAGTGTATAATAGGAGTACATTTCTGTGAATAATTATCTTAACTTATCCTCGTCTCTAAGTTCTGGTAAATTCACGGTACTATTAAAAAAATACAATATTTTTCACAAAATATTTAATTTAATTTTAATTGCAATGGAGCACACGCTCCAGTGGCAATTTCCCTACACACCATCTTCCCCCTATCCTGCACCCACCTACATTTGCCCTCTACAAATTTTAACTTTAAATTCTTTTAACGTTTTCGGTAAGTTATTCATCATTCCCCTAGGTAACTCATTCCAATCCCTGACACCCATACCTAAAAGATAAAATCTTCCCACACCCTTGTGCCTGAAATCGAGTGCCAGCTTGTGGTCATGGTCATCTTTTCCCTTCCATGAGCTACTTTTCATTCCTACTGCAATATCTTTCCATGCCTCATTGCCAGTATACGCCCTGTAAACTCCCATGACCCTCCTCATCCTCCTCCTGTCTTGCAATGAATCCCATTCCAGCTCCTTTATCATATCTGTTACTGATTGCATTCTGCGATAATTTCCAGAAACAAATCTAGCACCTTCTCCAATTCCTGTATTTGATACTCAAAATGTGGGTCCCATACTACACTACCATATTCGTGCAATGGTCTGATCAAAGTTTTGTAACCCAATTCCTTTACTTCTCTCGTGCAACCCATCATCACTCTCTCCAAGTGCAGGATTTTGAAACCTTTTCCGACCATAAATATTATCGCAATACAACCAAAATTAGGAAAATGGCCTGTATATGCATTTATATGCTATATAAAACACATTTAAGTACAATTAGAAATGTTCGATCAGGATTTAATTCAGCATTACAGCTCAAAAGGAAGGCAGGAACAAAATATGACTTATCATAAAGATCCTAACCCTACTGATAAGTTACGAGTAGAAAAATTAACCGCGTCCTACAAGACTATAACCAACACTACCATTCCGACACCACGTCCATTAGCACCTGTAACCAATTAAATACAACTACCACTATCAAATAAACTACTTGTGAACTTTTCGATACAAAACGCACAATACTTGTTTCTTCTAACCGCAAGACTATTCAATAGAACAATTTATTCACTTACCATTTCCTGAACGTTTTCATTTTTTAATCTGTCTCTGCAAATAGTTTTCAACATTCTTCCTTAAGACAGAATTTCAAATGCACAATTGTTTCTTCTTTGTTGCCTTGTGGAGTTCTCATTACAAACAATTCCTCAGAACTACGTCAAAGTTTGTACGAAATGGTTTGAAATTTTTTAAAACCCTATTCATATTAGTGTTTATATGTTTTTGATATCAACCTAGCTTCAGCAGTCCATAAGCAGTTAAATCAAAAATTTCAGAATAGGCTATTTGACAGTATTAAAAAAAATATTATAAATTGAACTCATCCTCGTAGATTAATGCTTCAGGAAGCTAAATTTTTCAATTTTGAAAAGAAAAGTGGATTATTTTAAATAAAAAAAGCGAAATAAAAATTATACTTTTCTTACCTCTGGTAAAGTGACAGAAAACGCTCTAGGATGGTGGTCGCTTGAGTGACGTCACAAGTCTGTAAACGCTGCGGCTCGGAATAGTGCGTTTCCTATTATCCAAGTTTTCAACTATGTTTATTGTTTGTTGCTGGTCATTTCTTGTTATTAATTAAATTTTATTTTGAATACAAAATCGAGAACAATTTGTAAAAGCCTACAACGGAAAAATACCTAAAATAGACGCCTTATTTGTGGGGCTGGCTATAGAAAAAACCCATGACTTTATTCTGCTGATCTTAAAAATGTAACAGCTTCAATTTGAGACTCATTTATATTTAAATTGAAAGTTAGAGATTGATTGTTTTGCGTTAGCAAACCATACGTCGAAAAATTCTGTACGTGAAATTTGTGCAGTCATGCTGAAAATAAAGAAAAGTTGTATGGGTGTCGCAAATATGCCCAAACAAATGAAGGTATTTATTGTAGCTAATAAGCAGCTCTTTCTAATAAATATAGTAAGAGATCAATATAATGTGGTATAATGAACTAAAACTCAACATGAAATTGGCTCAGTAGTTTTTTTATATTAAAAGTAATCTCGCTCTGTTTTAATGATACTATTGTATCACGGAAAAATCATGCGTAAACTTACCTTAAGGCTCGCCAAAAGCAATAGCAACACACAAATCACTACTAACACGCAGAAACAGAGCGTAATCATCAACCAAGCTCAGTGGAATAGTGCAGCCGACTGGAGCGCTTGATCGGTGGATCATAGGAAGCCCATTGTTCAAACTATTTTTTCTATTGTTAGGCGTGAATTCGTGGAAAATAAACCTTCGTTCCGAGTAATATGGTTTATCTACTTTGGATATAAATAACTATTTTGCTGCGTAGACTATTATCAAAACTTACTTTTGTCCCTCTAGATTTAGAAAATATCACACTGTGCAGCATCCTCCCGGATGCGAGGCCAGAGCGTTAACCGCTCACTCACCACGCTTGGAACAATTGGATGTTGTGGGCCATTTTTCTTAATTGTAGATTAAAGATTATAGATAAATGATATTTTTTGTCAATAAAATTGAATTTGTTAGTTTATTCATTTACCTACCTCGTGTCACATCATCTCACACGAAGAAATTGTAAAGTGTTTACTAATAACATAAAGAGAAGCAATTTAGAAGTAGTGTCCGGGTAGCTGCGTGATAGAAGAGTGGTAATGGAATTCATAACGTCCTACGTTCGAACTTGGTTGGAATAATATTTTTTGCGTGCATTTTTTTCCGTTTTTGTTTGCTCTTTTTTGCACTACCATGTTTTTATTCGAAGAATTCATAATAGTTGCTAAGCGTCATGCAAGCGTTTGAAACAAATTGCTACCATACATGAAAACTTTTAATTTTTAAACTTACCAGAGAGAGAATATCATGCAAAAAATACAGGTCCACGGCGGTGAATAATGGAATTTATTTTAGAAGTGACAATACTTGTAGAAATTTCATGCTAATCTTGCAACAGTTCCGGAACGCGTTGTGTCCTTTTCGTTGGAATTTTTACGTGACGATACAACTGCCTGACATAACTGCGTCTATTAGGCGGTATTTACTTTTAATGTGGAAGTAATTTTCATTTAAAAAAAAATGTTTTTTGGTGTGCAAGTAACGTCCAATTTCCTTTTTGAAATATTCTTTTGTTGTTTCAAATGGCTGTAATTCACTTGTTATCCAATAAATTGTGAAGCCTTCAGAAAAAAGAAAAGAATAATTAAATTGATGTTTTGGTGGATTTTCGGGATAAAATGATTATGCGATGCAACCAACAGCAACTAGTATCCAAAGAAAATGACAAAACAAATTGAACATATTCCGTCGCGAGGATCGAAGCTTAGTAGCCTAACCCTAATAATTCTCTCCTTAAACAACGTATTAAATTTAACTCTACGAAATTGCTGTGTAAATGAGCTTCACAGAAAGTCTTAAGTGACTTTATAGCAATATCAAATTGAAGTTGTTACAATTGTAAGCTCCACAGAATAAAACTCAGTTATTGTTTTTATAGCTAGCTAGCCCCGCAAATAAGGCATCTAATTTCAATTTTTCCGTTGTAGCCTTTTACAAATTTGTTTCGATTTTATATTCAAAACGAACATTCATTAATAACAAGAAATAACCAGCAACAAACAATAAAAATAGTTGATAACTTGGATAATAGGAAACGCTCCATTCGCAGCGGCAGCGTTTACAGACGTGTGACGTCACGACTGTCGTTACACGCACCAGGCAGCAAAGAAGCGTTTTGGCGGGCTTTTAAATTCTTTAAATTTTAACTTTGAATTTTACCCAAAATAATGCACTTTCGTCAAAAAATCTCTTCACTTGGTGAATAAGGTGTACCAATAAACAATTTAAAACTATTTTCAAGAAGTAGTCAAATACCCATCTATGTGAGGTTTCGATATTAAGTATATTATTATTGAACTAATCTTTGTACTGCTTCTGCTTAGGTTTGATACAAACTTCTATTTTATTATTTTTATATCATTTCTGTAAAACTCAATTATCACTAAGAAATCGTAGCTACCCGTATTTTCTGATAGAAGTCTGTTTTTTTTTAAGTGAAATTTTTATTTCACGTCCTTCATAAAAGTTGAAACTGAATTTGAGCCAAATATTCAACTGACGGTTATCCCTCATAATTCTCTTCTTTTATCGTAGCCTGCACATTCTTTTCCATATTACAATTAACTATCTCGGTGTTTAAGAATTAATATCTTACAAATTTCCTAAATCCGCCAGCATCAAGAAATTAATTTTTGACTCGTGCTTGAAGTATTAATTGTGTCTTCAAAACTGCTTGCTTTATCAACCCGAATTGCTATTTGTTTAATACCACTATTCTTTATTTTGATCTCTATGTAATCTTATTTTGTATTTTTGAAACGTGCAATATAAAACTGGTAGGACGGAAATAATTTCTGTTGTCAACTCAAACTTTTCTGGGAGGACAGATATGTCTTCTGGTATCAGGTAAAATAATCTTCAAATTCTTTCTCACTTTTTCTTCTGATATTATTCTTCTATTCCAATCTCCTTCTTTCTGTATAATTCTTCTCAACACCTGTAAAAATCTAAGGTCATGTCTAGAGTTTCTGCATCTCTATTTTTAGAACCCATTGCCTTCATATAATTTTCAAATGTATATTTTATAATTGTGTTTTCTCTCACGAACTATGAAGATATTACCCATCAGCGAATCTAACGTTAATACATTCTTTTGATATTCATATACACTGCCTCAGAAATTAAATAAATAAAAAATAAAATGTAGCACCTAGAAGAAGAGAAGGAAACGAAATGGGACTTTACAGTTTCAGAGTGCATGTGATGTTATTTCAGTGAATACGAAATCGAATAAAATGAGCACGCAGGTTATCCATGGCGTACCATTGTGCCATCAGAGTTCCCTTAAGCACTACTAGATGTGACCTGAAATCATTCCTCATGGCTTCCCCCATCATGACGCCAGGATTATTACTGTTGTTCCTCTCCAATACATTGGAAGAATGGGAACTCTCCACAGGTCACCACCATGCTAGTCGATGATGGTCATCCGAAATAGTGCAGCACCGCGATTCATCGCTGAGCACAATGTGACGCCGTTGTTCAGCAGTTCAGTAAATTTCGGTTCTGCCCTACCTCGGACGATCATCGTTTGCGAGTATGGTAACCACCTAGGGAGAGGTCCCATTATACATCATCGGCGAAGAATTTCGAACTGCTATTAACGTTGTCTCCGTGATTGGTTATAAAAATTAAGAACAGAAGTGGGCCTGTTTCACTTCCTTGAGAGGCGGTTGAAGTAGGTTATAGATTAGTGCAGTATTCCCCCTCAACAACGACATACTGCGATCTCGTACCCAATCAGAAATATGTTTTGATATACCGAACGCTCCAATCTTCGGTAAAAGGCGATTGCCTGGTAAAGCGCCGAAAGATTTCCCAAAATCCAAAAATACTGTATAACTTGTGATGATGCATCAATAACTTTGATGTGCTGACATATGCTAAGTAATCAAATCTTATTTCAAAACCAAGGTGGTTTAAAACTAACATTACATCAAACTACACTCGTAGGCCAGGTGGGTATGGCTGAATCAACTGCAGAGAGAGTATAGAGTCAACTGTGATTCCTTCCAAAAATGTTCAGTTGGATACCGAGTGACAGCAGACGCGTACATCCTCACCGAATTTTCGGACGAGTGTACGTGACCATACAGCGTGCATAAAACACCCCGCCACTTCCGGAGACCTTGTCCACAAAGCATATCCTGGCCGCCCCAGCAGCCTGCATACCAATGTCTCACACCGGAGTCTCCTCCGATCTGTGATGGCATCCACACTCACGCTCGAGCTCCAAGGATAAATACTCTCCTGCAGGGCACGTGGTGAGGTTGCATATATGAGTAACAACGTACGATAAACACTCTTGATTTCCCAGGAGGTGGCGTACCCTGAACTTTATCAGACATAAAAAAATTTAATTTTTTTCAAAAAATTGGAATTTAATACAGTTGCAAAAAATGGGCAAGCTCGAGTTAATCCTGACGAAAGGGGGGTTCCGTATTATTAGTACCATCACAGACAAGAATGTAACAGATCAGATTTAATTTAATTGCAATGGAGAGAGCACGCTCCGGTGGCAGTTACCCTATACACCCATTTCCCCTTTCCTGTACCCACCTACTTTTGCCCTCTACAAATTTGAAATTTAAGTTGTTTCAACGTTTTTGGTAAAGTATTCATCAACTCTCCTGGTAACTTATTCCAATCCCTGACCCACTTACCTACGAAAGAAAACTTTCTCACACCCCTATCAAGAGCCAGCTTGTGGTCATGGTCATCTTTTCCCTTCCATGCATTACTTTTAATTCTTACACCAATATCTTTCCACGTCTCGTAACCAATATACACCTTGTACACTCCCATGACTCTGTTCACCCTGCTCCTGTCTTCCATTGAATCCCATTCCATCTCTTTTATAATATCGGTTATTGATTCTGTTCTGCGGTAGTTTCCATGGACAACTCTAGCAGTCTTTCTTTGCACCCCCTCCAACTCCTGTATTTGATACTCAAAATGTGGGTCCCATACTACACTACCATATTGAAGCAATGGTCTGACCAAAGTTTCTTAATCCAATTCCTTTTTCTTCTGTTGTACATCCCCTCACCACTCTTTCCAACAAGTGAAGAATTTTGTAACCTTTTCCTACTACCTGTCCAATGTGTGCTGCAGAGTTGAGTTTGTTACCAAATGTTATGCCAAGATATTTACATTTAAATCTTCAATAAGCAATTATTTCCCCATCTTATAATAATAACCAACCTTTTGATTTTTACCTGTGTATCTAGAAAGCTGACTCTTATTTGCATCTATCTTCATTGCACGTTTAACAACCCAGATAGATATCCTGTCCACATCACCCTGTAGCTGTTCACAGTCCTCTACCGCTTTGATCCTAATATATAGCATTATGACATCTGCAAACAGCTTGACTTCTGATAGTCAACAATCAACACAATCATTCATTAGAATAATGAATAGTAATGGTTCCAATACGCTACCCAGAAGGCGGTCGCTTAAGGAAAAAATCGATTTTTTTTTTTTTTTTTTTTTTTTTTTTTTTTTTTTTTTTTTGTAACTGCTTTACGTCTCTTTTTAACATCGAGGTCTTTAGAGACGGGAAAGGATGGGGGGCAAGGACGGGGGCAAGGAATGGGAAGGAATTCGGCCATGGCCTTTTGAAGAAAGCATCCCGGCATTTGCCTGGAGTGATTTGGGGAAACCATGGAAAACCCAAATCTGGATGCCCGGACGGGGATTCGAACCGCCGTCCTCCCGAATGCGAGGCGAGAACGCTAACCGTTACACCGCCCTGCTCGGTGAAAAAAATCGAGGCTTGTGACATTTTGGGGTTATGTAGAAGATATAGAGCCGCAATCCCGTCCACCACTCAAGCCGCTATAGCATGCATTCTGTTCCAGTCAAAGATGCTACTTATCCTGTTGATTATGATCAATGAACTTTAAAGTAACTGCAATTTCAATAAAATAATTGAGTATTAATACACGGCAACCTAAGAGCAAATTAAAAAATAACTTCTTTTTTTTTATCCTAATTTACAAATTATCACAGGATTCTATTGTAAAAACACGATATTTCAACGGCTACCTCTGCCGTCAAATACAATCGGGCAGTGCAGCCGTGAATATTTCATTGCAAATATACGCCAGAAAAATCTTCGTTGCTGTATGTTATATGTACTCATTTTAGTATTTGGTGGTTAAATACAGGATATAATCGGTATTGGAACATACCTGTGGTAATATTACATTCAGTTTACCCGCAATGCTTTGAAAATATAATTATAGTCTAAAATTGCAATCTGGCATCAATTACCTTGATGTATACTACCATACGGTAAATAATTAAATTGTGTTTCAAAAACAGGATTGTATGAAACCTGCATTACGTAATATTGCACTAGCAGGCCAGTTGAGTCTGGCTCAATCATTCTACCTTTGGGGTACGTAACCTATATCCTTATCTATTTCGTTACTCTCAATCCTCACTCCTCGAATTCTAGTAACCGATGCCTTCATTTAAAAATACTAAACCAGCAAAGTGTAACATCTATTGCAAACCTAATTAGAAACCCCTTCATCATATCTTGTTCGATGGCTACGGCTCGTACTAAAACTATAAGAGATTTTTTTTTTTTTACTTATGGCTTTACGCCTCGTCGACGTCGAGGTCATTAGAGGCGGGATGGGACTGTGGACAAGGAAGGGGAATGAATTCGGCCATGGCCTTTTGAAGCAAGCATCCCGGCATTCGCCTGGAATCGTTTGGAGAAACAATGGAAAACCCAAATCTGGATGCCCAGACGGAGATTCGAACCGGTGTCCTCCCGAATGCGAGGTCACAGCGTTAACTGCTCACCACCCTCGGTAAAATTATAAGGGAAAACCTCATTAGTAACCAATTAGGAAAAACAAATTATAATCGACATGTTGAATAATGAGTACATAATGAAAGTCGTGAAAGAGAAACACGTAAAGTTTAGAATTGAAAAATGGGTCATTTTAGTCTGGAATTGAAACTAAAGAGATGGATAGGTGTTAAGGCCGGACTACACATAACGTCTTGACTGACGTTTTACTTGATCAGGCAAGACGTAGTATAAAACTGACCAAAAACTTGTGTCCACATTCTTACTTTTTTAACTTCCGTCTTTGGCTCAGTTTTATTAAAAGCATGGATGAAACATTACTTTTAGTGTTTATTTCACTATGTCTGAGAAGTTCAAAAAGTAAAAATGGTTTAGAAGATGGTTGCTAAAGAAGAAAAGATTCTTTCATCTAGATTTGCTTCGGGAATTACGTCATGAACCTGACTACTGTAGTAATTATTTACAAATGGTTATTTGAAATTGAAATCATTAATAACCTAAAAAAACAAGACACTGCTTTGGGAAGGAGAATACTGCTATGCAAAGATTTCACAGCTGCATTGTCGCAACAGTCTCTTAGCCGCCTTATGGCAGAAACGTGTCAAGTTATATACGAGTTGAAACTAGTAAATATACACAACATTCAACTATGAAGACGTGGACTTGTTCTTGAAGATGCGAAGATGGGATACATTCAAGATGTACTTTAATAACCAAGGTTATGGACATTGGCAAGACAACGCCATAACTCATTGAGAATAATTTGATAGAATTGAAGACAATAATTATTTCTTTCGTTTATATTTATCACTACTACTGCCTAGCTATTAAATAAATCTAATTTTCATACATACATTTCTATATACAGTTCTGTTAATTTGCAGCGGTTAACAACTAACTTCAATTTCTGAATCATCCTCTATATTACGAATTGTTTCTCTTGGGGTATCTTAAGAATAAAAGAAGGTCGAAATTCAACAGAGATGGTTTGTAAATATCGTCGGCACCAGCACCAGAACGCGCCGACTTCTTAATTTTGAGCAACCCCTTTACGAAACACTGAACGAAAGGAATTGATTTTTTTTTTTTTTCATATCTGTTTCCTTTGCATCTCCAACATACACTTCCTTACATTTATCAACCAAAGCATATGCTTGATTTTCTTGTCGCGGTCAACGTATTCATTTGACTTTAACTTGTCTTATACAAGGATACAACGCAAATAATTCCGTAAACAAAACATGTGACTACTGTGGTAGATTTGAAAAGTCCACCGCGTAAAATTTTTTCGAGAAGAAAAGCGTAATAATAGTTATTTTAACTCCGCACAAGCTGAGATATGATTGAAGACTGAAGGGAAAATGTCAGTCAAGACCGAAAACAATTCTCTCGACCATCCTGTTCACAAATAATGTTTTGTCTTATACGTTTTACCTGATCAAGTAAAAGACGTTACGTGTACGTGTAGACTGGCCTTCAAATGGCTTATAAGGGAGTTGGATAGACACCGGTGGAAAACTTGGAATGGAGGGTGGCGAGAGGAAGGTAAACGTTGATAAGACCTAAGTAGAAGTTGGACCGATCAATACCTTTACTGAAGTGAAATTCTGAAAACAAATGTATGCTTTCAGACCAATAGGGATGTGCTTATAGACTTAATGACATTAAGATCAATTTTTTATTGGCACGCCATTTATCGCCAGATAATCACAGGCAGAGTATTTTGAAGTGTGTTGTCTTTCGACATTTACTTCAACATAATCTAGAAGGAGCAACACTTTGCTTTTGGTATGGCTTATCGTTGGCGTTCTTAGTTTAGAATAGCGAGTGGTCTTTTATGACGGTCAATACCTGCAACGTATTGCCCGAGCGAGTTGACTTCCGGGTTCCTGGTCTTCTGGGCGCGCTCGTAGAACGTCGCAGACAGCTGTCTGAAGCGATCCGTCAGCAGCGGGATGTTAGTAGTCTCGTGCAGAACTGCAGTCGGGAATCTGCTCGGTAAGTGGAGGGCCCGTTTTAGTGCCCTGTTCTGTATCACCTGAAGGCGCCGGAGGTGCGAAGCAGCCGCATAGCACCATACGGGACAAGCGTATTCCATAATTGGTCTTACCAGGGTGATATAGATGTTTACTCCCGTGGCTGGCTTCAAAAGGCTATTCCTGTTCAGCACAGGGTATAGAGCGTGTAATCTAGCACTTGCCCTTCTCCTGATATCTTGAATATGGGATCGCCAAGTCAGTCGCCGGTCTAGAGTGAATCCTAGGTACTTGACTTCGTTTTCCCACGGGATCATCTCGTTGTGATGTCGAAGGGGTGGAAGGTTTTGAGTGCGTCTCTTACTGAATATGATGGATTGAGTTTTTGTGGCGTTGATGCTTATCCTCCACCGTTTCGCCCAGTCCTCAGTTGATCGAAGCACTTCTTGCAGACGCCTAGTTGCTAGGGCACAGCTTCTGCTTGCCGTACAGTATGCCGTGTCATCGGCATAGGTGGCAGTAAGAACTCTGGGAGCGGTAGGCACGTCAGCGGTGAAAAGCGCATAGAGCACTGGTCCCAGTACAGAACCCTGCGGTACCCCCGCAAGGATTCGCCTCACAGTTGAAGTGGCCTCGCCTACACGAACGCAAAAGGTGCGGCCAGTGAGATATGACATAATGAGCTTTACTAGTCTGCTTGAGAAGCCTTGTTCGTATAATTTAAGTAGCAGACCTGTATGCCACACAGAGTCGAATGCTCTGGCGATATCCAGAAGCACCAGGCCACAGTATTGTTTTTCGTTGAATGCCCTTGTCGCTGCTTCAACCACCCTCATGAGCTGTTGCGTGGTGGAGTGATTGCGGCGAAAGCCGAGCTGGTGATGGGGTATAATCTCGTTCCGTTTGATGTGATGATTTAGCCTCTTGAGCAATAACCGCTCAAAGACTTTGCTTATAGGTGGCAGGAGGCTTATTGGCCGGTAACTTTGAGGTAGGTGCGGGTCCTTCCCGCTTTTGTGTATTGCCACAACTTCAGCATGTTTCCAGCTTTGGGGGAATTGCTGAGTGCGAAGAATGTTGTTAAATATTCCTGCCAAGTAAGTTGACGCTTGCGGTGGTAGATTCTTGAGACAGCTATTGAAGACACGATCATGACCAGGTGCTTTATCTGGATGAAGTGTGGCTAGGCAGCTCGCAACCTCTTCCGGAGTGATGGTGTGAATTTCTTCCTCGTCGTCCCCTTCCTCAGCCTGCAGATAGGTGTTTAGGCAGCGATGTACCTCTTCTACTTGCAACTGGTCTTCCACATCCGATGGCCGGAAGTTCCTCTCGAAGGAATCTGCTAGGGCGTTTGCCTTGTCGGTTGGGCGATAGACTGGGCCCCATTCGCCGTGTAGGGGCGGGAGTCGAGATCGCTGTCTAGTGAATTTCTTTGTCTCTGCCCACAGCGTCCCATCACCTGGGGTCAGCATCGAAACACGAGCCTCCCATTCTCTGCTCCGGTTCTCTGCCAGCGACACCTTCAATTCTCTCTGGACTCGGTTTAGCAGTCTTCGCGTGTCGGCGTTCCTCGTCAACTTCCACTCCTTAGCTATTCGGTTTTTGTGTCGAATAGCCGCTAGGAGGTGGGGCGGGAGCTGGCGTGAAGTGTTCTTGGTGAGGCACCTCTTCGGAGTCGTCGCTGCTGTTGCCTCCTTGACAGTGTGCTCGAAGAAGGACAGAGCATAGTCTATATCCTCTGCCGGGCGGTCCGGTAGTGCTGCTGAGACTATCTGACGGTATCTGCCCCAATCGGTTTTCCTGAATTTCCGGCTTTTGTTGTGCATTTAGGATTAGGTCGGACTCTAGCTCCACGATGACTGGGCAATGGTCAGAGGACAGCCTGTTAAGCGTGGATGCCGCGACGAATCCGGTGATTCCTTTAGTGACTGCCACGTCGAGAACATCCGGACGTCCGCGGTGAGCTGGGTAGTAGGTGGGTTCTTCGGGTCCCCACACACTTAATTTTTTAAAATCTTTCATTCCCTCAGCTGAGGGCCAGGGGCGAGCCGTTGGAGGGCATAACAATTGCCCTTTTCGGCTTTTGATACCTTATGCTCCCAAGAGTTTTTATTAATTAAAATGGTAGCAATTATAACAGACAGTAAATTTTTTTAGGAGTAACAGTATTTACATATTTTTTATATTATAAAATAAAAAAGGACACGTTTAACAGCTTTAGAAAAGTAGCAGCAATTAACAATTTAACATCAAGCAGAACTTTTGATGATGAAGGTGTTTTAAAACTTAATAATTGAAACAACTTTCAGCAGTCATATATACAGAATTTTTAGTGATTTCAATAATAGAATTTTTGTGATAGTTAACAGTTTACTATAAATTATAACAATGACTATAATGATTAGGATTTTAATGATGATGAGATGAAAAGATGGGTGAGAATTGATTTTGGGACTGTACTTGTTCTTCGTATATATCAAAATATATACAGTAACCCTTGCTGCATTGGTAATGGTTTTAGACTATTAATCCTTAGAAGTATTCGGTATAAATGGACTGCAATGTTTGGGCAGTGCTTGCGATATTAGATGTGAGAAATGTTTTCTGGTGTCTTCATCATTGCATTCTTCTAAAATTGAGAGGGCTATTATGTGAGGAGGATATAGATACTTTTGCTTGGGCCGTATATGGTTTATAAGTTTCGTAGTGAGTAACGTAAAGAGATCGGGGCGGTTTGCAAGAAGGCGTTGACCATATTTCTGTCTGAGCAAAAATAGTCTATTACGAAGTGGTTCTAATTTGGATATTGAGTAAACCACAGCAGATGGACTGGTGTGATCGAGGCGAAGGATGTTACGAAGGATTCGGCGCTCACGAGTTTCGAAATGCTCAATTTGGGGCGGACAAACATTTTGTAGGTGAAGGTTAAAGTGAGTTATGAAAAGTAAAGTGGGACCACACACTTGATTTTTTTTTTTTTTTTTTTTTTTTTTTTTTTTTTTTTTTTTTTTTTTTTTTTTTACATTTCATTCCTCCCAGCAGAGGGCTGGGAGGCGGGCTGCTGGAGAGTCATAGGGGACTCTTTTCAGCCAATCTACTACTACGGGGAGGGAAGGGGGATGGAAGGTCGGCCGTGGCCTTGTAGGGAACCATCCCAGCATTCGCCTAAGTGTCTGAGGGAAACCACGGAAAACCTCAGACAGGATGGCCGAACCGAGTTTAACCCCGGTCCTCCCGAATGATAGGTAGGAGGCCAATATTGGCCTCCTCCCATCTCGGTGGACACACACACACTTGGCACATCAAACCATCTTATATATAGATGGCACTTATTATTTCGACTGCGAGAGAAACCTTTGTATTGTTGTATGTAATTCGCATAAAAACAGTTGGACGGGTTTTGATAATATTTCCAATATTGCGCATTTATCTCTTTCGTTGAATGCGATTCACGCAAAATCTCCGGCTTATGATACGGGTCAGAACAACCCATGGTCCCAGGCTAACATAGGGTGCTTCATTTCAATGTGATGTCGTAAATCCGAGAAATTAACATAAATATATCCACAGATCAGTATCAGTTTGAAGGTAAGTTAATTTTCACAGCTGAAATCTTTGCTGGGTATGTGACAACAACACAGTATTATTCTGAATTGAAACTAATAGGCCTACTTATCACTAGCGGTTTGCCTGCCTCAGTACCGCAGGGGCTACTGGGCTCTGCGTATTGGGGGTCGCCATTTCGAGTCCGACCTAAGGCATGGGTGTTTCAATGTTGGTCTTTCATTCGAATTATAACAAAAAGCGCTTGGAAGTTCATAAATACACAACTTGATCACATATGAAACGCGAAAGCTGGCTGAATGGCTAAAAATGGCATAAAGACAGTTTAAAAAAAAAAAAACAGTCCAAGGATTTTCTGAGAGTCTCGACCCCACTTCATTTCTCATTGAATCTCCAACGTTCTGGAATGTGCGTTGACCGCAAATGAGGAGGTCAAATTGTCCGTGGGAGTAAGTTTGATAGAAGATCTGTCTTATTTTCTCCTAACTCTTTGTGAAATAATAATAATAAAACTAGTGAACAAAGTTACGGGCAACAGCTAGTACACGAAGAACTCGTCAATTCAGAGCTTTTGTTTACTAGGTAATATGCTGTTATTTAATATTTGTAGTTATATCACTGCTGCTTAACCACGTTCCAAGTATTTGTCTTGAACTTCTAACATCGCCAATTACTTCCTGACCGCCGAAGAGGCAACATCGGCTCGCGAGCTTGAGTGCCGGTGCAACTTGTTTACTTCGAGTGTCGTACGGAAAGTGATTATAACGTCGCGAAATAATTACATCTAGAATTTACTGGGTGCAGTTTCCAGATCAACCGTTTGCGTGATTAGTACGTTTGGGACTTACCGAGTGTAAATCCCACAGTGTAGCCAAAATATGGCAGACCCCCCGGACACGGGTCAAACGAGTAATACGGGACTAGATGCGTGCTATGCTAATAACATTATCGTTCAGTCAGTGAATTATGTGCCGAATGAAGTTATACAACCACAAGTAGTATCTCTTACAAGTGATCAGCGATTCATGCTGTGCGCCACAGAAGGCCTACAGCAGCAACACCCCCATCTGCAACAACAGCCACAGCAACAACAACAGCAGCAGAATAGGCAACAACAGCAGCAGAACCTGCAGCAGCAACAACAATTTTCTGAAATGGAAGAAGGATCAGGCAGCAATACATCGCAAGGTCCATGCTCTTCTATGAGTACAGCACTGCATCACACAGCCGACACTGCCACGGGTGAGTCGATCCAGCCAGCCAAGCGACTTTGCTTACAATCACGAGTGGTAGAACAGGACGGGGTTACGCCAGTACAAATAGAGCATACGGAGGAAGTGGTCATGCGCGATCCAGTGGGGACTGTCGAGAATACTCTTCCTCCAGCTCCGGTAGCAGATCATTTCGTTCCTATTAACGCTCAGTCTGATTAAACTCTAACCTATCGCAGCAAAGGCAACAGATATAGCCATACAGATTGTGGACCATATTATGTCTTAGAGATGTGTAACGAGTACGGCCTATCTATCCTTAATGACGGATCACATACACTCGTTCCCTCTTTATACCACCGTCCATCGGCAGTAGACATCACGCTGTGTTCTCCGTCCATAGCCACCATTGCTCATTGGTCTACATCAAAAGACTCACTCGGCTCCAACCACTACCCAGTAATTATAGACATCGACCATTCCCCTCCAAGCGGCCCTTGACCAATCTCGTCAAGCAAGTGGAATATTAACGCTGCTAATTGGACATTATATGCAAAGGCAATACAGCATGACGTACGCAATTTTCGACACCGCGATTCAGCGATGGACGACTATAACCTCTTCATAGAAGTCCTGGAGCACGCAGCCTTCAGCTCTATCCCTCTTAAGAAGAACCGCGTTCAGAAGAAGAGTACTCCAACCGTATGATGGACCACAGACTGTTCTAGGCATATCGCTCTCCGACGTGCTGCTCTGCGGGAATACCGAAACCACCCATCCCAAGACTCGTTTCTCCGGTATCAGCAGGTGTCTGTCCGCACTAAGCGGTTCCTAAAAATGACAAAAAGACAGTCTAGGCAAGAATTCTGCTCCTCCTTGAATAGGCAGACCAAAATAGAAGAGGTATGGCAACGTATAAAAGTACTGCGCAACAGAAAATATAGCCAGCAAGAACGCTCCGACGATACTACTTGGCTGGAGGATTTTGCTGATAGAATTGCTCCACCTTCTACAGCCCCTCCTCCATATGACTTCACCGAAGAAGACTCAAACCATTTTCTGTGCACTCCTTTCACCCTTAACGAACTTCGAGCAGCCCTCAAGAACTCCAGCAACACCTCACCAGGCACAGATGCCATACGATATCCCATGCTACAGCATTTACCTGAAGAAGCCCTAAACCTCTTACTCAACATCATCAATAATCTATGGTTAAGAAAGCTGATACCAGAAACTTGGAAGACTCAGATAATAGTCCCGGTATTGAAACCTGGAAAAGTTCCAGGAGTTGTTACATCGTATCGTCCGTTAGCCTTATCTTCCTGCTTAGGCAAAACCGTGGAAAGGATGATGAAAAACAGATTAGAATGGTGACTGGAAGCTCAATCCCTGTTACCCACCACACAATACGGATGCCGCAAAGGAAGAAGTACCTATGACAACCACAGCATCCTAGTTACGGCGATTCAGTCAACCTTTATGAAAAACCAATACCTTACGGCGTTGTTCATGGACATATCCGCGGCCTACGACAACATCCAAAACCAATCCTGATTGATAAGCTCATAGCACTAGGCCTCCCCCCAGTACTTTGTAGCCGTAATTTATCAACTACTACGATCAAGAAAGTTGTTCTTCAGATATAAACACGTGCTATTAGGTCCACGACTTACCCAGCAAGGACTCCCGCAGGGAGAGGTATTAAGCCCAATATTGTATGCTCTATATGTGCGGGACTTGGAGAAAATTCTTCGCCCCGAGGTGCAGATCATCCAATATGTCGATGATGTATGTATATTCGCCTCTGCAGTTACTATCGCGATAACCAAGCTCATCCTTAAACAAGCCATCCTCATAGTCATCCACTGGCTCCAGCAACACGGACTAGAATTCTCGACTAGCAAATCCACTGCTGTCATATTTACAAGAAGAAGAATGCACCCCCCGATCTACAATCTAGTTTTGGATATATGCAGCGCACTGGTCAAATCGAATGTCAAATTCCTCGGCCTAGTCTACGACTCACGATTAACTTGGGCAGCACACGCTCACCAACTCATCCCTAAACTAGAACAAGGACTCAACATTCTACGAACCCTGACACGAGTATGGTGAGGAGCCCACCCATCGATATTACTAATATTGTACCGCGCTATAATCCGATCTAAAATTGAATACGGGAGCATGTTCTATTTCAGTGGCAACAAAAGGAACATAGATAAATTGGAGAGCATACAGAATCAATGTCTCCGCACATATCTGGGGGCTATGAAATCAACACCGATAAATGCCCTCTACCTGGAAGCCGCAGAAATGACCCTGAAATTCCGAACCCAGTTACTATCTAACAAATTTTTATTAGCTCGAATACAAGATAAAAATTCAACTACTCTCCAACAAATACGGTAACCAACCTTCAGCAGCTGGTGGAAGAACAAGGACCTCACTCTTACAACCAAAGATACCCACTGTTACAAAGCCTCATCTTCTGACAACTCTCCTCCCCGAATGGCCATTGCAGGAAGCAGCAACAATACACGACATTCCCTACCAAGAATGCGTGAGGCCAATGTCGGTAAGCTGTATTCCGGCACACCCGAGATCCGGCCAGCCAATCCAGCAATTTTGTCAGGGGTATTTAACAGAGCATTGGCCAACTTCAATCCATATCTACACTGATGGATCGAAGATACCCTCAGAGGGAGTAGGATGCGCCATCTACTGCCCTGAGACGCAGCACGAGCAAAAATTCAGACTACCAAATCATCTTCCAGTTTATTCAGCTGAAGCGGTTGCTATTATTCAAGCCCTTTCATATGCGAGAGAGTTTCCTCGGCGAAACGTCTTAATCCTAACGGACTCTCTCAGTGTACTTCGTACTTTAACAACTCCGGCCATCCTACACCACTCCAATGTATACCATATTAGCATAATACAGAAAACCTACGAACTTGCGCAAGCGGGTTCCTCTGTGAACTATATATGGATCCCGGCCCATACTGGTATAACATTTAATGAACATGCAGATAAGTTAGACAAGGAAGCATGTAATTCGGGCCAAGTTCTCATCCCTCCATTCAACACCAAATATTATCATGCAGCAATATCCAATCACATACATCAACAATGGGCAATGCTCTGGGAGGAAACAAAAAGACTCAAAGGACGGATTTACGCAAAGATACAGCCACAACCACCTCGTCGACCTTGGTTTACAAATTGTAACACGCAACGCAACTTCATAACACCCATCACTCGTATGAGGTTTAACGGTGCGTTTCGGGATCTTCTATATCGCATCCACGCAGCAGATACACCGTTATGCCAATGTGATGAGCAATCAACGCAAGATCTCAACCATATGTTCTTCAGGTGCCCCCTATGCCGACAGCAGCAGCAATCATTCATCAACTCCCTAGTGAGAGCAGGACAGCCGCTCCCAACAAGTATCACCGGACTACTTGCATCTAGCAACAGGAAAATATACACTATTATTAGAGATTTTATAAAAAGTACAGAAATATACATTTAATGTAATAATACATGTAATATACACGTAATGTAATGAAACAAAACGAGCGTTTATGTATATTAAGCTGGCTGTATGGTACATCAAATCCTAAAGCCAATAAACAAAAAAAAAAAAAAACAAAACCACTTCTAACATATTAGAAGAGACTTGTTGCTACCCGCGACTTTGTAAGCGTGGAACTGGAATTTTATTGCTGGAACTAGTGTAAGCCCGTGACCGTTTTTTTGCGTATCGTCACGGGTCTAGAATAGTTCCAGTTTTATGGTGAAAGTTTATGACAGGTTGACCTGATCTGACCAAATGCGAACTTGATCTGTGTTTTAACCTTATGATGGGTAAAATCACTTGCGCTTGAAGAGCTCAGAAGTATTAATAAATGTAGGTATTAAACACGACAGGGACGATAGCGTTATCGTATAATTGTTGCAAAGGTCGTAGACTCGAATCTGCTGAAATACAAACTTGTATATGATGCTTAAAGTTCACTCAACAAAATTTGAAGAATTTCTGTTTGCTTCAAAAGCATCACTTTGAGTTTTTTTTTTATTGAAGCTGAAAAAACATTCATAATGTAATCTTTGGTCATAGTGTTTGTAACGATCAGAGAACTTAATACAAATTCCAGATTATTAAACAAATCCGAAGAAATGAATTGCCAGAATACTCTATTCGGTAACATATTTCGTCTAATGTACTCTTTAAACGATCTAAAATCTCACGTACAGCGAACATGAATAAAGACCATTAACCAAAGTGGTCAGTGAAATACGTAAAAAACAAATAGATCGTAATGTGTAAACTTTGGTCAAGTAACAACATTAGCAAAAGTTTTAATTAAATTGAAATTTAGCATTGAATTTGTCATTCGTGGTTACCGCAAGAACCATGAGTAATTTAAGTTTTTAAAAGTTTTTTATATTGCTTTCATTAGCAACAAGTTACTGAAAAGCAGTTCCACGTTTTGTCAGCCGTAAAGTTTTTTCTATGTTTTTTTGTAGTATGAAAAGCTACGATAAGCGAACATAATTAATGTATTATGGCAATTACTTTGGAAGCAGTTGCTTAGCTATCAAATTGTGGACATAACCTCGAATTTCTTCGAATATCATCTCTGGTCGCTGTAAATTTGCAAGCGAAGGCTGACACGTGACACCGTTCTCCAGCCAATTGTTATCGAGGTGAGTGAATGAGCTTAGGAAATTATATAGTAGATTGGATGTATAAAGATGCGAGTTACGTAAATGTGTCCCAAAAAACATGGAGTCATTATAATATGGCGGAGAAGACGTCACCATACCATTCTACCATCGAACATGTCTAATGTTGAGAATCAATTTGAAACATGTTTAAAAAATTGTAAAACATTAAGGGAGGTCTAACTGAGGGCATATTTTCGTTCAGTTTGGTCTTGTATTCTTTCTTCGTCATAACCATCAGATTTTCAGTTTCTAATAATTTTAGCTTCTTTTTCTTTGTTAGGCATGTCAAGAAAGAATACAAAATATACTGACGCCATAAATTTTTAGGTTGACACAAAATAACACACTAGTGCAGCGAAAATCAACAGCTACACTATATAATATATTGTAGAAGAAAATTATGAACGGATTATACTACGGACTACTAGAGAATCACAACCTGAGCGATATACAGACTTACAAACGATATCCATCTGTTTGGCATCATTCATTTATTTTTAAAATTTAATGAAAAACAATGTTATTTACCCCAAAAAAGTATCCTGTGTCCTTCCTAATGAAACAAAGTATTTCCTTGTCAAATTTCATCAATATCGGCATAGCAGATTAAGTCGTCAAAACGTAACACACGGAAAGAGAGACAGAGTTACTTTCGCATTTATAAAATTAGTATGGAATAGTGTAGGTCATTCACAGAGTGGCAGTGATTTTAAATAAATAAATTTAAAAAAACCTTGAGTGACCGATATTGCTTAAAATATTAAACGCCTAAGGCACTGTCCTGAAGGATTGCTCGGCCGCGTGACACAGTTTCGATTTGCCACACATTCCGCCTAGTTTGTAGTTAAACCTACAGTTTACTGTGGAATCCGTACAACGTAATGTCAGGAGCGGCTCATATAATCCACAACAACTCTTAAAAATTCCTGCTCCCTTCTGAATTTGAACCTGAGACGGGCCCCAGAACTACAGAAAGCGAGCGCCCTAACCACTTAGTCAGAATACCGCTTTCTAGCCGACCATCAAAGAGACCTACACATGCAATGCGTCTGTCACCGTTCAATTAGTTTTTTAAATTCCATTACAAAATATTTACAGTATAAAGTATCCAATGTCCTTCCTAACACCAAATAGTATCTTGTAACAAGCTTAACGATTGATGAATATATCGATGGCTCATATGATCACTATAATTACAACATACACTGGTCAACTAAAACATTATGACCACCTGTTTATTAGTGTGTTGGTCCATCTTTGGAGCTCAATACAGCAGCGATTCTGCGTGGCATCGATTCGAAAAGTTCTTCTTATGTTTCCGGAGTTGTGTGGCACCAAATGTCTACGTACAGGTCACGCAGTTCCCTTAAATTACTTTTATAGGTCGGAGCTTAGTGGGCGCGACGCCTGAGGACGATCATCTGAAACGGCGAGGCTGGTCGGCTGCTCACGTGCTACTGTAGCAGAGTGGTTGAAGGACGGTGAAACCACTACTGGGCGACAAGTCGGTGGACGTCCACGCCTCATCACCGAACGTGGAGGTTGGAGGCTTGCCCGCTCTGTAAAGCGGGATAGACGACGATCTGTGGCTGATATGACAGCAGAGTACAATTCTGGTGCAGACACAAGTGTTTCGGAGCACACTTTGCTGTCAGATCTGCCACAGATGCCCGCTTATCTCGATTTACAGAGCGGGCAAGCCTCCGTCCTCCACTTTCTGTGATGAGGTCTCCCAGTAGTGGTTTCACCGTCCTTCAACCATCCTGTGGTCTACTCTAAGTACATATTAAGAGGTTGCCATTAGACAAAATGATTACACAGATTCTTCTCCAAAATTGCAGGTTCCGAATGCTGAGAAAAGTGAGTACGTAAAACGGAGCTACTTTGCACATGTTTCCGTAGTTTTTAGGTAGTTTCTTTTTTTTAACACCCAAGATTAATGATGGTTTTGATCAAACAGAACAATGTATCCTTTGGCTATCAAACTCATATCAATATCTTGCCCTACAGGCCCCCCACAATCATATATATATACAGGGTGGGGCATTTAATATGTTTTCTGGAAATATTTCGGAAAGAAACCATTTTAACAAACAATAACCTATATAAAAATAATCGTACAGTAGGGGGCTACAATTATGTTATATTGGTTTTTTCACAGGTGGCGCTGTTGTCGTTACAACAAGGTCAACTTAATTCTTTTAAATGGGAACCCCTATTTTTTTTTTAAGATTCCGATTCCTCATGAAAAAATAAAAATAGTTTGCTTAACTCACTTTTCTGTTAGCCTGACAGATGGCGCTGTAATCGCGAAAAATGAATATTCGCGTTTTTTGTGTATAATTTTAATTATTGTTTAAATAATTACATGTAATTTTCATTCTGTAAACATGGAAGGTAATTTTAAGGGATAATGACGAAATTGATTTTTTAAATGCTTTTTCTTACTTATTTGCAGCCATGTCTACAGCAGGTGCTCAAAAAGGTGACCATTTACTTCCAGACATTTTCTGACACACTTCGAGCTGTTCAGGCATCATTTCTGCAAAGGGTCAGAAAATGTCTGGAAGTAAATGGTCACCTTTTTGAGCACCTGCTGTAGACATGGCTGCAAATAAGTAAGAAAAAGCATTTAAAAAATCAATTTCGTTATTATCCTTTAAAATTACTTTCCATGTTTACAGAATGAAAATTACATGTAATTATTTAAACAATAATTAAAATTATACACAAAAAAACGCGAATATTCATTTTTCGCGATTACAGCGCCATCTGTGAGGCTAACAGAAAAGTGAGTTAAGCAAACTATTTTTACTTTTTCATGAGGAATCGGAATCTTCAAAAAAAAATAGGAGTTCCCATTTAAAAGAATTAAGTTGACCTTGTTGTAACGACAACAACGCCACCTGTAAAAAAACCAATATCACATAATTGTAGCCCCCTACTGTACGATTATTTTTTATATAGGTTATTGTTTGTTAAAATGCTTTCTTTCCGAAATATTTCCAGAAAACATTTTAAATGCCCCACCCTGTATATGTATATATATATATACATATATGTATGTCAAAGTTACCCCGAATGTGGAATTTCTTTCACATGGCATTAAAATGCAATTAATGTCAAAGCTCTAAAGTGTAAGGGTTATTTTAACATCATTTTGATAAAAAATATTAATATTTTATGCATTATAGGGGAAATTGAATTAAAAACAACGATCAATCAGTCTAATTTTCATAGTTTCGGCCACCCAGTTTTCTTTTATATGTTCTGACCATTAATATAAATAAAGACAGGGTTAACCTACAATAGATAGAAAAATAATATAAACTATTGATTAAATCATAAATGCACACATTATATGTCTTTATATACCCAAATCTAAATATGTTTACGTAAATAATACGAAGAACTTACCGAAAACTAGGCATCCAAACAATATAAAGCCGCCTTTACGCACCACACTACAAACACCAATGACGAACACGTTCGAACCATCCGTAAGTCAGGTGACCGCAATGTAGTACCTATCGCACTCTACCCGCTCCTCCACCGCGAGCTGTTAAAGTAGCCCCATAAACTGTTAAAGTTACATTTACTGTTAAAGCATCCCCGTTTTACGGTAGTAAGTAAATTACACCAGTTACAGTCAAGACATATTACTGATATGTTCTGCTTCATCAACTTCTCTTGTTATTCACAGTTTTAAACATACAATCTGGCTATCGTCTCTCCACATCAGTCACTCTCACGGCTATGTCCGATATCAGTCGAATGCCACGAACGTTCAATGATAACGGGTTTAATATTTCTTAGTAAACGAACCACTTCGGACACGCGACCACTACAGTACAATCGACTTGTTTGTTCTCCCACACTGCCCACACTACCTTGTTCCAGCGGTACTGCTCTGCGTCTTTCTGCGACGCTGCACAACGATAGAAATAAATCTCACTGTTACCTTACAGTCTCCTTGTCAAATTTCATCAAGATCGGATTAGCCGTGTAGCCCTGGAAACGTAACAAACAGAGAGATAGAGTTACTTTCGCGTTAATAATATTAGTATAGATTAGTGTAGACCCTTACACAAAACATAATTCGAGATTGATGAGTAACCGATATAACATAAAAAATTAAACGCTTATGGCGCTGTTGGGTCCCGAAGGATTGTTCGGCCGCCTACGTGACAGACTTTCTACTGGCCACTCATTCCGCCTTTATCGTGGCTGCATCTACACTTTACCATGGAATCCGTACAACGAAACTTTCAGGCGCGGCTCATATAATGACAAACAACTCTTAAAATTCCTCTTCCCAGCTGGGTTTTGAACGCGGGACGCGACCTTAACTACTGACCCAACAGCCTGTTCTCTCGTAGAGCATTACAGAGACATGCAATTCATCTTTCACAGTTCAGTTAGTTTTACAAATTCCAGTACAAAATATATTATTTTCACAGAATAAGTATCCTATGTCTTCCTAATACCAAATAGTGTCTCCTTGTCAAATATCATCAAAGTCTGATTAGCCGTTTAGCACTGAAAATGTAACAGACAGGCAAACAGAGGGACAGAGTTTCTTTCGCATTTATAATGTTAGTATAGAGTAGTGTAGCTCATACGCAAAGTGACTGCTATTGAAGAAAATCCCTGAGTGACAGATATAACATAAAAAGTTAAACACGTATGTCACCATTTGGTACCGAAGGTTGGTTCGGCCGCCTACATGACACAGTTTCGGTTTGCCACTGATTCCGCCTCTACCGTGGCTCAACCTACAGTTTACCGTGGAATCCGTATAACGAAACGTCCAGGCACGGCTCATATAACCAAAAACAATTCTTAATATTTCCTGCTCGCTATGGAATTTGAACTCGGAATGGGGCCCAGAACCTCAGAAACCAAGCGCGTTAACCTCTTTTTTTTTTACTTACGGCATTACGCCTCGTCGAAGTCGAGGTCATTAGAGGCGGGATGGGACCGGGGACAAGGAACGGGATGGAATTCAGTCATGGTCTTTTGAAGGAAGCATCCCGGCATTCGCGTGGAGTGATTTGAGAAACCCATGGAAAACCCAAATCTGTATGTCCGGACGGAGATTCTAACCGGAGTCCTCCCGAATGCGAGGCCAGAGTGTTAACCGCTCACCCACCACGCTCGGTCACCTTAACCACTGAAGCAGTAGACCACTTCGAAGACCTACACATGCAATGCGTTAGTTTTCAAAATTCCATTATAAAATATATTATTTTTACAGAGTACAGTATCCTATTTCCTTTCTAATTTTAAAATCTCCTTGTCAAATTTAACCAAAATCGGATTAGCCGTTTAGCCTTGAAAACGTTACAAACCGACAGATAGACCGAGCTACTTTCGCGTTTATAATATTATTATAAATATTGTATCGACTGCAGTGACATGGGAAACGATAGTGTTGAATTTTCGTTAATCACGTCCTCAGATGTTGTTCTTCATAGAAAAGTCAGTGGAAATATTTGACTCTGAATCACATCCAGAAAGTATGTACTGGTTTTTCAGCCAAGTACCTTACTGTTTAAAAGAAATTTGTGTTACTCAAGCGAAAAAAAATAAAAAATTGTGCGTCTCGTAGGCTAGCAATCAGAAATCTGTAACTCTCATTTTAATGACTCGTTCTAACAGCCAGAAGATACGATATCTCGAATCCACTTCCCTCTATTATGCTTGGCTTAATTTCAGCTTTGAAAGCTTCCAGATCGGAGGGGTTCTACCTTGATAAAGGCACATTAGTTCGAGTTGATTATTCATGATCAGTTTCCTACATAGCCAAAGATAATTAGGGGGTTAATTGCAGGAAAAAGATAAAAACTTAACCTTATTTACCTAATGGCTACGGTCCGAAGCATATTTAATCTCAATATTTCTTCATAAGTGCATCATAACAATGGATAATTATTTCATTGTTCACCGGGAAAATTTTGTTATTCATTAGACAATACCCTAATAAACTCATCATCAGAGGATTTTTTAATTCACCTTTAATACTCAGACTAGTAAATATATCAACACCTCTTATAAAGGCTTGTAATTTTATTATAGACTGAAATACTGTGTTAAGAATTGATAACATGAGTGGGAAGCAGTATAGAAAACAGTTTGCAATCAATACGTAATTTAGTTCAACACGCTTAGTCCTTCACGTGTCAGTGAAAACATCAGAGTGAGTGTTTTTCGTTTGCAAAAAGTAAACATTTTTGTTAAAAGTTAGTGAATGAAATGTTAAAAGCAATTTACGTGAGGCTGCAGAGTAAATGTATATTGAAGGAAAACTCCAAGTGATGTAGGAAAAAGTTGGTGAATTTATTTGCTTAGAAGAGCAAAAGAAAGGTGGAGTATAATTTTCGCTTTCCGATAAAAGGAAGTAGTTATTATAAACTGTGACGGGAGAGTCTACATTAGACGTGGTGCAGTACTGAGGACGCAGAGAAATCGACGAGAGATAAAGCATATTATTATTAATATAATTGCGATGCAGCACATGATCCGGTGTCAATTCCCTTAATCATCTAATTATCCCTTTCTGTTTTCTTTTTTATTATCTTTATATACAATTTGAGTGTTAAATTCCTCCCCCATCTATTTTTGTGATTTAAAAATTTTAGTTTTAAATTCCTTCAACGTTTTTGGTAAATTATTAGTCACTTTCGACCAATATCCCTCCAAGCTCCATTATCAACAAATGCCTTGCATATTCTCAGCAATCTCTTCACCCTCCTCCTATCCTCCAATGACTCCCAATCCAGAGCTTATTGTATTTATAACGCGAGACGGTTTGGTGTAGTAATTCATTTTTAGTAAACTAAGCAAGTAAAATCTGAGAAAGATAAGTAGAATTCTAGTAAAGCTTGACCATTAAAACATGTAAACGGTGACATTATGTTCTACTTCGGTAGAGATGAGATATGTTCTGCAAAGCTCAGATTCCTCGAACGAAGCAATTTACAAAGAGTCAACAAGAAGCACCAAAAGCTCTCTATTTATTATCCCGTAAGTTGAACTCTGCCATACAGCTGCTCACTACCGGAGACGCTTGGCTAAAACGCTTTCCAGAGTCTGTCGCTGGTCGTTTACACGCTCGTGTTTTCGCAAGTGACAATGTGAGGACCGGCGGAGCAACAGGTCGATTTATCTCGGCTCATCGCCCCGTCTGTCCGGTCCCTCTCATTGAGTGTCCCGGCGTTGATTTATGAGCGACAGACAGGCGGCGTGTTTCGCCTCGGGCCTTTGTTTTACTGGCGCACGTCAATTGTCGTCATACGCAGCAGACACGTTGTTTGTTTGGATCTGCGTCTCGGCTTCGGCCAGTGACGGCTGGGAGCACACAAGACAAGTACCTAGCGATCTGGGAAAATCCAGATTGGGATGGCAGGAGTGGTTTATCGAGAGCTACTTCTATCGCATTCTAAGTTTTTTCGCTCTATAAATCCTTCCTACCCCATTCCCCAATCGCTCGTCGAAAAAATGAATGTAGAAATGAATCGGTTCCGGCCCTGATTTCTCTTTTTTTCTCGGTCATTCCTAGAAATGAATGTTACTGGTAGTAATATGTGTTTGAGGTAAACTTACTCGGCATACGTCTTTACGTCACTAATATCACAGTGTGTTGCAATTAGGTAACCGAAAATGATTGATAATGATTAATTAGTGTTCGTAGAACAAGTCAAACGTAATCGCCTTCTGCGGATGCATCCTATCACTTAAATCAGAGAGGAAGATGGTTTATGTCATACCATTTTTTAAGATCGAAGGAATAATGAGATACGTACTTCAATCTCTATTAATACCTGCGATCTGATAAGGATGTATTTCTTATTTTGACAGCCTCAAATGAATCATCCAAAAAGTAAGATCACAATTCTAACAGAATTTACGTTCAGCGATTTCCGACTTTTGTTGATGAAAGTAAAGACATTAAAAAAAAAAAAAAGAAAGGTCTAAAGTATACAAGAAACGCCATAATAATGCCGTAATATATGAAAATAAAAAGAAGATTGCCTCAAAGCTTTATATTTCCCCAATGAAAGATAATAACTAGACAGCTTATAACCCTGCAAAACTCCAGTTTAGTTACTCCAGTAAGTCTTCAATTTTTGTCATTGTGTCTGGCTGAGGTGGAATCATTCAATGTGCACGAGATTTCAGTATGTAGTTGCATAGTTTTGAGTTTTCGAACTGATTCATTCTCGTATTTGTGTTTCTACTTCGGGACCATTTTTGATTCAAATGGTCTAAGTGAGCCTAGATATTAAAAAAAGAAAATTGAGTGTTCCTATAAATCAAGAAACTTTAATAAAACTCAACATATGTAATTCAGTTCATCACATCTGGTGTTAACTAGACATAGACATAAAATTTGCAGGCCAGTCCATTCAAGGGGTAAAGTGTGTGAAATTTCTGGGTTTGCACAGTGATCGTAATTTAAATTGGAAGGTAAATGTCTCTGACTTTCTGAAACAATTGGGTGCAGCCACATTTGCAGTTCGTACAATTTCAGCTATGGTTGATCTCCGTATGAGGAAATTAGTTTATTTTGCTTATTTTCACTCTTTAATGTCATATGGAATAATACTCTGGAGCAATTCTACTCATAGACACAAAGTGTTCAGAGTCCAAAAGCGAGTAATAAGAATTATGTATGGGGTTAGCAGTAGAACTTCATGCAGAAAGCTGTTCAAGAAGTTAGGGATTTTAACATTGGTGGCTGAGTATATATACACCTTAATGTCCTTTGTAGTCACAAATTACACTGTGTTTGAAAAAAAATGTAAAATACACAATTATGGCACTAGAAGTAAAAATGATCTTCACAAGAACTACAAGTTTGTTTGTTCAAAAGGAGGTTCCATATTCAGCGATACATACCTTCAATAAGCTTCCAACACATTTTAAATATCTATCAGATGATAAGATTAAATTCAGGAAAAAACTAAAAGAACTTTTAATTGGTTTCCCCAAACCACTCCAGGCGAATGCCGGGATGATTCCTTCAAAAAGACCATGGTCAAATTCCTTCCCGTTCCTTAGCCTAATCCCATCCCGCCTCTAATGACCTCGCTGTCGAGGAGGCGTAAAGCCAAAGTAAAAAAAAAGAGACTACTCCTTCTACTCTGTCGAAGAATTTATTTTCAAGATATCTATTTGTTGATTTAGAAAAAGGATTGATAATGTTAGGTGGGACAAGATGTTCAAAATTTTAAAGAAGTCAGGTCTAAAGTATCGAGATAGAAGAATACTCTATAAACTATATAAGAATCAAGTGGCTATAATAAAAGTAGAGAATCACGAGAGACATGCATCAGTTAAAAAGGGTGTGAGACAAGGTTGTAGTCTATCCCCGTTAATATTCAACTTGTATGTAGAAGAAGCAATGAAGAAAGTCAAAGAAAAATTTCCATGTGGCATTAGTTTTCAGGGAGAAAAAATCAGTATGCTACGATTTGCTGATGACATTGTCTTGTTAGCAGAGAAGGCTGAGGATATTGAGAAGTTACTGAATGGCATGAACAAAATACTGAAGGAAGATTATGGACTGAACATAAATCAGAGCAAGACAAAAGTGATGAAATGTAGCAGAAATGATACCAATACCAGTAGATTAAATATAAATATAGGATCGGATGCAATAGGAGAAGTAAGTGAATTCTGTTACTTGGGAAGTAAAATTACAACCGATGGCCGAAGCAGGAATGATGTTAAAAGCAGAATAGCACTAGCAAAAAGAGCCTTCATGAAAAAGATAAATCTTTTAGTTTCAAATATTGATCTAGGAATTAGAAAGAACTTTTTTAAACTCTTTGTGTGGAGCACAGCACTTTATGGTAGCGACTTTAGGAATACCAGAAATAAAGAAAATTGAAGCATTTGAAATGTGGTGCTACAGAAGAATGCTGAAAATTAAGTGGACAAACAAAGTAAGAAATGAACGAGTTTTGGAAATGATAGGCGAGAAAAGAAGTTTGTGGGAAAAGCTTACAGAAAGAAGAGACAGGCTGGTAGGTCATATTTTGAGACATGCTGGATTGGTTAATTTGTTAGTGGAGGAAACAGTCGAAGGTAAGAACTGTAGAGGAAGACAGAGATTAGAATATATGAAGTAGATAATTGAGGACGTGGGATGTAATGGGTATGTAGAAATGAAGAGGTTATCACAGGATAGGAAGGGATGGAGGATTGCATCAAACCAGTCGAAAGACTGTTGACAGCAAGAAAAAAAAATCTACAAAATAATTACCAGTAGTTTGTGTAAATGTAGTTGATGTAATTAATGTACCACGTATGCTATAACTGTACATCTTCTGGTGAATGTATTATTTTGTTATGCAATTGTTTAACTGCATATTGACAACTTTCCACATCCTACAGAGCCGGTCTCTCATATTGGCACCTATGAAACATGATATTATTGTATTGTATTGTGGCTCAGTGCTCTTGGGGAGGTACAAAGGGTCTGGGTACGAGTCCAGGCCCAGCTTACTGGCCATCCTGACTTGTGTATTTAGGCGGTTGTCCGCAGCCATAAAGACAGATGCAGGGAAGCTCCCCTATCTCCGCCTAATAAACTACACATTTCAAACAAAAAATACATCTGTCACACATAGAACGTAGTTATACTTTTCGTAGAAATGGAAACACTTGACTTCCACCATTAGTACGACTTGGAAGTAGATATAAGGGGACGTCCATTAATCACGTGAGGTCAAATGGGGGAGGGGGGAGGGTTTATGGCAAAATCTCACTAAATATTTCCAAATCTCACTAAATCTCTACAAAATCTCAACGAGGGGAGGGAATAGACAGAAATCTCACGTTATCTTTTTACTTCCGGGAAGAACAGGAGAGCTAAGAAAATGTCTCCAAACTACTTTCGACGTCGATCCCACGTTGGGGAAGGGAGGCGAAGGAGGAAGGAGGGAGTCTCACCATCTATGAAGAACAGGAGAGCTAAACAAGGGTGGAGGGGGTTCCACAAGATCTCACCAAATCTCACCAAGGAGGTGGACGGTCATGATTTCGAAAAAACACCTCATGTAATAATTGGACGCCCCCTAAAATGCTTGGTGTCAGCAAGGACATGCAGACATAAAGCTGTAGTTAAATTTGACCATATCAATGATGAGAAAACTCATCAATGGCAACAGACCCGAAAATATTGGGAAAAGGTGGTGGAGAAGAAGAAGTAAACCTATACTCTCGGTAAAGTCATCTTTCATCACCGATCTTCCAAAATCCTATTTTGTATCTTCGCGATGTTTTCCTCTGTAGTTGAAGCTTTTGTTCTACCTTCACGTGGAGCACCTACAAGAGATGCATGAACACGTTTATATTCTGCTCCCCATTTCTTCACTGTTAAAAATGAAGGAGCAGACGATTCTTTTGGGGATAAATCGTCAAAAACGATGAATTTTATGACGATTGCATGATATTCTAGTTCATTCAGTTCAACCAGAAACACACAATGGGTCTACATGAGGACGCCGTACAAAGAAAACTACTTGTGACACGTATAACAGCATCTCTGCGCTAGGCCGAAGACTTTTCACTTCCGTGGCACAGTGACTGGTGGTAGCCTGGCGACAGGCCGCAGGAATGCAGGACCCCCGCCGGGATTCGACCCTGGCTGCCGTGCGCTCCGCTCCTCTGGGGCGTGTCCCAGCCGACTCTCCGTGATCGATGCTTTATGCTAATGGGCGCCGGGGATAATGTGTCGCGCCCGACGACCGATCCTGCCTCGTCACCGGGCGGGAGGTTATAATCTGATATTATAATTCCGCCGACACTCCCAGCCGTATTCAGGGCCCCAAATTACAGGGCAAATGACACAGGCCACAATATACTGGCGCGTGCCGGACCACGTCGTGGGCGAGGACGCGGCCTGGCCATCATTCGCTCGGTATTTGTTCTGAGGGATCTCGATCCTGGTGAGCCCACATTAGACTACATTAAACAAAGCTCCTCAAGAGTTCCAGCACAATACGCCCACTCATTCAGGCAGTGAAAGATATTGACCCATATTCCACCTGCAGATTTATTGGAGACTGCATACAATTTCTCTCTGTGGGATGTATAGCAATTCCGGTAAGAAGTCTGTAACACTGAACGAAATCATAAGGCTACTGCAAACCTTATTTCGCAACGTGTTGTATTTTTAGTTGAGAGTCCAGCCACGGAAAACCATTACTTGAATGATATATTGTAACTCTTAGGTAAAGACATAAACTATAGTAAACCGAAACAGCAAGTTGCGTTTCAATGATTTTTACATATGATGATTTCTATAACTTTCGTACCAATGTTTGCGCTAATAATTTGTATTTCAATACTTTTCAGTTGGTACTTGGGTATTGTTACTTAAATTAACAGTTCGCAACCTTTCTACTAAACGTTCATATGAATATCCCTTTTTAATCCCTTTCTTAATGTGTAGAATAATGCAATAGTTATTTTTAAAATAAAGATTGTTAAACCAATTAGTTTCATGTTGGTTACTGATTCCTTGTGCTTTGTATTCCTTAATGCCAGAAAATCATAACTCAAAATCCCATAATTGATACAATGTAAAAAAACATTATAATATCAATTCTCAAACAACCCCAGTCAGTGCAACATCAATCAATTTTTACACTTTCTAGTGTTACTTCCCTAGTAAAGCAACGAAATCCATATTATCGAGGGACAGGAACAACAAATATGAATGATTAAACAACTTAACTACTTAACAGTTAAATATTTAATTAATGAGGCAATTTATAGCTATACACAGAATATAAATTTTAAAAAGTAATAAAATTTGTAAATCGCAAAAGTATACGGGGGAGGAATTTAACACTCAAATTTTGTAAGATAGTTAAAAAAATAAAATATAAACGTGATAATTGGATGACAGGAAATTGCCATCGGGAATTTTTGCTCCATCGCAATTAAATTGATAATAATAAAAGATTCTCGAAACTTCTTCAGTGATATCATTAAATCCTTAAGCCATCAGTTTTCCTACTGCTAAGGAAAAAGGATTCAAGTAAGGGTTGGAATAAAATTGAACACATCATATTTTACACTTTTAGCAGCTGTCGATTTAGCAAATTATTCCATTCATTTTTGCGGGATTCGGGTTGCTTTCAATGATATTTTATTTCCAACGTTTCTGCGACCAACCTGGGGCCTTCATCAGGGCTGTTTCGGGTTGATGTATCCCACACGGCTGGTCACATCACTCGTTTACCTTCACGCTGAGGGAATTGTTTTGATTACCGGCAGCGGGTGTCAGCTGTTCCAGAGATGTCGGAATGCCATTGTCCGCTAGTGCGCATTTCCACATTTCACTTAAGCCATAGACGCCGTCTTTGTCGAAACTTTTAGGCTGTTTAACAATTTTTATCGATTCCCTTATATTTCGGTATAGGGAACCCTTCGGTTGCGCCATTACTTCTGTCTTTTCCATTGAAATTTATGAGCTTCATCTACCTGATGTTCTGCTACAGCTAATTTTGTTGTTTGCCCGAGTCTTGCGTAACGACAATGTTCTTTTAGTCTTACGGTAACCACTCGGGAAGTGTCACCAATATGCACCTTTCCACAATCACAGGGAATATTGTATACTCCACTAGCTTGTAATGGTGATCTGTTGTTTGTATATGAGAAAATCAAGTCAGTTATGATATTCATTTAGATATCAGATACTATCCTGAGCAAACATTTCACGCTGTTTTGGAGAAACTGGGTCTAGCACAGTGTTTCCTTAACATCTTTTTTTGCCCCCCATACATAATTTTTAATAAAAAAAAATATTTTTTTATTAAAGGAACTCATATAGGATGGTTTTTGAAAGAAAACACTAATATACATTGTCATAAAACATAGTAGGGCCTAAGTAAAATTAAAAAACATATAATGAAATACTAAAATTCAAAAGATTTTTAATAAAGATTTATTATGGAAATTTAGTGTGATCCTTTTAATAATTTGCTTTTTTTGCTATATTTTGTACCTATATCTAGCATTGCATTTAAATAACCCGAAGAGAAAGCGGTAAAGTCGTATCAAGTCAATTTCTAAATTTCCCCCCTAAAAAAACCAAATTGCCCCCCTGTGGGGCGTAGGCCCCACGTTGGGAAACACTGCTAGCAGGAGGTACCTAGTTTTTAAGGTTGAGTTATTTCTTGTTATCATTCGATTTTCTTATTCGTTCACGTAATTACTACACCGTTGATTTAGTCAGATCAACTATTGCATATTTTATACCCATTGTTGAAGGTTTGTTGTAAAACATTACGTCCTGCTATTTCACATCGAGTTTGCAACAGGAAACTTAATATTGTACCATTAGTTCTCTTTTGTTTTTCTTATTAAAATTATAAACAAATGCTGTGTTGGTATTGTACATTTATATTGGCAACCCTGTACGAATTAGTATTCTATGGTTGACTGTAAATAAGAAGACAAAAGTTGTTGTTGTTAAAAGTTGATTCAATAAAAGTGGTGATTAAAGTAAAAACAAGTATTATTCTTAATATTAAAATGGTAGCAGAGCGTGGTTGTTAAAAGGACTAAAGTGAAAACAAGGATTTTTTGTGTGCAAACAAGAAAAATATAAAAAGATCATCTACGTGAAAATGGCGGCGAAAAATAGTGATATTAACATTCCAATTTTCGATGGTTCAGACTATAGCAATTGGAAAATACGTATTCTCAAGTTCCTACAATTCAAAAAGTGTAAAGATGTAGTAATGCGACCTAAAACATCTGCCGACGATGCCACATGGGACGATCGTGATATTCAAGCTACCAACTATATTTACAGCGCAATAACGAACAGACAATTGGAATACATAAGTGAATTAGAGACGGCCTACGAAATCATTCAAAAGTTTGATGAAATGTATCTGAAAAAGTCGACGGCTTTGCAAATTGTATGCCGACATAACCTTGAAAATGTCAAATTGAAAAATTACGCAGAAGTGTCTTTGTTCTTCGACGACTTTGAAAAGTGTGTAAACGAACTGAAACAAGCCGGGGCGGTAATATCAGAACAAGAAAAACTGAATTATATGCTGAAATCTTTGCCGCAGAATTATAGTCATATTGGGGACTTGATTGACGTGCTCCCTGAAAAGGACAGAACAGTAGATTATTTGAAAAGTAAAATAAAATTGAAAAGGACCGAAGAAGAATCAAATGAGACATCAGGTGACAGCTCTAATGCTTTTCGAGCAGAAACTAAGACATCATCAGCGTCACACACAAACTGTTTTAAACCAGGTCAGTTTCAAAAAGAATGTCGTACTCATACTGATATATACACAAAGAGGACGAGGTACATATAATGCAAGAAACTTTCATGGACGAGGACATTATAATAACGAGCGACCCAGATATGATCATCATGAGCAATATGGGAATAGTTTTCATACAACTATCGCAAATAATACAACAACAAATGAAAAAAATGAGACAAAAAAAGGAGAAATAGAATGGTTACTTGACAGTGGCTGTACAGACCATATTATTAACACGGATGAATACTTTGAATCTTGTGAGACATTAAAGAAACCTGTAAAAGTCAAAATTGGTGATGGTAGAATACTACAAGCTGAAAAGATTGGAAATATAAAGGTAAATTTTATGGTTTATGGAAAAAAATCAGAAGTGATGTTGAAAAATGTGTTCTATGTTAAAGAAATGAAAGCAAACTTATTAAGTTACTCAAGAATTACAGACAAAAACTCAATTGTGTCAAAGGGGAGATTGGCAAAAATATATAACCCATATAGAAAGGTGATAGGGGTTGCAATTAAAGATGAAAGATTATATAAGATGAGAAGCTATGTGAATGAAAATACCTTGGAAGCAGATTTAAGTAAAAGTAAAATGACTGTGAAAGAGAAATTACACCGTACGCTGGGACATGTAAACTTCAATAATTTAGAAATGATGTGCAAGAATGAAACATTGGAAGGATTGCCTAAAGAGACTGAACAAGAATATTTTAGGTGTGTGACATGTATAGAAAATGAAATGCATAACTTACCTTTTCATAATAACAGAAGAAAAGCAGATGATATACTACAAATAGTTCATACAGATTTGAATGGTCCTCATCAAACAGTAGGAGACCATGGTGAAAAATACTTTGTTAGTTTTATAGATGACTACAGCAAACTGGTTAAAGTCTATTGTATCAGGACAAAAGATGAAGTATATGATTGCTTAGTGCAATATGTTAATGAAGTACAAAACCTCACTGATAAGACAATAAAAGAATTACGTTGTGACAATGGTACCGAATATATAAATTCAAGAGTTTTTCAGTTTGCAAGAGAGAAAGGAATCGTTATAAAACCTTGTCCAGCATATGTTCACGAATTAAATGGAACTGCAGAGAGGTATAACCGGTCTCTAATGGATATGGCAAGATGTCTCTTATCAGAAGCTAAAGTTGGAAGAAAATATTGGCCAGAAATAATTAAAACAGCTGCCTACCTCAAAAATAGAACCTTGACCAATACCATTGAAAAGAAAAGTCCGTATGAAATATTTTTCAAAAGGAAGCCTACAATGAAGTATCTGAAAATGTATGGCAGTAGAGTCTTTGTACGAATACCAGAAGAGAGAAGAAAATCTAAATGGGACAAGAAAGCAGAAACTGGAATTTTACTTGGCTATACAGACACTGGATATAGAGTATTAATTAACAACAAAGTAATAGTAGCCAGACATTGTGATATTGTAGAAGAAGACGTGACATTGTGTGGATTTCAAGATGAGAGAGATGAAAATTTGGAAGAAGGAAAAGAAATTGAAAAGGATAATCCAGAATGTGTGGGAGGAAATGATACAGATACACCAAACAGTAACAATGATGTAGAAATTGATGAAGACATGGACAGAAAGAAATCAAAAAGACAAGTTAAACCTCCAACGCGATTTGCTGATGAGTTTGGCTATTATTGTATCAGTGTAAACTACTGTGATGCTATGACACCAGAAAACTTTCAGGAGGCAGTGAACTGCGATGATACAAATGAATGGAAGGCAGCCATGGACCATGAGATGAACAGCCTAGTGAAAAACAATACATGGACACTCGTTGACAAGCCAACCAAGGACAAAAAGGTGATTGATGTGAAATGGGTATACAAAAAGAAGAGTGAAAGTGAGTATAAAGCCCGATTAGTAGTTAGAGGTTTTCAACAAACTGACTGTGTAGATGATACTTATTCTCCTGTAGCAAAAATGCCAACCTTAAAGCTTTTATTGTCTTATTGTTGTCAAAATTCTATGGAAATCCATCAAATGGATGTAGAGACTGCATTTCTAAATAGTAAAGTTTTGTCAGAAGTTTATGTAAAGCAGCCAACAGGTTATGAAGATGGCTCTGATAAAGTTTATAAGCTAAACAAATCTTTGTATGGCCTAAAAGAGAGCCCACGCGCATGGTATGAATGTTTCAACATTTTTTTGACTGAACTAGAGTTTGAACGATGCAAATATGATTACTGTTTATATTTCAAAAAAGTAGAAGATGTAACTGTTTATATTTTGTTATTTGTTGATGATTTGTTGATTTGCTGCAGAGACCAAAATGTTATTAACAATATTAAAAACAAGCTATCAGATAAATTCAAAATGAAAAATTTAGGTAGAGTAAAAAATTACATTGGTATAGACATTGAGTATAACTATGAACAAAATAACATTTTGACTCTGAGTCAGGAACGTTACATTGAATCTTTAGCAAAACGCTATAATATTGAAAATGCTAAATTATACAAAACACCTATGGAAATAAATTTGAAATTAGAAAAATGTGAATTTAATGAAGATATCAAGTATAGAAATTTAATAGGAGCATTGTTGTATGTTAGTTATGGTACTAGACCAGATATATCATTCTCTGTAAACTATTTAAGTCGTTTTCAAAACTGTTGTAATGAGACACATTTTAAGTATGCTCTTATGGTGTTGAAATATTTGTTTTTGACTAAGACATTAAACTAAAATATTATAAAAACTACGATGCTGATATATTGGATTGCTATGTGGATTCTGATTGGGCAGGAGATGTGTTAGACCGAAAATCTACTACCGGATATGTAATTAGATTGTATGGAAATGTTATCTTGTGGAAATCAAAAAAACAAAACTGTGTGACAAAATCTTCTACCTTTGCAGAATACATTGCCCTGTCAGAAGCAGTAACTGAAATCAATTTTCTAAGAAGCCTAATTAATAATGTATTTATTAAAATGTGTAAACCAGTAAAAATGTATGAAGATAATTCAGGCGCTGTAGCAATAGCTAAATATGGAAATTTTACTAAGAACTCTAAACACATTGAGGTTCAATACCATTATATTCATGAAAATGTCAAAGAAAAGTTTATTGATGTTATTAAAATAGGGTCTGAAAATAATATTGCAGATGTATTAACTAAAGCTTTGGGAAGTGTCAAATTTATTAAATTCAGAGAATCCTTAAATATTAAAAATTAGAGTAGTATTTATGAACCTGTTGTGTTACCTATAGATTGCAATATAAATGTAAGGAGGGGTGTTGGTATTGTACATTTATATTGGCAACCCTGTACGAATTAGTATTCTATGGTTGACTGTAAATAAGAAGACAAAAGTTGTTGTTGTTAAAAGTTGATTCAATAAAAGTGGTGATTAAAGTAAAAACAAGTATTATTCTTAATATTAAAATGCTGATATCAGAAGAACGTATAAATCATGAGTCTGCCCTTATCCATTGTCTTCCTAACATGGTTGGAGATAATTACTTCGGACCCTCCATGAATTTTCAACCTTTTTACTTTACAACCACTTGAGAGTGCATAGTGGCTAACTTATTTTCAGCATAAACAAACAAACCTGAAGTTACAGTTTCCTGTTCTACGAGTATATCTCAAAATCCCTAATCAATCGAAATTTCTAGTTCTGTACAAATAGTATCATATTATTTTCAGATGTATTAAATGACTGGTTTCCGGACATCACACCTCTTGCAATATTCTGAGGTCTCGTGAACATTTTATGTTAGGGACCTGAGAAAATGTTTTTCTGCCTGGAAATGAAACTATGATATCAGTGAAATACCAGAGAGACAACGGAGGCAAAACGTTTAGTTGATTAATACTCAGTTAAATTTATAACAATCGATGATATTAACTAAAGGAATTAATTCTTAAGAAAATTGTTTTGGTAAAGCCATTGTTTTAAATTGAAGCTCAAAATAATTTTTATCAGTCGCATTACAATTATTTATTGACCGGTAATTCTTCTTACGGCGAGCCTCAGAGAATCCAATCATCTGCCGGAACGTCAAACTTTTCCCGGTGTCGGAACATCCATTCTAAATGGAATAAAACTTCAAGTCCAGTGAAACAATACTTAACATATTCTTAATGGAGAGTAATTCTCATTTATTTTGTAATGTTTGACAGAGCAATTAAAGCTTTTTTAAAATAAATAGTATGATGAAGAAAAACGGATCTAGTTTCAAAGCAGTATATATCACGATGCTATCATCTTACAATTCCAAGTCAAGTTACAAAAGATTAAAGGATTTTCGTGTTTTACTGACTGGTTTCCTTCAACCAGAATATGGACAAAATCTTTCTTGATTTTTTCTTTCTTTTTCGGATTTTCTACAAATTCTCTGCTAAGCTGTGCTTTCTACACCATACTCACATCATGTTTCCTCAAAATATTGCTTTTCGTGTGGAATTGTGGAATTTGCCAGGTGGTTACAGAACCCCGTTGAAAGGCACCCTGCGCTGCAGTAGTGGGTTTATTGTTGCCGAACAAGTGAACCCAAAATGACCTGAGCTGCGGGCTTGCTGTTTTGGGAACGGCAGGGGCTATAGGTTCTTAGCATGCTATGGAAGGTCATTCAAAATTGTGTTTACCAACTTTTCGAATAGTTTGCACTAGGCAACAGAGTTATGGCGGTTTCGAATAACAACCATCCTTTGGGAATAGCCCGTTTTCAAACTTTGAGCAAAACAGGGATTCATCAATAAAGAATTCGTGTTTCGCTTTTTTTTATTATGTTATACTCCTTGTCAACATCGGTGTCATTAGAGGCGGAAAAGGACGGGACAACGATAGTGAAGGAATTTGGCTTTGGCCTTTTGAAAGAAACATCTGGATGTGCGAACGGGGAATCGAGTACACATCCTCCGAAATACCGATGGCGAATCTAATCGCTTACACACCAGGCTTGGTGTGTGTTTGGCACTGATGAACGTAAACAGGCCGGCATACCAACAACAATGAAGACGAATTTTGAAAGATAAACCACATTACAATTTTACTATTTGCTTTTCCCCCTTTTCGAATTGACCATCTAAGAATCACGTGTCACCGGCACCCTGTTGTACACAGGTAGCTACTGTGAATCATGATAGGCGAAAAGGGTTTGTCTCCTGCCCGAATTCAAACAGGGTTTGTTAGACCCGGCGTATTTGACCTATTGGAGAAAGTTCTATGTTGCCGTTTGTCTGCGAATCGTGTGGTCTACATGATAAATGTATTTTTGCTTGTGAAATGTGTAGCTTATGAGGCGGAGATTGAGGTTCATTCCAGGATTCGCCTAGAGGATTGCGGCAAACCGTCTAAAAACTGCGATCAGGTCGACCGGTGTTCGGGGACCAGGATTCGTTCCTGCTCCGGAGTACCGCTTTGATTCTGTGCGCACAGTACCTTAACGCACTGAGCCATACCCGTGGTTTTCCTATCTGATTGTTATAGTAAATCTGTAATTTATATAAAGTTAATACAATTTTAAGTCCCATATTTTAGTTTTCGCAACATTCTAATTATACCAGATATTTACAATCATAATTATTCCTCTTCTTACGAGGTTATTATTATTAACTGCAATGATAATCTCCTTAGACATCTTATTCTTCACCTCCAGTCCCATTGAAATATTAGTTACTAAGTGCTTTCAACAGTATTCTCCTTACTCCACATACGACAAACATGTTCCGTTGCACTGACGTCCTGTGTCGTACACAGCGTTCACATGATCTGGCTATGGTGCTTCAGCAGCAGTCACTTTTACGGTCATAGACGACGCTACGATCTCTTTTAACACTCTGATGATAAGTACCTCACCAGCAGCAGAAAAAACTCAAAGAACTAGATCTTTAATAATGAATAATAGGCGTAGGAGCAGATTACCTGGCGGTGAAATTTAAGGAGTTTTAGATTTTCGACAAAGGATAAGACATGAATATTTATGAAATGTTCACAAATCATTCCCTGCAAAACGGGATAGATCATGCTTATGTGAATAATACTGGTGATGAGATAATACAGTACAAAGGCTAGATGAAATAAGGTAGAACTGGCAGTGAAATATTAATAATAAAAACATAACTAGTGCAGCATAAACTTGGAGAACGAAGAAACAAGAGGCAAACAGAAGTAGTGAGCCAGTCAAAACCAAATTTGAATAACATTAAATGACGAATTTAGACGTAATAACTGGCTAAAAATTCCTATGACTTTCCATCAGCTGAGCAAAAAGATGCCTCATTTTGAAGGTTCATTTCTTGCTGGAGTAAAGTTATAAAAGCCCGTAAAATGGTCCCAAGTTACCGATCGTGGTGGGTGAATGGTTAACGTTCTGGCCTCGCATGTGGTAGGACGCTGGTTCGAATCCCCGTCCGGGCATCCATATTTGGGTTTTCCATGATTTCCCCAAATCACTGCAGGCGAATGCCGGGAAGTTTCCTTCAAAAAGGCCATGGCCGAATTCCTTCCCGTTCCTTGTCCCCATTCCCATCCCGCCTCTAAGGACCTTAGCCGTCGACGAGGCGTAAAGCAATAAGTAAAAGGTCCCAAATTGCCCTTGAAATGTCCTTTTGATTGAATAAGCTCTCTCCCTCTTGTAGTCTGATTTTAGATATTAGTTGAGATTTTCTTCTTTTGGTGGCTCTGATCAGGTGGAAGAGGGAGCTTTCTTCTCTTCTATAATGTCTGTAGGCTTGGAATTCACCAGCAGCGCTTCCATTTGAAGCTTGCAATTAATGTTTGCGTTGTATTTCTTGCTCATAATACTGTCGTGAATTATGTGTTTATCCTTTGGTTGAAGCTCGCTCAGCCCTCTGTAGAAAAATTCCATTGTATGATTTGTCCAGAAATTTTCCCTTCGTGAATAAGCAATTATTGCCTCCCTGTCATTAATCTCTCAAGAAAGTTTTTTGCTTGTAATGGATGATTCTGCCATCATACCTACAGAATAATAGTTAGCCAGATGGCCTTAGATAACAAGGGTCACAAGTTCGGAATCGGCCAGAGGCACTGGTAGTTTTAATTAAGTTATTTGTTTTGCGTTTTGTTGTCCTTGCTACGTAATGTAAAGATAATAACAGTGATGTACTGCTGCATGGTGGTATGATCGAAAATACAATTTTAACTTATAAAAAAAATGAAGGACTGAACAAAATTTGAAGCTCGTTCTCTTGACTGCAAGTAGAGCGATATAAAAGACGAGGATATTTTATCGATTTTACACTTTTATGAATGAAATAATCAGTAACGTAGTTACATTAGAAATGTACCTGGTATATATTTTTAATTCTTATTAGATTCTGTAACACCAAATTTAAGTCCATTAATAATAATTTAAGTTATAAAGGTAAAATATACTCTCCTTGGTACAGGGTTAGTCGTTTCGAGCCTCGGTTATTAAAAACATTTTCATGATTCGGAATATGAGCAGCAGAGATCGTGAGTTGGCGGTGCAAACTCCTAATGGCTAGAATGCGTAACAAAGGCTGGCTTAAACTCCAAAGTACTGAGCATTACATATACAATGAAGACAAACGACACACTTGGTTGTGATTAGTCTGTAGCTTGAGGACGTAATGCTTGGAGTCCCTTTAAGTGTCTATCTCAAGAGTTGGTCTGAGTAGGTGGAGTTTGAGTTTCGTGATCTCAAATTTTTCTTTGTAACATACCTAACATTGAAAACAACACACTACACTTAGCAATATTCATCACAGCCACTTACACAAATATAATAATACTTACATCCACCTCTGTATACAGGTATAGAATGTCTCCATCCAGGAGTATCACAATACCAGAAAAGAATGACAGACCTACTTTAACTTACTTCACCTCGACATTTGATCTGGTTCATTTCTGCTTCCTCCAATAAGTGCTCTTATCTTCTAATAACATGTTTTAAGCAAAATACCATCAGACACTAACTAATTTCTCTACTTCCTCGCACTTTACCGCCATTTACTGCCCTTCCCCGCCCTGCCACCGTTTACGTACGTCAAGCTCCCAGCATATTTTACATTGACTTCTGTATGCACGGTTTTCAGTCTACACATACATAGCTACCTGCGACAAGGCCAGAGACAAAAGTAGAAGCCATGCCCTTCTTACTGACCAATGAGAAACTACACTCGCCAAATGAGAGCCACCACTCTCAAAATAACAGAAGAAAAGGAGCACATAAAGAGAGCAAGGAGGCTGTGAAGCGGAACGTTTCGGTGATAAATCTCGGTCAGCCATGTTGGGGCGGGTATGGTAATTCACGGGGGCGGCTAGCTGTGAGTTATTTATGCGACGCCTTGGTGACAAGCTCAGTGCGCAATTTAGAAGGCGGCGGACGTGGATGCGGCCCAAAGGGTATGAGCTACCTCGCGGCTCAGTCTCGGGACCCGACGTTTTGTTCACTGCCGTCGTTTTGGCGTGATTACAGCTACTACGTCAAGACGGGCGAATAATAAACATCGACACGCTTGCGAACCGTGTCGAGAATAATATGACCGTGAAACATCTAGTTATAATATTATTTGTTAGAGATGACACGCTGACAAGGATGGCGCATGAATTCCTAAAGTAACTGAAGAAGTGCAATCTTTATGAATCTTTCTACAAACAAAAGGCAGGAAGACCTATAACAGCGTAGTAGTAAGGAACCCAACCTGCGACGATTCGTAAGTAATGCGAGGTACAACTGTGCTGAGAACAGGGGCCAAGCACCTAAGAGGTGGGGAGAGAGGGTTCTCTGGCACCGACGACACGTAACGTTCATTGTATTAACCAGAGAATAAAGAAATTGACATTATGCTGTGGTATTTCATAGTGCAAGAGCTTACTGCTTTCGCTGGCGCTGTTTCCGAGTGCAGAAGCAGATGCTTGGACGCCCTGAGGAACATAGCAAAGATTTTGGTTTCTTCCGCCCATCGGTCGGTTCTTGCAGTGTATGCAAACCCAGAGTCATTGTTGCACAGTATCACAAAATATTGGTTGCCATATCCCGAACAAATTCACATAATTGCATCGTCGTACTGTACCTCTAGGTAATACGTTATTTCAAGAAAGGAAAATTAAATTTAAACTGTATTACTCTAGACATTGTCATATGAGCGTGCAGAATGGTACAACATTTTTGCGAAGAGTTAGAGTACTGCTTATGGTGTCTGTTTCAGTATGTCGCCCATAAATTTCTATATGTTTGAAGCTATAGTTGTTTATCAGTATTTTTGTAATCGTTCATCTTAACACCTAAATGAAACATAATTAGAAAGTTCCACGTTTGAATAAGAAGAAAAATTTAATGAATAAGTTCATCGCTTTCTCAGACTTTTAGTCAGTAAATTGTTATTAGGTGCTAGGAGGGATTCGTCGAAAATGCAAAGAAGTTACAATGAGCTCCATCACCATTTGGAAAGCTAAGCAACATGTGCGATAGCTCCACATGATTCACTTAATAAAGTACCTAATAAAGTGTGATGACTTCCATATTGAACAAAGTCTTATTATATATATCCAAGTGCAAAATGTTTTACGCAGAATGAAACTTCAACCAAATGGGAAATATTATAGATTAAATTCAATTGGGAAACAAACGATATCACACGTACTGAAAAAAGTCTAGTAAATTTTGTCTTTGACAACTAATACAATACACAAGGCAATGTATGTTGTTGATGGCTGATTCTATTCTTTCATAACAGATTGAAAACTATAGGCGTGAAATGCCTCTAGCATCGATAGATTAGGGTAGGTAGGTTTAAATATTTTTGTCTCGCGGTCTTTTGCGATACTGCATTATTTAAAAAAAAAAAAAAAAAAAAAAAAATTAAAATTTCTTATGCACCGCTATTGAAATCTGTATTTTGTTTGGTATGGAAGAAATTGCAGGTTGCAAGAGGAACAACGAGTGTAAACAGGAGACAATTCGGCAATAAATCACAAAGACGATGGGCGAGATACGTCAAATAGCGCGCATCACAACGGTGTGCAAGGAGCACGTGTTTTATCTTAGAAAACCCTCCAATCGCATCTAACAACTCCACGTAAACCCGTTATTTCAGTACACAGAGACAAAATTATAGCTTTCACGTCCCACTGCATCGTTAAATCTTTCCCTCTCTTTTTAATTTTTGCTAGTATAAAGACAAAATAAATAACTTTTGATTTTTAAAATATATTATATCTCCGAGAGCTCCATTTATGAAACTTTATTCACTAAATTTCCATACGAAGCCAATGTAGTTCCGTAATGAGTCCAATGATATTTTATACAAAAGTCTACATAAGAGAGTTAAGGTAAGATGAAGCAAATCTCAAACTAAAATAGTTTTCTTTTCATCACCTGCTATGCGCACATGTAAATAAATATAACTAAAGCAACAATAACTCTGAAAAGTATTCGCAAACATTGTGAAGATCGCTGTTTCAACAACCTTTTCTTTGTTTATGGCTAAACGTCACATCGACGTTGAGGTGATTGAAAAGAAACGGGAATGAATTCAGCCATGGCCTTTTGAAGGAGGCATCCGGGCATTCGCCTCGAGTGACTTGGGAAACCCAAATCTGGAGCCTGGACTGGGATTCGAACCCGCGTCCTCCCGAATGTGAGGCCAGAACGTTAGCTCTCACCCACCACGCTCGGTTTTCAACAACCACGCAATAATCGATTGTATACAAGTCACTAGTGCGTCCTCACTTTAGAATATTGTTGTTCTGTATGGGGTTCCCATTAAAAGGGATTAATGGAGGCATTAGAGAAGGTCCAAAGAAGAGCCGCCCGATTCGTGACAGGTCTATATAGTTGGAGGGAAAGCGTAAGTGGGATGCTGAAGGAGTTAGGTTGGAAAGACCTGGAACACCGAAGCCGTTGCTCTCGACGGAAGCTAATTGAAAAATTCTCGACTGACATATTTCGGAATGACAGCAAACAAACATTGCTACCAGCAACATTCATATCTCGGAATGACCGCGAAAATAAGATAAGAGAAATCAGGGCCAGAACCGATTCATTTCTGTACTCATTTTTTCCACGAGCGATTAGGGAATGGATTAGATAGCATTTACCGGGCGAGTAAACTTAAAATCCGACAGGAGTAGCTTTCGATAAAACATTCCGGCCATCCTGATCTGGGTTTTCCATGGTTTTCCCGGATCACTCCAGGCGAATGATTCCTCACAATAGCCCATGGGCGCCTCCTGCCATATCCCGTATATCCCTTCCAAAGCATTACCCTTTCGCATAGGTGTAATGTACCCTCCGCCACACACTTTTAGTGAATAGCGGAGTAATAATAATAATAATGTACCATAACTCCATTTAAAACATCAGTGATATGATAAACAACCATAACGTGAAACATGGTTCTAATTTCATTTTGAACGACAAACGCTACCCAAGGTAGCTCGACAACTGTAAAACCAAAAAAGGTAAGAAATAATTATTAATATTAATTTCATTAGAATGCTTCAATCTTCTACTAGCGTGACCATATTGCAAAATGCCTGTTTGTATACTACGAAGTAATCGCGTTATCCAAACTACACTTACTACTGAACTTTGCTTAACGAACTCTTCACGAAAAGATAAATTATTCTTCTCCGTATTGGAAATGTTGAAGTAATAGAATTTCTTCTACTTACACAGTAAATCATAAAATCATTAAAACTTATGCAGCTGCATAGCTAGAATCGTAAATAAAAAAGGATTTAACGAAAAGTAAAAAAAAAAGAGGAAGATACGCTTAGATTTACAAAAAGTATTTGGACTAATGTCGTAATTCAGAAATCATTTTGGTAATATTGATAAATAAATTATATCAAATCAATAGAATGTTTGTTCGTTTATTAATTTTACGAACCCGTTTGTAAGCACCTTAGAATTTTGGCAAATTCTAGTTTTGCTTTCAAGAAGTGTAGTTTTCAACTTTAAGTAATTTCCCTGTAATCTTGCTCACAGTTGTAATTCGTTTTAATAATCATTTTAAAGTGTAATTATCATATCGGGAAACGTTTAGTTTAAGAGATATTCCCGTTTGTTCATGTTTTGAAGCACGCGATCGTAAAAGTAGAAATTCTGAGATTTGTAATATCTCTAAATCCCGTAAAGCTACAACCGAACTTTTATCACCAGCTGTAGTCAGCACTATCCCCGATATTTTGACAATAAAATTAAATAATTTGGTAAAGTCTAATTAGTGATTTTAATTAAGAGAAAAAAATAAGCTTTTTTATTAAAAGAGATATCAATTTAAAAAATTACATCAGCAGATAGCCCTAATTAAGACGATTTTATACATATATGGGTTTCCATAAAAAGTTTTAGTATTTGTCTGGTAATTAAGTTTTTGTAAAATAGATTGTCGCGGATTGTTGTGCACGCGCGTAAAATTCTAGAACACTTAGGGATTTTACCCGAATTTGAATGTATCACTACGCGGAGTCTTAAACAGCTAAAACTTTAAAATTAATTACTCTAAATTTCTCAAGAGACTGCCGCCGGACTTCTAGTAGATGAGTCCAGATACTGCCAAAGGTTGAACATTTTTAATAGTCTGGATCGTCAAATAAATTACACATACTTAGAGCTACGCGGAAGCAAAAAGATGTGATACAGTTGCTGACGTCACTGGTTCTAGCCGTTTCTATAAAAGACCCCGCCGCCATAATGGTTTGTCTGTTCCTGTCTAGCATCATGTGAGTGAACTTGCGTCGGTCTGTTCCTGCCTGTGGTCTGTTCCCGTCTGTTCCGGTCTAGCATTATGTGAGTGAACCTGCGTTTGTCTGTTCCTGTCCGCGGTCTGTTCCTGTCGGTAGTCTGTTTCGGTCTGTCTTTCGTCGCGCTGGTTGTAACTCGCCACGCTGGCTAGTTCAACCATGTTGGATCGTGTCGTGTTATATAGTAACTAACATGAACTTTTAAATTTACTAAAGGGGTTAGGTCGGTTAAGTTTCTCTCCACAACGTGCAACTTTTGGAAACGAATGTTCGATTAGCCAAATCAACTTTTGAATGCTGTTTTGAACTTTTGATTTCATTTGAATAAATTTGAAGATTTTTTGGAAAGTGAACTGTTTTATTCCGTAGCTATCGAATCACCTTTTCAATATTTGAGGTCATCAAATATTGTGGCGACCTGAAGCATTCTAGTTGAACTATCCAGGCAACATGGTCAAAGCAAATTAACATATTTCGTAAGTTTTCATCGAACAGTGAGGTGCTATCAAGAGTGTAAGTTAAGGCACTTAGGCGATACTCAACCCCGGTATCGGCCTGGTTCCTTACACGTTTCACTTCTTTTGCAGAAGCATCTTCAAGGGAAACCGGTGAAGATGTTTCTGCAAAAGAGATGAAACGCGTTCGGATAGCTAATGAACGAACAACCATTCAATTGCTTTGGCAGTATTTATTTACCATTATTATCAGCAATTGAGTAAAATGATCCATAGCCTGCAAATATTAATTCAGAAATCACTTTATTCAAGTGTTATGTATCACACGAGGCTGTGTGCAAGCAACTTCATACTATTACACTTGCGAAAGTAGCTGATACGTTAAAACCACTGTTTTAATTAACAGTTCGGTATGCTAAGGGAGTATATGAGAGTCTATCAGAGTAATCGTCATCTTCTTAAAGAAAAAAAAGCGCTACAATACAAAATATAAAAAGGGTATATATACATACGGCTCAACAACAAAGGTCATTGGATTAAGAAGCTATCATACTTGGGCTACGAGAGGAGACCGAGATTCTCTTTGATGACCCGATGATCCTTTGTAGGGTAGATAAATAGTTCTCTACATTCATCAACACAAATACCTGGATGACTCAATGCTACCATTTGCCTTCAAATTCGATAATGATTAACAGACAGAAGACACTATTGATCTACCTCTGTTAAGCCCACAATATAGTTAATGATTCCGATGTTCGCAAAGAATAAAGCAGTTATGAAACAATGATGCAGATTGATTATTTTTTTTTGTAACTGGAGAAAACTGTTTTATCGTCATCGTCTATTTCTCTAAATTAGTGGATAATTAGTAATATTACCGTCCCTTTTCTGGAATTAAACTAGTATTTAATAGTTTCTTTCTATTACCACAATTTTTCATTACTACATCATACATTTTTCACATAAACCTGATAACACTTTCCGTAGCACTATTCTGAAGTTGAAATTTTTATTTTCGATAGTCCTTCATGTACAGTGGTGTAGCGAAAGTAGTTTCAGCCAATCTGAATCTATCCGAACATGTGAACTCGATAAGTCGATTACTAATGATAGAAATTGAAATTCGACATCGGGCTACTCAAATAAATTTTTTCATCTTTTTTTGTTTTGGTGTCTTTATCACCTTCAAGGTCATTTAAATCTGCCAATTTAAATTACATGTTTATGTAATAAGTCCTAAAAGTAATAAATTTACAAGTGAAATTATAAGTTTTTTAAAGAAATCGTAGACACATAGTTAAAATTTTCAATGAGTCAGTAACAGCTAGCGGAATGTACTGTCGGAAAATTAAATCATACAAGAATGAGATGATTATAATCAGACAAGATTTCTATCAACTGTCAGTTTTTTAGTTTATGTAAAGGTGTTTGTTTAGTAGTTGTATGTTAAGAATAAGTGTACAACAACTTTTTTTTATTTCCTTTGATAATAATCATGCTCTCTGTAAGTCATTCGGGATTTTATCTGTGAGTATGTAACACATTTGTTCTTAATACTGATATTTTACTTAATAATTATGTTTACGTCTATTACCTAGTGAACAGGTCTGATTGCTGCCCTGAATGCCGTTATTCATTCATTCCAGCTTTCTTGGGAAATCTTAAGTGGTATGTTTCCCCCTTTCCTTCGCCAGTGATCTAAGTTTATATACATGTCACTATTTTGTGTGGATGAATGTGATGAAGGTATGTTCAGTGCTGTGTGTTGTTTGCATTGTGAATGAATGAAAAATGAAGGAAGAGAGAAAGTGAAACCTGATGCCGGCTCATTCAGATCTACTCTTCCGAAAGACACCCAGGAGGTGCCAGTTTTAAAAGTTCCCATTCGACAGATGAATCGCTATCGACAATGTCGTATGCCCTCATTCCATATGCATTGCGGAGAGTTTTTTATTTTACCCAGGATTTTGATACACAACCTGTATTTTACACCACCAACCCATCAATACTACCAGCCAAGTCCTGATTAGGACTCCGATCAACTAACCCCATGTCAGGCGGTGGACATCATCACGGTGCCATGGCTGACTGAATCAACGGACTTCCTTAAAAACATTTATTATAAAGTGGCCATATAAATTTTATGTGTCCCGTTCCTTACAAACATGTTTTAAAAATAATCCTTAAGTCAATCTATTTCTCCGTCTTTGCATTCTGTTAGGTGTAAAAGCAGAATTTATGATCGCATTAAGGTGAGGAAGTACGAGATTTTGTAATTCATGGATCTAATGTAGTTATTTTATCTCACCAACTTAATTTTCAATTAACAGCGTTGTTTTAGCAGTTCTAAATACAGGGTGGCGCAAAAAGAACGCATGAATTTCAAACTGTTAAAATTGGCTTTGTTTTGGTCACCCAGAAAATGTTCACATCAACACTATTTAATTTATCCGGTTTACGAATTGCACTTAACTTCACGCTAAAAGATAATTTCAGACAGATGACGGCCTTCTTCGTGTATATACATTAAAAGTATTTCTTCGAAGTTATCCATTGCTTTCTTCAAAGTGTCATGTGGAACAGCAGCGATTTCTTCACCTTTTGCAACATTCAGATCATTGCGTGTACGAGGTTTGTTGCAGTTAACTTTACTTTTTAAGTAACGCCATAAAAAGAAGTCACAAAGCGACAAATCTGGCGAGTGTGCAGGTCAGTGGACATCACCGAAACGTGAGATCACGTGTTGTGGAAACATTTCTCTGACAACTGCCATGGAATCATTCGCCGTGTGGGCGGTGGGACCACATCTCTGCCATGTTAATCCCTAAAGTGCCAAGTTGTGGCAGCAAAAAATTGCGGAGAATTGCAACATAACGTTCAGAATTCACTGATACACTAACACCATCCTCTTCAAAAAAATAAGGCCCAATGATTCCCACTTTTGAAACTCCACATCAAACGGTCACCTTTGAATTGTGCAGTGGTGTTTGATGCAGTTCTTGTGGGTTGTCTGCTGCCCGATACCGACAGTTTTGTTTGTTTACATAACCGTCTAAATGGAAGTGAGCTTCATCGCTCATCATAAACAAAACATCATCGTTAGCAAGAACATCAAGCATTCTCTCACAGAAGTCTCCGTTGCTCATGATCACGTTCGTGAATCTTCTGCACGATCATAATTTTGTTAGGATGAAATTGTAACTCATCCTTCAGGATGCGCTGTAGCGAGCGACGACACAAGCCCAGAGTTGGAGCGCGCCGCCTAGTGGAGCGGCGAGGACTTTGAAGAACAGACGCTCTTACTCTGCCGACATTTTCTGGGGTTCGCACCGTACGAGGACGACCAGACGACTTCTGCTTCATGACACTTCCAGTTTTCCGAAAAGAGTTAACCCAACGAACTATTGTGTTGCGATCAGGGAACAAACCGTTTCGCGGAACATTGAACTGTGATAACAGATTCATTACTTTTGAAAAAATGTTCAACAGCGAAAACGTGATGCTGCGCGGACCACTGTGCCAATGCTACTGAAACTGGACACCCTAACCTACAAAACAACAGATCCCCCACCCCTACATTCCACTCCCACCACTTATACTAGTCAAATCAAATCCATGCGTTCTTTTTGCGCCACCCTGTATCTCTTGCAGAATATTTGGAAAATTTAGGTTCTCACTTCCATTCACATAGGAGTAAGCCTCAGCTGCTTGGTTCAAAATGTTCTCTTGTGATCGTAAAACAAAATTACTCTGCGGTACCATGGTAGTGAGATTTTGTCATTAAAAGCATTTACGCTCAGACGTTTTCGGACATCATTTGTACTTAGCAGCCAACAGGTGCACTTGGTCAGCAGCCGGTGACTTATAGTGTTCTCTCCCGCATTAAGCACAAGTTAGGGTGTCCATGGGTTATCTCATCCTGCTTTTGAACGTTAAGATGCACTAGTTTTGTATAGCTTTGATTTTCTGGATTGTCTGTCAGGCTCTTTGAAGATGCAGCATGTTCATATTTTATTCTTATGTTTGGTATTATTATTATTATTTCCTTTCAGTTTGTAACTAGTAGTTTCTCAAGAACACGCTTCCAATATTATGATAAGTCGGAATAAAAAGAAAACCAGTGTAAAACACTTCTGGAGATACGAGGCAGTTACTACAAGTACAAGGTTTGATTTCAGATTCCTTTGTGATCACCACTCAAACTAATAAAGCTTGTGACATTTTAGTAAGTTCTTAGACATTAATTATAAAAACGACCTTCCCAAGAGAGTTAAACAGTGAAGTTACCTCGTTTTCTACTGCAAAATACTATAAAACATGACTGTAAAATCAAACCTTCCTCTACTTAGTTTTGTACTATTGTAGTGCTCGCCTATTAGTTATGTTATTTAAGTATTATCAAGATATTCACCTACTAATCTCTATCGACGAAATAGTTGGTCACAATGGTAATTTCTTTAGAGATTCACCTTACTTTGCAGGTTTTGTCATTCATCAAACATTGCTGCCTTAAAAAAATAGATGTAATGAAATCATAAAAGTAATGAACAAGTGGGAGATGTGGGTACAATAAATTCCCGGACATCATTCAGAGATGTGTTTAAACATTTTCGAACACTTCACAGCGCCGTAGCACTGTTGGTGCATACCCTAATCCCTTTATATCAAATATCCTTGAATACACACTAAATGCAGCAAAATGCTGAAACTAAATCAAAATTTTGTGTGGGTTTACGCCAAAATTCAAATATTTCAGTTTTGAATGGATTCTCGAAAATACTCCAGGGTTATGCCAGTTATTTCTTTAAACCCATATCCGATTTCTTTATAATTCCTTACCCACATTCCTGTCCTGGATCCAATGACGTCATCATCGAAGAGCCGTAAAACCTTGATTAAAATCAAATTCTTTAGCACACTACTTACGATAAAACCACAGGCGGAAAACCTGGAATATTTTCATTGAATCTTAGATATCTAAATTCAAACACAAAACTTATGAATATAAAAGGAAGATCCATCAGACACTATGCGTGTCATTTTTATGTTTTGCGTATAACATGAAAATGGTGAAGCTTTATGTTAAGCTTCATAACAATTTGAGTAACACATCAGACTCTCAAATTTATTTGAAACTTACGACTTATAGGCAAACACTCTATATCATCCAGTGGACAGTCAAAATAATAAAATTCAAATAATGGTTAATTGTCTTCCTATTTTGAAAAATTGCCAAGTAAATATCATGACTCAATGTAGGTAAATACTAAAAAATTTAAGTCAAAATATTTTGGTTTTGATGAGGCAAAATTAACTGTAATTAATTTAAAGCAGTCCCAAAGTTTGGAAATTACTACATCAGTATTAGAAAAGTACTTTTTATCCCCCATCATGAATTTCAGAAGTCTTAATAAGATTCATTATTCTGCATATTATCATAAAAAGAAAATTACTCATTAGGAAATCAGTTGTCGATCCACGGATTTTGCCTCAAAACTATACCTACGGCAACTAGAATATTTGTCGATCCTTAAATTTTGCATAGCTAGATTTGATACCATGATATAGCCTGAAAGGCTATAATTTCTTCAATGAGGCCTTAAAGGTTTAAAACATAGTAAACGCAGAAAATAAGGAAGTAAAATATTGTAAACTTGACCGAAAATACATTTTATCTTTGTTCCCTAAAAAGTTATTTAAATTAAGATATTAAATCAATATAGCTGGATTAAGAAAGTGGGAATGAACTCCAGTTTTAAAGAATAGGTGGGGATAGAGTGAAAGCCATAACTTTTTGTTCACTTAAAATTGAGTTTTTTTAAGCTGTATCCAATCTGGAGAAATCGTAACGTCTCTAGGAGGACAAAGATAAGACTCTTCACAAATACAAAAAAAAATAATAGTAATCATACGTACAGTATATGCCTGTGCAACATGGCAAAATCAACAATTCCATCAACTCCAATTATTTTTCAACCAATGCTTACGCTAAATCTGAATATAAGATGACCCGAAGTTACCTCAAATGAATTGTATGAAGTGAATCCAGTTATCAATACACATCTGTATTAAATAGAACATTTAAGTTTGGACTGGACATACGTTCCGGAAGCCAAATGGTTCAGTTACAATTGTATTGGTGAACTGGACCCCATAAGAAAATCTAAGGAAGAGAGACCGAGGAATACTTGGGAACTCATTGACGAATTCCTGACAGCAACGAATACTTTGACATAAGTAGAGAACACTATCACATACAGAATGACGTTATTAATGCTTCCCTTGCTTTCCACTGATAGCCATAAGATTTAGTAAGTAATCACAAAAACTTCTCAAATTTTTAAAACATAGTTTTTTTTCCTTATGGTTTTACTCCTCGTCGACGTCTATGACATTGGAGCGGGAGAATTTTGTGATTATTGATGCAAGGAAGAGGAAGGAATTCGGCCATGGTCTTTTGAAAGAACCATCGGGTAGGCCCATACCGCCAATAGTGATTTCGGATAACTATGGAAAATCGAAATATGGATGACCGGGTGGATATTTAAACCCGAGTCCTGCATAATACTGGGTTAATAAATGTTTAATTGGTTTAAGGACATACAAATATAAGCAATGTGACTGCCATTAATTCTGTTGTATGCCACGTTTCTTTGTGCGGCATACTGGAGCGTCCTGCGTGGCGTACCGACTGTACTGTATCTGCCCGGCCATCAGCCGTCAGACATTCGCCAATGGACGGCTGACTGACGGCAGTAAATCGTGGGCCGTGCCGTTAACACGTCACACATCACGATCATATCGGCAGGCAGGTTGGGCCGGGGCCTTCAATAGCCACAGCGCTTTCTAGACGGCTCGACGTACGAGAGACTGACATACGCCAGTACAGCGCGCATAACAACAATCCTGCTGAATTGCGTTCATTACTTTTTCAATTTTCTGCACGAGAGAGAGTAAGGATCAAAAATTCCAAGTTAAACTGTCCCATATAGTAAATTCCTAAGCTCACTCATTCACTCACCTCCATAGCTACTGGCTGGAGAACGGTGTCACGTGTCAGATTACGCTAAAAAAAAACAGTGACCAGAGATACCATTAGCAGAAATTTGTGGTTATGTCCACAATTTAATAGTTAAGTAATTGCTATCTATTTAAATGCCATAATACATTCATTAAGCTTGCTTTTCGTAGCGTTTCATAGTTAGAAAAAAAATCAAAAAACTTTACGTCTGAAAAAACGTGGACCTGCTTTTCATTAACACGTTGCTAATCTAGGCAATTAAAAAAAATTAAAAAAAAAAATGAATTACTCATGGTATCTGCTGTAACCACGAATACCAATTGTCATTCCAGGATAAATTTAAATTTAGTCAAAACTTTCACTAATGTTGTTGCTTGACCAAAGTTTATACATTACGGTTTATTTACTTTTTAGGTATTTTACTACAACTTTCGTTAATGGTCTTTGTTCATGTTCACGGTACCTGAGTTATTAGGTTATTTTAAGTGGACATCAGACCAAATTTGTTACCGAATCAACTATTGCGGCAATTCATTTCTTCAGAGTTGCTTAACTGTTTAATAATATGGAATGTGTATTAAGTTCTCTGGCCGTTACAGATACTATGACCAATGATTAAGAGTGTTTGCCCAGTCTCAATAAAAAAAAAAAAAAAAAAAAAAAAAAAAAAAAAAAATGTTGCTTTTGAAGCAAACAAATGCAAGTCAAGTTTGTATTTAAGCAACTATACGATTGAGCTACCGTCTCTGTTCCTGTTTAACCTCTTTTAATGCTTCTGAGTTCTACAAGCTCACAGATTTTATTCATCTTGAAACACAGGTCAAGTTTATATTTGATCAAATCAGGTCAACCTGTCATAATCTTTCATCCTAAAAACTGGAACTGTTCTAGACCCATGACGATACAAAAAAAACGGTCACGGGCTTACGTTAGTTTGCATATAAAAATGAAGTTACAGAGGAATTACGAAATGAAGAAATATTGGAGAGGAATCTGGACTACAAATAATCAAAAGCAAAACAAATCTTATGAAGCGCAGAAGAAATTATAATAATAACAAGGTCTAAAAATGAAAATTGTGACAAAAATGAAACTTTGCAGGTCACGTGATGAGGATGGATGGAAAAGATGGACAAAACGACTGAGTCGTGCCCGGAGACGAAAATCGCAAAAGAGGACTTTTATCAGGCATTTTATTCTCGCGACATGGACTGTTGAATCCTTCTGGATTAGAACAGCAAAAGGCAAAGTATTATGGCAAGGGATGAGGAAACTCTTGGACCAAAAGTGAAATAATTGGCTATGAAGAAACATAATAGAAATAACTGTATGCCCTTAGTCAAGACGATAAAACATTACATTCTGAACCAATTCACCACTCGAGCCGTAAATAAATAAATGCGATTTATTATAATTATCTTGTGAATATTAAATTGCGAGAGAACGTATACAGTGTGTGCGTGAAGTTGCAGCATCCATTACCTTTAGGTAATGTACCAGTGAGGATAATGACACTGGTAACAATTACAAGCTGCTCACGCAATACATCAACATCGTAATATCGTCAACTTAATTCTGCATCCGGCGCAGTAAAATAACTGAACATTCAATCCCGTGAACGCATTGGTGTCGTGAATCACTTGATATCATCTTTCATGTTCTGCTCATTATTTAACTGAGCTAAAACCATTCAGATTTCTGTATGGTGATGTGTTGGCATTTTTATTTAATTTCCTGTCCTCTTTCATATTATTATTTCTTTATCATTTTTTCTTATTTGTTTACTAATTACATGACTAATAAATTGAATTTAGAAATCAAGTAGCATAAACCACAGAGAATCTTTTAACTTCATTTGGTTTGTAATTCATTTGGAGTAACATCATCCTCCGTGTCCTTAGTATCTCATTAAGTTCATTGGTTTATCTTACAAGAGATTATTTGTAATATGAATTATTTTTCATGGCACACATTATTTTTCAAATAATTGATTCAAAGAAGGTATGCAGTCAAAATATCAATATTCATAATAGATATTTGGGTAATATCAAGATGGGGATACCGCTGCGGCCTCGTGTAGTAAACACACAGATCACGTGGTATATATGACATCATTGTGACGTATGGTCCAGGCTGTATTACAACATAAACTCAAATGATGATTGACGAAATCATATTTTATAAATATGCGTTTCGGTCGTAATGCAGCCTGGACCAAAGTGAAACGTAACCATAACGCACGATATTGCAGATATCCAATTTTCAGATCATGTCTATAGCTGTTACTGTGTAGGTACGTGCAGACTTAATACGTCACAATGATGTCATATATAACACGTGAACTGTGTGTTTACTGCGCGAGGCCGCAGTGGTAGCCCCATCTTGATATTACCCAGATATTTTTGCATCAAAATACAAGACGATAGGCAGTATAGGGTGATCAAGGTTTATTAATATATGCAGAAATAGGTTTCTGGTTTTGAAAAATCTTCCGAGAACTGCATCGATGGAAGAAAGAAGTTTATCTGTATTAAGCTTACACTTTGATGAGTTAAAAAGAGTTTGACATCCCCAAATCTGGCTTCGGAAATTTGAAATTATCAGTAGTTTATTGAATCATATCTATTTATTTAAAATTACTTTAAAAAACTTCAACATTTTGTAATAGGCCCGTAAGGAATGCAGCAGCTGGGTCAAGACAGTAAAGAAGTGTTCCGAGGTTTAACAACTCCATGGCTAGACTTCAAAGCCTTTTTAACCATCATTTAGATTGCGGAAAAATAATGTAAAGTAATTAGCATGAATTAAATTCAGGATATCGAATATTATCGACAACTGTTCGGAAAAGGTGTCAGAGGAGGTGTGTACAGCGTGCCATGTTAACGTTGTACCCTCATACGGTGGAGATTGTCATGGTATACACTGCGATGATGAAGGTGACAGAGGCTTTTCTATTGTACACCTGCTCAGGCATTCAAGAATGACTGGAACTGTGTGGTCGACTTGGCAATTGATCACAGAATGGTCCGGAGGAAATGCGAGCTGGTGGGATAGTGGAATGGATCGCGAACGTGACAAGGGCGGGACCAGCTGCCCGGGGCACGCAGATACCGCACGAGGTAATTCATATCTCGCAACAGCCACGTTCCCTCGTCTTAAAAAACGATTCGGCCGAGATTGAGATCGGGGGCGGATGAGAGCACAGCACGCAGCTTCTAGACCTGAGTCCGACAGCCTGGAATACCGCGGGCGCCACGTGCTGTGGAATGTGATACACGTTCGGTCAATTAAGATTCATCACGCAACAAGAAGGAGAAACTCCTCAAACTGCATTGGCACCGTTTTGGAGACACTGATATACATCACTCAAACCGTAAGCATTAATTCTAATAGTTTACAACTGCTAAGAAAGTTAACGTCAGACTGATGATGAACATAGCCTTTTCATGTTTCATCCACATCTACGTATACACTCAGCAATTCACAAAATTGTTGATGGCAGAGGGTGCTTTGCTCCAAAACTGATATCTTCTCTGTGCAATCTTCGCCTCAGACCAACCGTGGTGGGTGAGCGATAACGTTCTGGTCTCGCATTCGGGAGGACGAGGGTTTGAATCCCCGTCCGGGCGTCCACATTTTGTTTCCACAAATTACTCCATTTGAATGCCGGGATGCTTCCTTCAAATAAGAAAAAGAGCAGCACGTTACTGGCTACGAAAAGGAAACTTAGACAAGATAACAGAAATCCTGGGTCAAGTGGCAACCAAGAAGATAGACATCAAAAATTGTATTTTGAATGAATGGCAACAGCAGTGGAACAATTCGGAAACAGGAAGGAGAGTATTTGAAATTCTTCCTGATATCAGAGAGAGGAAACGTATGAAGCACTTCAATCCATCCCAAGGGTTAATACATTTCCTCACCGCTCATGGACCGTATGAAACATATCTTCATAGGATCAATAGGACAGAGAATGATCTATGCGCGTGCGGATCTCCAGGAACACCTGAACATAAACTGTTTGAATGTTCTCTAGTTGATGATCAAATCAAACAGTACAGAATGAAGCTCATGGGGAAAACTGTCAAGGAAATTATGAAAGACAACCTCCTCCTGAATGAACTCGACAAGCTGGCAGATGCTGTGTCAGATGCAGCCAGGGAGCGGTATCGGCTTCAGCACAGCCAGCAACCTGCCGGAACACAGCAAACCATTTAAGGAATGAGACAAGATACTCTAAACGGACGAGATACAAACAACTAAGTGGAACGTTGATGCCGGAAGTATGGCTTCTGGAATTTACCGAAGCTTATTTCTTCAATGGATGCTAGCGTTAAACGAACTTTTGAAAACTCAAGATGTTCAGTTATTTATTAATAGAGGGTAATAGTTTTTACTAACAGGTTGATATATTACAGTGTGTAGTAATAATAGTTAATTGTTTGTACCATTTTCGTAGTTAAGAAATAACGGTTCGTTGTAGACTCTAGAGAACGAACCATCTGAATGTACAGTTAAATAAATAAATAAAAATTAATGCTTCCTTCAAAATACCATGACCGAATTGCTTCCCGTTCCTTGTCCCCAGTCCGTTCCCGCTTTTAATGATCTCGACGTCGACGAGACGTAAAGCCGTAAGCAAAAATCCACCTCGGAGTTCCCATTTTCTTCTTTCCTACGTTGTTGCTTCAATATAGCAGAATGAGTTTCATTTGAATCCTACAGTGGCAACCGTCAACGAATATAGAAAAAGCATTATAATGTAACTTGGAATAATATACGCGCCGACGCTAAAAATATCAAGTTTACAAGATCAACGGTAACTTTGTAGATAGTAATCACCACTAGAGGTACTAACATTTTTAATTGTGCTGATGAGAAAAATTTAGATACACTTTACATTTATTGGCGAGGGTGAAGAGGGAATGCACTAGAGAAGTGAGGGAATTGGGTTGCAAATCTTTAGTCAGACCATTGCTTGAATATGGTGGTGTGATATGGGACCCACATTTACAGGAACTAAACGGGGTGCCAAGAAGGATCTGTCTCTGTAAATTACTGCAGAACGCAATCAGTAACTGACCTGATAAAGGAGCTGGAATTGAGATTCTTTGGAACGCAGGAGGAGGGTAAAGAGAGTGCTGGGAGTGTAAAAGGCGTAGAAAGATATTGGTAGAAGAATTAAGAGTGGTGCATGGAAGGAAAAATATAACTATAACCACAAGTTGGCACTCGATTTCAGCCATAAAGGAGTGAGAAAATTTTCTTTCATAGGTAAAGGTGTCAGTGATTGGAATAAATCAGCAGGGGAAGTGATTAATAATTCATCAAAAACGCTGAAAAGAATTTAAAAATAAAATTCGTAGATTACAAAAGCAGGCGGTTACCAGAAAAAGAAAAAAAAAGGTTTGTGAGGAAATGATCACCGGAGTGCGCGCTCCATCACAAAGAAATTAAATTCAATTAAAATTGAAGCAACACGTTCAAAAATACACATTGTACTCTTCCCCGAAAATAGTCACGGCACATTATGACCAAATTCGCGTAGCGACCTCTTGGCTCTATTCCGAGAGACTTTCTCGGCCACTGTCATTGTTACGTTTTACTTACCAACAGAGAAAATTCTAGACGCATACAAAGACGTATTTACTCATTTCGTAATGTTGAACAATGACTTAAGCAGTAGGTTTTAACAAATAATTACTTACTATCGACTTGTAACTAAATGGAAGTAATTTTAAATGAAATTGCAAACAATTTCTAGAATTTTAACGTTACGTGGGAAATAATAAACAATTCATTATAAATGAAAACACACCTAAACATGGTAATTTGTGTAAAATCACTCATTTGCTACTGTATTTGTAATTGAATATACGAAGTAAGGTTAAATAAAATATATTGTAAACTACAAGCTGCAATAAAACGCACTCTTGTCTTAGAATTAATACGTGGTCGTATAGTCAGCAAATAATCACTAAAATTTATTACCACTTCATTAGTTCTCCTAATCTGCAGGTTTCTGAGATTTCCATTAAAGGTTTCCAGATAGACTGAGAAATAAAATTTGTACAAATTTCTTGCGAGAAAATATAAAGTTCTCTGTCTTCGCTACTCTTTACGGGAGTGAACACACACAGTAAGAAATCTAGGGTCCCAAGTACAAAGCAAGTGCATTAAAATTTGAGAAATATCGTAGCACGAGTTGAGTACTTCAGCGTATAAGGTATGAAATTGTGTATCTTTTTTTAGCATCGAGTAGCTGGTTGGTTTAGACGTAGGGATCGTCCAGCCGAAGTCTTTCACAGGGGGTTGACTCCACCACAATAAGGTTACGTTACCAGATCTGATGCTGACTTATATAGAATATAGCTAAGGTTCATACGCGTATCCATGAACGATTCTTATTCTTAACAGATTTGACGCTAATGGTATATGGACAGTTATAATACTGTTACGTTTGTATAACTGGTTTGTTTCATTGCAGGATCACAACTATCATTTTTTTTTTCTTCGGGTTTTAGGGCTTGTCAGCATCGAGATCATTATACGCGGAAGAGGATTGGGGTTAATGAATGGGAAAGAATTCGGTAATGACCTTTTGAAGAAATCATCCCGACATTCCCTCTAGTCATATCGGGAAACCATAGAAAACATAAATCTGATTTGGTGACGGGAATTTAAACGTACGTCCTCCCCAATACCAAGGCTGGCTAAAATGCTTAATTTCAGTGAATTAGTATGGGTTTTTCTCGCATTGCAGATAACTGCAGTTGACAGTTCATCCTAAATCTTCTAAAAATAAAGTACACACACTTGTAACAACATTCGAAAATCTTCTGTTTGGTAAGAATTTTTCTTATCGCATAGTTTGGCAATATCCAAAACTTATTTAGATTCATGAAACGTCACAGGAACCGGCATACACACTAATAACGGCACAAACAAAAAATATTATGTTAATAAATACTGTGCGGAGGTCTGTTGGCGTCTGGCAGCGACTGTACTCGGAGGACGGGTCGCGGGATAGCGAGCGTGGGTGGTTGCCGCAGTCAAATTAATTTCGTCCAGATTGTGTGTGTAGATCAGAGACGTGAATGGAGCCGTTCCTGTTTACATAAGGCTCACTCACTCATCCTTTTAATAGTTTTCTCCGCTAGCGAGAGGAGACGAGCTGCGGGGAGAAGGAACAAGAAGATAAAAAAAAAAGAAACAAATCCATCACGCTATTTTTTCCTCGGCTTCTCGCTTATTACTGCCGAAGATATCGTGTGGTATATATTTATTACCCGGCCATATAGACCTCCTCCTCCGCAGTTTACAATCTTGTTCCGAGATATTTTCCTCTTCTGCAGCAAAAGCCTTCTCTGGCCTGGGCGGAGCCGGGCTCGCCTTTACGATCATATCAATCATAATAATCCCTATTGACTTTCATAAAATTGCTCTGTGAAGGCGAGCTCTTTTTTTCTTCCCCTCTCTCTTTCTCTCTCAATCTCTCTCGTGCTCTTCACATCGCCGTACTCTGAATGAAAAAAAAAAGGAAAGACCGCAAGGACCAGCGAGGCACGAGCTGTGGGTAAAAGAGAGAGGCGATAAAACTGAAGCTAGTGGAGACGAAACGAGATGCGAGCTGCAGGTAATGTGCCGGTCCGGCCATCAGCAAATTAAAATAAAACATGCGTCACGTCTGGCAGCGAGCGGCATTTCCGCTCGAACGGAGCCGATGATGGCGTGTTTACACAGCAGGCAACTCTATATTGTTATTACCGCGGCGGGTAGTTACGGCGGCGACCGCTCCGCGGCGCTGGAGGCTGACCCGCAACGGAACCGAACCCGGAACCCCCTAGCGTGGAATCAAAGTTTAGTATAGGCGAGAACTGCACTTAGGCAGCAGTAAACCGCTGAACTTTATTGAAAATGCTTCATTTCAACTGATTTCTTACTTTGAACATTACAGTATCAATCGCATTTGAATTATGCCACAGCCTGAACGAAGAGATATGCACCTGCAAAAATTCATTACGGTATTTCAACAATTTTCAATTTCTCAAAAGGAGACATTTGGGGTGTAGTGGTGAAAAAGCTTTAGTTTTTTCGGCTCTATGTCTTCTTATATAGACATAAGACTGACTTGTTTATCTCAGTAATCCTGAAATTAATGAGCATTTGTTTCATATTTGATACTGAGGAGCGCAACTATATATGATTAAATTTCTTTACTTTTTTTTTTGCATTTTATGCACTTCGTTGCAAAAAATATTTGAAAATGATTCTCGATAATTGACGATTGACATGGCTATGCAAATTTTTAAAAATTCCAACTTTCAACTTTATAAATGTTGCAGTATAGAAACCTACCTGCTGTACTGGGTTGTTAGTAGCACTATTGTAGTTTTAATGCAAAAATTGTGAAATTAGAAAATATCCACATCATGGATTACATGTGCGGTGTGAGTGAAATGAACATTTATAACATTCATTACACCCGAATAACTCCACGATTTATTAAAACAGCTTAGATCGCAACAGATTTGGTTTAATCATGATGGAGCACATGACATTGTAACAATTTCCCAACATACCTATTTACCTATTTCAAGATTTTTTTTAAGAAATCTTAAAATTTTGCACCATCTAGTGGTCATGGTCATCTCTTCTCTTCCATGTGTTTCTCCTAATTCTATCCTATCTTCCAATTAATCCCAACCCATTGCCTGTGGTATATGACTTACTGATTGTGTTCTACGTTCCGCAAAAAATCTAGTTGCCTATCTCCGCACCCACTCCAACTACTATATATTTCAACGGATATTTAGAGAACTACAGTTCAAAACTGATTAAATGGAAATCAGTATATATAAAAATGGATGTTGGTATATCTGTTTGAGATTAATAGACTTCGACACCAATTCACCAGTTACCATGAAAATTGGCAAATTTAAGTATTTTTTCATGGAAAAGGTTTTTGTACTACCCGCTTCGTTGTAAGCTGCCACAAAGAATAGTTCCTTTGAGAATTGTCATTATCAATTCGCATGTCGTTAATACCAGAGAGTATCCTACTTCGTAGACGGTACTACAACGTTTACTCTTTGCTTCGATCGTAAATCGCGTACACTGCTTTACGTTAAATGTTGATATTAGTTTAAATTAATTTAAGTAGATTCAATTATTCAGCGAATGGAATAGTAAAAAATGTTCTCCATTCAAGTGAATTATTCATTAAAACTTTTTATCAATTCGTTGACATCAAATAGTATCCTATTTCGTCGACAGAACTGCCGCATTTACTATTTGCTTCTAATGCAAATCGGATAGATTGCTTTATACTAAATGTAAAGATTAATTAAATTATTTAAAGTTGGTTCAGTTACATAGTCAAAAATATTGTACTGTACATTTACCTGAACTAGAGATCGCCCAGTGGTCGAAATTCGACCATAATTTATTAAGTTAATTAGGTTATTTTTTGTAACAGAGTAATAATTATTGCAAATAGTTTTTTTTAATTTGTTCTATTGCGTTTGCTGCAAGCATAACTATATCATATACTGTACACATTGATGTTTTTGGCTGTGAGGGTGTTTCTAAAATCACTTCAAATGTGGGTAGATGCACACATGTTATTAAGCAAGAAATACACGTTATTACATGTCGATATTATTTCTGTGTGTTTCTTACTCTTAATTCTTGGTCCAGGCTGCATTTCAACCTAACCACAACTGCTATTAGTTACGGTAGACGCCAAGCAATATATCTTAGCACTGAAAAACAATATGTCACCCCGCACAGAGAAATCGTAAATGTTACATGATTTTCTATTTGCATATGGAAAGCAGTTTTTATTCAATAATAAAACACGTGTAATAAATGTCAACAGCTATGAACGTGAATTTGTTGCGTAATAACATGTATGTATCTACCCACATTTCGAGTGATTTTTCCTCATTTCAACATATTCGAAGCTTGCGATATATGTCAAATATTATCGCCTAAGGAATGTGTGTACCAAATTTAGACCGACAGGACAATATTTGTAGGTTCCGACGTAATGCTAAACTCAGTATATAAAGACTTTGCGGGAGTAGTTGACGTCACAACATGATATAGTGCTTATGAAAGTTGCTTAAATAACTAAATTCCTCGTGTCTTTTGCTGTGACAAGAAGGTTCTGTTTTCTTTCTGGTCCAGGCTGAATTTCAACCTAACCACAATCTCCGGTAATATTGGCGGTACAAATTCAAAGCCTCAATCACACGCGCATTGATACAATCATTTTATCTTAAGTTAGCAGCGTCTTGTATCGCGACGTAAACTTGAACCGACTTTGCTGCCATACATGTACTCACTTTTTTTTTTAAATACCAGATTTCGTTCAAATGGTGGCTCACCATCATATTACAGCTACATCAATTTGAACTGCATCATTGTAACATCGTATATCTAAATCACGATTTTATGAATTCCGAATATACTCCGTTTCGAAATGTTGCTTCTTGCTTGTATGTAAATTCAGAGATTAAGCTCGACTCTTTGGTTTCACCAAAGACCACAGAGTATCTCAATGCTGGAAATACAGGTCACATAGTTGGCTCCGATCCGATTTCACGCATGCATACGTTCGCGAATTTATTTTTCATTTAATAATGTAGCTGTAACATGTTTTAACTATGCTTATAATTTTTTTTTCTTTACTGTTGACCAAAGATCACAGACATTGGCAGAATCGCTAAGTGTCGTTGCCACTTAAAAACAATTGAATATATACAACGAATGATTTATTTTATTTAATTTAATGTATTTTTAACACATATTATATGTACATTTTGGCTTTATGCACTTCTTCCCCATATAAACTTTAACTAAGCCAAATCTCACACTTCTCCGTGCGCGCAATATTCTGAAAAATGTTTCCAAAGTTTTCGCTTAGCGTATTAATATATAGATTATTAAAATGTATGTAGTTCATCGTCAATTTTTACCAATCAAAATGATGTAAAATTATTAGTATGAGCCATCTTTCATTTTTCCTATTTTTCTACTACCAATTATGAATTCTAGATTACACACAGATCATCAATTTATATATATACAGAGCTAAATAAATATACACAGGCAGGTCAATGTCTGCCGGGTTTTGCTAGTAGTATATAAAAGATAAAATTTAACTTCGCATAAGTATACCTAAACGAAATAATGGTTTGAATGCTAAAACGCTTCGAAGCTGTGTACTCTTGAATGCGACGCCAGAGCTTTACCGTCTCAACACACACACCTCTCCCCTCCATAATAGTGTCTACTCACGTTCGAACTCGCTCGGTTATTCATATGACCGGTCCTCTGTAGTTAGGCGAGCTGTGACAGCTCGTGCTTTCCTAGGCACGGGGTCAAACGACGGCTCGGGGGCAAATGAAGGCTCGGCAATGCAGAAACAGCGCGCAGTGTCTTCCTCGCGAGTGCCTTGCAACAGAGAAAACGAAACAAGATTGTATGGCAGAGGCACTCTAGGAACTATAGTATATCAATGACTTCTATCAATATTTTGGGTATGTTTTATTATCTAAGCCGCCGTATATATAATTTGTAACGTTTATGCGTTGCGGACCCCGGCAGCGTAGGGGATACCGTGCTAGCCTCGCGTTGCGGGGGTCACCGGATCGATTCCGGCCTCGGGCATGGGTGGTTTTAATTAAGTGTTGTATTTGTCTTGTGTCGTCTTTACCACGGGGAATCTATAATACATTTAGTGATCGAATACATAGTTGCAAACTACAAGATTGCATAGTGCTGGCTGTATGGCCTCGTAGCCAAATACCCATTAAAAAAAAAAAAAAATGTATGCGTTTAATAAACATAAGTAACGACGATATTGCAAACTGTGAATTCAGAATAAAATGTAATGAAAACCATAAATAAGTTATTTGCAATTAGGGATAAACATAAAGTATACCTGAATCCACAGTTTTAATGCATTATGATTTATACAGAGGCTTCAAATATAAGTGACGTCTTGTAAGGATTTATATCAACGGATGATACTGAACATACTTTATTGACTTTTAGTGTAAGCCCATGACCGTTTTCTTGCGTATCGTCACGGGCTTAGAATAGTTCCAGTATTTAGCGACAAAGATTATCACAGGTTGACCTGATTTGACCAAATACGAAATTGTCCTGTGTTTCACCCTTAGGATGAATAAAATCTCTGAGCTTGAAGAAATCAGAAATATTAATAGACGTATTAAACAGAGGACATTTAATTGTTTCAAAGGTCGTAGACTCGAATTTTCTGAAATACAAACTTGACTTGTATTTGACCCTAAAAGTTCACTCTGCAAAATTTGTAGAATTTCTGTTCGCTTCGAGATCATCACGATTTCTTTTTTGGGGGTGGGGGGGGGGGGGGGGGAGGATGGGAATTCACAAATGTAATATTTTGTCATAGTAGGCCTATGTATAACGGCCAAAGGATTAAATACAGATTCCAGATTATTAAACAGCTGAACAACTACGAAGAAATGAATTGACAGAATACTCGATTCGATAACATCTTTGTTCTGATGTCCACTTTAAACAATCCAACAACTCACGTACAGCGAACTTGAACAAATACCATTAATCAAAGTGGTTAGTAAAATACGTAAAAAACAAATAAGTCGTAATCGTAACTTTGGTCAAGCAACAACATTATCAAAATTTTTAAATTGAAATTTAGCCTAGGTCGGAATTACAATTGGTATTCGTGGTTACAACCATGAGTAATTTAAGTATTTTTTTTATGTTGCTTTCATTAGCAACATGTTACTGAAAAGAAGTTACACGTTTTTTCAACCGTACAATTTATCTATATTTTTTTAACTATGAAATGCTGCGAAAAGCAAAGTTAATGAATGTATTGTTGCAATTAATTTGGAATCAGTTGTTTAGCTATTAAATTATGGGCATAACCTCGAATTTCTTTTAATGATATCTCTAGTGGCTGTTAATTTAAGAGCGAAGGCTGACACGTGACACCATTCTCAAGCCAATAGCTATTGAGGTGAGTGAGTGAGTGAACTTAGGAAATTATATAGTAGATAGGTATCACTTCGTCATCGTGAGAGGATACATAACCTATGTAGCGTTGAACTTCGTCCGTCTTGTCCCTGGTAACATTCGCTCTCCTGTATTTTAGAAATTGAAGTTTGAGTTTTATATTTGGAGGACAAGGGGCGTTTACTTCAGGTTCATCTGAATTGGAAGCCACGGCCCAGGTTATGAATACACAAAATTCATAATTGAATGCAACGAAATATCGACCGCGGTGGGTAGTGTCCTTGTTTTCGGGAGGATGAGGGTACGAATTCGCGTCCGGCCATCCAGATTTTGGTTTTCCAGGGCTTCCCCACATCACTCCAGGCGAATACAGGGATGGTTCATTCAATAAGGCTATGGGCGAACTCCTTCCCGTTCCTTGCCCCCGGTCGTTTCCCGCCTCTAATTGTCTCGACGTAAACGAGACGTAAAGCAAAGAAGCAAAAAAAGAGGGAGAGAGAGAGAGTGAATGAAATTTCTTTTCTCCTATGAGAGCATATTTGGATGGTGGAATAATCTTCATAGTAAACTTGAAATGTGGTACAATCTACAGATTTATCGTTTTCATTAGTAGTACCCGGTCAATAAGTATCTGAATTTTCTGAAAGTATACAGAAGTGTCGCCTGTGAGAGGAGAGCGACTTCTTAATCACAGTGTGACCATTTAATTCCTATTATTAATTTAAAATTAATTATTCATGAACAAACTCTAAACAGAATGCTGAAAGGTCTAGGTGAAGCTTGCCAAGAGTTTGGAATGAAAATCAATGCAGCAAAAACTAAGAGTATGGTGATTGGAAAAGGAAGGAATATAATAAATATTAAGTTAGGAAAAGCTAATATCAGGCAAGTAAGATCGTTCAAATATCTTGGGAGTATTATCACCGAAGATTTGAGGTGCCATCAGGAGATAAAATCTCGCATTGCTGTAGCGAAGGAAGCGTTTAATAGGAAAAGGAGGATACTAACCGGAAAAATAGGCAAAAACACTTAGAAAAAGACTCTGTAAATGTTTTGTATGGAGTGTGGCTCTTTATGCGTCGGAGACATGGACACTGAGACGAGAGGATGAAAAGCGGTTAGAAGCATTTGAGATGTGGATGTGGAGGAGGATGGAGAAGATAAGCTGGATGGATAAAATAAGCAATGCTGAAGTGCTGGACAGGGTCAGTGAAAGCAGAAAAATTCTCCAAATAATAAAGGAGAGAAAGAAAAACTGGATGGGACACATGTTGAGAGGGGAGTGCTTGATAAAAGACGCCTTGGAAGGTTTAGTCTGTGGGAGGAGATTAAGAGGAAGAAAGAGGTACCAAATTATAGACAACATCAAGGAAGACGGCAACTACATGGTTCTTAAGAGAAAGGCAGAAGATAGAAGATCATGGAGAGCAGCCAAGTGAAAACCTGCCCGAGGGCAGAAAACTAATGATGATGATGATGATGATGATTCATATTTTAAAGTCCGGTGGGTGCCAGAGATTCCCTTTTGGAGTGTTCCCTACTATTGGATAGAATATAGTGAAAAATAAGGTTCACAATCTGATTTTAATGTTTAATAATGAACCTGAAAATATTATTTTATGTAAACACTGACTCCGGTCGATGCTGGGCGGCTCGAGTAACTTGGAGGCAGGTCGCACGAAAAGTGCCCTCTTCACCCTTTGTAATACCCCACGCAAAGTTCGTTGCCTCCACCTTTAGGCTGCTTCCTCCAGTATCATAACTTCATGTTCGCTGGTTGGCTCGCAATCATGCAACATTCAACTTACAGTTAAATAACAATATTAATAACTATCCGAATTGAGGTACTCCTTCCTCTGACTCTGCCCTAAGTGTCTTTCTTGGGAATAGTTTTTTATTATTATTGTTGTTTTAATGAGGACCGTACTTAGAGATTGTTGCTATACAGTTCTCAGCGCCTACTGCTCGGTCGTAAATTAATTCCTATGAGCTCCTTAGGGTCACTATAATACATACACAACCATGAAAATGATACAACCGCACCTTCAAATAACAAGAACATTCCTTATTTTTCAGTTGCTTCATTCTTCGATAACGTCGGTTCTTTAGAGGTTTTAAGACTGCAATGAAATCCGTTTGTACCGAGCGAGTATCAGCATCACTACGTCACCACGCGAACACCAAACTGAGCCTATTGTCAGGCTCGAGCTTACGTCCAGGCTTGGTCCTCTGCATTATATTTTTTCCGGCATTTGGCAGGTCGTGCTGGTAGCGATAAAGCGAGGACGTGTGGTGTGTTTTGGACCTTTTTCTTGTTGGGTTTATCGTATTCAACGGCCGAACATGGTAGCGAAGGGACTAGAGTGCTATTTCCACATGTGAAGAGTCTCTAGTTCGGTGTTGTATTAGGGCTGGTTCGACGTCAAAGTGATTACAGAGGAAAAAAGACTGGGGCATGTTTCGGGAAGGAATTCAGCCATGGCCATTCCAGCACTGACGGAGTGATTTCAGTATTCCATGCTTTTCGTAAATCTTCCAGCTGAACTCCGGAAAACGTCCTTCAAAAAGCCGTGGCTGAAATTCTTACCCGATCCTAGTTTCCAATACTATCAGGATTCATAACACATTGGCGTCGAAGGTATAAAGAAGACGAAAATAAAAAAAAGAACGTGGTGGGTATGTAATATCACTCTAATCCGGCTTTTAGGAGGTCGTGGGTTCGAATCCCCATCTGGCCATCCGGGTAAGCATTTTATATGGTTTCCCCAAATCACTCCAGGCGAATGCCGGGATTGTTCCTTCAAAAGGCAATGGCCGAATTCCTCACCATTACTTACCCCCTGTCCTTTCCTGCCTCTAATGACCTCGATTACATGTAAAGCAAGAAGCAAAAAATAATTTCTCAAATAAAAATAATTAAATCTCTGTGGTGTGTTTTGAACCTTTTCCTTGTTGGGTTTATCGTATTCAACGGCCGAACATGGACTAGAGTGCTATTTCCACATTTGAAGTCTCTAGTTCGGTGTTGTATTAGGGCTGGTTCGACGTCAAAGTGATTATAGAGGAAAAAAGACTGGGGCCATGTTTCGGGAAGGAATTCAGCCATGGCCATTCCAGCACTGACGGAGTGATTTCGATTAATCATGCAAAATCGAAATACAGATGGCTGCACGAAGATTTCAACCCCTGTCCTTCCGAATGGGATGGCTTGAGCGTTACCGGGACACTCGGCAACTGGTGCGATTCCGGCAACGGGCATGGGTGTTAAAGTAGGTGTGGTTGTATGTCTTGTGTGATTATTTGTACTGTAGAACTCCGAACTTTGCCTCTGAGCGTCTGTGAGTTTCTTGCTGCGTGGGCTCCTTTTTTTAGGCTTGGGTAATGTGCTGGGTATGAGAGGTCTATTTTATCATGAATTTAGTGTACCACCTATCAGTTATGCTGTCCCATGTAGTATTCGTGTCTAGAACGAAGCATAATCGAAAGGCGAGGGGTCTCGCGAATTCTGTCTCCGACTGTACAATCTCAGAATTGAAAAGATAATTCACGGAAATGTTCAGAATGTGGAAGAATAGTTCCAGTGCAATGGATAGAAGATGGGAACAGTTCAGGGAGATAATAAGAAGACAGAAAGAAATGTTTATTCCAAAACGCAGAATAAAGAAACGAACCTATATATTAAAGAAGTTTGTAATAAGAGATCACAACAGCGTTAACAAACAGAAAGCTTTACGGAACACTTCGAGTAACTAAATGAGCAATTTGATAGCAGCGAAGAGGGAAGTTGAGGATTGGTTTATTAAAATATTATGAGTACAGGTAGGTCACTGAATGATACATATAGACATCCGAGGCTATCTTTTAAAAGAGGGATAAGAAAGGTATTTATATAATTGTTGATAAGGATGAGGATGAACTTCCTGAAGGTTTGAAAATGCATAGATATAAAATAACTGGTTTAATGAGAAAATCAGAGGACAAGCTTCTCCATATGGGAAGCAATCAGCAGATTAAAAACTGGAAATAGATCCTATGAAGAAACAAAGAAAGTTAAATCAGTCTAAACAGCCTGGTGTGGATAATATTATATTAAAGATAGGGGAATTCGACAGTCAATATTAATTATTTAATAATTAAATTAAACACATGAAACCGCTTTCTATTAGGGTGCGCATACACTAAGCAACGAATGACACATTAGAGAAAGTACAGAAGACAGCCGCTCGATTCGAGACTGCTATTTACAGTCCTTACGAAAGTGTCACGGAGTTGATACGTGGGTTGGGCTGGGATTGTTTGGCGGACAGACGACGTCGTTTTAGTTTAAATTTGTTGGAGAATATGCTAAAATCTTTAATTTACGAGTAAAATGAAATACTTCTTCCCCCAACCTATTTAGGTCGCAATTACAGCAGGGAAAAAATTAGAGAAATAAGTTGCCGAACTGAAACTTTTATGTGTTCTTTCTTCCCTCGTTCTGGAATGCACAGAATTAGGATTGGTGCTTAGCACCCTCTGCCACCCACAATATTTGTGAACTGCAGAATATAGATGTAGAAGGACAACCAATGTATTGGGAGGAACGTGGGTCGCCAATGCATTGGCGTTCGGCCTCCGTCCTCATCAAACCAAGGGCTTAGCGGCAAGGGATTGGGCCATGTGGAATCGCAGTAGGCTCTGAAAATTCTTCGAAGTTGCTAGCGCTTTATACGTATTATAACGTAATAAGTACGGTTTTAATTACAATTCACCGGCCGATATTATGAGGAAAGAAGAGGATTTTTCAGTTATCGTATGTGCAGTATTTAATTTACTGTAAAAACCTGATGGGAAAAAGAAGAAAAAACGACGATTGTAAGTGACCTCTCTTTTCCAATTTAGGAAGGGGTATGATGGACAAAATTAATGTTTGATCTAAAAGTTGAATTGGAATACTGGCTCTTTCATAAAGTTATCGGAATGTAAGATGCAGATTTCGATTTTTTTTATTGAATTGTTTTGGGGCCAAAATATTTAAAGATGAAGTGAAGTCTATTTTAGAAGAAATGAACCTTCAGCAGAAAAATTAATTGTCACTCTGAGATATTTAGCTACTGGAGATTCGTATAACAGATATCAGCAAGTATTCCATTTTCTTCTTCACATCTCGCACATTAACTTCTAAAAGCTCACTTATTCCATCCTAATCTCTTCCATTTGTTTTCATATTCACGGTTCGTTGGGTCCCATAAACATTCCCGTTCAAGGAAAAAATCAACTAGTTTTAATATGGTCTCATTATTTTACTTTATATTCCCATGTTTTTCAACAGAATAATAACAAATTCACAAAGACACACCCGATTGACAAAGCATAAAACAAAGTAATGAACCAACGTTTGTTTGGCGTATACACAAGGAGGGTGTCCCAAGGCCAACCCAGCGCCAACCCTTTGATGTTGTAGTAGGTGGTTGGTTGAGAGGAAAAGGTAAAACCTTATAGTGCTTTTTATCATTTAAAACATAGCCCTATGTAACTTATTTATTTGGTTCTCGTGAAGGCGTACAGACTGAGGCACATTTAATTTTAATACTAATACAAAGGATCTCAATTCAACTACCTTGCAATGCCTCGTCTTACAACAGCCAATAAAATAAAAACAGAAATAGGTCGCTACTATATTAAGAAACGTTAGAAAAACAAATCAAATATTATTAACTTTTATCATGGATGACAAACGCTTCATATTTGCTTTTTATTTAAATTTCCCTTCAAAACAATAGGAATGATTTTTTTGTTCTAATGATCAAATACAATGCTAACATGATCACATTAGAATGAAAATTGTCAGGCGCCAGACTATATGTACTTTAACCACCAAATGTGGTGATACAAGCCCACAAAATTTGTCTATCCTGCTGGTATACAAGTGAATATTAAACAGTCACTAGCTCAGTTTTTGTAGGAGACAAGATCTTTTAACGATTTAAAATCTCTTTTCACAGGCCCTTACTTAGCTAATCTCAATGACTGTGATAAGTACGACACTGTTATGTCCATTGGATAAGCTGCTCCGTTGGCTATATAAGTGTTAATGGCGTACGTCAGTTATAACGGTTAAGTAAAACCATTGACCTGAGCACTTTCTGCTGCAGTGTGCTTTCCTCCGCGGATAAGCAAAGTGTGGAGATTACTGAAGTCACTATCTGCCTGTACGTACTGTACAGTGCTAGTACAGAGTGACTCACTGGAAGTTCGGTCTGGAGTGTCCAACCACATTCACCGGAGTCCCGCTGCGGAGTCTCTTCCAGAATCGTACAGAAGCCTCTCTCTGCATCACTCATGGATAGCCACGTCTATCCCATGACGTATTTAGAACATGCAGACAGTTAGAATCACGAGAAAAATTACCTGCAGTTAATAGATTCTGCCGTCGGTACCCCGTACTCAAAAGCTAAACCGTCGGCCAGATTGATTTTTAGACTTTTGGGTGAGATCGTACTGCCCCGCCAAAGTTCTAGGCATTCTACCTTCCGAAAGGTCCGGGATAGCGAGATACCAGACAATTGGACAAATTGTCGTTCAACCAGGATGGAGAATTCCAAGAGCTAGGCATTTTACGCCTCAGTGGATCTACTAGGCACACACAAGGGGGAGGCAGCTTACTGTCTGTGAGCGGTCAGCCCCCGTCTGGCCAGCGCCCCTGTAACACTGTCTCGGATGGCCCAGCCGTGGCTGCAAACACTTCCCATCCTTATTACCTTAATATTATTTATAACAAAAATGTGCGTGATGACTCACTTTTGCCATTCCGTTATAATGTAGTCCGAATCTCAACCAAGACCAACTGTTTCGTTGGTTTCGATTTACCTCCCGTACACACTGAGCAAATCGCACCCGACGAAGCGATTGGTCGGCATTCATTGGTAGTGATTTGGTAGCGTAAGCAATAAAGGAGCTAAAAGATAAATTTTAATGTGGAATAAATGTTCTAGAAGAAAAAATCAGTAGGTATGCTGCATTTTGCTGATGGCATTGTCCTATTAACAGAACAGATTGAGGATCTTGAGAACTTTCTGAATAGCATGAAGAAAGAATTTGGTCTAAATATAAACCAAAACAAGAAGAAGATGATGAAATGTATCAGAAATTATAGCAATAATGGTAGAGTAAATATAAAAATAGGATCAGATGCGATAGAAGAAGTAAATAAAGTCTGTTATTTGGGAAGTAAAGTTACAATTCATTAAATTAAATTACAATGGTGTGCATTCTCCGGTGGCAATTTTCCTAAACATCATCTTCTCCCTTTTCTGCATCTCCCTACATTTACGCTTTATAAATTTTAACTTTAAACTCTTTCAACGTTTTTAGCAAATTATTCATCATTTCTCTTGGTAATTTATTCCAATCCCTGACAACCTTACCTAAAAAAAAAAGAATTTTCTTACACCCCTGTGCCTGAAATCGAGTGCAGTTTGTGGTCATGGTCATCTTTTCCCTTCCATGCATTACTTTCAATCTTACACAAATATCTTTGCATGACTCATCACTAATACACCTTCAACATTCCCATGACCCTCTTCGCCCTCATTTTGTCTTACACTGAATCCCATTGCAGCTCTTTTATCATAGCTGTTACTGATTGCGTTCTGCGATAATTTCCAGAAACAAATCTAGCAACCCTATTTTGCACCTTCTCCAACTCCTGTATTTGATACACAAAATTTGGGTCCCATACTACACTACCATATTCAAGCAATGGTCTGACCAAAATTTTTTAACCTAATTCCTTTACTTCTCTCGTACATCCCCTCATCACCCTCTCCAATAAATGCCGAATTTTGAAACCTTTTCCTACTACCTGTCCAATGTGATCTGCCCAGTTAAGCTTGTTATCAAAAGTAATGTCAAGATATTTACATTTCAAGTCTTCAATAAGCAATTCTTTCCCCTCCTTATAATCATAATAAACATTCAGTTTTTTATTTGTGTATCTAATAAGCTGATTCTTCTTTGCATTTACCTTCATCCCATGTTTACCAACCCAACTAGATATCCTGTCCAGATCACCCTGCAACTATTTACAATCCTGAATGACCGAAGCAGGAATGATTTTAAATGCAGAATAGCACTAACGAAATGAGCCTTAATAATAATAATGTTAGTGGAGGAAACTGTCGAATGAAAGAACTATAGAGGTAGATGAAGATTAGAATATTTGAAGCATATAATTGAAGATATAGGTTCTAAGGGGTATGCTGAGATGAAGAGGTTAGTGCAAGATAAGAAGAGATGGAGTATTACATTAAACCTGTCGAAAGATTGATAACAGCAAAAAAATTCTTTTCCTTGTGATTTACGGTACGCAATGATATTTCAATAGTCGGATGGCTGTTGGTGGTAGTAATACTAGGCCTAAAGTAGTGTACAAATTTTCGTTTGGGGTTAAGGCAGTGAGGACTAGAATAAAATAACAAGGAAAATGTTTAATTATTTACTAAAAACACTGAAAGAGAATAACATTAAAATTCGTGACGGACGAATGTAAGGTGTGGAGAAATCGGACTAAAATAATTTCAGATTGAAAACAAAATGGTTGAGTAAGTATATAGGTAAATTACCACCGGAGCAAATATTTCATTTGCAAATAAATTAAATTACGGCTTCCTTGTTTTGGATATTTATCTTTTTGCTAATACTAGTCAGATGTTTAAATAGCTTCTATTTCAGCCATCTACTGTAGTTATACTTCCTATACAACAGAAATCTCTTAGTTTTCTATACGACATTTATTAGTGCACTTTATACGTAATGTTAAAATTAAATGAGTAAAGGTAGAGAACGAATTCTGTTCCAGTATTGACCCGTGGGGTAGACTACCTGTGGCGCCGCCAGCGGCAGAGACGCCCACCTGTGCGGCGCCCAGACGACAATGCGCCGCCAATAACAAAGGGTCGGACCGCTAATAATGTAAACACGAAATTAACGCGACATTGTGTGCCCGGTGCATTAGCATACCCAAGTCGACTGCAGCGACACACAAACGGTCTCGCGGCAACACTCGGCAACCATTTTCGATTTGTCACCGACGCCCATCCGGACTTTTCGCGTGTAGGCCGACGCTTTCTCCGTCCCTATGATAATCTGCACAGCTGGCAGCGAGTACATTAAGGTACGCAGTACTATGCGTTATGTGCAATTTACGGGCATCACGTGTACACAGGGCCAATGAGAACAAAGTGAGCGGTTATCTCGGATTATCTGAGTATGGAACTTTAAGCCAGGTTCCAATTTTAAAAATTGGTATGTTTTGCGTGGTTGGTCATAGTGATTCTTAATCAGATAATATGTTTTTTTATTACTAGCAGAGTATGCCCGGTATGATCTAGGTGGATTCACACACACACAGTAAATATTAAAGTTCATAACAAAGGTCAGTTTTTTTGCACTTGTGAATCAAATTTCATGTTAGTAGCTCCATTTCCTATGTATATTTAAGCTGCTAACCCCCCGTGTAGCATAAAACAGATGGGGTTGGCGTTGATTCATTCCTGCAATATTTTTAGCCATGTGTATCAAGTTTCTTCATAACCACCACAGCGATTAGTGCAGCAATAGAAACAATTATTTTTCCAGGAAATGTGGTTAACACAGAATCGCTCAACGACAAATTACAACGATATTTTTATGTCAACACTAAAGGTTTTAAACAGTTCACTTTCATGTTCAAACCCATCAGATATGCATTACTTACTGTTAACAACGAACTTAATTTCACTTCCAAACATTGTAGCTGTGCGGCATGAAATCGTAGTTTCAAAAAGCAACAAATTTCTCTGAAGGTTCACAATAAAGGTTTAAAACTGATCACTTTCATATTCAAACCCATCAAACATGATTTTACTATCAACAGCGAATATAATTTCACTTCCAAACAGTAGAGATTGTAGCACTGTGGCCTCAGATATAACTTCAAGAAGCAAAGAAGGTATCGAAAGATTTTTCCATTACATAACTAAAATTAATTTACATATTCTATACTTTACGTAGTTTCCTCTCCGAATTCCTTACGGCCATCTATGGGCTAAAAGACTAAAAAACAAAATTTAAGAAAGGAAATGTTAGATGCGATAATATGGGTATTATTTTTTTACGATGTATGACGTAGGCATCGTATCTCATCTTTGGTGTTTCAGGCAGCACGTTCAGATTTTCATTTTCCGCTCCGGCGTTATGTTTCGTTGAAGGATAAGACATATCAAACAATTCAGTTGAGATTCTAGTCTTTAAAACGGTGAAAACCCCATCGAAATCTGCGCAGCAGTTTTAGAGATTTTCTGGAACAAATATACCGGGTTTTTGTTTTATAGATATAGATTATTCTTGCTCCACAGATCCCAGCTGAGAAAAGACATATGGGTTGTGTAGCATGTTATCGTTAATATATGTACATACATAGCAGTTTAATATTAATCCTAGTGAAAAATTATTATAAATTACAAATCAAATATTTAAATTAATAACTGAATTTTATAAAAGTCATGTCATAGAAAGGTAATACTTTTCAACAAATTCTTCGATGGAGTAGAAGGGGTTGCACATAATACATGCGTTCAGTTTTTCTTTAAATACATTTTAATTTTAATAATATTATAAATGGTGATGTTTGGATGGACTGATGTTTGGATGATTTTTCTCAGTCACCCCTTAATTGCTCAACAGATTTTTTTTAAAAAAAGGTTGGTACGGAGTCAATATACAACCTGGATAGTAACGTAGGATATTTATCATCCCAAATATATATATATACTAGCTGACCCGCTCACGCGTTGCTGTGACTTATTAATTACAGTACGTTGGATTAATGTTATTCTATACTTCCTAAAGTAGTCAAATTAATATTCACTAATAAAGACAAAAACATTGTAGTCGATTTGGAAATTCAAATGTAATTGGTAAAGAGTTACGGAGAGTTGAAATTAAGGACAAACGATCATAAAAAAATTAATTTACATTCTATTACAAATTACTTAATTGAAATTATACAAAAATGGATATTTATAAAATAAATAAATAAATTATTTTTATTTATTTATGTAAACTGAAATTTCAGTTTTATAAATGAGGCCTATGAAGTTGATTTTTAAACATTTTAAACAATTATTTTCATTATTTTAAATTATTACAATTTATAATTTTAATTTATCTAAGCGCTAATTGGTGCACCATACTTTTAGTTAGCCTGTCCTTTGCTAATAGAAATAGATTTAATGGTTTCCCTACACGTGAGCAGGAGACATAAAGTTGCCCATGGGAGAAAACACGTATTTTCCAAATCCAAGCCACAAACGGACATTGTTTGGCCTTGTGACTTATTTATTTTCAT
>CM061919.1:146054300-146115575 GCA_031002005.1 Vandiemenella viatica
AAAATCCTTAAACTTTAAGGTTTTATCGTCGTCGCCGGGTAAATCCACTCTTACAGGATCAACCCTTGCACAGTCAATCTCGTGGCGGTCCAGGAGATCTTTGCGTCCAAAATGTTGCAGACATCTATCACAAATAAATATAGCACGGTTTGTTTTAGTTAATGACGATTTGACTAACGCCGACAAGTTGTGAATCCAACAGTAATGGAATTTTTTCCCACTGCCGTCGGTAATCAACAACATGTTTATGTGGTAAACGCGTTTGTCTGCAGTGTGATGGAGGGCCCCGGAAACTACATGTTTACCTTTAACTTCATCCAGACCGAAAACATTTACAGAATAGTCTGGATTTTGCCTCTCAAATTTAGAAATGTCAGAGAGTTTTACCGGAAACTCAATACCTGAAAAATCGAGGGGGTAGAGTGAACGTACTTTCTTATATATGCTAACCCTTTTAGGTTTTTGTTTAGCGCCTTTACGTGATATGCAAGAATTGTCCATAGAAAGCACAACTCGTCATTCTTGTTTTCAACATTGATGACGGCCTTCTTTCTACAGATATCAAGTGGCAGAGCAACATAGGAAGACCCACGATAGAAAGGTTGAAAATTAGAAATGCTAATGTCGAGGGATTCTATTCTATCGAGAGTTTTGCCACTTGTCCTTTCTTGAAATTCACACAATTTTACTCTGAGCTCCGACTTCACATATTTTTCATACCAATCCGACAGGCAAGTGCTGGTTGTGACTTCGCGCATTTTAGTTAAAAAGCACATACGGGCGGTTTCTAAAATCATTTCCTTCTGTATTTTATATGTGTTAATCAGTCCAACCTGCACCTTTACAGATGGGGAGGACCGATTATCCACAATTTCGCGAACTTTACCGGCAACGAGTTTAAAGCAAGCATCAATGAAATTCATTGGATCAATAAAATTTTGAGAATTTGAAATTGTCCCGGAATAAATTCTATTTTTAAATGCACTAAGCCTGTCTTCAAGGACTAAGCGCGATACTGCTGACTCACCCATCGTTGCTGCATGATCATGACTGCATAAGGCTGCCCCTGCACCAGCATACTGCCGACTTGGGCCGGGCGATGGGCGGCTGGGCCCCGGCGATGGGTCGGCGGACTGGCGGCTGGGCCCCGGCGATGGACCGGCATACTGGCGGCTGGAGCCGGGCGATGGGCTGGCATACTGGCGGCTGGAGCCGGGCGATGGACCGGCATACTGTCGGCTGGGTCCCGGCTGTGGTCGACTTGGGCCCGGCGATGGGCGGCTGGGCAGGCGAGGTGCTGCTGCTGTGGCGGGCGGTCGGCTAAGTCCTGACGTCTCCCATGGTCGCCATATTGGTGGCGGAACTGCCTCGTTGTCCTGGTGTCCGACCGCCCCCTCTGAAACATAAAAAGAAGAAAAATGTTTTAGTATCATGAAAAACATAATTTTGTAAGCATAAAATAATATAGGTAAATTACTGATGTACTGGACTTACCGATATTCCAGTGTGCTGGTGGTTGTGGAAGAACCCATTGTGCTGGCGGAGTTGGCGGCATGCTATGTGGTGGTGACATGCTCTGCGGCACATCCACGTCAATATTTGGGAGCATGCTCCATTGTGAGGAATCACAAGCTCTTTTTGGGCTACTTATTTCTTGAGAATTTCCCTTTCGCTTCTCTGGGCGTGATGCTTCATCTGAAAAAGAAAAAAAATGTATTAGCAATAGTTATAAAGACATGGAAAAAAAATAATCTATAGATAAATACGTACTGAAATAAAAAAGGTCGCTGAATGAAATATCCAAATCACCTGCGAACAAATAAATTAATAATATAGACTACTGCTTCAGCACTATACATTTTCATAAATATAGTTACGTTAAAAAAATATTATCATTACCGAAATCATCCTCAGCGAGAATTTCATCAATGTCTGAAGCAGAAAAAAAAAAAGCTCATCAGTATATGTGAAAGAATTTAAAACAGCCAGAAAAAAACAAGTTAAATAACAATAATTTACTTACCAATATCGCTGAATAAGCTAAGATCCTCAGAAGACATTGCGATGATTGAAGTTTTCAGCTCGACGACTCAGAGAAGACTAGATGGCAGAAGGGGGGTCTCAGCCCTATTTATACACGCGTCTGGAGCCATGGAGAATTGGTGTGGGAAGACTGCGCCCACGATGATAAATGTGATGCAGCTGTGCGCATTCAATTACGAACCCGCATCATGCAGCTGCGAGGGGAGCGATAATTGGAGTGTGGCGCAGCTGTGCTCATTCAATTACGGACCCGCATCATGCAGCTGCGAGGGGAGCGATAATTGGAGTGTGGCGCAGCTGTGCACATTCAATTACGAACCCGCATCATGCAGCTGCGAGGGGAGCGATAATTGGTGGCTTCCGGGTGTGTGCACATTCAATTACGGACCCGCATCCTGCAGCTGCGTGGGGAGCGATAATTGATGGCTTCCGGGGTGTGGCGCAGCTGTGCACATTCAATTACGAACCCGCATTCAATTAAACTCCCCTAGTTCCTCGGCTCCCCTCCGCTCCAAACTGTCTGCAAAGACAGGTCCATAAGCAATACATGGGGGGGAAAAAGTGGGCTCACTCCGCTGTACATAAGGAAATAATAAGATCAATCTGAGGTTACAGATGTGAGATTGCAGCGGACCCCTGGCGCAGCTGTGCGCATTCAATTACGAACCCGCATTCAATTAGTTACCGGCACGTGCGCGGTGAGGAGGGGGAAAGTGGGCTCACTCCGGTGTCCATAAGAATACATGGGGAAAAAACTGTCCGCTGACCGCTGTACATAAGGAAATAATAAGGTCAATCTGAGGTTACAGATGTGAGACCCCCTCCCCGCAAATCAATTAACATTAATTAAAATCAATTAGTCTCAATTAAAATCTATTAAAATTAATTAAAATCAATTAAAATTAATTAGCATTAATTAAAATCAATTAAAATTAATTAAAATCAATTAAGGACCCCACGCAATTCAATTAAAATCAATTAACATCAATTAAAAACTGTCCGCTGACGCACGTCTAGCCACTACTGGTGTATAAAATAATTTGGATATATTTTCATAACATTCTAGATGTTTTTGGAGTCACCTAGCAGGATGGATTTGTTTTATTCTCATGTTACTGTTTCGTTAGATCTAACAGCAGTGTAACCAGGTGTACCCAAAACATTGTTGACGTATTTCATGGTCCAAAACTGCTCTAGATTAATGAAAATGTACGGATGGAACCTTTATTTGCACTACACACCGATGCGTCCTGTCGCCAATTTCTGATCGTAGCTATTTCCTTGTCGATTCCAATACTCGATTCCATTTACTTAGCACCAAGATGTCAACAGAGGTCAAACATTTTTAATCCGCCAAGATCTGTGTAAAGTGTATGTTTCGCTACAGTACATTCACGTAGGCCTTAAGTTGATTCCTCTACGTCATATTTTTTTTCAATAAACCTTTATTGAAACCTTACAACATTACAAATTTCTACATTACGAGATTAAAGTTTCATAATACACTCTACGTTACAGAAACATCAATATGATTACTCTGGTCAAATGAAAGGGCTGAATATATATGCGTCATCAAGATTGGTCAAGGAGAAGAAGTCCATCCAGATATACTTCGAAGTGGAGTTTGTACCTCGTTGAATTTTTTAAATTCCAAAGTGTTATTTTAAGTGTGGATAAATAATCTTCTCGATCCTTAGGGTTTTTTTTTTATTAGAATATTGTACACTGTTTGTTCTAATACCCAAACCAGTGAGTTATGTTTTTCTGGTGGCATGGTCTTGATGTCTGGTCGTATTAGAATCTCGCATGTAACCTCAGATGGAGAAGTTCCTAATAGAGTTGCCGTTGCATGCTTCGTCTAATTCCAGATATGTGCAGCCTTTTCACAAGTAAAACGATGAATTAGTGTGTCAGTATTCCCACATGTATCACATCTATCTGTATATTTTATATGGATTTGAAACAACGTCACATTTGTAGGTACAGTGTTATTGACAACTTTGTACCACACGACTTGAATTTCTGATGATAGAACTTTAAGAAACATATTAGACCATACGTTTCGCCAATTTGTGTCTACGAATTTTGATTCAACAATGTTTTTGCGTCCTTCAGATGTCAAAGTTTTATATTGATCTTTGATTGTTACAGGTAATTTATCCTTTCGGGCTGCTGTAATATAACTTAGTTCTTGATAATAGAATCATAGATATTCGAAGGTCTAGTCAATAAGAGCTATATTTACAGGCGGATCTATACTGGGTGGTCTGTAGTAATTGATAATTTATGACCTTATGGTGTTTTTATTTCTCTGGACGTTATTCATAGCTCGTAAGAAAATAGCATTTGCTTTGCAGTTAGCGTCCATTAGACCCAAACGACCTCTTGCTGTTGGAAATTTCAGTGTTTGAAAATTGACTTTAAATAATTCGCCCTGACATAAGAACCAAGATATGGCAGGTTGAACATTCTGAATTATTTCTCTGGGAGGCGGAAGCATTTGCGCTATGTAATTTAATTTCCTAAGTACAGCCAAGTTAATTAGTCTTGATTTTTGAATTGTATCGTCAGTGAAACGCTATCTTCGGTTCTCAGATAGTTGTTTGAAAATGCTGGCCATAGATACAGATAACTTCGAGTAATTACATATTAGTAACAAATATGAAATACGTTCATGTAGAAGCTTCTATGGCTTATCGTCTTGGAAGTGATTCTTTCCAGAGTTGCTAACATCTGACAATAGTTTTAACAATGTGTAGATATATCTGGAATTTATAGTTGGAATGCTAGCAACTCCACTATCGAAATTTTCTGCACAGACTGACTAGGCGAATAGAACTGTTTGGACAGTAACGAGAATAATAGGTTGGGAGAATATAATCGAACGCAATTATCTTGTCACACAAACAACGGAAATTCAATTTAAATGATATCCAAAAAGCAACTACTTGCTGGAGGTAATCTAGAAGACTCTCAGCAAACGGCATTCACTCGATTACAATATAATTTAAAATTTAGAAACTAAAAAACTATGTGGATAGACCTCGTACAGCGGAAATCTATGACCTATCAACTTGATAAGACGAAAAGCCTTAAAAAAGTATACATCAAAAACGAAACCCAAGAAATTATTCTATAAACTTCTAAATAATTGTGGAATGAAGTAACGTAAAGGTTGGAGAAAGGCTAAATGTTTATCAGTCACTATCGTGTCATTTTTTTTACAGTAAATTAGCTTCTATCAATACTGGCACGCTCCCTCTCAAAACGAAACTTCCGTATTTATAAATTTAATTTAAAACTGAAACATAAAACGTAATCTTAATCAGCAGTTAGTCTCATAAAATGCTGATTTATGACAGACAATTTGACATCTTAGTCGGACACGAAGTCAAATGCTCGTTCTTGCAGATAACTTGAAATTTATGGCAGTGTTTTTAGAAGGAACTATCTTCAGTTTAATTAGGCATACTCTTTCGTTTATTTTTGTCTTCGGAAGTTTCACACTCAATCTTTGACATTTTATCTCCTTTAATCAGCTGCGTGTGCAATATGTCCATTTTATGGTACACATACTACTCCTCTGTAACACAATATACCTGCTTAATTTTTTTTTCCTTTTAAGCTGTTCCTCTAACTCATGGTTGACAATCGAGCTGTTAGTTTCGGCAATTAATTATTTTTGGTCCTATATATTTTCTTCTGTAGTTTTGTAAATTCATGATATTCCTGGAACTATTTATTATTGGAGAATTAACGAAATCAATACAGATGTATAGCAGGATGTAGTCATTAAAATCGTAACCATGAATGTACTTGGGTTCGAACTAAGCTTGTCAACTTATCAGATTTCCTCAACCGGACCACTTACCTACGGCAGGGGGGAAGGGGAGGGGGTGTATGTTACGAAAGTAAAATTTATAGGGCAATTCTTTTTTTATTTTTGCAAATAATTGTTATGACAATAACAAATACTTCAGCGTAAGAAACTATATTTCACTAACTTATACGATCAAATTTCACAGTGAAAGTAATTTTACAGATTTTACAATATGCGGTGCAATCGTTTTCCTTATGCAGCCAAGTTTTAATCCCTTCATTTGAAACAACTCGTCTCTGGAGAGACAATAACGTTTCTGTCTTTTTTTGGTAACTCAATCATTATTTATTTGTAACGTACAAATTAATAACACTATTCATTCTTTAATTCTCCGCGAACAAAACGAGTACGTCATTCCATCTTCTACATAGTGTAAGTAACTGAAACAATAATCGAATTGCTTCACGATAATCGGATTTGCAACTAACTGTCGTAAACGTTTGAACACTGAGCGAAAAACTTGAATTACATTCAGCGAATGGGGGAATAAGGAGCGAGACGCGGCGACCTTGTTTACTTTATATACATTTGAGAAACCATCAACCCGTAATTTATAGAATTTCTTAATTACCGGACATACTTTGTCCAGTCGGATGTAGTGAACCGGACACGGACAAATCACGTTAGAATCGGAAAGTCCGGTTGACAACCGGACGGTTGGCAACCTTAGTTAGAACTGAACTTTCCTCGAATGCTCAGTGAAGCGAAAAATGAATATCTTGAGTAAAAATAATTTATTTAGTTAATGTTTAGTGGAATGCTGTGACACATCATCAGCAATGAGCATGAAATAGTCTCTCTTTTCGATCCGTTTCGTACTTGCACATATATGAATATTGTATCTTATAATCAGTAAAATAATATTACATAACTAACTTTTATTGTTTAAATTCGACTTAGAATTTAGGCTTGTTTTTCTATGTTGGATATGTCGCTGATTATATCCAACCACTCTGCTGAAACTGCAGCATGATCTCTTTGATAGCGGTGTTCCATTGTGTCGCGCTGGGTTTAAAAGAAAAGTGTGTGTTGTCTATTATATCTCCATCTGGAGCTAATCACGCAACACGCAAAGCGGCGGAAACGTAATAATATTCAGACGAATGTACCGGAACATGGCTGCTTGGCAGAAAGCATTCCATAATAAATTTGATTCAATTTAAATTAAGGATTCACAAGCTATTATAATAATTTCCACTATCGGGAATTCCACGCATGAATATTACCGCTGGAAATACTTGACTAGACGTTCCTATTGCTGCAGGTGGGGGCAAAACAAGTGAGTTTCTAAGATAAGAACATCCTAACGATACACATTAAATATAAGTATCTAATACAAACACAGCAATAATTACCAAATAAGTATTCACCGATTTACTAGCGCTTAAATAATTAACTCACAGAAAAATTGCCATACATTAAATTGACCTTTTTCGGCGAGACGTCTGTATCGTAACCAGATCGCTCGAATTTCGCTTACTTTTTGGTGATCAGTTTTAGTTGGAATATGTTTGTATGTATGTTCGTTTGGGCCAACTAGGAACACGTAAAGCCTTTGTTGGACTTGAATTTAATGTGGATGTGTACACGTCGTGTTACAACTACGCTTCTAGAGGGACCTACAATTTAACGTGGAGTCTGAACCACAGAAGAGTTCTGGAGTATTTTTTTTTAAACTGCTTAACGTCTCCTATAACAACTAGGTCTTTAGAGATGGGAAAGGATGGGAGGGAGGCAAGGAATGGGAAGGAATTCGGCCATGGCCTTTTGAAGGAAGCATCCCGGCATTCACCTGGATTTGGGGAAACCATGGAAAACCCAAATCTAGATGCCCGGACGGGGATTCGAACCGCCGTCCTCCCGAATGCGAGGCCAGAACGCTAGCCGTTACACCACCACGCTCGGTCGCTCTGGAGTACTTCACATTACACAGCAAGCTGTGCCAGAGGTAAAGGTCGTGTTAAGGCTTATGAAAATACCCGCCGAGGCAGGGATTCAAACCGGACACCCTTCGGTCTCTAATCAACAGCATTAACCACTAAGTCACCAGGTAGTTTCTTTTAGTATGTTTATTTTAAAAATGTTTATTTAAAATCGTATTTACGGCTGTTCTCAGTAAAATGTATTTGTCATTGCCGTACTGGGCATGGGAGATACAAGAGGATCAAGTTCCAATCTCTGGTATTTATCCGATTTGCTGCAATCATATAGGAACGGTTTTGTAGTACCACATCACAAAAAATACGCTTATCATTGAAAACAAGAATTACATAATTCACATACGTGTGTCGACATTGTAACTGCCCCGTATTCAAAGTGCCTGCGATGAGAACGAATGGTAGCCAAACTTTTTTTTTTTTAAATTTCATACCTTGTTCTTTTAGTCGGACGCTTAACTGCGCTTTTGTTGCGGGTGTGAATTTTTGGAGACATTTAAAACAGGTTGTTTGCTTTCCGATCCAAGTGCACGGAGAAACGCCACACATCTATACTTGATGCTAGCCTCTAAGGATGCTGAACAAAGTCAATCCTATATCAACGAGAAAGGCAGCTACCTAGCATGTTATGTACACGTCTAAACGGTGTGGTAATCAGCCAATGAAGCCCGTTCTGCACTTTCAGACACGGGGACGCTACTTGGTGGCGCAGATGCGTCCCAGTCCACGATGTGAAGTTAGTGTGGCAGTTCTGTTATAAAGCCTAATCGCCATTTTTAGGAAAATTCCACCGCTCTCCCCTCCGCTGGCTCCGAAGTAATTGCTACCACTTTGGATCTGAATATGCACTATTTAGCTACTTTTGTAATGAATGCCATGCATCAGGTTTTGTAATAAATCCAGTTCACCGTATGTTTTGAGATCATTCCAAGGAGCTACCTACCTCATTATAACTAAGTACTGCTGTTATATTCCTATCCAGATGCTTACAGATGCCAACTGGAATCTCTTCAATCTCAGCCGACAGTGAGTAAGCGCTACAAATTGCGGTAAGTGTCGCAGCTCCCTCGGCTACCACGCGACACTTCGTTGATGTTAAATTGCCATAACGTTTTACATAGAAGGTGTCTGGAGGCCTCGAGCAAAACGATGTCGTAATTATACATCGATAAAGAGAATTTCAACGCCCAGCTAACGGAACAAAGTATTCAAAGGTGTGGTACCTCAACTCGACCCGTATATTTTTTTTTTAATTCCGAAATTATGGATTGGAACGAACCTTTTTTTTTTTTAGGTTGAAAGAGGATGCCCTCGAATTCTTACCATTTACGTTCCATCTCATATGGTCATGATTTTTTGTTTAAAAAAATCTATATTAATATTATAAAAGCAAAAGTAACTCTGTCTCTCTGTTTGTTACGTTTCTTGGGCTAAATGGCTAATCCGATAGTGATGAACTTTGACAAGGAGATGCTATTCGGCATTAGGATGGACTTAGGATACTTTTTTCTGTATAAATAATACATATTGTAATATAATTTTGAAAAATTACTGAACGCCGACAGACGCACAGGATGTGTAAGTCTCTGTAGTACCTACCTGTATACCATGCTGGTAGCTCAGTGGTTAATGCGCTTGTTTACTGATGTGTGCTGCGTGATTTCTGTTTCAAATCCCGGTGGAAGCAAAAGATTTTTAGAACTGTTTTTGATCGTATAAGCCACGCCTGGATGGTCAGTTGTTCGGATTCCATGTTAAACTGTAAATACCACAAATTTAGGGGTGCAATGCGTGACAAACTGTAGGCGGTCTAACGATGTCATATGTGTACACTTTTTTACGCTATATTGATCCCTCAGGCTTTGCTTCTCTCGCAATGAGTCTGTGTGTGACCTGCACTAATAATATTATGAATACGAAAGTAAGTCTCTGTCTCTCAGTTGCGTTTTGTTGACTAAATGACTATACCGATATTGATGGAATTTGACAAGTAAATACTTAGTATCTGTAGGAAGGACACAGAACTTTTTTTTTTGTTATGAATAACAGTTTAGGTCACGAAATTTTGAGAACTTATCGAATGGTGAACGACCGACAGACGGATGCGTGTATTAGTCTGTAATGTTACGTCGGTTGCTCAAGCTGTGTTTCTCTCGCAGTCTGTTAGTGCCTGATTTGTTAATAAATTTTGTTTAGAGAAAAAACTTATTATTTAATATAGCTGTCGATTTTCTCTGCACTGTACTATTACCTTGTGTCTGCCTAAAAATTTCTGGCATCAGTTTATTTTGTCTTCTTTATTGACATGCCTCGCAGTCATAAACCTGACCTAAGGTGTAACTCTAGAAGAGCACGAGCAGCTAAAGTTATTAAAACCCAAGAATCTGATGCTCATGCTGAAGAAAGAAGAAAGAAGAAAAGATCAAGCTGAAATAAACCTGCCCTCAGTTAACACCCCCCCCCCCCACCCACAAATCCCCGCAACTTCATTTGTTTATCTGTTTTTAAGTATGTTGAAAATTGAGTATCTTCATGAGGCAGGTTCAATGGTAGAATGATATAGTGATGACTTTCACGTCATATTACGCGGACTCGGTGTTGTTTTGGACAAATGTTGCGTTACTTACAGTTTTCTATATCCAATTCTGGCAGTAAAGGGCTGCTAGATTTGTTTCTCGAAATTACCGCAGAATGCAATCAGTAACAGATATGATAAAAGAGCTGGAATGGGATTCATTGGAAAACAGGAGGATGGTGAAGAGGGTCATGGGAGTGTACAAGTAGTATATTGGTGATGAGTCATTGAAAGATATTGGTGTAAAAATTAAAAATAATGCATGGAAGGGAAAAGATGACCATGACCACAAACTGCGACTCGATTTCAGGCACAAGGATGTAAGAAGATTCTCTTTTTTGGGTAAGGGTGTCAGGGACTGAAATAAGTTACGAAGAGAAATGATGAATAATTTACCAAAAAGTTGAAAGAATTTATAGCTAAAATTTGCAGAGGGAAAATGTAGGTAGGTGCAGGAAAGGGGGAAGACGAGTGTGTAGGGAAATTGCCACCGGAGCGTACGCTTCATTGCAATTTAATTATACGTATATAAATCTGCAAACCTCGTTGCAGGCGCTGGACATTATTATGATGTCGAAATGACTTCAGCCCTCTACGCGGACAAATATATTTGAGGGAGGAATTTACAAATTTTAACCAAACAGGGCTAAACAAATTAACGCTCAAAATTTTTTCAATATTTTTGATCTTACATATATTCATGTATAAATATAGGCCTACATTATACACACCAAATATTTGCAATATATATTAACCCCAACTAAAAGTATTTCCACGCAGCAGAATGCCAATTTACTCAAACATACCACATTCAATTTAGAAAGAAAACATGCAATGCTGGGAAAAACTGCAATTACAAAACATGTTTTCGGAGATCGCTGAAAACAACGTGGGCGCTCACGTGTGGACGTGTAATGGTCGCTGACGGGGTAAAGTAGGAACAACATGATTTGACTTTCGCTTTACAAACATTAAGATATATATTTAATTGCTTAGTACATAGAAGTTCAATTGTTGATTTAGTATACATTATTCATTCTTTGGCTCCGACTTCAAAAGGTGTCTATGAATTAAGAAATTATATTGAAAAATAAGAGGTATTAATAAGAATACTAAAAAAATGGTTAACAAAAGTGGTAACTGGATATGCTAGTTAATGAAATCTATTTGTAGAAGTGTTTGGTAAAATGTATTTTTTGTTTTTAGTGTTTTTCTAAATAGATTCGTGCGTGGTGATTTGATGTCTTCTTTGTTTGTTAAAAAGTTGATCCGCATTTTCATGATGAAATAATATTTTTTGTAGTAAAATATCCTTTTCAACCAATGTGGGACTATTTCTTCAACTTACTTCAAGACTGCCCAACTAATTTTGGAGATGGCCCACAATTTCGATTCTAAGTTAGCCTACAGGCCACATTACACTTGCCTACAGTTACAGTAAATACAACAGACTTTAAATATAACAAAGATATAATTAACACAGTTTAATAACAATCAAAAAGTAAAAGCTATCAGTGAGACTTGTGCAGAAGTTTTTAAACTTATAATCAAAAAGTAAAAAACATCAAAGAGATCTCTTCGAGCTTGCATGTTCTAGAGACTGCTGCTGTTGGCGGGCAAATTCAAATGCGCTGGCGGGCCACCAAGGTGGCCCGTAGCCTGGGGCTGGGCAGCCTTGATTTACTTCATTTCTTCAATGTGATATTTCCCTGCATTCCATAATTGTTCGGCGCTACAGTACAATGCAATGTTATTACTTTTTTATGTTTCAGGATTGCAACTATCCAATCTGTGACGACATTGAAACAGGTTAGTTTCATTGCAAATGTTGCTTTAGACTTTTTCCTAATAAATGCTTTTTAGAAAAATGCAGTACTCCGATATCATTTTATTTTAGACACACTGTGTTTTCAAGCCATCATTCTGGAAACCATTTTAACTGACATGTCCCTATACCCTGTTTGAAAAGTGTATTGTCCTATGCATTGACTTATGACAGCAACCTGCTCTACGTTATACTATCGATATCCGCGGGAGTTTAACCAACTGGTATTAAGCGATGATGAGAACATCTACACAGAAATCGCTCAATTACATGTCACAATTCACAATTCACAAGAAACATTTATGACGTTTTCACATAAACAAAAAATGAAGTTTCTTAATGAATACTTTGAGTATTTGAATTCTTCGTGTACGACATTATTTCTTCCGTAAAAGAACATTACTGATTCGTGTTGGGTCGCCTTTGAAACAGGGGCGTAGCTACTATGGGGGGCTAGGAGGTGCAGTGCACCTGGGCCCCTACGCTCTGGGGGCCCCAAAGCGCACCTCTGGGGGCCTCCAAGCGCAGTTTAGAGGCCCCACGAACCTTCATGGCAAACTGGCGATCTTTTATTTTTTGGGCTCTACAGTCGTCTAAGGGGGCCCCTGAGGCCCCTCACCAAGGGCCCTCTCACTGCTCAGGGGGCCACTAAGCACAACTCAAAGGCCCCATCCTCAGCTCAGGGGGCCCTTATCAGCAACACAAAGCAAAAAAAAATGTCGCACATCTGGCCTGAGGGCCCAAAATAAATTTTTTGCACCGGGGCCTTGTTGACCTAGCTACGCCACTGCTTTGAAACAAATACACTTTTAACTAGCAAAAAAACTGGATGTAAGTATTGGTTCTCTCTCCTCACAACAGTGACATCATGATCCTGTAGAAATTTCGTAAAACCTCACATGGTGTTGTAATGTATCTTACATAGTTAATTTCTTTTGGTTGGTTATCAGATTTTTATTTATCAGTTGTGTCACATTATCAATTAAGACTGATTTAATGATCGAAGATGAATTTTATGATTAAAATAATGTGAGACTGAATTTATTGAAATACGAGCACCTTAACTTATAGTTTATTGTTAATTAATTACAATCTGTACAAACATCGTAGTATGGATAAAAAGCACTGAAAATCCTTCAAATCTGAGACCACTGGTTAACTGCTTTCTTGTTGATTTAAAATGTCTTATAATTAGGGTTCGGATCTTTAGGACAAGTCATATTTTTTTCGGATATGTGAAAACTGCGACCAGTGAAATTTGCGGCCAACCTAAAATCTGCGAAATCTGCGGCCAATACCTGTTCTCTTTGTGTCATGCCGCGCCGTCCTAATCACTCTAATGGCCCCTTTAGACGACCCGATCTGGTCTCACTAAATCCTGGCCTGGAAGTTTTTACGTGAATAAATCATTTTACATTACACGCCCGAAACAGCCAAGTTAATTTCTATTTTTTTTAATAGACACGCAAATGTTTCACAGGTTAAGTATTCTTTCTTAGACTTTTTTCGCACTTGTTACTGAAAGCTGAATTTTTTGCTGATCTGCAACACTGTTCGGAAAATCCAGTGCGGTACTAACTAGATCGGAGCGGCCGAGGTCGTCTAGAGGCGGCCATACACGATCGCTCCATCCGTCCAAATGGAGCGATGTCACTCCATTATCGTGTCGTCTGTGGAGAAATTTGATGTGGATGACGTTAACACACAACTGCTGATGGTAGAATATTTTTTCCTACACTAGTTTTTTATCTGCTTAACGTCTCTCTAACAGCGAGGTCTTTAGAGACGGGAAAGGATGGGAGGCAAGGAATGGGAAGGTATTCGCAGGGGCGTACCAATCGGAAATGACGCCTAGGGCAAACATCGAAGTTGCGCCCTTTGGTAAATTATCTAAATATAAAATAAACAGATTCACTGACTAACACAATAATTAACATTAATAAACACTTTTACATTCAGTTTTAGAGCAAAATTATTTTATAATCTTACATTTAAAATGGCACTTCCTTAGTCTTCTGCGATGCAAATGGATTAATAACATTTTCGAAATCTGTTTCTTCGGTTTCTTCTCGCTATATACTGAGACAAGTTAGATCGCATAACCTTTCTTCACCATTGTAGCCCTCCAATATGAAAGCATTAGTTTTAGCTTACTGAAAGATCGCTCGCAACTTGCGGTACATATTGCAATCGTAAGCATAATCTGAATAGAAATGCACAGATTGGGAAAGACGCTCTCATCTCCGTCCTCAACAATGAATTCAAGAAGCTCTTCAAATCTTTTTATGTTTCCATTTTTTCTTGTGGATATTAGCATTCGAACAACCGATATTGTTTCGTATCTGTTCTCCGTTAACATCATAACCATAGACGTCTCAAAATTCTTTAGATTTCTTTTTTAAATGGTCGTGATTGTCAGTGCCATACCACAGACTTTTAATATCTAGGAGAATTCCAAATCTTACTCCGTTTCATGCAGACGACTGAACCTTTCGCTCATTTCACGCGCAACACTTATCCAGCGATCCATTCATAACTCGTTCCATTTTTTCCTCAGCACTCAACCCAGGGTCCTTCGCATTCTATTCGCCTTCGACATCTTTCAATCACTACATCCAAATCCTGGAAAGATTGAAACCTTTCATGAGTGCATCATTAACCAATTTCTCTCGTTTATTGGTAAAATGGTGTCGGAGGGTTTTTATATAATGAAAATTCATGCTAGGATCCTTGAGCCGCTTTTGAAGACGGTCAATAGAACAAAGTCGAAAAATCTTAGGACTAAATGCGATTATATAGAAGTCTTGTCACACTTCTTGTTTCACTAGTTTGATTGCCATCGTCTGTAATGTCTTGAAGAACTTTTAGCATATCTTCAAGATATTTGTTAACTGGCTTAACTGCTTCAAACTTTGCATTCCATCTTGTTTCAGATTCTCATGTTACAATCACAGGCACGGTGTTCTTGAGTTTTTCTCAACGCATAGTGGAACTAGAAAAGAATACATAAGTAGTTATCCAGTGGCGTAGCTGGGTCAACAAGGGCCCCGGTGCAAAAAATTTATTTTGGTCCCTCAGGCCAGACGGGCGACCTTTTTTTGTTTTGTGTGCTGGTAGGGGCCCCCTGAACTGAGGATGGAGGCCCCTGAATTGTTCTTTAGGGGCCCCTGAGCAGTGGTTGGGGCCCCCCTGAGCAGCGAGGGCCCTTAGTGAGGGGCTCCTGTGTTCTTAGGGACCCCTTAGACGACGGTAGAGCTAAAAAAGGTCGCCAGTTTGCCGTGAAGGCTCGTGGGCCCTCTAAACTGCGCTTGAGGGCCCCTAAAGGTGCGCTTAGGGGTCTCTTGAGGTATGCTTGGGGGCCCCCTCAGCGTGAGGGCCCCGGTGCACTGCACCGCCTAGCCCCATAGTAGCTACGCACCTGTAGTTATCATTTTTGCTTATTCTTTCGTGAACATTAGTTCGGTGCCCAGCAATCACAACATTGTGAACGACAATCCTGTATATCCATACCGCCTTTCTCTAGCTGCTGTTTAAACATTTCATCAACCAAGCTTCCAGCATCATTTTGACTCATCTGAATGAAAACGAGAAAGGACTTTCCTCTCAAAATCAACTTCTACGTATCTCACTTCTGACATCTGCTCATGATGTGCATCGTCAGGAGTAGAGTCAGACAAGGGACCATAGTACATAGTATTTTGATTTGTGGATGTTTGACAACAAACTTTGGCGAACAGTGAATGAACTCATTTTGAAAACGAGGTGAAAAGTAAGATGTGGTGCCAGGATTTTTAACCAGAGCATGATGGGGTCAATTATGTCCAGAAGCTTTATTAAACCAAGGAAGTTATCAATATTATTGGATTCAGATTCATCGCATGTACTAAGTGTCTCTCTGTGACCTCGTAATGCAAGATTATCAGTGGCAAGAAATTTGATGCAGTGGAAGATTTTCTTTAATAGATTACACCACGTTCGTTTTTCTGTTTTGATTTGGGTTTGAAATTCAGCATCAATAATACCTTTAGTTGCTGCAAAATTTCTTTCCCTTTCTTTCCACTTTGTGAAGAACTCACGATTATTCTTAGCATTTTGATGGGCAGTGAGCCGTTCTAGTGCTTTTCCAGTGGGTAAGTCTATCTTTGTGCTCTAATGAAGATGATTATCTAATTGTGAAAAGATAAGCCAACAGATGCAAAAGGCAGATTTTTAGACGGGTAATAGATTAGCCATGAACAAGTTACTTGCTTGAAGATTTCTGGGGCGTGCAGCCAGGTCAATTGATCGCAGATGTACGTCCAAGAAATCGTCAAGCAACAGATCCGCCGGGAAAACTTACGATTACACAACAAGTTACTTCTCAACCGCGAGTTCCTAGTTTCTACTTAAACCAGCTTTTGTTCATACAACGGTTATTTTCAGGTTGGATAGGACCGTCAGTAGTTTGGAAATATTTGAACCAATTTTACTTATTTCTGTTTTTAAATTAACCGACAGAACTGATTTCATAGTTGTCTTATCAAAAGTCCAATATCATACTCCTTAATTACTTCTGGTATGGCAGTAGTTGGGTTTTCTACATCCTCCACCATATAACCTCCACCAACTTTTTTTCCTGCTAAAATACCAATGTTTTCTACAAATTCTTCAGTAGCCTTAGAACTCGTATCCTCTCTGCTCTTAATCTCGTCACACTTAGAAATATCTAAAGTTATATCCTCCTCGTCTTATGATGAGTTAGTGTTCGATACTTTGTATTTTATTGTACATCTCGATGTACGCAATTCCTTAGGACAGGTAGTGGACTTTTCAAGAGGAAGTGCTTGCTGATTTTTTGTGCTACTTCATCCTGCAATTTGCTTTTTTTCTGTCCCTCAGCCTCCCTCTGCTTGTTCTTTGAAAACAATCGTTTCAAATTGTGTTGGTTTTAATGTGAAATGAAGTAGCTTCACACTCGCTCGCGACGCATTCATTGCAAATGAAACACACAACTGCACCACGCCAATCATCTCATCAGCAATTAAGCAACAGAGAAAGTATCGCTTGTCTTATAACCTTAGAACAAAATTTGCCAGTGCGGGCGCGTGGCAGGGGTCCATTCAAAGACATTTGGACAGAGCACGCAATATACCTTCCAATCGTGTTGCGATTTGCTGTTTACTCATTCCTTCTCGCTCGTTCGCGAAAGCTCATCAGCCGCGCGCTGGTATCGCTGGATTATTTGAATATGAATTATATTGGTGGTTTATTTTGACTTATAAGTTTAATAATTTGAGAATTTTGCGCCCCTCTTTCAATGGCGCCCAGGGCACGTGCCCTACCTGCCCCACCCTAGGTACGCCACTGGGTATTCGGCCATGGCCTTTTGAAGGAAGCATCCCGGAATTTGCCTGGAGTGATTTGGGAAACCATGGAAAACCCAAGTCTGGATGATGCCCGGACGGGGATTCGAACCACCGTCCACCCGAATGCGAGGCTTTCTGTACTAGTAATGTGAGGCAAAGGGAGATTTTGCATGAAATCTACTACGATTCTGTAAGTATCTGGCTCGTTATTACAATTCTTTTCTACGTCTTTAAAGCAAGAATAACTCTTGTATTTTAATAACAGTTATAAACTATAAAACATCTGTAGTGTCAACCTGCTGTTTAGAAAAATAGGCTACAAACGTAGCAATCCGCTCAGAGCGCCGGCGGGGCGGCTTTTAACAATACAACCAGTTTGATCCTATTCTATAATAAACATACCGCTACAGCATTGTTGAGAATTCTGGCCGCAGATTTCACTGGCCGCAAATTTCGCTGGGCGCAATTTTCGCGACACCATTTTTTTCCTGCCTTCTTTTTGTGCTGAATTAAACAATGTTTCAACATTTCTGATTGTATTTAAATGTATTTTATATAGCATATAAATGCATATTCAGACCATTTTCCTAATTTTGGTCATATTTCGATAATATTTATGGTTATATTTTGAGGAAAAATCTGGTAGTTTTTTTAAATAGTACCGGGAATTCACTAGATACAGATGAGAAGAAATTAAGAAAATTATTCACAGAACTGTACATACAGTGAAAAGGGGGGGGGGGAAATCCTTATTTTTCACTGTGGTCAGAATTCACCAGTCAAGAATTAAAGTTATACATTATTGTCACTCTCTAAACGTAATGTTCCGCCCGCCTTTTAATCTCGACAATACAGCAGAAGCATACCTGTGTCGATCCGCGTCAATCAATATCTCAATGAAATTTCCCCATTCATCATTAAATCTGCAGTGGATCAGTGAGTAGACCTACCGCCATGCCGAAAATAAAATTTTCTGAAAGTGCGAAGTTGCGTAAGGGAATTTAGAGAGGAGTAATCTGTAAATTATCTGAAATTAAAGTGACTTCAACAAAACGATTTAAAATTTAATCTGGTGCAGCGAGCGCACGGAAGCAAATAATACTGTCTACTGAAGCGGGTACGGTATACCGCTGTACTGAATGGTAATTAATATTTATTTTAATTTTACCAAAAGCATATGAGTATGTATATTGTGGATTGGAAAGGGTTCTCAAAATGATTTATAATCACTAATAAGGATGAAAAAGTCATAACCTGACCATATACAGGGTGTTATAAAAAGGTACGGCCAAACTTTCAGGAAACATTCCTCACACACAAAGAAAATATGTTATGTGGACATGTGTCCGGAAACGCTTACTTTCCATGTTAGAGCTCATTTTATTACTTCTCTTCAAATCACATTAAACATGGAATGGAAACACACAGCAACAGAACGTACCAGCGTGACTTCAAACACTTTGTTACAGGAAATGTTCAAAATGTCCTCCGTTAGCGAGGATACATGCATCCACCCTCCGTCGCATGGAATCCCTGATGCGCTGATGCAGCCCTGGAGAATGGTGTATTGTATCACAGCCGTCCACAATACGAGCACGAAGAGTCTCTACCTTCCTGCAATTGGGCCAATTGGCGGTGAATCGAGGAAGTACAGTACATACTAACGAAACTAAAATGAGCTCTAACATGGAAAGTAAGCGCTTCCGGACACATGTTCACATAACATATTTTCTTTGTTTGTGTGTGAGGAATGTTTCCTGAAAGTTTGGCCGTACCTTTTTGTAACACCCTGTATATTCTCTGAACGAAGGCCAACAGACATAAGGTGAATTTTAAATTTAATAAATATACACAATCAAAATTATTTACAAACAACACCTTTGCCTTACATTAATGGCCACTAAATTAAGCAATACAAAACGACAAAATATCTGTTCAGATTTTCATATATAACAGTTTACAGTCTTCGGCAAGACACGTAATGAGACTATTTGATAAAAGCTAATGTCCGTTTCAATCACAGAAACTACTGAATCAAGTTAAAAAAATAAAATAAAAAAAATGCCATGGCTAAAATCTCAGTTTATCTCTCGGAGAGTGAGAATTCTTATCGTGCGGACTTCTCCGCTCAGAGCGTTATGTTGGGTAGAGTGCAAACACAATATTACTAACTGCTGCAATGTTTGTCTTTTACCGTCTGTCCGGCATTGGCGAAGTCAGCAAACTCCGAACCCACACTGAATTTATTTGTCACCTTGTGACTCAAAATGCAGACACAACCGATCGCATGATATGCTGTCGGCTTTCTGGGTCGTTCTCGTGCGGAAGCACAAGAGTAGATCAACCAGCGTGACCCAAAAGACGACCCGAAAGACGACCAGAAAGACCACGAAGAGCATCTCGCACCACCTTTTAAAACTTCGGGATGCCGCTTCTCCTACTCCGCCGATTTTTCTCTGGTCCTATCGTCGATGTAGACGTTCCTGCTTCTCTCCTCATTGGCGGACATGAAACAAGATTATACAAAAAAAAATAAGAATTATTCTATAAACTAAATGCTATTTGCAAAACATTCGCCCCTCCAAGCACACTCTGGTTCAAAACATCATTCCTTTGACAAGGTTGGAGAATTTCTTCGGAAACTGTCGTTTTTCTTTCGTGTCCACTCGGTTTTACTATTTTCACGCAGTGAGCACTCACAGAATCTCTAATTTGGCGTGTCTTGACGTTATCACGTATCTGCATTCGTCACGCGATATATATCTCACCCGTCAACTCTGTCCGTGCCCCGAACTGCGGCCGACCCCATACTGAGCAGTGAAAGATCGTAAATCTGCCTTTACAAACTGGCAAGTCCCCTTGTGTTTCGTCTTTCTTCCAGCCTGAATGGAGAATTCGCCGTAATGCACTTGAATTCGCTGACCCCTGTCCTGGAGAATGCCTTTCTAAGCCAGCGTAATGCGAGCCTTGTTTCGTTACCCACATACCTCATGTTAATGTGGTTCTATGTCTCACCACACTACATGGAAGCGACACTACTAGATAAAATAAATAATGTTTAATTAAGCATGTTTTGATGTATAGTAAATTTAAATGTTTGGTCATATTTTGTCATTTTTAGGTCATATTACCCATTTTTAAGGTCATATTTGCCTGCATATTTCTCTATATTTTGGTCATAAAGATCGGAACCCTACTCATAATATTCATCGCATAACTTAGAGCAGGTTGCTGTGCGCGAAACGAAGTCTTCGCTTCCGGATGTCTGGAATTTTAATGACATTGTCAACCACGAAAGCTCGTAGGTGTCCATCATATTGCGTGAGAGTTGCGTAACTGGCTGCTATTTTCCGCACTGTCATACTGCATTCAGATTTGGGTTTCCCATAGTTTTACAAAATCACTCCAGGCGAATGCCGGGATGTTTTCTTCAAATAGCCATGGCCCAGTTCCTTCCCGTTTTTTCCCCCATTGTCCTTTCACTCCTCGAATGACCTCGACGTCGACGAGGCGTTAAGGGAACTGGGTAATGTAAAATGTCGAAAATTTGAATTTTTTATTTTTTGAGTGAAAAATAATCCACAAATTTTCCTTATTACAATAATATATAATTTATAGTGTATAATGCATTTCTTAGGGGTGTTATTGATGGTTTTCATTAACGCTACACTCAGACTCCACGCCAAAATTTCATGTATTCATAAATATTAACTGAAACTTTAACTTGATTTTTCTCAAAACTTGAAAATTTCTGTTTTGTACATTTTTCTCAGGTAAACTGATGTGGAGGGGATAATTGCATTTTACCGTGGTCTTTAATCGAACATTGTTGGCGTAGTTCTTCAATGTCAACCTTTTATCTATTTTGAGACTAATACGTGTCGGACCACTTAGATACATCCAAACTGGAGGGTAAACTATGGCCATTATTCAAAGTTTGAAATTAGAAACATGTAAAATAATTCTGAACGGGAAGTAAGATTTTACTCGTAGCGTGAGATCATATTAGTTCTTAGTAAAATTTTCATAATGGGACATATGTTTGGTTAAATAAAGATACCTAACAGTTCGGTTCGCTTAAAGCTTGGAAACATTAACAGCAAACACTGCATATTTTTAATAATTTCGCTAGCTAAAACTTTTTTTTTTACTAATTGTCGTAGAATAAGAGAGATATGTATTAGCTAAGGTAGTGAAAATAACTTGACACTCTTATTATGTTAAAAGTAAAGTGAAGTTTCTTCCTGTCTTTACAGATTGCTATGACTTCGACCCCAGCTATGGTTTCCACATTTTCTCACACAAGTAAGTACACACTAGTGCTAAAGTTAGTTTCCTATCAGCCTCCCCTAACGTTATACCGTGAGGTAAAAAAAAAAAAAAAAAAAAAAAAAAAAAAAAAAAAAAAAAAAAAAAAAAAAAAAAAAAAAAAAAAAACTTGTAAAATTCTCATCTAGAACGACGAATAAAGTGCCTAGCTGCAAGCTAGATAATTACGCAAAACATGAAAATGCTTCTGTGAAACGTAAGTTTTAGAGATTTACTCTAGACTCAACTCGAAAATACACGTTTTGCATTTGAACCTAGGAAGCTGGTCATCATAATTTTCTACACTTTCGGTAAGCTGCATTTCAGTTCCTTCCTTTTCCGACCCCACTCATCATGCTTATAAACTCCTTGTACCTCATTTGTAATTACTATCTTGTAATTTGGATCATCTCTTTGAGACCATTTTCTATTATTGTTCCTTGTACTAATTTAAATTATAGATTTTTTATTTATGTGTTGTCAGTACTTTCTGTGTATAGTTAAGAGTACGATTTCAGACAATTAATAACTTTTAAAATGTGAAATGAAACTGATGGGACATTTATTTTCTTATAATTTAGCTTTAAATTTCTTCGTAAATATTATTCTATTTATGACAATAACACACAGAATATCCATAAATATCGAAGTATAATATAGTGGTGTATTATAAATGGGCCAAATAAACTATGCCATTGGTTATATTGAAATTTAAAACCTTACTTAAAACGACATTCATTTTAATTTTACAACCGGTATCTATAAAAATTTGCAGTACAATAAACTTGTTTAGAAAAAAAATATAGAGTAATGTAAATATCTGCTCAAAAAAATTTTGCCCAAATTATTAATCACAAGTAACACAGTTTAAAAATATGTATTAATTCTATTTTACAGCTCAGAAGAAATTTAGTCTTATTTAGCGCAGATAACAATCGTGTCAATGGCTGCAGGTTCAAAGGGAAAACCAACATTTTCAACCCACAGAAGTTAATGTTCTCGTTTGGCTTTCATCTCCGTACAAACAATTATTGCACAGGCACATCATCCTTTCTCAGTCGTCCACACAAACAGTAAAAATTACGAACGCTTGCTCACTACGGAAAACTATAGCAAACCACTCCAATTAACAGACCGCGGGTTGTTGTGGGTGGAGAGGTGCCCAGCACCGAATAGTTGAGATGTAGTAGATATATTGTAATTTAATATTGGGTTTGATGGCCTACTCTTGTTGCAGCCGGTCAGTGCGCCTGTTCGTGGTGCTGCCCAAGGAGATGCCTGACGTGCTGGCGTCTCTATGGTCGTCCGACAGTGACGGACTCTATTGCGGAAACTTGTTACCTGAGGACACATGCCAGCTACAGGACGAAGAGATAGAAATCACTGTGACACAGGTATATCAAAAGATCGTCAGTTTCTGACTGCCTGCCTTTACGAATTTCCGTATTCTGTATTCTTGGTATAGAATCAGAAACGAGATCGCTAATATTAGTCTTTTGTATGTGCCGGGCGGGGAAGAGAAAAGAGTTATTTTTAAACGACTGTAAAAGAAAGAAAAAAGAAAAAGAAGTTATCAGCTTTTCCAAAATGTACTTTCTACACCTTAAATTACGAAAAAAAATAAAATTAGTTTTTATTATTATTTTTGTTTTGCCTTAAGCACCAAATGGTACTATACTGCCATCAGCTATTTATGCATATACGAGTAATCAGGACATTGTACAAATAAGTAAAGCATTGCACGGGTAAAAAAGTAACTATACAAATAAACAAAGGCTAAATGTAGCTAAATTTTAGAAATGACTCCATTAAGATGATGTCTCTTCAGACGTAGACATTCTTCCTGGCGGAGTTTGCAGTTTTATTCATCACATTCCTCAATGATCTCAATGGGATTTCAACCACCTCCTGTGCTTCAATTGCTCTTGGTGGGTTATCCTGACGCTTTACTCTTCAGGTAACGCCACAACAAAAGTCGCACGTTGTTAGGTCTGCCGAACGGGGATACCATGTGATACCCCATTTTGAGAAATCAGGTGATCGTAAGTAAAACTGCGCCTAAAAATGGAGGAAGGCTTAAGTTCTACATGGCATATCTATATGAGATTTATCAGAGTTCGAAAACGAGATTTTTACGATTATAGCTAACACTGTTTATTACCAGTTAGCTTTTATGGTGCTCCACAGTTATTACAAATATTTATTTATTCGTTGAGGCCAACTAGGACCAAGTTAAGCCTTTGTGCATTCATCTTCTTTTGGCCCAGAACTCCTTCATTCGTTTTGAATGCGCCTGTTTGTGCTCCTCTGTCCAGAGTGTACCGCGTCTTCCATTGGAGTGCTCGTCTCGGCTTGTCCCACTTGTCATTAACTTCTTCCGAAATATATCTCCGTTGAAAGCATCTTCTGGTTCTAGTCCAATCAAATGAAGATTTTTAATATTTACGAACCAGGGCATTACAGTTTCGGGTGTGGAATGAAATAAATTAAAGATTTGTTTTTGTTAGTCTGTTCTCCTCCATTCGTTTGAGGTGGTCATAGAATCGAGCCCTTCTTTTGCGGATTGTTTCAGTGATTTTCTCTATTTTGCTGTAGCCTTCTTTGTTAGATCTCTTTTGATGGATGCCATTCTTAAAATTGGAACCCAGAAATGACAAATATGTTTAATAAAATATTTACAGAAGGGCGTCTCCGCAGTTACAATATTTTTTTTAAAATAAAAATAAGTGTGGCAAAGACAATTATTACAATTGTGTACTGGAATATTCTCAAGCAATTCAGAGTTAACGCCCTCGTAATTTATGCGAGGGCCAGGTAAAGTATGTGTGCACCGGGAAATGCCATCTTAGCAGTTACCACCCACAGCTAGTACAAGTCTTCTTCAAGACTGTGAATACGCCAGAAGTGGGGTGGATGCCGAGAATGTTTCGAGCCCACTCCACGAATTCGACCATCCGGGGATAACTTAGGCAGCACTACGGAGAATTTATTTTGAAAATGCAACACTGCCTGCAAATAAGGAGAGGCAACTGAAGTTATCCAGGAGGCGAACAAGCTGGGAAATGCAACTAATTATCAATAAAAAAGTTTTGGTAATAGACAAGTGTCATGATGAAATATATGTTTGTCGGTGAAAGCAGAGCGGCTTGATGTTTTACAAGTGAAGGTTAAATATATGTACAGTCGGAGAAGTGAGTAACAGTCTATCTATGAGACTGATAATAATTTCAGGTCTTGCCGTGGAAAAATCTCCACGAGCTGATTACTTTGAAGCTCAGTCACAGAATTTAAAAATTCTGTTTCATCATGGAGAGAGAACGGAAAGTTATCGTCCTAGCGGTAACTGGAATGTAGCCACGAACGAAGGCCTGTACGGAATTACGGAGAGAACACACACATTCGCTCTCAATGGAAGTTAGTTCGTACGGTTTTCTAGGCGTTGAATCCAGACAACATACAGAAAGTGGCAATATGGTCTCCAAATATCGTAACGCTGTCTAATGTTACAAATCTTTAAATTTCTGAAGTAGTCTATTCAATTACTGTAGATCTCATTGCTCATGTAAAACAAAAATCATCTAACCGCGCAACCTTTCTTCACTCATCTAGGGTCTTACCGATATGTTAACTAACCCAGGAGAGGCGCTGCAGCCGATAGCATTTTGTTATCAGGTGCACTCGCGTCGGTTTTCTGCTGCCATATCCCAAAAACGCCAAATTTCGCTGAACTGTCCGCACAGATATGTCTGTCGTAGGTCCCACATTGACACATTGTTACCTCTCAATATTGAAACATTGTCGTAGACGTCGGTGTTGTTGGTCATTAAATAACCGTTGTTGACCACTCCGTTTAATTTTAATTTAATTTAATTTAATTGCAATGGAGCACAGGCTCCGGTGGCAATTTCCCTACACACCCATCTTCCCCCTATCCTGCACCTACCTACATTTGCCCTCTACAAATTTTATCTTTAAATTCCTTCAAAGTTTTCGGTAAATTATTCATCATTTCTCTCGGTAACTCATTCCAATCCCTGACACCCTTACCTAAAAAAGAGAATCCTCCCACACCCTTGTGCCTCAAATCGAGTGCCAGCTTGTGGTCATGGTCATCTTTTCCCTTCCATGCACTACTTTTCATACCAATTGCAATATCTTTCCACGCCTCATCGCCAGTATATGCCCTGTACACTCCCATGACCCTCCTCATCCTCCTCCTGTTTTGCAATGAATCCCATTCCAGCTCCTTTATCATATCCGTCACTGATTGCATTCTGCGATAATTTCCAGAAACAAATCTAGCAGCCCTTCTTTGCACCCTCTCCGGTGGGAGCTAATGCTGAAAATGACATATTCACGGAAAACTCTTGATAATTTGGATTGAATAATGTTGAATTCACGATCAGTTTCCGAAATGGAATGCCGTATGCGTCTAGTACCAACTGCCACTCCGCATCCGGTGTCTATTGATTTGCGTCGTGCGGCCATAATCACATAAGAAAACTCACGAGAATACAAATGAAAGCCCCGACGCTTTACGTCATATTTATGCGTTGATGTTATCATATTTGCATCTTCCTATCCTATATCTTTTAGCACTTAGTGTAAGAATTAACGTTAATACATTGGTGTTGTATGCTGATTGGGCTCCATATCGGAAACTAAAAACGCTCAAATATTGATTTAAATGATTAGGCTACTGTTTTTAAGAAATGCTGCTAAAATCATATATTTTTGCCGTAAGGATGTAATAAATGTCATACTTATGTGTAAAAATTCTTTCATTTCACAATATTCTGTTTAATTAAAAATATTTGAATTTTATGAATTAACTGACAATTACAATTTTATCCATCATTTTATCCACGTGGGCAAGAGAAGTTCATGATGATTTTCCTTCGACTTGTAATAAATTATCATAATTAATTTATTAATATTTGGTATGAATAATAAAATCAGTAGAAGAAGGGTTTGTATGCATATAAGAACAGCTCATAAATTTTAATCTTTAACACATTAACGTTGAAATAAACGAGGTCTAAGCCACCATTACTCGCAATAAACATTTCAACTGCGATAAGTCTAGTGCCAGGCAATATTAAATGAATACGTTCTAGTATGCAACAATTACCGTCTTTTTTTTTATACTTCAGCTTCCTAACGCCACATCGAAACATGAGCTATTATTGAGGTGACATAAGTTATTACTAATGTGCAGTGAAATTCAGTCGTTGGCATACATACAAAATTTTCAAAATTTACGGTTTTGACCCGGACGTCATGGGGAAGTATTGTCCTAATCTGAATTCAAAAGTAGCTTATATATTAGCCGATGCCATAACCTATAATGTTAATTTTCGCTGAAGTCCGATCATTAATTTTTCAGTGACATTTGTACAGATAGACAAAGATTTCAAAAGTTACGTTTGTGATCTCTGAATCATCGTAAACTATCTTATTAAACTGGATATGTTAATCTGTAATATAAGTTGCCACAAAATGTAATTTCATTAAAATCCACTTTGGTCACACGTAATGACTTTACTGAAGCTGAGCACCAAGTCGGGTGAGTGAGTGGTTATCGGTCGGGTCTGTCATTCTGGAGGATTCGATTCCTATCGCCGGACCGTCCATTTTAAGTTCGATTTTCCATGGTCTCCCGAAATTGCTCCAGGCTTATGCCTGGATGGTTCTTTCAGAAAGTCCATGGCCGAATTCCCTCCCGTTACTTGTTCATAATCCTTTACCGGCCTTAAAGATGTCGACGAGTCGTAAAACCCGGCGATACTGATTTTAGTTTTTAGGTAAATAATTTGTAAACAAGTTATTATGTAAACTACTTATACAATTCATGTAATGGGCTTGAACTGAATATTGGTTTCTGATAGATCACAAAATAACCTCATTTCATCCAGTGCTATTTCAGAACGGTATCGGTAGAATTTAGTTCTAACTTTCTGTAACTTTGTTACAGGTCTCTGTTGTGCAGTATTACGACTTTGCAAATGTTACAGCCAAGTACTTCTGCGCTAAGGCAAGTATATCAGCAACTTAATTAATATAAATTACAAATATTTCATGGATTTCTATTCCGCTTTATACGCTGGAACGTTTATGCTGGAACGTTTATACGCTGAGTAGCTAACTCTTGTTACTGCATGGGAAATTTTAAAACAGAAAGGTAAACTGCTAGCAAAACCATGTGTCAGTTTCAATAAATCTTAGAGCTGAATGATTATTGAATTGAATTTTGATCCCATTTTGATAGTGTATACGCATACAAAACTGAGCATCATCGTCACGAGTCATTTGAAAGCCGGACAGGACCAGTAGATTGGCTTTTTTACGGTCCATTTGTCTACAGGTTTAGTGATGTTACAGTTGTAGTGTCGGTTTCAAAGAGGCTCGTAGACTTCGCTGCAAACACACTACCCACCATTGATGTAAGAAGGTGTAAATTCGCTGAAGGGATGCTCTATTATTGCCTGAAAGTTGACCGGAATGCCAGAGTTCGTAAGATCTCTTTTAGCGCTGCTGCTTGGTTGCAGCCACTCTTTTCATGGTGGGGTGTACGGTATCTCCTTGGCGGTCCACGTCCATCCTCTCCAGCGGGCGGACGGTGTATGTGTCAGCTGTGTGTGGCAGGTCCGGCCTCAATTGACAGTGTCTGGTGTGTACTAGCTGGTAACGCGCGTTTTGCTAACCGTTATGGCTCGCGGAACACGAAATGTTTCGTCTCCTGGGCAGCCTCAACAACCTGCTGCGTGGACTCTGGCACATTTTCCGCAAGTTAGTGCTGCTTCTCGTAGACAGCTGCATTTTCCAACGCTATGTTCACACCCACAACAGACACATCGTTCAGTTACTTTAGCTTTGTGCCAAAATAATAGACTGTTACCAGGGATAGGAGGCAGCGCTGTCCTCATTTGGCTCCACACTCGCACATAGAAATGGTGGCTGTATAAAACTGCACGCTACACCGTATCTGGTTTAAAGAAGGCATGGTACGCATAATATACAAATAGATTTCAAGTAATATTAATACTGTTCCATACTGTAAGCAATAATATGTTTAAATATTCATAAATATTTTCGGGATATTTTATTTATGCTATAAAAATAATTAATTCATTTATATATAATTAAAGTTAAAAATTTATTATTTTGTAATTGAATAACATTAAACCATAATATTAATATAACGTTTAACTTTAAAACACTGTAAGGTGATTAGATTGTTCACATACCCTGGTTCGGAGGTATTTAACACGTTTTGCGGATTATGTCTTTGTTTCCATAAGAGCTGGCTTGACTTCATTGCAACTGTTGCAAATCTGCTAAAACATTCAGTTCTGTGTAGTATTAAATCTCCATTTAGTTTAGTTTCTTTCTAAAGAAATAATGAGGTTTGCTCTTTCTTGGAATAAAAAGTCTCTCAAAAACGATTGAAAAACTACTAAAAGACGTTACATCACAGATGTGTAGGACTATCACTACTATTTTCCCGAACTCTTCCGTAATATACAAAGTCAGGTACTGCTTAGTCAGCAATTATACCTTTCAATCATCGTTGGAGAAAATTCGAATATCTTTAACATAAGAATACTCAGTTCCTTAACTTTCAGAAACATTACATAACTCCTGTAACTGGTGTCCCTCGAATCACCTAACAGTCCACTAACAGTCAAATGTTTTATATTTTTTTAAAATATTTTGTGCAAATATTTACTAGCTACTGTCGTAGTACTTTAATATTAATTACATTTTGGCTATTACGACATATTGCCAGTTAACAAGATTGCAAGCAAATATGTACCAAATAACCGAATCTCATCTTCTGTGGCTAATTATGTGTCTCATTTAGAGTATCGATATTTTACAATTGTTGGAAAGACTAATTTTGGGAGATTTCACATTTGCAGGTGCCAACCGGTGGGATTTTCAAGTATTAAATTGAATAAAATCAACGATGTCTCATGTACAAGAGTAACTTAGTCATTAATTTTAAGTAGAAATAAAAAGGAATACTAGCAACTGATTTTTCTGTTTTTCTCTTTCTAGATAGCCAGCACATCGTGTTGCGAAGAAAGGCACACAATCACTTTGCCTTTTAAAGGTGAGTGGCGTTAAAATATAAAATCCTTGAGAACGGCTTATTTTAATTCTAGGCTACTGACGTTATATCAGAAAACTAGGCTACATGTATGAGAAAAAATAATTTTTGTTTTTTGTCTGGACAAATATAAATACTGTTATGCACTCGCTGGTAACAAAGATTATAATATTTTTGTCTCCTCATGTACGAATTACAATGTTGAAAAACTAATCGATATAAAGATATTTGAAAATTTCAGCTGTTGTCCATGGCCGACTAAAGATACAGTGGGCCGTGGCTGTTGTCATGGTGACGTCATGAATACGTTATTCACTCCACATTTTTTTTTTTTAAAGATAGAAGTAAGTGTTCGTATTTGTTGCAGTACATAGTCTTTAGCGGAGCATGGATGGCTATTTTTATTAATACGCTAAGAAAAGAAGCTAAGTTAAAAATCAGTTGCAGACACTCCACGTATTTCTAGAACAAAATCACCAGGTCAAAAAAGTCTTCACTAATGCATGAATATAGGATCTGGCAGGTTCCACTTAGCATAACCCACCAGCCAGTCTGAAGTTCCAAAAATCATTGTAAAGGAAGAGGCAAATATTCAGACGGTTGTAGCACCTCGTAAGAAAATGTAAATGCTATACTGTCGTGTGTTTTGTGAAAGGTTTTCTGACGTGATCGTGCAGAATAGTAGTTGGCACTAGATGCATGGGACATTCCATTTCGGAAGTTGTTCCTGAATTCTTCAAGATTCCTCGTTCTGCAGTATGCCGTGAATATTATGTTCCCGGCAATCTCCCGCCATGGGCAAAGCAGTAGCTAACACGACTATTTAATAACCGAGACCAGCTACGTCTGCGTCGAGATGTCACTATTATCAGACATTGTTTCAAAGAACAGCAACACTCAATGTAGGACGTATGACAGGCGTGTTCGAGCGGACAGTGTTGCGAAATTTGGTGTTGATGAGATATAGCAGCAGAAGATCGACGGGATTGCCTCTGCTAAAAAAAAAAACGGTAGCGCCTTCTGTGCCTTTTCTGAGATTGTAAACTTACCTTTTGGATCCTAAATGACTGTATAAGGGTTTCCAGATCAGATGAGTCACTAGTTCAGTTGGCAAGAGCTGATGATATGATTCGAGTGTGGCACATACCACACGTGACCACGAACTCAGGTTGTCAGGAAAGCACTTGTGGCTCCATCAAGGTGTGAGCTTCGTGCTTACATGAAATGAACTATGACATTTCGTTGAGCTCAAGCTTTCGTGGAAGACGGAACTTTAAGGAAATAGTGCCGTGTTTACACAGTCGAGTGAGAGCGAAAACAAGTGGTCGGAGAGGAAGCAGCGTTGCGGCCCACACAGGTCGAATTCTGCTATCGTGTAGTAACCAGTGTTAACCGGGAACAACACTTAATAACAAGAACAAAGAAGTGAGCTTGTGATTGTGCACATACGGACTAAAGTGTACAATTAACAACTGTTGGAGTGTAGATAACATCTGCGCATACAGGCGAGAGGAGATGGCCGAAGCAAGTGGCGGAATGAATCCTCAAATAGAAGAAGAAAACATTGAAACCTTTGTATATGAAAATGAACAAGACATGGCGGAACCAGTGAAGAATAAAATAGAAGAACGCGTGACTGAGAGTGAGGAAGAAGAAACGTACAACCTTAGGAGGAAACGTCGAGCGGTAGAGAAAAGACAATCACAAAAAATAAGCAAAGAAGAACTAATCCTATTGGAGATGTTAGAAACAAGAACAAAGATCAGGGACACCAACAGAAGAATATGCTCCAAACATATTCAACATCACAGCCGGAAGGGAAGGACGAGGAACGCAGCAAGAAGAAAGAAGACAGCATATTGGAAAACAGGGGAAGCGAGTAAAGTCAACAAGTTTATGTTCACAGAACGCAACAGAAGGTATAAAGCCAACTCAGATGGCCCATTCATAGTGATGGTAGAACCAATGGGCGAGGGAAATATGCAACACCCAATACAACTAGGGAAGGTATTCTACAATAAAGTTCCTGGACTGAAAAGAATAAACCAACAAGGAAAGAATAGAATGGCCATGGAGTTTACGGAATCAGAATTTGCCAACCAATTCATAGCAAACCACATCTTATTACAGTCTATGAGACTTAAGGCCTTTGTACCGGCTAGTAGAGTGGAGTGTAAAGGAGTCATCAAGTTCGTTCCATTGGACTTATCAGAAGAAGAGATAAAGCTAAACGCCACATCGGAGGCGCCAATCATCGACGTGAGGCGCTTCACCAAGAAAACGCAACTGGATGGAAAGACGGAGACAACACCGCTAAAAAACCGTTCAGATAACGTTCGAGAGTCAGTATCTCCCAGAATACATTGAAATATATTACCTCAGGTTCAAGGTTGCAACATATATCTACCCAGTAACACAGTGCTATAAATGTCAGAGATTTGGACACGTGGCAAACAACTGTAAAGGAAAGGAAAGATGTACAAATGTGGCGAAGAGCATAAAACATCAGAATGTCAAAAGGAAAGCCCCAAATGCGTTAACTGCTGCGGCGAGCATCCTGCCAATGACAGGCTTTGCCCAGTGAGAAAACAAGAGGAGGAGAAAAAAGTAAAGCAAGCAGCACACAGCAAAAATACAGGGACAACAGAATACGAGTACAAGCACGGAGACTTCCCCACTCTACAGAAGAGATCATTCAGAGACGTCACCATAGACAAGGAACAGCCTGGCACGATGGACCGACACCAAAAGACAAAAATGTGGTGGCACAGGTCTCACGGGAGGCCCAGACCGAGGAAGTACCCAATATAGAAAGCAATGAAGAAATAATCACCATCATAGTCAAAACAATAATGAAAGCTCTAGCCCAACATATGAAGGCAAAATGACAACGACTGTACTCCAAAAAGTACAAGACATTGCCACCAGAAGCATAATAAAAGAAATCAGACAGTTAGGCTCAACTATGCAGAACTCAGAGAACTCCAGAGCAACAACTGAAAATGGCTATGAGAAGACAATTAAACATAATACAATGGAACGCTAGAAGTCTGTTCCATAAATGGAACGATCTTCAAAGACTACTGGAGGAACACAAAGCAGACGTGGTACTCATCACGGAAACGTGGTTAAGTCAAGCACATACGCTCAAACATAGGCTCTACAACATCTACAGGAAGGACAGGAAAGACGGATACGGTGGTGTGGCCATCATGATCAGAAATGGAATAAACAGCTCCATTAGAAACATGGTGATATCAGCAGCTGATTTAGAAATCCTAGCAATAGACATCACACAAGGAGGCACCATCAACACGGTTTCTGTAATATACAAACCACCAAGGGTCAGTCTTACTGAAGAGCAATGGTCAGAAATACTCAACCAGCTCCCATCAGGAAGTATCCTGGGAGGAGACTTCAACGCCCATCACCCATTGTGGCACGGACAGTCGAACAGACCAGCAAGGAGAAGAAATTGCAGCCGCAATTACATCATCCACATTACCACGCTCAATAATGAACCTGGAACCAGAATAGGAACACCTTATCAAAGAAGATCGTCGCCAGACATATCTATAGTATCTGCAAACCCAGACAAAAAACAACGTGGGAGATACTTAAGGATACCCTGGGCAGCGATCATTTCGTTATAAAAATGACGGTTGATGCACCAAGCACACTTAACCACGAGCCAGCAAGGACCTTATGGAACTGCAAAAGAGCCAAATGGGAGCAATATCAGGAGAAGATAAATATGCTAATGGAACAGGAGAATGTTGAGGATGGCCAATTACAGCAACGATACAATAATTTCGAGGGAATAATTACATCTGCAGCCAAAGAATGCATACCCCTGACCAAAAGCAAGGAGAAGACTTCCGCAGAAAGGAAACCGTGGTGGACAGCAGAATGCTCCAAAGCCATAGCTAGACGACGCTTAGCCATCAAAGCATATAGACAGTGTCCGACAGTGGACAAATTTGCTACGCTCAGGAAGGCAATAGTGGAAGCTAGGACAACCATAAGAAGAGCCAAAAGGAAAGGATGGGAAGAGTTCTGCGACAACATCAAATATGGAATCACGCCTCAAGAAATGTGGAAGAAGTTAAGATGGTTTAAAGGCAGCCAAACGAACTCTAAATGGATCACCAGCAACAAAGAAGCAGCAGAACAATTTTTGGCCCTGACAGCGCCCTCGTACGTCCCGCTAGAACGAAGCGTGGACTCTGCTATAGAGACGAGACACTCAGCCAAAGAGACCAAATCACAACAAGTTTTGAAATGTCAGAGCTACGATGTGCAATAAAAAAGGAAGATACGGCCCCCGGACTAGACGGCATAACATATTCCATGATAGAAAAACTTCCACCAAGAGCGAAACAGAAGTTACTGGAACTGTATAATGACATGTTGGCAACAACATATGTGCCAGAACAGTGGAGAAATGTCCTCATCATACCAATCCTAAAGGCGAACAAGGACAAAACTAAAAGCGAATCATACAGACCCATCTCACTACTATCCTGTCTTGCAAAGATCATGAGTATAATGATCAAGAACAGAATGCAGTGGTTCATCGAGCACCACAAGAAACTGGACAGCAGAACAATGGGATTCCGGAAAGGATATGGAACATTAGACAACATAACAACATTAGTCACGGACATACAACTAAGTTACGCTAGAGGAAACTATCTACTTGCGGCCTTCCTTGACATCAAGGACGCATATAACAACGTTCAGATCAACATACTCCAAGAAGCCTTGGACAACATGGGTCTGCCAAGAGAAATAGTCAACTGGTACACTAGATACTTGGAGCATAGAGTAAATATACTATATACAGCAGAAGGAGAGTTACTTGCTCGTCATGTATATCAGGGACTACCCCAAGGAGATCCCTCGAGTCCCACACTGTTCAACATATATACTACAAAAACGTTCAACCGGTTGAGAAGCCTAACAACATATGCACAATACGCGGATGACTTCGTAGTATATGTGACCCATCCAAACAAAGAGAAGGCTAGAACCATACTTGAAGAACAAGTGAAGGAGACACGAAACATCTTGAAGGAGAGAGGGATGGATCTATCCATTCAGAAAAGCAAAGTAGGAATTTCACGCAAAGACAGTTTGCAAATGAGGATTTCGAAATCTGCATAGACGGAACGCATATGGAAGTAGTTAGGGAAACAAAGTTCTTAGGCATGTGGCTGGACACAAAGCTGTCCTGGAAAAGACACATAGAAGAGACAAGACACGCTGCGTTACAAAGATTAAACATCTACAAAACGTTGGCTACACCAAACAGAGGCACGGACCCCCGACAGCTGCGAAAGATATACTTCGCCTTAATAAGAAGCAAAATTGAATATGGTGGATTCCTATATGAAACTGCATCCACGACCACACTTAAAAAACTGGATACCGTACAATCTGCCGCCTTGAGGATAGCGGGCGGCTTTCTAAGAACAACGCCAGTCATGGCAATGGAAGTGGAAATGGCCAACGCCGCCCCTATCATTAAGAAGGAAGAAATTGGGTCTAAAATTCTGGACAAAAGTAAGGACCAACACCAGCCATCCTCTGGGGAGAAAAGTGCGTACATTGGTGCATGGAATATACAGCGAAAACCCAAAAATTACATAAGTGCTCAAGTCTCATAAAATACTGGGAAATAAACTAACCGATGGAACATAGCAACCTCTGAGATCAACGATATGTATAGAGAACGAGAACCGTGGCCAAGGTTGGAAATGGATCAATATGTATACACAGAACTGACAGTAGACGTATCAAAGAAAGAAAGAACAAAATACTGAAATCATAAAGCAGCTGACCCTGCAAACTTTAAACACAAGATGGGAAGGATGGAGACAAATATTTACCGACGGATCAAGAGAGAACGAGGAATCCACCACAGCAGCGTTCATCGACATGGCGCTAGAAGTGCATGAGGCGTACCGACTACCAACCCAATGTCCATATTTTCAGCAGAGATTATAGCGATACTAAAAGCAATCAAGTACATAAATGAAGTGGGAATTGTTAAGGCAGTCATCTGCTCGGATGCTAAAAGCGCCCTACAGGCCATAAAAGGAATCCCCAGAGGCACGTGCAAAAACTACCTAGCGTTTGAGGCAGCCAGGCAAATAATCAAGGCAACAACGGAAGGAAGAAGAGTCAACCTACAATGGATCCCAGGGCACGTTGGCGTAAGAGGAAATGAAGCGGCGGATGCCATAGCACGGGGACAATTAAATGCAGCAGATATAGAGGAGATACCCATCCCCTACACCGACTACAACCACACAATCACACAAAATAGTGAAGAAGGATTGGAAAAGAAGATGGGTAGAAGAAGAACCGACCAAGAGCCTCTGGTACAGAACCATAGCAGGGGAACCAGACCACAAACTATGGTACGCGCCCTTTAAAATAAACAGAAGTGAGATTAAAACAATATGTAGACTGAGAACAGGACACGCACTCCTACGAGACAGAATGTACACCATGAAGATCGTGGACTACCCGAAATGCCAACAATGCGACGATGTGGAAGATATATATCACTTCCTTTTAATATGCAAGCAGTATAGGAATATAAGGCAAGAGATAATAGAAGGCGAACTTAAAATCAAGGACATAGCAGACCTAATACAAATCTTATCCTCACCATCGCTGAAAGCAATAAAAGAAATGCACAAATACGTAATAGAGACAAAAAATAGAATATAACAACAAAGGGATATTCAATGCATCGAGCAAGAAAATGTTCTCAAGATTCTCTGTGTATGTCATATGTACTTAAAGTGTAATTCATAAGCAGTTGAATGTATTACATGATGTTACTGGCTGTATTAGCCTATGGCTAAAGCCACAATAAAAAAAAAAAAAAAAAAAAAAAAAAAAAAAAAAAAACTATGACATTTGCTAAATCGGAACCAACCATATGCAGTCATTTATGCTTTTCATGTTCCCAAACAAACATGGACTTTTCCAGGACGACAATGCAACATGTCACCGGCTCAAAATCGTTCACAATGGGTCTGAGGAGCGTTTCTAGACAATTCCAGCTAATAATTTGGCTACCTAGAGCGCCAGACATAAATACAACAGAAAAAATCTGGAAAATGATCGAAAGACTAGTTCGGGCTCAACATCCTGCTCCAGGAACACATTTGCTGGCTATAGAGGAAGCATGGCAGAGTATTTCTTTAAATGACTTTCAACTTTGTTGAGTCAATGGCATGCAGTTCGCCGAGTAAGAGAGGGTCTTAAATGAGGAGGTATCGCTTACGGACATATTTAAATGATAGTGACAAGGGAAATTACACCACAGCACTTTCGAACGCGAAAAATATTAGCAAATTTTGTGTATACTTTTTGGAAAGTGTAGAGTATTAAAACGGAAATAACTTGTTACTTCGCTTGGACAATCTCAGACAAAATAAAATACTACTGGAAATTATACATAAATTCTTTACTAAACAATAAAATTCGAAAATACTCTTACTGGAATTCCAGTCGGAATAACAGGAAAGATAAAATTAGAGCAATAAGGTGCCGCACTGATTCTTATATGAATTCTTTTTTCCCTCGTACCATTAGGGATTGGAATGCACAGCAAAGAGATAAGTTTTGGTGCTGAGCACCCTCTGCCACCCACAGTTTTTGTGAATTGCAGAGTATATATGTAGATGTATATATAGAATAATAAAATTTAAGGCGAAAAAAATTGGTACTGATTCGTCGGGAAAGATGAAATTTGTCATGGCGGTAGCGGATTGATAATTGGTCGGACGGATAAATAATGAATTCTGTTCTAAGATATTATTGCTCAATTGATTGGTGCCACAACGCAGACCATCGCAGCGAAGCCGCCCTCACGCAGCCCGGTCTGGTGCTTCAGGTGCCAAAAATTCCGGCACTATGCCAGGGGACTGCACTGAACCGGCCAGGTGTGTTCGCTGCGGAGGCGGACATTATCTTGCAGACTGCAAAACACCCCGCGATGAGCCAGTCTGCTGCAACTGCGGATCCAAGCACGCAGCTTCTTTCCGCGGTTGCGACAAGTGGAAGCAGCAACTACGCAAGACACGGCAGCACCAGAGCCCAAGGCTCCATACGCAGCCCGCACCAAGTCGGCAAGAGAACAAGACACGCCCCCCCCCCCAAAAAAAACCACACCTGCCGTGTTCCAGGACAGCGAGAAGACCGTCTTGATGCCCTCATCGATCTACTCAAGAATCTCGTCAATCACCTGGCTGCTAAGGAAGACACGCTGCGGCAGCCCTAAGCGAACCTCAGCAAATATTAGTGGACCATTTCTGAGATGGCAGATGCGCCGGCATTCCATCCTGCAAAGATAAAATCATCTGAAGATAACATCAAAAGCCAACACAAAGACATACCGACTGTGAACGTCTGTCTCGTCCAAACGACTTGGAGGCAATGTCCTAGGACAAAATACTCCGCAGTACACCAGCTCGAAACGAACGAGCTGTGACTAGGCTGAAGGCGGCGGAGAAAATTGAAAGATCATGCGTCGGAACTGGAAGCCAGCAGTGCCATGGAGGAATATCTCCGTTTTAAAGCCTGAAAGCATTTATTTGACCACATTTTGCTTAAAACACCAACCATCCCGATTGTGGCTTTTCTGCACTTACCTAGGCCAATGCTGGGACGGCCCCAATTTCTGCCTCATGAACTACACATTTTACAAACAAACGCAAGCGGAAAATTGGGGGATAGAAAACCCATCATCATGGTGAACCGAATACGCATTGGTTCACTGTCACTAAAAGCCTTACGCTAACAAAAAAAGTTTTGTTAAAAAGCAGTTGCAGACACTCCACTTACTTCTGGGACAAAATCACCAGGTAAAAAAATCTTCACAAAATAGGGATATACGAATATAGGATCTGGCAGGTTCCATTTAGCATAATCCACCAGCTAGCCTGAATATAAACGAATCAAAATATTTCTAAAAAGGAAAAAAGAAATCCTTCAGATTACAAAAACAGTGACTCAAAAGATTTTTAAAAAATAAAGCAGTTGAGCTTCGGCTTAATACATGTCTCAGTCAAATCAAAGATCAGCGTTATTCTCAACAGTGAGATCTTGTCCATCTAAGACAATAAATGAAGACACCGCACTTGACAACTCCGAAGATGAAACTTCAGTTAGGAATACCACACGAAACAAACTGGAAGGAGATAGATACAAGCACTTCTCGGCAACCCTAGTAAGACGTTACTCGGATGATGTCTGCCTCATGGATATCCTAGAGAGTTTCTCTGCAGACTTGTACCTGAAGGAAGAAAAGATGTTTCCATGTTACACTTATGAAGAGGTCGCCATACCTGTTGATGACATACAAGCTTATCTCTAGCTACTCTGTAATAGTTGAATTTCTAACTACCACTACTCACGATTAGGACAACGGATCTAGCTGTTGAACCCCTGTCGAAACACTTTAAGACTATGTCACGACAGAACTCCTGAAAGGACGCAGCACTCACATTTGTATTTGTTAATAAATAAGTCAATATCAAATTATACAGTGTAGGTCGATTCCCACTATCACAATATTTTTTCTTCCATTCAAAATATTTCTTTAACGTATTTAACTAGAACACCACTCGATCTTGAGTCCGTGGAAATATCTCTCAGCGTATGTCGGACAGCAGACATATCCCTGGACCCGATACTATAATATCATGTTCCTAAACATATCTCTGAGGAGGTCCTTCATTTGGATGTTTACATCTTTTACTTTCTAATTTTGTTATTAATTACACGGATTCTCACCGAAGACTTGCCTCATCTCTCATTCCAAAGGAGGGCAGAGGAATCACCACAAATGTTGTGTACCTGTATTTGTGTGATAAAATTATTTTTTTGCAGAAAAACACTCCTCTCTTCAGTATAATTTGTCGTCGAGTTAATATGCATTTAATTTTTATTAAATTAAGGAGATGACGTATTTTACTAAGGTGGGATTTCAAATTGAGTAATCTTTATATATATGTGTGTGTGATTAGTGACACATTCCACTTGTTGCAGATGTTGGCAATGCCACTTTGCTGGTGCCTGCTGCTGCTGGTTATGGTGATTCCTTTACGGCGGCTGCTGGCATAACGTCGGCCGTGCTGCTATTACTGCTCGGATTCGTAGCCTTGCTACTCAGAGGTTAGTAGTAGTCCAGTACCAACATAGTTTGAGTAAACAGGATGTGAGCGGCAAACTGTCCAAACAACAGGTATGTTGATGACCATGTTTACAAACAAACGCGTTTCGTTCTTGTTGATTTTGGCAATTTTGTTGCATGTTCACCACGCACAGTGCTTGCTCTATTTGTTTGGAATCATACTCATTTACGTAAATAGATGGAGTGTAAGTCCACCATATATTTATTATTCAGTATTGTAGTCATCCAACTGTTAGTGCACTAGTGCATTAATAGAATACAGTACTGTTTAGCATGAATTTTGACCCAAAAATATATAGTTACGTAGTTTCGACACCTTTATATTTCAGTTTCTCTATGTAAATTTGAAAAATTCCTTTATTTCGCCCTGTTTCTGCTCAATACTTTCTCCAAGACACAGAAATTTCACAGAGATAGAAAGAACTCGAAGTGAAATCTATCTAATGCATTAATTCTGGTAATAAGTTTGAAAAGGGAAGACCAAAGGTAAATTATTATCTTCTACTAAGCATTCTGCCAGCTGTTTGGGGTAACCTGTTACAAATACGAGAACTCACATAACAGTATCTGTCCTAAAATTCAGGATTTACCCTTTTCTACTATTGCTCTCGAGTTTGTTGTATCATGAAGGTGGTAGGAATATTTAGGATGGTAAATTAGTAAATGCATTTCCAATTGTTGTTCTGGATAGTTATTTTCTTAATTTATTTATTTACTTATTCATGTAAAGAAATCAACTGAATATTGCAATATATTTGCGGAATCGACGTCAAATGATGAATTTCCAGTATTCTGGTGCATTCATAGCGTCATGATTCGCAACAAGCAGTGTGTCAGGAGAGTAACTCTGTAGAAACAGAAATACTTTTCCGGACAACCGAAATATTACCACGGTAATATTAACGGCGACCGAACAATTACAAGTTGCAGGGTAGCTCTAATAAAAGTAGAATGTATTTGTCAGTCCTACAGATGTGTGATACAAATAGACATTAATAGCTTTACAATTTGAAAAATTAAAAGTAAATAGCTTCCTATCTGAAACTGGTAGACTCCATGTTTATGTATTTCAATTTTACCAGCTGATGCAGAAAGTGCTAAGCTCTGTTACCTGATCATATTTATCTGAGAGGAAACCACAGTAACATTAGAAATAATATTGTGTAATTATGGAGTATGATTGTCACAGAAAGGATGCAGGGATTCAGCAACAGGGAATAGTTTTTTTTTTAACATCTTCAAACTAAAAATGAGTGATGTGGAATGAATGTTTTTGAAAACAAGTTCTAAGCACTCACAGAATTTACAGTGAATCATTCCGACTGTGAATAAGGCCTAACTGCCTTTTTTTTTAGGTTTTTCACGATTAACGTAAATTTTATCACTTTTAGGTTTCAGTGATACTGAGGGGCTGTAGCATATTGTATGGAAAAATCGGCATCATTAACATTTTGGAATTATTTATAAAGCTGTTTGGTCGTTGCAATCTTGTACTCCTTTCAGCTTAAAAGTTGTTAGGAATAAGATGGACGTTGAATAGCTTATAGATTAATAACTTGATTTCTTTCAATCCTTTTCTCAAGTATTGAGAACATTGTCAGAAAAAGATAATCACTGTTATTTTTTTAAAAAAATTTAATTGTGATGGATTGGTTGTGGTGTATTTGCTACACTACATCGAAATATATTTGCGAGAAGCTGAACCCGTAACTCGCACAGATGGACGGTGCGAACAATAGAGTAACTGCCCGGCTGCATTCCGGAATGTGACCTTGGGGCAAGTAGCTCTCAGTGAAGGAACGCAGCGTACCGCCAGGGTAACGCGGTGGGGACGGTACAGTGGATTGCGAGCTTTGTGGTGGGTGCGTGGCCAGCATGGAAAAAGAGATGTGCCGCGACTAACGCCGGTGCGGTGTGTGGTTGCTCTTGTGTTCCATGTTGTTATCAAGTGGACGTAGGTCTCCGACAGCAAGCAGAAAATGGAATCATCGCGTTAGACGACTGCGGTCAGCGGAGTCGTCGCCTTCTGCTAAATGGTAACCCCGCTAATATGGTGATCATGGCAAATAATCATTGTAGTGATCAGTTCAGTGTCGCTTAAGAGAAAATCTCATCGCCCCGCTGAGCTTAATCAATGGAAATGTAGAAAACCTTGAGAACTGATGTAAAATAAACCCATTGTTGTATTTCAAGATGTTTGTTTAATTATGCCATACTGTTGTTGATGACATTTGATAAAGTATTATTTGTATTAAACGTATATTAATGTCAGACGAAGGTACAACGGTGTTTTTAATACGAAAAGCAACATCCTGATTTTTCATATCAGCAATTTTAATTATTAATAGTATTTTTATTGATAATTTATGCATAAAAAAGTAATTTAATTCATTACGAGAGGGATTATGCCTCAGGGGGCAATTTCCCCACACATCAATTTCTCCCCTTTCCTTTTCCAACCTACTTTTTCCCTCTAATAATTTCAACTTTATTTTATGGTTTTTGGTAAATTATTAGTCATTTCTCTGGGTAATTTGTTCCAATCCCTGACCCCTTACCTACGAAAGAAAGCCTTTCCACGCCCTTATCCATAAACGTTCGGCCAATAGTGACAAACGAAATTATTATAGTGTAAGCACGTGACCATTTTTTTGCATATGGTCATAGGTCTAGAATGATTCCAGTTTTAAGGGTCAAAGATTATGACAGGTTGACCTATTCTGGTCAAATACGAACTAAACCTGTGTTTCAACCTCTCTCTGAAAAATTTGAATAAAATCTGAAGAACTCAAATAAAGTATTCATAGACGAATTAAACACGGACATAAACGGTCGTACTATCGTGTAATTGTGGGTCGTGGTTGCTAGACTCGAACTGGCTGAAATGGGACTTGTATTTGACCCTTACGTTTCACTCTGCAAAAATTGAAGAATTTCTGTTAAGATTGAAGGGAGTGTAATCATTCACCGCAGCAAAAATCGCTCTTTGGCCTTGATTGACGCTGGTCAAACATTCATAATCTAATCTTTGGTCATCGCGGCCAGACTAAAGAACTTAATACAGATTTCAGATATGTATTTGGTCCTAAAGTTTCAATCTGAAAAATATGAAGAATTTCTGTTTGGTTTAAAAGAAGTGCGATTATTCATAGTAGCAACAATTGCTTGGATCAGATCTCGTTGTCCTTGATAGAGGCTAGCCAAACATTCATAATCTAATATCTGATCATCACGCCCAGGCCAAAGAACTAACTACAGATTCCATATTATGAGCGTTATAATAAGCAACTCCAGAGAAAATGATTGCTAGAATATGGAATTATCTGAAGTACAATGAGCACGAACAAAGATCATTAACGAAAGTGGTCTGTAAAATATGTAAAAAATGTGATTAAGCAGCAGCATGGAGTTCTAATTAAATTGAAATTTTGCTCAGGCCGCAATAATTAGCATTCGTTCTTATTGCAAAGGTCATAAGTAATTTAAGTATTTTTTAAAGTTTTTTTATGTTTCTTTCATTAGGGACATGTTACTGAAAAGTAGTTCCACGTTTTATCAGCCGTAAAGTTTTTGCCATATTTTTTTAAATAATAAAATGCTACTGAATACAAATACAATGAATGTTCTTGCGATTAATTTCAAAGTAATTATATGGCTGTTAAGCCCTGCACATTAGCTCTAATTTTTAAAATACCTCTGGTCGCTGTTAATTTGTGAGTGAACGCCTGCTCGTGACGTCACTGTTCTCGAGCCAATAGCTGCCGAGGTGAATGAGTAAGTGGGTGAGTATATAGTAGATAAATTATTTCCACAGTTAATAACATTTAGATTGTTGTAAAGTAATTTTGACAATAGGTTATTGTTTATTCTGGCCTTCAGCAGTTATTAATGTTCTGGAATAGTGATATCCATTTTGCGATCCAGTTGGCTGCCGCTCTCAGTTGATTTCCAGAAATGTTGTTGTAGGAATACTATTGAGTACTCTGCGAGAGTAGCATCAGCTACTATTGGTATGTGCTTTGATAAGTTTTTGAGAAGTGCCGTTGTACTCACCTGCCTTAGCGTAATTTTTGGATAAACGTGAACTTAATAATGGAGTTAAATACTTGGAAAAACCTCTACACTAAGATAGTTCAGATAATGAAGTATTTAACCACCTGGCCATCACAATATAAAAAATTGATGAAATACTGGATAACAAAATCAACAATACAATTATGGTGCCTGGTCGCAAGTTATATTCCATGCCAATTTGTATTACAGGACTGAAAAGTCATCGCAGTAAACGAATTATGATGCAGCTTGTACATTGATATATTTTTATTTGTAAGTTTCTTCATTACTGTTCTCCTGGTGTATTTCCTTTCATACCGAGAATCCATTCGATTTCTGTACTCCTGCAGGTAAATTGTTGCGCAGCCTTCTACCTAACTCTCCGTCTCCGTCCGAATCAGTTAAGCCATTCTTGCCGTCGATGTCATCATCTCCTCCTTTGCTGTTGCTCTACTCCCGGGATGATCCTGCCTTCCTGAGACGCATGGCACACTTCCGGGACCTTCTTGCACGAGTATTGGACACAGAGGTGAGCGCCCAGATCATGACTGCGGGATGGTAAGATCCTGCAGAGTATTTTTTTAATGATTCTGAGGATTTATGGAGAGGAATGCTTCGCTAGCAAGAAGCACTGTACAGTAGACATCTGGTATGTTAAACATCCTTATATCTATAAAACTAAAACCGGATATATTTGCAAAATAAAAACTCGGTAACAACTCAGCAAATTTCGATGGAATTTTCACCGTTTTAAAGCTTAGAATCTCAATTCAGTTGTTTGATGTCTTATATTTTGACATTACATCATTACGGAGATTTAAATGAAATTATGAACTTATGACGACAAATACCAAAGTTTGAATCACTAGATGTTGCATGCTCCACAGTCAGCACAAAAGACACAACTGCAATATCTCTGACCATGGCCTTTAATTAACGCAATAAAAGCAATTTACAATAATAATTATTTTGCATATTCCACACTAAACAAAACTTGAAATATTCTTTCCTTAAATTCGCGATGTTCAGTTATTAAACGCCGTAGATGTCCATATTGAATGCGAGAAATTAATGACGAAAAAAACAACAGAGATTTTCTTTGATCACTGTCTCTATTAACACAACAGCAATGTCTCTGGCTATTATATACGGTTTAGGAAAACTGAACGTGTTCGTATTACATTCTGCACTACACACGAGAACTTCTGACATAATATAGCTTTCAGTCGTATTATAATATATTTAAGTTCTCGATACTTTGAATGTCAGACAAAAATATCTGGCGTTTGGAGCGAAAGTAGAGTCATTATGTTCATAATAATTGATGTGTAGGCCTACGTTGATGGTTTTTGATATAAATAGAACGCTGTATTAAGCCTTTAGTGTTGCAATTAAAAACAGTTTAGGACAACAATGCAGCTTTTATTCGTTTTATAATTTATTGCGTTGTTTGGTAACCAAGTTTCTGTGATAACCATGGCGCTACAGTCTGTAACTCCCTGAAATAAATCGAAAGTAAAGAATTTCTTTTTTCATTTCTCGCTTATTACTGAATACTTGAGACACAACTTTGAATATCTGATATTCAACTATACAGGTACGGAATAGATTTTGAGCTACAGTGCAAGATGAAGTAGCACAATGAGAATTTTTTTTAGCTGCATCGGCAAATGAGTCCGCACAATGAAACACATATAATGTTTGACGCTACGAAAACATGGTCAAAATCGATTCAGCAGTTTTCAGATAAAAAACTTGACTATTCGTAAAGTAAATGTGTCGTAACGACTTGAAACATACGTAAAATTTAAATTTTGATCCCAAACTTTCAAATTCTGCAAATCCATTCAAAATATGTATTTTTTTCATGATGCCGGAATAAACAGACACATTCTAGATATATTTTTATGTCTGCAGTATGTAATAATACGCGTAATGTTTCGATTTTCGAGCAGCAACGTTAGAAAATGTAATTAGGTTGAAATGTAACCTGGACTAAAATGAAAGCTGATGTTCTGTATCAAAGCATCCAAACCATCCCATTCTAAGAACTGTACTGCTAAATCATGGTTTAGTTTAGTACCGGAAATGGCAGGTAGGAATCAATGAAGCTTGGTAAATATGAATCTGTTCAGATGAATAAAAATAGTGTATGGGTAAATCAAATTTAACCCACTCCTTTCTTCGTAGGGTGCGGGTGAATCTAGGTTTGCTTTAATTCCGGAAGTTGATGGCGCAAATTGTATGAAACTTAGTACATGTTACACATTGCGTGAATAAAAACAGGTTACGGGTAAATCAACGCCAATTCAACCGGGCAACGCCGGGAACTCTGCTAGTATGTAACTATAAGCCACATCCAAGATTATGAGAATGCAAGCATATACTGTACTCCATGTCTCTCAAACAGTATGGTTGCTGTGGCCCACCACGTTTGAACCAGAACCGTAATGACAACATAATTTAGCAAAATGTAATAAATTCGCCATGATCACTGGTACTAGGTTTAGTCTTAGCCATAAAGCCAACACCTCAGCCCAGAATAGACAGTTGATCTGCAAATATGGAAAAGATAATTAACTGTTCAAAATCAGAAGAATTCGGTAATAGACTGTTTCATATCTTCTTCTGTAAGGTCTGAAAGAACTCCGGAAACTAGCTATTGTTTATGAAATAGTCTAAGCTCATGACAGTGTCTTGGTTATTGGTCACGGGCCTGGAATAGTTCCGAAAATGGAGCTACAGTAAACATGCACAAAACGTAAAAGCAAAGAAAACGTAATATATAAAAATTGTTTCCCTGGATTAAGGAATATACGTTAGATAAACAGGCAAGAGAACTAAACGTAACTACGCAGAACACAGTGAACGCCCACTCAATGTAAAAAGTAAATAAAATGTAATAAAAAGTCAGCTACCTTAACCTTAAGTCTGATGTAATCTCAAATTGTCAAGTCTCATGTACATTGCATATAACTATCTATAGCCGACAGTGTGTCAGCAGTAACTGAAAAATGGAAACGACGGGAAGGAAATAATTGAATCGTAGGGTACAATTTTATTATTGTAAATTTAATTGCGATGGAGCACACGCAATTCCCTGTCAACTAATTACCCCTGATTTATTTTTTAGATACCTTATATACTTTGAGTGTTAAATTCCTCGCCTATCTACTTTTGCGATTTACAAATTTTAATTTTAAATTCCTTCAGCGTTTTTAGTAAATTATTCATCACTTCACTTGGTAATTTGTTACAATCCCTGACACCATTACCGACAAAAGAAAATTTTCCTACTCCGTTATGCTTGAAATCGAGTGCCGGTTTTTGGTCATGGTCATCTTTCTCATATTGGTCTTAATTCTTCGACCAATATCCATCCAAGCTCTATCACCAACATATACACTGTACATTCCCAGCACGGTCTTCACCTTCAACCTCCTCCTGTCTTCCAGTGACTCCCAATCCAGCTTCTTTATCATATCAGATACTGACTGGGTCCTGCGATAATTTCCACAAACAAATCTAGCTGCTCTTCTTTACACACTATCAAATTCCTGTGTTTGAAACCCAAAATGTGGGTCCCAAACTACACCACCATATTCAACGTTATGCCAAGATATTTATACTTCAAGCCTTCAACAAGCAATTCTGACCACACTCTATGATCATCAACAATCTATAGTTTTTTTTTTGGTGTACCTAAGAAGCTAACTATTTTTGGCATTTATCTTCATTCCATGCTGACCTATCCATTTAGATATTCTATCCAGGTCATCCTGCAGTTGTTCACATTTTGATCCTATTATTTACCATTATGTCATCTGCAAACAACCTAAATTCTGACATTAAACCATCAACATCTATCAGAATAATGAACAGCAATGGTCCCAATACACTACCATGCGTTACTCCCATATTTACTTCGACGTCTTTCGATAATGAATTTCCTACTCTAACACTTTGCTTTCTGGCTTTTAGTAATTCATCTACCCAGCGAGTAACTTTTTAACCCAATCCATTAGTTTTCAATTTATTTAAAACCATTTCAAATGCCTAAGAAAGATCTAATGATACACTATTGGTCGTCCTTGCCCAATTCACCTAAAATAACTTGCATATAGTGCATGATATGATATTCATATGAATTTACTTGCCTAAAGCCATGTTGTCGACCTGCAAATCAGTTTCTTTCCTTACAGACATTTGTGATGTATTTGCTTATCAATCTCTCCATCATTTTGCCTGTAACTGATGTCAAATTAATCGGCCTGTAATTTTCACACCCCACCCTCCTCCCCCTCCTCCCCCTCCTTTTATGAACCGGTACTACAATCGCTCTTTTCCACGTTTTCTCAGCTGCAAAGTTTTATCATATGTTTTTAACTGTATAGCTGTATTTAATTTAAAATGAAATGCTACGAAAAATAAACTTAATGAAAGTATTCTGGCAATTCATTTCTTTGAAATTAAATAACACATTGGTTGTAACATATTTGGCCACTATTATTCTGGAAATTAAGGTCGGGTAAACCTAGAGTTACATTACTTCTCATTGTTCATTCTAATGTTTTACTTAAAGAAACTTTTTCATAGCGGCGAGTAAAATGTGGTGCAATAGGTTTGTTCTCGACGCTGCATAGCAACAAAACTATTGGACGGTTTGTCGAGAAGAAAGTATTTTTCTAAAGACTTATTTCCTCAAAAGGAAAGTCATATTTCCTTAAAAATATGCTTTTCTGGACAGCGAACAAAAGTGTACATGCGATTCAACAATAACTATACAATTAACACAGAAAGCAAACAATATTTGAATTTCTATCGCACAGATTGCAAACACAATATGTAGAAGTTGGAAGCAGAGTGTATACAACCGCACACATCAATAGAATTGTTCACAGGAAGTCCAAATCAAGGCAATCTACAAAAGCGTTGACTTTGTTTTTAATCTATTTGTATAATTTAAATGGAGCGTAGGTACATCGAGCTCGACAGTAGTCAACGTTCGAGAATATTTATTGTTCTAGGAAATAAGACCAAACCCTGATATGAATTAAAATCTGCGAAACGACAGCAAAAATAATGTTGAGGAAAAACCAAGTAGACTTTTCATTACCGAATTGTACATTCGTAGAATGTTTTACTAAATAGAGTTTTAATGAAATTAGATTCACTCCATTCAGGTAATAAGGGCCCAAATCCTTATTTATTTGTTATAATAATTATCAGGGGCGGATCCAGGATTTTGTTTTGGGGGGGCTTGAGCGGACTTTGGTTTGGGGGGGGGCTTGGCTTGAGTGAATTTTGGTTCAGAGGGCTTTGGGGGGTCTTGAGTCGGGAAAAAGGTAGTATTTATAGCCTCCTCGGGCCTCAAATCCGAAGAGCTACTTTCAAATGAAATAAAGTAATTTTAAAGGAACAATAATTTAAAAGAAAGCTAAATTCACTCAAATTCCGTAGTTTCTGGACGTGTAAATGACTTTAATAAATTTCTAAACACTTCGTAGAATACACTTCACTTTTAAGAATTTTTATCACAGAATCCTAGTAAGCTTTCGAAATAAAAAGTAGATTTCTGGAAAGAACTAAAAATCTAGTATCACATATTTTAATTTCAGATCATTTCATGCAGTAGAACAGATTTTGTAAAGATTCTAAATATTATTTCGTCATAAAACCATGTGCTCGACTTAGGAATTTATTACAACCAATGGAAGTTAGCCCGTACAACATTTAAAATAGTTCAGAGAAAATTCTGGTAATTTTTCCTTTTCGATATAAACAATACCTTAAAAGTTATTAACATAAACCATATCACTTCTAAACCATTAATTTACCAAAGCTTGTCTAAGCTGTAATTTCATTATCCGGTCACCGATTTTTACGTAAGTTACACCATTGAACTTGTAAATTTTTGTAGAATATTTTGACACTAATTTTATTCAGATAACTTGCAGGTCCATGAAATTCAGAGAAAAACCGAATAATTTCAAATGGTTGGGTTAATACCCTACTTCAGAGATTTGTATCACCACGCGGAAATTAAATAAAACTTTAAAACTAATCACTCTAAATGTCCCACTAAACTGCCTTTGGACTTCTAGTAGATAATCAAAATTTAAACACTCTTAATAATCTGGATCGCCAAATAAATTACACACACTTTTGATCTCGCGGAAGCGAAAAGATGTGATACAGCTGCTTACGTCACTGGTTTTGGTAATCACTATATAAGGACCCCTCCGCCTTCATGCTTTGTCTGTATCCTGGGAGCATTATGTGAGTGAGCCTGCGCAAGTCTTGTGTCGGGGAGGGAGGAAATCTGTTGAAAGTTGGCGCTAACGAGTCGGCCATGTGGGGACTTTGGTGTGATAGCCTGCAAGGTTAATGTCTGTTAGAACTTTAAATTTTCAATGGGGGTTCAGTTCGGTAATAATTTCTCTCCACAATCTGCAATATTTTGGAAACGAGTGTTCGATTTACCTACTCAACTGTTTAATGCAAATTTTAGTAAATGTGATTTTGAAAATAAAACTTTAAATTTTCTGAAAGTGAACTGTTATAATTTAGTAGAAGAACCTTTTCTAGATTTGTAGTTTAGAAACAGATCTAGTGGCGACTTTCAAGCATTTAAGTTGAGTTTCTAGTAGGCTACATGGTCAAATTCAAATTATTTTATGAAAATTCCACAGAACTTTCCATCCACGTGATCTGTTAGTTAAGTCACCAAGGCGATACTACATTCCCGATGTCAGCCTTGGGTCTTCCAACCGGATTTAACACCACTGCTGAAAGAACAGAACTTGGCGACACATGGTAGCGGACTGATGAGACAGCTGCAGGCGGGTGTTACTACTTCTAGACGAACAGGAAAACTGTGAAAGTGTGAAGGAATGACCAGGGGCCAGGTATTCGTGAGTGATGTGGGTCCCATGCGGTCGTGAGTCATGTGGATCCCGCAGGTGTGGGGGTGGCAGCTTCGGGTGCCACGTGTTCGCGAGTCATGTGGGTCTCCCTCGAATGGCGGGTGGCAGCTGGGTTTGTGTTCACAGGGGGGGGGGGGGCGGCCTCTTTAACACAACTCTTATGTATGGGATTTCTGTCCTGCATGTGTGGCGGGTTGGAGCTGAGTTGTGATTATTTTGCAGAGGGGGTGGGGGCGGCCTCTTTAACACAGCTCTTATGGACGGGATTTCTGGCTATGCTAATTAATTCAACTGGTCCAGAGGGTGTGGTGGCGTCGAGTGCGGTGGTGTGGTGGGAGACGCGTGAGGTTAATTAATCCTTTGTTGACCTGTCACCTGACAAGTGCCTTAATTGAGATTAATCAGTTTTTAATTAATCCTTTGTAGTCAGAACGCTCGAGTGACACCTACTATTCACTCTATCGTATTTTATTCTTCTTACACCACTTCTCTCTTCCTCCGCTCACTCTATGTCTTTGTATATTACCTTTTTGGTGATTGCTTGGTAAAAAAACAATTCGGTCGTGTGAAGTTTCTGCAAACAATCATAACGAAACGGAAAATTCTTCTACGTGTAGAAGAAGAATCATCAGGATCCTAAAATTTTATTAGACATTGTGCGAATCGAACAGATCGGAATCAATGACAAATTTAAAGAAAACGAGTGAACGTAAAAAGAACCATGCGAAAAGCTTTAGGCACAGAGTATAATTAATGAAGAATAAAATACAAGACGGAATGAAACCATTAATCAGAATCGCTTATGGCCAGTTTTTAATTCTTTCGACGAATGACGGTTGGACGGGTTATAATGAACTAGATCAATTTTTTAAACTGCGTCCTTAATGGAGCTGTTGCTTTTCGAATCATTAAACAAGAAATGACGAAAAGATATGTTTGTTATTAGATAATCGATCGTTTAGATTAGAAATAGTTTTAAAGTTGTGCTTATATCGAATTTGTGTTTAGAAGAGTGTAAGAGAACATGTATTTGATGGCAGGTAATGGATCCATACGACGAGAAGCGGTTTAATGAGTTGGCTAAAGGCTGGCAAGTTTGGCTGAAGAACCGGCTTTACCGGAGAGACGTGAAGGTGGTGTTGGTGGTGTCTGAGGGTGCCCTGGTGACTCAGAGAGCGAGGCTGGCGGGGGTCGCTAAACCTCCTCGTTTGGGCGCTCGTTCACACTTCTTGGATGGGCTTTTTATGGTGGCGCTGAATCTCTTGGAGTACGACGCAGCCATTGGTGATAACTACACGCGAGTCTACAAAGTCAGGTAAGGTGCCTCGATATTTTATACTGCGTGGTGCGCACAACTGGACAATGGAGAGTAGTACATCGTTCTAACTCTTGTAATAACATATTACGCTGAAGTGTCATGAAACGTAAGTCAGTACTCACATTGCACAATGCAGAAAGAATTGCATTAAGAATATTTATATATAGAAGGCAAGCAGTTAGTTCACACTCTGCTGTCGATTCATGATAACGTGACGTGAACGCTGTAACATGGGATCAGGTTGGTGATATTTATATTCCATAGCATTGTGGATATTCATATTAATAGTGTCATCTTATACCCGAGGTATCAGATGCATCGCATTATCACTCGTCATGATAGCAAATCATTAATGCTTCCATATAATCGTGACTGATCGTAGCAGAATTGTCCTTCGTAACAAAGAGATTCACATTCACATCAAATCAATAAGGGTTATTCCTCAGTTGCAGTTTTATTTAATACTAGCTGACCCGGCAATGCTTCACTATTGCTGGACTTGAGTAGGCACATAGATTAAATGAAAAATATTTACATATAAATTTTAAACTGCTGTTTCATTCATTTTCAGTTGGAAAGGGTGAGAGGGAATGCGCTTTGGAAAACATATGCAGGCAGTATTTTTCTGTTTGTTTCAAAGTATAAGTGTGCAAATTCCCATTGAAATCTGATGAAATATGTGGTTTTGTCTAAATTATGGGGAGGAGAACGTAATGGGGGTGGAAAGGGGGAGAGGGGATGAATATTCGGAAACCATATGTTGGTAGTATTTTTCTGTTTGTTTTAAAGGATAAGTGTACAAATTCCTATCTAAATCGGATAAAAAATGTGGTATTGCCTAAATTATGGGGTGAAAAAATTAGGGGGGTGGAAAGGGGGCGAGGGGATTAATATTCGGAAACCGTATGTTGGCAGTATTTTTCTGTTTGTTTTAAAGGATAAGTGTACAAATTCTTATCTAAATCGGATAAAAAATGTGGTTTGCCTAAATTATGTGGTAAAACGTAATGGGGTTGGAAAGAGGGAGAGGGGATGAATATTCGGAAACCATACGTAGTCAGTATTTTTCTGTTTGTTTTAAAGTATAAGCGTGCAAATTCTTATCTAAATCGTATAAAAAATGTGCTTTGCCTAAACTACGGGTTGAAAATGTAATGGGGTTGGAAAGGGGCAGAGGGGATGAATATTCGGAAACCATACGTAGGCAGTATTTTTATGTTTGTTTTAAAGTATAAGTGTACAAATTCTTATCTAAATCGGATAAAAAATGTGGTTTGCCTAAATTATGGGGTAAAACGTAATGGGGTTGGAAAGAGGGAGAGGTGATGAATATTCGGAAACCATACGTAGGCAGTATTTTTCTGTTTGTTTTAAAGTATAAGCGTGCAAATTCTTATCTAAATCGTATAAAAATGTGCTTTGCCTAAACTACGGGTTGAAAATGTAATGGGGTTGGAAAGGGGCAGAGGGAATGAATATTCGGAAACCATACGTAGGCAGTATTTTTATGTTTGTTTTAAAGTATAAGTGTACAAATTCCTATCTAAATCGGATAAAAAATGTGGTTTTGTCTAAATTATGGAGTGTTATGGGGAATAGGGGGTGACTTTTTGGAATTTTTTTTTCACAGAAACCTTCGCAGACGCACACTTGAAAACTCTCCAAAGTTTCATTGCAATCTGATAAATGGTATAGGAATGCATAGAAGAGGAACAAACCCACAAACCCACAAACCTACAAACATTGATTTTTATATATAAGATAAGATGATGGAAAATGAAAGATGATAACTTGACAATTTGCATCAATTAAATACAACGACACCGGTACAGCACCGTCTCATCTTATGATGTTACTGATTGAAACTGGTTGGAAGCTGAGATGCAGCGTGGTTTCTTTTAATCCTCGTACCAATTGTACCAAGCTGGTGATAAGTTTCGAAAACGTTGCGCATTCCACGAACCAATAATCCAAAATTTACCGTCTACGTAGGCGGTATCTTCATATTTGGGTCGATTTGTTTATAGTGTGAGTTTTGAATCCGGTGATACTCTAAATGAGCATAAGCGAGCCTATACAACGTATTGCAGCAGTTCAGGTTTAAGTTCGTACTGGAATTACTCTGCTAACACCACAACATTCGATACAGCACATCATCTGGGCTCTTGGAATTGCGTTGTAAACATATACTCATTACTCTTGGTGCCAATTGTTTCATGCTGCTGGTAACTTTTGTAGCTAGTAATCACTCCATACACTATTACAAGTCAGATCTTCTTTTCCTACAGTTTCTATATTTAGTTATAAATTAATTAAGTGAGCGGGAATTACTGTGACTGTTTGAGCAAATTTAATTATTTATTGTGTAGGGGGTTACTTCCAAACATTTATTAATTGTACCAGTAATCAAAACATAATACACTAGGACCGAATGGAATATTGTTACTGTATGCAAATCAAATAAAACCCACAATTATAATGTAAGATACTAATTGTATTTATCCTGATCCCCAAAACGAATTACTTCTAAATTCATTAACATTATAACAATATCGATTAAAATGAACAAATTTGAATAATAATAAAATCAACTTATCAGTTCACAAGTAATTTAGGTCAATAGGAAACAAGAAGGATCGTTGCAGGGCGACTAAAACTGAACGAACGGATGCGAAAGTTCCAATTTCATTACCTTCCGAATGAGAAGAGATATAGAAGTGGCAGGCAGTGATGAATGAAGATCACTGAAAATAGAATGAAGGTTGACGTAGTACCTCTTTTCTGCGATGCCGAGATGTGGGGACGGAAGTTATCTCGTCAGGTTTTTTTTTTTTTTAGCTGCCTTTGCGGCTGTGATTGAAGTCCCACTACCTTCGGTAGTATAACTTCTAGGTGTTAGGATAGGGTGTTTATTTTTTGGGACACTTTTTATTTCACTTTCAGGGGAAAAACCAGGGCTATGACCATCTAGGATGGTCTTAATGGTGAAAAAAACCCCTGCGGAGTTCATGTTCTGTGCTGCTCTATGATGGCTGGTATAGAATACTGAGGGGAACTTTATACTTATGCCAACGTCTCGGCATTACCCTTCCAATCGACTCAGTTCTTTCGTCTCTGGCGTCGTTCAATTTCTTGTGGAATTTTTCTGTTAGATTAAATATTTCGGTATTGATTAAGGGAATATGTGTCTCGTTATGTAGAGTTTCTATTGGTGTATATCTGGGTGCGTTTAGGATCATCCTTAGACATCTGTTCTGGAGTAGCTGGATTTGTTGTAGATTGGTTTGGCTTGCCAGGCCCCATATCTGGCATCCGTACATTAAAAATGGGAGAATAACCGATTTGTATATTCTTATTTTTGTATTAAACCGTAGGTTGCTGCTTCGTAATACTGGTGAAAGGTTGGAAATAATTGCTAGTCCTTTTGTTTTCCTATCCATGATATGTTGTCTAAAAAGTAAATTGTTATCCAGTAATATACCCAGGTACCGATGTTCTTTAACCCAGGGGATATTTTGGTTCAAAATTTTTAAATTCTTGTTGATTTCTGGCCTTTTTTTGTGAAATAGATTCCCGCACATTTTCCAGGATTGATTTTGATTTTATAGTTTCTGCACCATTTACTGATTTCATCTAGTCCTTGTTGTAAGTGAGTAACGTTAAGATCATGTCTTCTTCCTGATGTGTACTCTGTAGTGTCATCGGCAAACTGTGCCAGATTCACATAAGGCGGGGTCGGGATTTTGTTTGTATAAATTTTGAAAAGTGGCGGTGCGATAACCGATCCTTGCGGAATTCCAGCTGGAATCGGAAGAATTGAAGACCTCTGTCCGTCAACTTCTACGTAGAATTTTCTGTCGGCTAAGTAACTACCGATGAATTTAATGTAGCAGTGTTTAATGGCCGTTTGAGTCCGTAATTCCTGTATAACTTTAGCGTGCCAAACCTTGTCGTAAGCTTTTTCTATATCTAAAAATACTGCTGCTGTAGATTTGCTAAAGTTAAAATTTTTTGTTATATCTTCTGTAATACGGAGGAGTTGAGTTGTTGCAGTTACGCGGCTTTGAAATCCGAATTGTTCTGGTCTTATCGTCTTTTCTTCTTCGAGACTGGTGTTAATCCTCTCCAGCAGTATTCTTTCTAGTATCTTTGATGTTGACGAAAGAAGACTAATTGGGCGGTAGTTTACGGCTTGGCGGTGGTCTTTTTCCACGTTTTGGAATGGCTTTAATTTTTGCTACCTTCCATGCTGTGGGATAATAACAATTTAGGAGACAGCTGTTAAAGATTCTAGTCAAAAGCACTAATCCCTTTTTCGGCAGGTTTTTCAAATGTATGTTTTTTATTTTGTCATGTCCTGGGCTTTTATTTTTTGCAAGATTCTTTATTATACTTCTTACTTCCCTCGGGGTTGTAAGCTCTGGCTGGTCTGCAGTTGGTTGTTGGAGGATTTCCAATGCGTGGCTTTCAGTTTCCTCGGCTTGTCGGATCTCTGCCGGTGTAAGTGGCTACTATGTCCTTATATGTAGTCGGAAGTTCCCCTGTCGCCAGGCTGCGATCTTTCGAACTGAGCACTTGCAATACTTGTTCTTTCATATCAGTTCTCGACGTGGGTGGTAATTCCACAGTTAAAGTGCGTTGCCTCCAACAAAAATCGAAGTTCCGTCTTACTGTTCTGCTCGCGATGGAGTTAGAAAGACAAGTCTTGCACTCCCCCTTCAAGATGCAAGCTCGATGTGAAGTCACCGCCCGTAGACATTCCATGCGCATATAGAATATTTAAATCATTAGTTTCGAACGTAAACTATACATTCAACATGATTAGGTGCAGGTGCGGTCTTTTCACCGCAAATAAAAGCTCCCATCCTTCACTATCTCCTAGTGAAAGCGCATCATCCTTATGCCCGTAGGAATGAAGCCTTTACCGGAAACAATTTTCGACTTACAGTATCTGCACACTCTCAGATTCTTAAATTCAACTCATGTATTTTCCAGTCTTTGTACTGATATACTATTAGTTATATATATAAATGTATATATATATTAGGGTGATTATAATTAAAGTTTAAGTTTCAAAACGCTCTAAAAAACGAACGACTGATTAGAATGACGTCAAAATTGAAAGTCGTATTATTGAAGAAGGGGGAAAGAACATGAATGCAAGAAGACGCTCTTCAGCACATTGCAAATCGAGTGAAGCAGTTGTTGAGGCGGCATCTCGGAAATGCTAGAATTATCAGTCGTCATTTCCCTACAGCCTGGCCGGTCCGATCACCTGATCTTAATCCGTGTGATTTCTGGCTGTGGGGTTATCTGAAAAATGTTGTTTTCAGTACTCCGATTGCCAACGCTGAATTGAAGACACGCATTGCGCAACAGTTTCTAAACTCGACCCCGGTGACACTTCGATCGGTTGTGGAACATGCTGTTTCCCGATTTAATCTTGTTGCACACAACAGTGGACAGCATATTGAACATGTTTTGCGCCAGTCTCGCGAAACTTAAAAACCGATTGGATGGATGCTTTTTTGGATCATGTTCTTTCCCCCTTCTTCAATAATACGCCGTTCAATTTTGACGTCATTCTAATAAGTGGTTTGTTTTATAGAGCGTTTTGAAACTTAAACTTTAATTATAGTCACCCTGTATATAAAAACTAATGTCTGTATGTTTGTCCTCTATGTGATTCTATACCGTTCGTCCGATTGCGATGAAACTTTGGTGAGTTGCTGTGAAAGTTCCTGACAAAAAAAATCTAAAAAAAAACACCCTCTTTTCCCCTTTACTTCTCTTAAAAAACCCAAGATCTTATCTGATTTCGATGGAAAATTTGCACACGTATAGTTTGAAACAAACAGAAAAATACTGCTTACATATGGTTTCGATAAACGTAGTCCCTCTTCCCCTTTACAGTCCCTTGATTTAAACCAAATCCACATATTTTATCCGATTTCGATGGAAATTTGCACACGTATACTTTAAATCAAATAGAAAAATACTGCCTACATATTGTTTCCAAAAACGCAACCCCTCCTCCTCTTTACATCCTCTTAATTTTTACTGTATTATTTATACAAAACTACAGTTTTTACCAGATTTGAAGGAAATTTGCATACATATACTTCAAAAATGTCTACATTTGGTTTAAAAAAGCCAACTACTTTTCCCCTTTACCCCAACTCCCTATTTTTTACCCCAATGTTTCTTATATGTACTGTACCAACAGTTTTCATACAATATCGATGGAAACTTTGCACATGCATATTTTAAAACAAACAGAAAAATAGGTCTACATTTTGTTTGCAAGGACCCATCCCCTCTCCTCCTTTACCTCCCCCCCTCCCTTAATTATTTTGCCAATGTTTATACACACCCACAGTTTTTATCCGATATTAATGCAACTTCGTACACGCATACTTTAAAACATACTAAAAATACTATCTTCATTTGGTTTCCAAATCAAAACTCTTTCCCCCTTTACTCCCTCCTCTCTTAATTTCCAGTGTTCCTTACACAAACTCACAGTTTTCATTCAATTTGGATGGTGTCTACATTTGGTTTACAAAAACCCATCCACTTTCCCCTTTCAACCTAACTAAACAAACTTTACACTTGCAACCACTTAGTTTTTTTTGCAAATATCTCGAAAACGTTGGATAAATTTGCCAATGTAGATAGCGATATTCTTAGAGAATACAACTTTTCCTGTTAGATAGCAAAAATTCGAACTTGATGTTTAAAAATTATTTTAAAGTTTTTGTGACAATACACAAATGTACAGTTTTTATTCGATATCGATAAAAGTTGGCACACATATGCTTTAAAATAATTGAAAATGATGTTTATATTTAGTTTACAAAACTGCAGTCTCTCTCCCCTTTCACCCCTTAATACTGATTTACACGTGCAACTTTTCCGTGTTTAGCATACTATCTCCAAATCGAACCTAGAGATTTTTTTTGTATATATGCCTAATGGGATCGCCAAAAACATTTTATATCCAAGACCATTGCAATGAACTTGAAATTGAATGAAACAGTAATTAAAATTAAATGTAAATATCTAATTTTAACTGAATACCAACTTTCAAATGTATTCATTTTATCTATATGTGTTTCTCAAATCTAGCAATAGTGAAACATTGCCGGGTCAGCTTGTCTAATATGAAAAATGAATGTTTGTTTATTCGGCTTCTGTGCGTTTCTATACCATTCACAGTTTTTGTCCGATTTAGATGGAATTTTGACAACATATACTTTAATTCAAACAAAAAAAATCCTGTATAGATTTTTTTTTTTTACAAAACCCATCCCGCTCCTCCTTTCCACCACCCTCTTAACTTTTATCAATCTTCTTTATACAAACGCATAGTTTTTATCCGATTTCGACGGAAATTGGCATAACATATACTTTAAAACAAATGGAAAAATACTGTTTATGTTTGGTTCACAAAAAATTAACACCTCTATTTCTTTCCCACGTATCCTAACTTTTGTCGGACGTTGTTTCATCCGATTATGCTTATTCCACGCATACTTCACTACGAGGCGGTCTGGAAAGCTCAGCGACGAACAAAACGAGCTATGTCGTTTTGTAATTACAAAGAGAACTTTGCTAATTCCCTAAATGCGATAATGTCTTTTTTTAAATATAGTGTTAAGGATAGCAAAAAAAATAATAAAATAAAAAATACAAAAAAATTTAAAAAAATGAAAAAATGGATAAGGTGCCGAACTTTGTATCAGAATTTTGCAGTCAGTGACCATCTGTCTCGAGTTGTGGAGTGCTCTTACGAAACAAAGAACAGTATGTAATTTCAACCTATTGGCAAGAATGACTCAGGTAGGAAATATAATACTTCAGATTATGTCATTTCAAATGCTAATACTGATTGCAGTATGCTATGTGTGTAATTATTGTATCTGTAAATAAAACTGTTTTGTATCCGAAGAAACAAAAAAGTGGTTTGGCGCTTCCATCCCGAACTTCCTGTCTCCTGTTGCGGGTTCAAATCCCAGGGGGAGCAGGCTTTTTTAAGAGTTGTAGTTGATCCTCTGACTTATACGGGGACTTCAATGGTTCGAATTCCACGTTAAACTGTAGGTACCAGTGGAAAAGTATGATGTCCTGCTCCTAACAAGATAGCTTAGTTCACCTCTGTCTGGAGGATTCAACCAATCTTCGGGTTGTTGTCTAAGTTAGTTTTTTTCTTTAAAAGAAAGAGAAAAATTACTCGCTTGACAAAAACCTAACCCCTTTTCTCCTTCCTTTAATTTTTGCCTGCGTTCTTTGTACAAGTCCACAGTTTCTATCTGATTTAGCACATATACAATAAAAAACAGCGGTCAGCTAGCTCACTGGTTATGGAGCTTATTTCGAAACTTTTGGGTTCTCTTCCAGGTTCAAATTCCGGTGGAAACTAGAACTTTAAGGGTGATAGTTGATGAAAGGCTACGCCTGGTGCGCATTGATTCCGATCCCACGTTAAACTGTAGGTCCAGAAGAAAGGAATTCACCCTTCTACCTCTGACACAATGGCTTAGTATCCTATTCTGGAGGATTCAAACAATCTTTTTTTTTCTTTAATTTTTTCAGTTTTATTTAAGGCATAAAAATCAATGTCTTTCATTTATTTAGGACATGAAAATCTGTCTGTTTTGTATACGACAACCAATTAAGAAAGAAAATGAGGCATTGCAACGCACGCCGGATGAAGCTAGTTTGCGTTATCGGCAC
>CM061919.1:146116575-146215832 GCA_031002005.1 Vandiemenella viatica
ATTTAAACGAACAATTTTTCTCATCTGAAGGTTATTGTTATTTTACCACAAAGCGAAGCAAAGAAATAAAACATGAAACTTTTACAATGACGATTAACAGATGGACTTTTACAATCAATTAAAATAAATCTGTGGCCTACTTAAGTTCCTTGCAAGAATATTTACTTATGTCCATACAAGTTTACATCATCATTTAACTCACCTCGTTTAAATGACACATGAGACTGAAATAAACAACCAACCACATTGCATTTAAAAAAAATAATATACAATTTACGCATGGACAAAGTTACATCTATTGAGGTTACAGCTCGCTAAGTAAATAATATTAAGTATGCATTATGAACATTGAGAGATTATTTGATCTAATGTGTATTAACAGGTTGATAACAAAACTGACAATTGATGTCTCGCATGATAATTATTTGTAGTTCACGTTACTGCTTCTCTGTATGTTGATTTGAAGTTACTGTCAGAATACACTTCTTTTTGGGTCATGATTATCTTATTCTTTTACCAGGTGAGTATTTTGTTCAACCATAATTATGAGAATGGTTGAACATGGAACCATTCACCTCTATCTCTGCAGTGTAACCACGACCATCCTTCTTATCTCAGCTGCTAAAGAGGACTTAGACTTCCTATTCTATGTTCAGGCATAAAACTGATATGCACAATGGGAATGGCAGAATACTAAATGTCCATCAGGCTAGATGCTTTCCACATTCCTTAAATCACCATACACCACCTCAATTTGAGTATTATATTACATCAATCATAGAAATTTTCAAAGTTCTTTCATCTCTTACCAGCTGTCTCCATCTCCAGGAATGACTGTTCGAAATTTCAAATGGAGTAATGAGTATCATTTTGTCAATTGTTCCCAAGCTGTTGAAGTGGGTGAATTACCCTAAGCTACAGGATTTCTCTGAATTTTGAGATTTGGTGCCTCTCACTCACCTAGCCCAAAATCTTTTGTTGTTGTAACAGTAAAGGAACCACTTCTCACAATCTTGGCCTTTCATGGATGATACCTGCCATTACCAAATATGTTAAAATATTTACCAATACTCCCACATGAAATTGTAATAACTGGTTTCATAAAAATAAGCAATCCCCACATAGTTCCCTAAAGCTTCTTCAGACTGCTTTCCAAAATAAATTTGTGGAAATGCAATTGCCACCAGTAACAGTCTCAGAAATAAATAAACACACGAAACAATTAAAACCTAAAGATTCTTCCAGCTATAACAATATTTCACACAAATTACTGAAAATATGTTCAGATTGTATCAGTTGTGTACTTGCCCACATCTGTAATGAATCCTTAATGCAAGGCGTGTTTCCAAATAGACTAAAATATGCAGTTGTAAAACCGTTGTTTAAAAATGGAGAAGCAACATGTGTAGATAACTGTCGTCCCAATTCATTACTTTCAAGATACTCAAAGATTTTTGAAAAAGTTATGTACTGTAGAGTAATAAAACATGTTAAACAAAATAATATCCTCACTAAATCACAATTTGGGTTCCAAAAAGGATCATCTATAGAAATGGCTATATATTCATTTTTAAATAACACATTTGAGGAACTGAATAATAAAATGAGCCCTGTAGGAATATTTTGCGATCTTGCAAAAGCAATTGACTGTGTAAATCATGAATTACTTTTGAAGAAAATGGAATACTATAGTATTTATGGAACCGCAGGTAAATGGTTTAAATCTTACATGGAAAGTCGGATGCAAAAAAGTTTCCATTTTTGATCCTAAAATAAGTAAAGATGCTTCATCAGACTGGGAGAAAATAAAACATGGAATTCCACAAGGTTCTGTCCTAGGACCCCTCCTCTTCTTGTTGTACATCAATGACCTTCCTGGAAACTTATCTGACAAAGTTAAGAGTGTTTTATTTGCAGATGACACTAACCTGACTGTGAGAAAAACACCAAACAGCAATCTAGAATTTAATGTAAGTGAAGTACTTAGTGAAGTAGCAAATTGGTCTAAGGCAAATTCATTAAAATTAAATTTTGAAAAAACACATTATATTAGGTTTAAAACAAAAAGTTATTCACAGCCAGATATACAAGTAAGCTATAAAAAAATAACACAATATTAGAAACAAAGAGTATAAAATTCCTTGGTATTGAAATAGATGAGAAACTCTGTTGGCATGAATATATCACTTCACTACTGAAGAAGTTAAATAGTGCTTCCTTTACAATATGAACACTTTCTCTAACAGCAGCTCTAGAATTAATTAAACAGGTGTACTCCTCATATTTTCATTCAGTGATGTCATATGGCATAATTTTTTGGGTAAACTCTTCACAAAGTAAAAAAGTTTTCATAGCACAGAAAAGAGCTATTAAGATGTTGTGTAGGGTACAACCAAGAACTTCTTGCAGACAACTTTTTAAAAAAACTCAATATTCTTACAATGACTTCTCAGTATATACTCTCTCATGTGCTTTGCCATAGATCATTTTAACCTGTTTACTTCTAATTCACAGGCACAAAATTTCAATACAAGAAACAGAAATAACTTACACAAAACACAAACATCTCTGTCATTAGTACAAAGAGGAGTTAATTATTCTGGTATACATCAGTTTAATAAACTTCCCAAGAGTATAAAACAACCTGCAGATAATAAAGATATATTTAAAGAAAAACTGTGAGATTATCTTATTGGCAACTCCTTCTACTCCATTCAAGAATTTGAATAACTTAATTAATTGTATTTAATATGACCATTACAAAATTCAGTTGTAAAAATTAATGTTTATTGTTATTCTCTTTATTTGTCTTTGGAACATATACTTGTTTTTACTATAATTATGACTCATATTGTACATATGTGTATTAACAATGACATGTTTCACATCCCAGAGGTCCTTCCTCGGCAGGGACCCATCAAACAAGATTGATGAATAAATAAATAAATATGGAAGTCAAGCCACATTTATAGGTCAATCACCCCCTTCCTGCCATCCCCTTTGGTGCAGAGATGAGTACACCCTGCCACCAACTCTCAGATGCAAAAATACATTATTTGTGAAAGGTAGTATGTGTGGGAGGCTGTGTATTTATCCATATGGCAAAGATTGTACACACAGCAACTGGAAAGTAAGAAAGTCAATGCTGGTAATGCTTCTCTCAGAAAGACATCAGTCAATCTCCTATACAGTTATCCAGAAAGTATTTAAGACCCATCAAACAGGGTCCTCAGTTTTGCTCAGTGTGACCAACTGCTGAGTCTACCTGCACCACAAGTCTATCCAGTATAATGTAAATCCATTAAGATTTCTCTCTCTCTCTCTCTCTGTGTGTGTGTGTATGTGTGTGTGTGTCTGCCAAAGAACTTTCACTATGGAAAAAATCCATCAAGATGATTTGTTAACTGCTTACATGTGAATCTTAAGTGCATACAAATTGGTGATAGTTGAACTGTTGGTTACCAGACAATCTTATAAACTTGTTGGTATGAAAATGTGTTCCAATTACAAGTGTGAATCTTTAGCTAGGCATACATACACACATTTGTGTGCCAGCAATTCCGTCGCGATCCATACAGATGATAAAATGTGTGTGTGTGTTAATTGTCTAACGACAAGCTGCATCACGAGCCAATAACAATTGTTACAGATTTGTCCATGGTGAGCATGCGTGACAGTAACCCATATCTAGGCCTACACACACACATTTGTGCACCAGCAATTCCGTGGCGATCCGTATAGACGATAAAATGTGTGTGTTAATTGTCTAACGACGAGCCGCATCACAAGCCAAATAACAATCGTTACGTATTTGAACGTGGCGAGCATGTGCGACGGTAACCATTGTAGACAAACTACAAAAACCAAACAGAATAGAATTTGAATTTGTGTGTTTTGTCATCTATCCACTTATTTTATTTTGTAATTGTTCCTGTCCTCTATTACTTTTTATTAATAAGTAGTGTGCTGAAAAATGAATGCAGTCAATCTCTGGCAAAAGAAGTCTGTTAATTATCAAATTAGCCAAGAATTATTAAAGGTGCAGGGCAGGAAGGTTACAAAGGTGGGTGAGAGAAATAAGTATAGTCTCAATCTATAAAGTGTATTTCATCCAACTGTTGCTAAAAAAGAAAGAAAAATAAATGTTGCTACAGAGATGCGAGAAACAATACGAATATTTGTGTGAAGTAATGTGGCTATTCCACATCCCTAAAACTGTTCTCACTTGGAATTATTGTAAATATATCTATTCTATTTGAGTTTAACTGAATGTAAAGTATTAAAGTGAAATAGAAAAAGAAATTATTTGAAGGGTATATATCTTAGCAGTTTTGGTTTCAAAAATTAAAAATGTGTTTTTATTTTATTTTATTTTTTTTATTTTTTGTTATGTACAAGCCCTGTAAGGGAATTTCTCAAAATCAAAAGATTTTAAAACCAGACAGAGTGAAATTATATGGCCTAAGGAAATATGGAAATATATTTAGTGAAGTGGAATAGCACACGTTCTGAGTAAGTAAACACATCAATACTAATGAGATTAATGAATCCTTTATGAATTACTGAACCTAAAGAACTGAAGGATAAAGCAGAAATAGTCACCTTAATTTTTTACAATAAATGGTTAATGTTTTGTTAAAAATAAAATGTCAGTGATCCAATATTTGCATTTGGTTATTGGATACACAATTTTTTAATCACCATTTTCATTCCAATGGTGGCTCCAGGGTAGTTTCAAAAGATTATTTCTCAGTTTCGTTGTGTAGGGAAATTGTCTCCAGAGTATGCACTCTTTATCAGATAAATTAAATCAAATTCATACATTCAGTATTATTGATTTGATCCACTATTTTGGAAACTGCTTTTGGAAAAAGGTAACTTTTCATTTAATTTAATTTAATTGCAATGGAGCACACTCTCCGGTGGCAATTTCCCTACACACCCAACTTCCCCCAATCCTGCACCCACCTACATTTGCCCTCTACAAATTATAACCTTAAATTCTTTTAACGTCTTTGGTAAGTTATTCATCATTTCTCTTTGTAACTCATTCCAATCCCTGACAACTTTACCCAAAAAATAAAATCCTCCCACACCCTTGTGCCTGAAATCAAGTGCCATCTTGTGGTCATGGTCATCTTTTCCCTTCCATGAACTACTTTTCATACCTACTGCAATGTCTTTCCATGCCTCATCACCAGTATACACCCTGTACACTCCCATGACCCTCTTCATCCTCCTCCTGTCTTGCAATGAATCCCATTCCAGCTCCTTTATCATATCTGTCACTAATTGCATTCTGCAATAATTTCTAGAAACAAATCTAGCAGCCCTTTTTTTCACCCTCTCTAATTCCTGTATTTGATATGCAAAATGTGGGTCCCATACTACACTACCATATTCCAGCAGTGGTCTGACCAAAGTTTTGTAACCCAATTCCTTTACTTCTCTCATGCATCCCCTCATCACTCTCTCCAACAAGTGAAGAATTTTGAAACCTTTTCCTACCAACTGTCCAATGTGTCCTGCCCAGTTAAGCTTGTTATCAACTGTAATGCCAAGATATTTACATTTCAAGTCTTCAGCAAGCAATTTTATCCCCACATTATATTCATAATTAACCTTTTGTTTTTTATTTGTGTATCTAATAAATTTAATCAGTATTGAGTACAAACATTAATATAAGAAGAGAAAGGTTTATTACTTATCACAGGACTACACAGGTAGACATGAACAGGGTAAACACGTTGGACCAAGCATGGTGGTGTAACGGCTAGTGTTCTGGCCTCGCATTCGGGAGGATGGCGGTTCGAATCCCCGTCTGGGCATACAGATTTGGGTTTTCCATGGTTTCCCAAATCACTCCAGGCAATTGCCAGGATGCTTCCTTCAAAAGGCCATGGCCAAATTCCTTCCCATTCCTTGCCCCCCCATCTCTAAAGACCTCGCTGTTAGAGAGACGTTAAGCAGATAAAAAAAAAAAAACACACGTTGGAACTCTTGTATTTAAATTCAGTAAAAGAAATTGTAGGGTCTGAGATATGACACCTAATTATATAATGTGTCTCAAGGAATGAGGGATTGAGGGAGACGAAATTTCAAATTATGAATTATAGTGAAAGTAAAAGGAACGAATAAGGTGTCAAATACATAAAAGAAATTTGATATATGCACATCATTTCCATGGATCTTATTCCCCTTCATGGTTATTGCCATACAGGGATAATTGTTAATTGTGCTGATCATGGTTTTTGTTTATATCACTGTCCCCCTTCTGTCATGTGACGGGTTTACTTTGACTTCATATTGCCTTAAAGCATTTTCCTTCTTGTTAGTATCATAAAACAAACAAAACAAATAAATATTTAAATTCTAGTATTGAAATATTATGCTACCAGAGAAGAGAATCAACACCAAAAAAAATTGGTGTAAGAGTATGAATGTATTGAGTATTCACTGCTTAGAGCTATGCTGGCAAACAGAATATTATTATAGGATTTATTGGAATTTTCCTTAAAAAGAATAAAATAATGAGACACTTCATCATCATCAACAAAAACATTATTTGAAAGCACCCACTTTTATGTATCACCTGGCACATCCTCTTTGGAGGGTGCAATTCTTTTTAAAGCAGATGTTAGGCCTGTCTTAGTTTTTACAGGTGAATGTGGAGGTGTTACCATCTGTCAGTGAAACATTTATCCTATGCTTTATGTAATAAATTTACATTTGTGAAGTTTATGAGGGCAGAGATTTAGGAACATCGCAGCTTTTGCCTAGGAAACTGGAAAACTGCTTAAAAATCACATTCAGGGCAACCAGTGTATGGAGTTTGGGATTTGAGCCCGGGCTCTTTATACTTCCACAAACTAGTGTAGAGGCGCTTTATGCGCACGGCCACACTGACGAGAAATGAGACACTTCAATTATACAAAAGTAAAAATTTATTTAATAGAAATTTTTTGTAGATATATTTACTCTTTCATTCCTTTTAGTAGAAAAGTCTTTGTACTTGAATAGGCGATATTAATCCACCTTCTCTCACTCTCTTAAATAAGCTCACATCTTTCCTTCCTGTTAAAGACCCTCAAACTGTCTCTGTGACAGACATATTCTGTTTTGTTGGGAAGCTGCTGTCATGTTGCTCTGAAGTTAGTCTCTCTTGAATGGAGGTTGGTAATGTGGAACAACTGTAATAGAAATAGAATATCTCAATATTTTACACAACATATAAATTTTCATAACTAGCCCATAGTTAAAATGAAAGTAGATCAGATTTCAACAAAAAATCACCATAGATATAAAATGTTATCCTAGTTTCTTTTTGAAATATAAGTGATCATTCTTGTAACAATCCTACTTGACGTTAACGTTTAAATCAAACACAACAGATTTCTCACCTGATTTATCAAGTAGGCATCATTCTTACTGAAGTATCATAAACCACTACTTTCATAAACATGCCTAGCTGAATCAAATGATGTTTAGCAATCAGGCAGCGAAAAGTAATGCTAGTCAGCACAATTATTAAAATAAAGATGAAAAATTAAAATATTAAGGTAACTGCTAAATTTTAGCTATTTCGCTTCATCACACTTTCTGATTAATATTACAATATTGTTATATCATCAATTTTTCTTGCATACATAATTAAGTTAACAACCAGATAATGAGCTAGACTTCTGCATGGTTCTGAAACGTTTCTAGCAATGAAATTTGAGTATTGAATTATATTAGACACTTAATGTTGTTGCCTAGTTGTGTATTCTACTTTTACCATGTGAGTGAGAAAGCCAGATAAAATAAATTATGAACAAGAACTATTGGATTTTTTTGTGAAAAAATGGTTTATAATACAGCAGGCAGAAAAAAAAGATCCAATACTGTCAAACTCTGAACAACATCCCCATTTAAATCAATGGGAATTATATACCAAAAATGGATCAGAATTCTGCCCACTTGAATAAATTGATCAAACACTGTAAGTAACTTGTAAAAATAAAAAACACTGGTGTGTTTGTCATCATCATAATCATCATCATCATCATTATCATCGTTGACAGTTTCCAGCCACTGGCCAGTTCTGCAGAGAAATATTAAAAAAAGAACACTCACACACATACACATACACACACACGTTAACTAATTAGGGGCTCAATAGTTACTATTTGAGGAAATTAAAACGTAATGTCAAAATTAAATTTCTTATATTCGAGAAATACATAAAAACAAATGTTACAAGATATACGATTTTAAGCTATGTTTTGTTTCAAATAGTCAGAATTATAATGATATTTGTAAAGCTTCAATGGGTAGGATATTTAAACTACCTACATCAAATGTTTCTCCTTTCAGAACCAGGATTTTGTAGTTGATAAGTGATGTCAAACTTGTACTGAGCAGTATGGTGGCTCAGCAGTTAAGGTGTCTGACTGGAGATCGCAAGGTCCTTGGTTGAAATCCCTGTTTCGGTGGGGATTTTCATTGGTCTTTAACCTGTCCTTATCCTCTGGCACAGATTGCTGTGTAATGTTAAATATGAAAAAGCACTTTTGCGGTTCAGATTCCACAACAAACACTAGGTCCCCTATACCTGATAGGATTACGGGGTTAGGCTAGGTGGCTATGATAGGAGCAGATTGCGCCACCGATAATGAACTCTGTCACCATGTCATTACAACCACATGAGTTTGCAAAACTGGGAAAATAAATTGTATGAGACAGAAATACCAAAGAAGATTCCTTCTGTGATAAAACAGTGGTTTACTGACATAGAGCTTTATTTGTACAAAATTTAGTTAAAACAGGTTTGTGTTCATATATTTATTAAGGATGATACTTTAATGGATTATTTGGAGTCAAGATAAAACATTTTTTAGGGGTTAAAGAGCTATTTTGAATAAAAATAATTGTTTATGTATTCTACAGACTTCAAGAGTCATTGTTGGGTGCCTCTGGGACACTATAAAGTATTTGGCTTCTTCATTGTTGTTATCAGGTCCAGTCACAGTTTCATAGTGGCAGCATAGGAGTGCAGTATCTCTTTAGTGTGGCACAGTGCAGGGTAGTCACAAGCCTGCTCAATGTTTAGGATCTTAAATGGCGTAAAAGTGTTTGAAAATTAGTTAGAATTGTATCCGAAGTGTAGTGCAGGACACAAAGAACTTTTAGACATTGTGTTAATTTCTTTTGGACAAAGTTTTCAAGCAAGTTTTTAATGAGGTATTGAAATTGGATTGTTTTTGATGAGTGTGTGTGTGTGTGTGTGTGTGTGTGTGTGTGTGTGTGTGTATTGTCAGCTAATCCAACATATTGCCAGAACTTGTGACTTTGGAAATGAAGTTCCAATATGTTTATCCATTCGTGGTCAAATAATTTAATTAAAGTGGTGATGGTATAGAACTTTGCATGGTTTGTAAATAAATGTTGATCGAACTATAAGCTTAACAATGGCATTATCATTTCATATAAGCCACCTCATTATGCAGTTGAACCAAGCTAATTTGATATGCCATCTTCATGTTGTGCGATGCTTCCTTGTACTAAACATAAGATAAAGCAAAGGAAAATAGAAGAAAGACATCGTCTTGAATCCAATGTAGGAATAATCTTAGAAATGTGAAATAACAGGCAATATTAAAATGATAATAATAATTACAACTGCAGTAAAAATTAGTGTCATACACCTCTGTTACAATGATTATAAATGTAGGATAAATGATTACCACTTATGCAAAAAAAAAAAAAAAAATGTGCAATGGCAGTAATCATTTGTCTTACATTTATAATTATTATTTTTAATTGAGGAAAATTCTCCATAATAACCAATATCTGTTAGAATAATTTAGCTGAAGAGATTTTGATAATAATATTCAAAGAACCATTCACTATGTTATTGGTTATAAACAATTTATATTTCTCTTCTTTTTCTATATCAAACGCATATTACTTTTTATTGGGTTATTTTGAATTGAATACAGTGGAGATCACAACTCAGTGACATTTTCTTGTTATATGTATTATTTTTCACTTTAAAATCCTTTATTGTCTAAGCTATATTGTTCTTCACCTCCATAAGTAACTTAATTCTCTCTCTCACTCCCTTCTTACAAAGAAACACTTTCCCTCAAATCAAGTGTTAATTTATGGTCATGGACTTCCCTTTCCCTTCCACATACTGCTACTAAATCATCCACATCTGCTCAGGCCTTATTGCCAGCATATCCAGCATGCCCACTATTCTCTTAAGTGACCTTCCATCAGCTGATGACTCCCGACACAGTTCTCTTTTTTTATTAATGCGTGCACACTGTGGTAACTTCCATAGGCTATCTAGCTGCCCTCCTCTTATTCCATACCCACAATGTCAGCCATAAGTCACATCCTGATTTGGCACAATTATTAATGCCTTGTTCACCACCATTATTTTACTAACACCATCACATACCTTGGAGAGATCCAATATTACAGTATTAAGACATCTCTTGAAAGTCTCATTTGAGATATTTTGTGCATAATTGCTAATGTTTGTATGAATAATGTTTCCTAACTCGATACAAATGGCTTTTAATCCACTTAGTTCCTTCCCTCAAAGATTTTTTCTAATGCAGTTATCTATCAAACTACATCAATTTTACTGCTGCTAAAGTCAAACTAAGAGATCTGCATTTCTCAGCTCTAATTTAATGTATCAGTACTACTACAGTTCATTGCCAGTCCTCTGAAATACAGCAAGTCATCAAACTTAACTGAAGAAACAATTAACTACAAAACAATATCACCCAGTCAATCTTAAAGATTTCTGAGTTAGCATTGCATATATGAGCTTGACATTTTTCTTTAACTAGTTAGTTCCCTCATAGTACCCAGAAAATCCGTTTCTAATTTCCTATTTTGCTTATTCAAACTGACATGGAAGCAATGACACTTATTTATTTTCTGGGGAAAATGTCATTTGCAGACAATGAATCATAGGATGCAGTTAGTATGAAGCAGGTTTAGTATGAACAAAATACCTTAAATAGCAAATTTCGTGTATAAGGAAATTGAGGAACATCTCATTAAACTATTCCCCATTTTGAGTTTGTAATTTTAATGTATTGACACATTATGAATAAACATTTTGTCTTAAGTTTATAATTTAAAATGAAGCCATCACTGATTGCTATGGCAGGCTAGTAGTGACAGTGTTGGTATACACCCTACCTGAGCATCAGATGGCATAAAAAAGTATAGGTTCATATCAGTGGCGGCCGAAGTGATTTGATCAGGTAGTGACAACAATAAAATGGTTCGACGGTTTACTGGCTATTGAAGTGAAAAGTGCCTGGAAAAACAGCTCAGAACGACATAATGATTTGTAACCTGTGAAAGTCTTTATCTGCAATTACTGTCGGATTAAAGAAAAGATATCGAAATAAATGAAAGAAAAATGTTTTGAAATTGACCAAACATTTAGTGATTTGCCAAAAACCGACAAGTTGATCTACAAGCGGTGCTGTATTATCCAATAGGTAGGACTAGACACGACTAGGCAGTAGCCTGGAGCCCCTGAGTTTTGAAGACCCCCTGAAGTTCACTTTTTTTCACTAAATAAAAATAATAAAAAGATAACCATCCAAAATAAAACAATAAAAGTAATATGAAAGGCATGAAAATTATTATATTTTGTTTCATTGTAGTGTACGATAAAAAGATTAAGTTTCAAAATATCATAAATTGTAAAATTCGTTTGCTAACAATAAAAATATGATAAATTCTATTAATTATCTATAAAACCTTTTTCTTTGTAGCCTACTTATAAAATACAGATAATTATTTTCAAAATTTTTAGAGTGCCTAGGGCCTCATACTTTCTTATCCGGCACTGCCTTTGATGACCACGACGACAATGAAATACATTTCACTTCAGAATCTTTTCCTCTTACGTGCATTCATAAACTCGCGTAATTCTCCTTCTGAGAATCTACATATGCCTGCTCGCATTGACAAATTGTCCAAGCCAGCGTATCCAAACTTTTTTCGTCCCTAGGAGTAGTAAAATTTGAAAAAGAATGCTGCGGGCCTCTAACTCACAAGAGCTATTCCCCCCCCCCCCTTTTTGTTTCAGCCGAGGATTACGCAACTTCGATTCCTCTTCTGAGTTTTCTTTTTCCGTCGCCAGTTACATCCACAATTTTTCCTCTGAATAGTTCCGTCTTTAATGTCTTCCACCCTGGGCCTAATTTTATTTTCCATATTGTTATTATTAACATCTCGGACATTATAACATAATAAATCTAAAACCATGTTTTGAATTCCTATGAAAACGCAGATATAAAACTTTATGTGAACTATCAAAAGTTAATTACATGTTAATCAGACCAAACCAGATAAATAATGTTACTACAGTCTGGACTACAGTCTACCACCAGCCTATATGCATAATCTAAAATACCTCTTTTATTTTTGTTTACTTCACTATTCGCTTTAACAATAATACCACCTACCGCGGTTCCTCATAGCCATTTAAAATTCTTAGTAAACCGTCATTTACTTCATCTCTAGACGAACCGCGCTCTTTCTGGTGCCATATGGTTGCCAGGTCATTGAAATATTCAAAGTTTTTTTAAAAAATTGGGCATACGAATATGGTCTCAAAGTTTATGATGATATGCCTGTGGAACTCCTAAACTGTGTTCGCGGACCACCAGTAACCAGTGAACCACAGATTGAGAAGCAGATGCTGCGCTCTACCGGCAGTGTTACTAACTTTATCGAGCTGTGTGTGACAGAACAAAGTTGTCTCCATTCGCCACTAACAAAGCGAACCCCAACCCCCGAATATTTCCACGAAAATGTTACAGCGCATGCGCGATTGGTGACACACTGCCAGTGTCTCCACAACAGCGAAATACTTCACTGATGTGGCCAACAGATGGAGTTCAATGTTTTCCTTGCTGTCATAAGTTAACGTAGAGTAGAGAATGCCGCATTTATAAATATTTATTTTTCTTTCACTACATTTATTTTTTAATTTATTTATTCTTGATTGGAGGTGGTGACAAGTCACACTGTCACTACGCCTAGAGCCGCCACTGGTTCATATACCACATGTCTCTGAAGTGCACTGGAAGACAGAGGGGAAGAGAAAAATGGAAGTGTATAAAACACATATTGGCAAGAGTAGCACATGGAAGGGGAGAAATGGCCATAATTACAAAGTAGCACTTGAATTCAAGTGTAATGATCTTTTATTTATACTTTTTTAATATATAAATGAAAATTTAAAAAATGTAGGGAAATTGCCACCAGGCTGCATGCTCAACACAATTAAATTAATATTAAATACAAAGTGAGGACATGTTAATATCTATCAATGGTGACATTAATTTTGATAGCTTTTTTCCCTTTTTTGTAACAACAAGGCCTCTCTATTGTTTGGTTTTCATGAACAATGTAAACATAATCATATGATCATCTACACTTACACAAGATAATAATGATGTTCACACTGTAGAAGCCAACAAGAAATCATAACACTATCTAAAGATCCTTAGAGATTTGTTATGGAGTGCTATGGTTCTCAATAGTAACTGTTAAAGTTTAGGAGTCATGGAACTCCATGCACTTTGTATTTTTTTTTTTTTTTTTTAGTTTGTTCTATAATATCAAAGGAGGGACAACTAGGTATATTTCACAATCATTATTTATTGGTAGCACAGTTAGCAGCTGTGGTTCACCATCTATAATGATGGCAGAAAATGTTGGCACATACATCAACTTCTTCATTATTATATTACACTACACCACTGAGAGTAAACACAGTTATATTCCCAGAAGATGGTTTATAGATAGTTTCCACTAGGAAACTAAAAACAATGTTCAGCATGGAATAATGAAAATACTTTCACATTGGATGCTTGGTGAAAATACCTTCTGCTTTCATGAATGAACACTATAAAATAAATGTGTAAGTTGCCACGCACTAGGACTTACTTCATGATATCCTTGAGTAGATGTTCCATGTCCCTCATCAGAGTGAAGCACTTCATGGGTACAACAAGTATCAATTTCTCATCACCTTTCATGAGATCCTCAAACCTGAAACATACAATAACAGCATGAGTCCATAGTTTCATAAATACAACTTTAAACTGTGGGTTATATTCAGTTCACGTCAACATTAGCAGAAATAATTAAACACAGCATTCATGAAATTTAAAACTATACAGTATCGTAAATACATGCTACTGTTCTAGTACAGTATAACGATAGCTCCAGAAGCATTTTCAAGAAGGAAAGTGATCAATGGCTCCACTGTACATATCTCTATTTTACCAATAGATATTGCTGAATTTTAATTATCATGAATTAGTTACTGTGGTATTTGAATGTAATTTTTCAGTAGAACCTCCCCAAATGTTAATAAAACTGTAAATTATGACTATGTATGCATACTTGCATTAATATGTATTCAGACCTGTGAATATGATACTGAAATTGATTAACAGTTCAATAACTTCATGGTTAGAGTAAATCTTAACAATGCCATCTCATAAGTTGGTGTAAGAGGGACAGTTGGCATAATTTTTGGTAAAACAGTTCGCATGCCACAGATAGCAAGGCTGTAGGGGAGGGAACATTTGGTATGTGATGGGTGGCAAGATATTGTTGTAGATTAGTTGGTTTCATGTGGACAGACTTGTGAAGGGCACCCTGCCTGAGCGTGATGTCCACATCGAGGAACGTTATGTGTGTGCAGGAATTTTTGGAATGGCTATTGTTAAGGGAATGGAGGAATTCTAGGAGTTGATTTTCACTATGGGTCCAGGTTATAAATACAGTAGAACTCCAATTATCTGAATCAATTGGGACCGGACCCCATTCGGATAATCAAAAATTCGGATAATTGGATTTTTTTCCGAAAAAGGGTCTATTATAATAGATTAGTGTATATATGTTGAAAATGCCTTCCTTTCCAAGAGATTTTTGATGCTTCCATTTCAGGGATGAAAATTTCGCCTTACCAAAGCTGCAGTCATCTGAACTTTGGGTTGGTTTTTATAAAAGAGGGGAAGCCTTTACGCATTACGTTTCCGTCTTAGTTAAAAAAGCGATTCGGATAATCGGCGATTTGGATAATCGGAGTTCGGATAATTGGAGTTCTACTGTAATCATCTATGTATCTGAACCACACAGTGGGTTTAGAGGGTGCGTGGTTCAGGAAACGTTGCTCCAGAAGACCGAGGAACAAGTTGGCATAGGACAGGGCCATGCAGATGCCCATAGCAGTGCCACAAATCTGGTGATATACTCTAGAATTAAAGGTGAACAAGTTTTTGGAAGGAATCAGGTGAGCCAAGGATGAAAGGAAGTATGTACTAGGATGGTTGTGTGGGGGTGCAGATCTAGAAAGTGTTCCAGAGCACTGAGGTCCTGACAGTGTGGAATGTTGGTATAGATGGAAGTTACATCAATGGAGACTAGGAAGGGGTCTGGAGGTAGAGGTGTGTGGACAGTGGACAAACATTCAAGTAAGTGTGGGTTATCTTTGACAATGGAGGGAAGACTCTGTAAAAAAGGTTGGAGATACTGACCTACCAAGGTTGAAATCTGTTCAGTGGGTGGCCCATATGCCACAACTATAGGTCACCCTGGATTGCCAACCTTGTGGACCTTGAGAAGAAGGTACAAGGTGGTTGTATGGGGATTCTGGGGAGTTAGGAGGGAGATAGACTGGGGAGAGAGATCTTGCAAGGGGCCCTGCAGGTCCAGGAACGTTTTATTTCCTGACATTTGAAGGTGTTGGGATATGTAGGGTGTGGAAGGTAGGTGTTTGTGTCAGACAGCTGCCTCAGGGCCTCAGCCTCATAGTGATTATGGTCCATCACTACTATGGCCAGGCCCTTATCAGCAGGGAGGATAATAATGTCATGGTTTCTGGATAGTTCTCTCATGGCTTGAGTTTACACTTGGTTGAGATTTTTGAAGTGTGGAATGGACTTTAGGAAACAGGCTAAAGACATCGTGGAGGTAAGGAACTCTTGGAACAGAATAAGTGGATGATTTTATGGGAGTTGGGGTGGATCCAGTGGAGATGAAGGTTTAAGTTGTTGTAAGCTGGACTCAATTTCATTCTGCTGGATGTTGTTTACTCCTGTGGTGGCAAAATGATATTGCCGATGCAAGGAGCATCAGAATGCTAATGAGTCCTGGACCAAAGCAACATGATCTAACTTGGGGGTTGGATAGAAGGAGAGTCCCTTGGATAGAACTGATATCTGGGGTTCTGACAGAGGAGTGAAGGAAAGATTAATCACTGACTGTTGGGTTTTAACTGATGGAGAGGCTGGGGCTTTTGGGACAGAATACTAAGTTTCATTTGACCAATGTGAGAGACTTTGTACATGCCTACTTTGAAACACTTAATGTCCAACCCAGGCAGGATGAGGCTACTGCAATTTCATGAAAACCAAGATAACAAAACATTGCTCATGAGGCATAGTATTCTTTAAGGAAAGGCTTTAGCTTCATTCAAGTAGTTTCTTAGTATTCAGATTTAGCTTCCAGTTATACCAAAAAGTTAAAATGTTATGAATTGTCTGTCCTTAAAAAAAAAATCCGACTTCATACACTTGGTCAGATGTATAGAACACTTATTCCATCCGTTAATTGATTATAGTGTTATCAATCGCACAATATGCATTGGTCATAATGGTTCATCAGTGTATAGAGGCAAGATTTCAGCAACGGATGGCAGCGGCCTCGGCGACCGCCTCGGCATGCGCTGACTCATTACTAACAATGCTTTTGTTTCACATGGATGAAACATCTACCGCGACCTTCATCTTCACCGCGACCTGCTAGGCATGTTTTAACCCTAAGGCTTGTAATGTTACATCTGGTTTGAGAATAAATAACAGCTGATGTTTGTCAACGTTAAACTAAACTGTATGTGTTATAGACCTGAGCAGCCGCAGACAGGAGGGGAGCGATCTCACCAGACGCTCACCACACACACAAAAAAAGGTTCGGTTGAGCAGAGGCTTCTGCAAGTCTGACACTAATGATGTTTTCCAAAGGGAGGAGAGAAGGGAATGTTTGTCTAGCGCTCGGAAGATACGAGTGATTCAGACGTGTTGTGAGTGGTATGTTGAAATTTATTGCTGGTCGTCTGATGGAGGACTGCGGTACTGGGGAGAATGTTTTTTCGGGGTGATCTGAAGGGATGGACGACTGAAGAGAGGCATTCGTGGCTGAGGGTTCGACGAGTCAGGTTGTTTGGGAGTCGGAACGTGGTCTACGGCTGCAGGCTGTTCGGCGATCGAGTCTCGCCGGTGCTGACTACCTGACGTCGACGAAGCCGGGCTGTGCAGACATCTTCCCTACACGACGCCACACAGAGCAGTGGGCGCTCGACTCGACAGCTGTCGCAGTCCACGACGGCATCTCTCCACAATGGTCAACAACCTTTGCATCTTGCTTCTTTCAACAACAACGTCCAACGCACGGTAAAGGAGCACAGTTCAAGCCTCAGTTGTCACCGGAATTCAGTTTAGCAAAACCCAGTAACGCTTGTGTGATAATTCATGCAATCCACTTAGCAGCAATTTATGAATTGCTAAGAGTGTAGGTGATTTACTTTAAAATAAAGATAACGAATTTTATTTCTTAATTTGTGGGTTTTTCAATTAATAATATGGTTCATTTATCACCTTTCCTTATGATCCATTATTCTGTCAAATCAAGGTAGTTGATTGAACTCACTGGCGCCCAAAAGTATGACCTATATCAACTTACATCACCTTGGCAATCGTACGACGAGGCAAACAAAATAAATAATAATAAAAGTAATAACTTGAAAGAAGGGTATTGTACAGGCTCAATCGTCCGTGTGGAGGCATTATGGTTCGCCAAGACCAAAAATGCTCGACAAGTCTGGCCGAAAATGAAGTTTACGCTCACTGTGTTCTTCGATTTTAATGGCATAGTGCACCACAAGTTCTTGCCACAAGGACAAACGATCAATAACGAATACCTTCAAGTTCAACGCCGTTTGCGTGAAGCAGTCCGACGACTTGATTGGTGCAAAACAATTCATGGCTTTTGCATCAAGAAAATGCACCTTCTAACACATCATTGCTTGTTAGTGAATTTTTGGGAAAAACAATACTGTAATGATGCACCAGCCTCCATATTCGCCAGACATGGCCCCGTGTGACTTTTTTCTGTTCCCAAAAATAAAGGGAACCTTGAAGGGCCGTCATTTTACAAGCACAAATGAGATTAAAAATGATTAGCTGAAAGAGTTCAAAGCTGTCCCAAAGATCGAGTTCCAGAAGTGTTTTGGGGATTGGAAGAAGCACTGACATAAGTGTATAATATCTAATAGAGACTGTTTTGAAGGGGATAACATCGATGTAAATAAATAAATAAAATTCTTTTTTTAAAAAAAATGAAAATTCCCATAATTTTTTAACACACCTCGTACGTCTGAAACAAGGTACGATTCTTTAATTCAACTCACGAGCTGTGAACTCCATACAAAGCTGGTCTTTAAATTATGAAATGATCTGGTTTGTAATTTTACTGATTTTATTTTAATACTAGCATTTGCCCGCTGCTTCACGCGCGCGTGCCTTGGCAGGTGTAGAAATTATTTACCGATTTTATTCTCTTATCATACATTAACGTGGAAAGGCATGAACTGTTAATGTATTCTGAATAGTTTCGTTTGTTTCGGTTAATACGTTAGGTCGGTTTTCATACTGATGTCAGAGTTGTTTTATTCAAATTTTAACGTGATGCAATTGATTCAATAGTAGAAAAGGTTCCTGAAAAATTAACAGTAGTAATTCGTGGTTGTAATTATTGTGCGAAGTATAAACATTTATTGTTTAGAAAGGCTTTCACGGTTCAAACGACATTCTTTCTTCTGTGCGCTTTCAGAAGCTATGGATTTAGCGTATAGAACCCGGTTATAGGTCAATCGCTTTTCTCGGTGCAGGTTACTTTCATTTGCTCTAGCTATTTCATCTCGTTCTCTTTGACGTTGCAGACGATGTTGTCGGTCTATTTCACTCTCATTTAGCCGATTTCGGCGAAATCTTTTAGCTGCAGAAGTTGACCCCGACAGATTAGATCTCTTTCGCAAGGGCATATCATAAACTTTTATACTTACCCAACTCACAGAACTAACAATTAAAACGTTTTCACAGCTGCAATTATCACTATGCGTGAACTTTGGCTGCGAGTATATAGATGAGCATAAACTTGGTTACAATATAGAATATCTGTGGTAGTAATAAATAATATTATTTCTGCAAGCAATATTTAACTCAGCTAAAACATAATATTTTTAAATGCTGATATGGAGGATTCCACGTTAACCGTGGTACCGAAAATTTAAATGGATATATAACAGTTGTAACGTTAAGAAAGCTGATATTATAATCATTATGTGTAATTTTTTTGGCGATTTTATGTGTAAACTTTGCCTGGGATTATATAGCTAGGTATAAGCTTTGTTAAGGATGTATCTGTGGATATAATGAAAAATATTGTTTCCATGATACTTAACTAAAAAAAGTTTATTTTTAAATGTGGATACCGAGGATTGCAACATAACCGCGGTGCCATAAATTTATGTTAATATAGCAGTAATCTACGACTTAGTCCTCTTGGAAGTGTGCTGAAATATAAAAATTCGTTACCAATAATCACAGCATCTCAATTTTTCTGATTTATTTATTTTTTGTTCTTTTTATTTGTTTTGTTGTTTGGATATTGGTTTTATGTTATGTTGATACACCATCAATTATTCCTGCTTTAAAATAGAAATTTACGTGAATTGGAGCTACTCTTGATTTCAAATCGTCGTATCATTACTGTCATTATTTCAGTCAGATATAATTAATCAAAAAATGTCGAGATGTGATCATGGTACAGTTTATGTAGTAACGTCCATGTAACTGAAACAATTATTTCTGAGTGGCAACATTATCGCAAGTTGTGAATCGCTTGAAATGCAACCTGACAGCTGATATGATGCTTTGTTATAGGCCTAAGAGACGATGCCTGCAGCTTTATAATCTACGCGGTGTAGCATTAGGATATGAAACATTTTTAATTTAAGTTTCTTTCAATATAGCCGTATTTTCTATGTAATTATTTCAGTCGCATGTAAGTACCTGGCGAAACAACAGCCTGGAACAGATGACAATTGACTCGTTTTGTTTAGCATCAGGCATAACTGGTTTAGTTTTAAAATTTACGCGGTGTAGAATAGAATTTTAGGATGCCTAGTTATATTTGAAATAAAAATTCGTTACCAATAATCACAGCATCTCAATTTTTTCTGATTTATTTATTTTTTGCTGTTTGGATGTTGGTTTTTATTTTATGTTGATACACCATCAATTATTCCTGCTTTAAAATAGAAATTTACGTGAATTGGAGTTAATCTTGGTTTCAAATCGTCGTATCATTATTTCAGTCAGATATAATTAATTCAAAAATGTCAAAATGGATCACGGTACAGTATATGTACTAATGTGCATGTAACTCAAGCAATTATTTCTGAGTGGCAAAATTATCGCAAGTTGTAAATCGATTGAAATGCAACCTGGACAGTGATGACAGCTGATATGCTTTGTTATAGGCCAAAGGGACGATGCTTTTAGCTTTATAATTTACGCGGTGTATCATTAGGATATGAAAATTTTTTTATTTGAGTTTCTTTCAATATATCCGTATTTTCTATGTAATTATTTGAGTCGCATGTACCTGAATTTTCGGATGCCTAGTTATATTTGCACGTTATAGCCACGAGACATATTAATCGAATAAAGTACTTCCAAATATGTGCAATTCCGCACAAGTCATTATGAAAGAAGTATGTTTTATTACTTGCTGATATTTATAATAGCTGTTTTTCAGACATCGCTCTTCGAGAAAAAACTGAATTTCGTATTAAGTATTGGCTTATTGTGGCTGTAGTGTACAGCGTTCACATAGCAGTTTTGTTCCAGAGACAAACTGTATAACAGTCTACCAGAGACAATACATGTCGTCTTCAATATTAGTAATATAACTTTTTCGTAATTCAACAGACCTGTTACGATTCAAGTAAATGCTGATTATACTTGATTCACGTATTCTTTTTATTTTGAAGTACTGCGGTCCAGAAAAATGAATCGCAGAAGTAAAAAAAAAAAAGGGAAATCCTAAATTTTGTCAGGTCTCTTTATGAAAGGAGTGACCGTCTGAATGTGTATAATATCTGTGGTCTATCTGAAGTTTTTTACTGACTTGCTTCTTACCATGGTACATATTAGTCGTTAGCTACTTCTGCAGATGTTGATCAGCAACATTAGCTTTAAAAATTTGGAAACACCATGCAAATTGATGCGGTAGTTTTTGCGTTATTAGAGATCAAGCCTCACTACAAACGCAGCTTGCTTACAGATTTATAATAGTATAGATAATGGCCTTCTATGTTACGTTAATTTAATGTGTTTAGTAATATCAAACATTTTCCCGCTCCTACACCCGCGCAAACCTTGGTGTGCGTAGCAATGCCTTCTTTACCTCCCCCCCCCCTTTTTTTTCTTGTAGTCAATCATAAACGTCTATAGTGTATTTTTGTAACCTTTAGCATAAAGGAAATTCCACAATTTTTTACGATTATCTGAGTGTTAGGGTTTGATGTAGTGGTTTCAGTAACGTTTTCGATGTATTCTAACGTTCTGTGTTTCAGAAAATTTAAGAAGTAAAAAACCAAACTTATAGTAGTCAAAAAGCAATACATACAGGAACCAACGGTTGGAGTATTTATGTGAGTTGTAATGTGATGTTTAGTGAAGGATATCTCGTAAGTAATGTGATCTGTGGCACTTAGCTGTTATCAGGTTAAACAAATCATCATTTATTGCTCCGTTACTGGTCAGGATATACCGCAGATTTAAAGCTAGACCATAAACTTTCAAACCGTGCAAACTACATCCAAATTGACTCGGTATTTTCTGCGTGATGCCTGGACAAAGGAAAAGGCAGACCCAGCCCGCTTACAGATTTATAATATACACAATCACGCGAAATTTAGGTATTTTGTCATTCGAAGTTGACCGTCGCCTTAGTTTCTATCTACAATTAACGGTGCATATCTCTGGACTGTACGATCACGTCATAAGGCATCTTTCATTTGTCCAATGACAGTAAAACAAACGGTACCAAACCACCGAGCATGGTGGGTGAACAGTTAACGTTCTCGCCTCGTATTCGGGACGCGGGTTCGAATACTCATTCGAGCATCCCGATTTGGGTTTTCCATGGTTTCCCCAATTCACTCCAGGCAAATGCCGGGATGCTTCCTTCAAAAAGGCAATGGCCGAATTCCTTCCCATTCCTTGCCCCAGTCCTCTAATGACCTCGACGTCGACGAGGCGTATAGCCGCAAGGAAAAGAAATGACAACGCTGTAGAAATTTTTACGAAACCATTCTGTCGTCGCGACGTTCTATTTCTCATGCGTGTGATTAAGTTGCTGTAGAACTTAAAGACATATATCAAACAAAACTTATTTAGACTCTCCAGAATTCCTGGTAAATAGCACTAATATGAGTTAGCGGTCCCCGTGTCACACCAGTTACCTCACGTAATTCGACCGTATGTTACTCAGACGTGGCCACCGCCCTAGGGCGCTTGGCATCCTTCCAGCTATCCGAAGCGTCGGCTCTTGTTTGTTTCTCCAGTTGGCCGGACGAGACGGTAAGCATATACAAGGCGCAGTCCCAATCCAGCGACCACTAGTTTAAAGAGCGACTCAGTGCTTTTAGATAATACTTATGTTGCTCTGATGCCACAGCTTTAGATTACAAGCTTTTTGAGACATTCTGGACTCCGTTCCACTCTCTGAAAGCGAAACGATTAATTTTATTTAATTAAGTTATTGCTTGGAAATCTGTGTAATGTTGTAACTTTATTAATTCCTAACTCTATTGTGGTGAAGTCAGAAGCAGATCGGCAGATTTTACTAATGAAAATACGTCATTTTCTGTAAAATATGTTACGTCTGAACTAAACGTTTCAACATCACTTATTGTAGAAATAGTTCCTTTGCTCGGTAGGCGAAGAGGTGGGAAGAGGCGAAGTCGGAGCTCAGTAATCGCTTCCATTCTTCACCTTTAGAGGTGGTATGGTAGGCACCATACTCTGGGCTGCTTTATCTCTGCATCAATCCCATCCCATAAATGAAAGTATTAGTCTATAATTATTGCGTCAATAAACGCAATTCGTGTTGCATGGGGAATATACTAGTGTAACGAAAGGTTTATCTGGATAGTAAGTGAGTCTGATTGGTGAAGGATATTGAAATCATTGAGGAAACATATCAGAACGTTGATTTATTTGTTCGCAGTATAATCGGACTGAGATTTCAGGTTAATCTAGTATTTTCTTGCCCAGATGCTTTGATGCTTGCTCGTTCGTCATTAAAATTCTATACAAAGGGTATAAATTCGGTACACAAGAAACATATCTTGCAGTTCGATAAATATTACTTTTTCAGTTACAACTGTCATGACCCTGATGATATTGGTGTCGATAGGGAGTATAGCTCGTACATATATTGGAAACTATTTTTGTCCAATTAATCTTATATCCCCACGGACTCGTTGGGGGAAATGTTTTTTAAGTTTCTTCTAACAAATTCTGAGCCCAATACTTGCGCCAATATACTTTTCTTGTTTGGAATGTAGGTTATTCCAATTCAAATGTAGAATATGATTGCCCGAGTTAAGCTGTTTACTGAAATATACAAATTTTTGTCAGTCGGTTGAAGGCACGATCTTGCTTTCGTCAAGCACTGGAAATTATTTTATAGATGTTAACGCTTTTACACAACTTGGCCTGATCCTCAGTATAACACAGGTGATAAACTGACTGAAATTTGGAATGGAGGCAATATTGGAGGAGGTTAATACGTTTTATGTTAACCGCGTTTTGTCTTCTCCGTGATGATTTTTTATTATTGATATCATATCATATTGTCATGCTTGATAAAGATCGTGTTGAGAACGAAAAAAATGATGTGTGTGTTCCCATAACACTCATAACGGTGGCGTTTGAAGTGTCAGTTGTATACACCTGACTCAGCATAATTATAGGTCAGTTTATATTACGGACAAATTTTTCTTTTTGTGATTTCATTAGATAATTAATCCCCTTGCAACCGGGAAACAAATTTTCGCAACACCTTGTGTTCACTGCAGTTTATTAGTGGCTATGAGAGAGACTGAAATAAACTTATCAAGAATGGAGTGAGGATAACTGAAATTCACCAGTGTGTTTCATAGACAGTTGACTTAATTTGCCCAACATAATGAGGGCGGCGAATCATTGCCTGAAAAAAGGGTTGTTAATTTATTGTAACTGAAGATTCCAACGTTGAGAGTGAATTAGATTGACCGCTGAAAAACAGAGGACACTGAAGTGCTTTTGATATTGAGATACCTGTCTAGTATGATTTAGCTTCATCTTTCACCCTTATGAGGGCGACGATTCGTCTCGGCATGGACTATATGTGATACTGGAAGCAGTAAGAAGCCATACGGATCCGAGATCCCTCAACAGATGCCAAATTTCACACTTCTGAAATGTTCATCCAAAAATGTTGTTACAATTCGGAAGCGACGTCACGATTTGTTGAAGGAAGATGTCTCTTGTGGGATCTTGCAGATGAACCGTCCCTAGTGCATATAGTTAGTAAGAACGATCCATCGCTTCATACTATTTGTGCCGTAATCGTACCCTGCTACCGACATGTACAAACGTGAACCTCGGCTAATTTCCACAAATTTTTTGGTTCTAACGGCGATGTTTCCAAGCACAATTCTCAGTCTTGAAATTCAGTCTACCTAGTACCCAGTCACAAATACTAATATTTGCATAATGTCAGTTGTCTTTAATCCACTGCGCCCTTCAGCGATGCCTCGACGCGTCGGTTGGATGCGGGGGGAGGGGAGAGTGTGTTAGGAGTGTGACTCGTTAGGCACTCGGTCGCGTCCCTGCTGGTGCGCTGGTGGGATTGGGAACTGGCTGGACTAAGAGAGAGGTGTTAGCTCTACGGCCAGGTTTTGGAGGGTCTTTGGTGCGCTGGTGGGTTAGGAACTGGCTGGACTAAGAGAGAGTGTTAGCTCTACGGCCAGGTTTTGAAGGGTCTTTGGTGTGCTGGTGGGATTGGGAACTGGCTGGACTAAGAGAGAGGTGTTAGCTCTATGGCCAGGTTTTGGAGGGTCTTTGGTGCGCTGGTGGGATTGGGAACTGGCTGGACTAAGAGAGAGGTGTTAGCTCTACGGCCAGGTTTTGGAGGGTCTTTGGTGCGCTGGTGGGATTGGGAACTGGCTGGACTAAGAGAGAGGTGTTAGCTCTACGGCCAGGTTTTGGAGGGTCTTTGGTGCGCTGGTGGGATTGGGAACTGGCTGGACTAAGAGAGAGGTGTTAGCTCTACGGCCAGGTTTTGGAGGGTCTTTGGTGTGCTGGTGGGATTGGGAGCTGGCTGGACTAAGAGAGAGGTGTTAGCTCTACGGCCAGGATTTGGAGGGTCTTTGGTGCGCTGGTGGGATTGGGAGCTGGCTGGACTAAGAGAGAGGTGTTAGCTCTACGGCCAGGTTTTGGAGGGTCTTTGGTGCGCTGGTGGGATTGGGAGCTGGCTGGACTAAGAGAGAGGTGTTAGCTCTATGGCCAGGTTTTGGAGGGTCTTTGGTGCGCTGGTGGGATTGGGAGCTGGCTGGACTAAGAGAGAGGTGTTAGCTCTACGGCCAGGTTTAGGAGGGTCTTTGGTGCGCTGGTGGGATTGGGAGCTGGCTGGACTAAGAGAGAGGTGTTAGCTCTACGGCCAGGTTTTGGAGGGTCTTTGGTGCGCTGGTGGGATTGGGAGCTGGCTGGACTAAGAGAGAGGTGTTAGCTCTACGGCCAGGTTTTGGAGGGTCTTTGGTGCGCTGGTGTGATTAGGGAGCTGGCTGGACTAAGAGAGAGGTGTTAGCTCTACGGCCAGGTTTTGGAGGGTCTTTGGTGCGCTGGTGGGATTGGGAGCTGGCTGGACTAAGAGAGAGGTGTTAGCTCTACGGCCAGGTTTTGGAGGGTCTTTGGTGCGCTGGTGGGATTGGGAGCTGGCTGGACTAAGAGAGAGGTGTTAGCTCTACGGCCAGGTTTTGGAGGGTCTTTGGTGCGCTGGTGGGATTGGGAGCTGGCTGGACTAAGAGAGAGGTGTTAGCTCTACGGCCAGGTTTTGGAGGGTCTTTGGTGCGCTGGTGGGATTGGGAGCTGGCTGGACTAAGAGAGAGTGTTAGCTCTATGGCCAGGTTTTGGAGGGTCTTTGGTGCGCTGGTGGGATTGGGAGCTGGCTGGACTAAGAGAGAGGTGTTAGCTCTACGGCCAGGTTTTGGAGGGTCTTTGGTGCGCTGGTGGGATTGGGAGCTGGCTGGACTAAGAGAGAGGTGTTAGCTCTACGGCCAGGTTTTGGAGGGTCTTTGGTGCGCTGGTGGGATTGGGAGCTGGCTGGACTAAGAGAGAGGTGTTAGCTCTACGGCCAGGTTTTGGAGGGTCTTTGGTGCGCTGGTGGGATTGGGAGCTGGCTGGACTAAGAGAGAGTGTTAGCTCTACGGCCAGGTTTTGAAGGATCTTTGGTGCGCTGGTGGGATTGGGAGCTGGCTGGACTAAGAGAGAGGTGTTAGCTCTACGGCCAGGTTTTGGAGGGTCTTTGGTGCGCTGGTGGGTTTGGGAGCTGGCTGGACTAAGAGAGAGGTGTTAGCTCTACGGCCAGGTTTTGAAGGGTCTTTGGCCTGGTTCATGCCGGGCGCCGCGTCCGTGTCGCTCCCCGTGGGCACACCTTACGGGTGAAGAAGCGCACCTCACCTTGCCATCCTGGCTGTAATTTTTCAGATGGCCTTATCCCAAGGCGGTGGTGGCGGTGGTAGTTCCCTAGATATTTTGTGGTGGGATTTTTGATGACTGATAAGTTGGGTAATGACGCAGCATTCAATGGGTCGCATAGGGCTAAAAAAATGAACTCATGTCTATAATTCAATTGCACTTCATTGTTTCTGCTAGAGTTCAATTTTAAAGATATAAAAGCAGTAATGTAGTGTAATACAAGTGCCGGTAACAGTAAACTAGCTTCATCCGGCGTGCGTTGCAATGCCTCATTTTCTTTCTTAATTGGTTTCTCGTATACAAAACAGACAGATTTTCATGTCCTAATTAAATTAAAGACATTGATTTTTATGCCTTAAATTAAAACTGAAAAAATTAAAGAAAAAAAAGATTGTTTGAATCCTCCAGAATAAGGAGTACTAAGCCATTGTGTCAGAGGTAGAAGGGCGAATTCCTTTCTTCTGGGACCTACACTTTAACGTGGGATCGGAATCATGCGCCAGGCGTAGCCTATTTCATCAACTATCACCCTTAAAAGTTCTAGTTTCCACCGGAATTTGAACCTGGGAGAGAAACCCAAAAAGTTTCGAAAATAAACTCCATAACCTGTGAGCTAGCTGACCGCTCTTTTTTTATTGTATATGTGTGCTAAATCAGATAGAAACTGTGGACTTGTACAAAGAACGCAGGCAAAAATTAAAGGAAGGAGAAAAGGGGTTAGGTTTTTTCAAGCGCAGTATTTTTCTCTTTGTTTTAAAGCAAAAAAACTAACTTAGACAACAGCCCGAAGATTGGTTGAATCCTCCAGACAGAGGTGAACTAAGCTATTGTGTTAGGCGCAGGACATCAGTACTTTTCCACTGGTACCTACAGTTTAACGTGGAATCCGAACCACGGAAGGTCCCCGTATAAGTCAGAGGATCAACTACAACTCTTAAAAAATCCTGCTCCCCCTGGGATTTGAACCCGCAACCGGAGACAGGAAGTTCGGGATGGAAGCGCCTTAACCACTTTTTTGTTTCTTCAGATACAAAACAGTTTTATTTACAGATACGACAGATACAATAATTACACACATAGCATACTGCAATCAGTATTAGCATTTGAAATGACATAATCTGAAGTATTAATATTCCTAGCTGAGTCATTCTGCCAATAGGTTGAAATTACATACTGTTCTTTGTCTCGTAGAGCACTCCACAACTCCAGACAGATGGTTCTGATACAAAGTCCGGCACCTTATCCATTTTTAATTTTTTGTATTTTTAATTTTATTATTTTTTTTGCTATCCTTACACTATATTTAAAAAAAAGACATTATCGCATTTAGGGAATTAGCAAAGTTCTCTTTGTAATTACGAAACGACATAGCTCGTTTGTTCGTCGCTGAGCTACCAGGCCGCCTCATAGTGAAGTATGCGTGTAATAAGCATATCAAAATCGGATGAACAACGTCGACAAAAGTTAGGAGACGTGGGAAAGAAGTAGAGGTGTTAATTTTTTGTGAATCAAACGTAAACAGTATTTTTCCATTTGTTTTAAAGTATATGTATGCCAATTTCCGTCGAAATCGGATAAAAACTGTGAGTTTGTATAAAGAAGATTGATAAAAGTTAAGAGGGTGGTGGAAAGGAGGAGCGGGATGGGTTTCGTAAAAAAAAAAAAAAAAAAAAAAAAAATCTATAAAGTATTTTTTTTTTTTTTGAATTAAAGTATATGTGTGCAAAATTCCATCTAAATGGACAAAAACTGTGAATGGTATAGAAACGCACAGAAGCCGAATAAACAAACATTCATTTTTTATATTAGACAAGCTGACCCAGCAATGTTTTACTATTGCTAGATTTGAGAACACATATAGATAAAATGAATACATTTGAAAGTTGGTATTCAGTTAAAATTAGATATTTACATTTAATTTTAATTACTGTTTCATTCAATTTCAAGTTCATTGCAATGGTCTTGGATATAAAATGTTTTTGGCGATCCCATTAGGCATATATACAAAAAAAATCTCTAGGTTCGATTTGGAGATATATGCTAAACACGGAAAAGTTGCACGTGTAAATCAGTATTAAGGGGGGTGAAAGGGGAGAGCGGCTGCAGTTTTGTAAACTGAATATAAACATCATTTTCAATTATTTTAAAGCATATGTGTGCCAACTTTCATCGATATCGAATAAAAACTGTACATTTGTGTATTGTCACAAAAACTTTAAAATAATTTTTAAACATCAAGTTCGAATTTTTGCTATTTAACAGGAAAAGTTGTATTCTCTAAGAATATCGCTATCTATATTGGCAAATTTATCCAACGTTTTCGAGATATTTGCAAAAAAAACTAAGTGGTTGCAAGTGTAAAGTTTGTTTAGTTAGGTTGAAAGGGGAAAGTGGATGGGTTTTTGTAAACCAAATGTAGACACCATCCAAATTGAATGAAAACTGTGAGTTTGTGTAAGGAACACTGGAAATTAAGAGAGGAGGGAGTAAAGGGGGAAAGGAGTTTTGATTTGGAAACCAAATGAAGATAGTATTTTTAGTATGTTTTAAAGTATGCGTGTACGAAGTTGCATTAATATCGGATAAAAACTGTGGGTGTGTATAAACATTGGCAAAATAATTAAGGGAGGGGGGGAGGTAAAGGAGGAGAGGGGATGGGTCCTTGCAAACTAAATGTAGACCTATTTTTCTGTTTGTTTTAAAATATGCATGTGCAAAGTTCCATCGATATTGTATGAAAACTGTTGGTACAGTACATGTAAGAAACATTGGGGTAAAAAATAGGGAGTTGGGGTAAAGGGGAAAAGTAGTTGGCTTTTTTTAAACCAAATGTAGACATTTTTGAAGTATATGTATGCAAATTTCCTTCAAAATCTGGTAAAAACTGTAGTTTTGTATAAATAATACAGTAAAAATTAAGAGGATGTAAAGAGGAGGAGGGGTTGCGTTTTTGGAAACCATATGTAGGCAGTATTTTTCTATTTGATTTAAAGTATACGTGTGCAAATTTCCATCAAAATCGGATAAAATATGTGGATTTGTTTAAATTAAGGCAATGTAAAGGGGAAGAGGGACTACGTTTATCGAAACCATATGTAAGCAGTATTTTTCTGTTTGTTTCAAACTATACGTGTGCAAATTTCCATCGAAATCAGATAAGATCTTGGGTTTTTAAGAGAAGTAAAGGGGAAAAGAGGGTGTTTTTTTTTAGATTTTTTTTGTCAGGAACTTTCACAGCAACTCACCAAAGTTTCATCGCAATCGGACGAACGGTATAGAATCACATAGAGGACAAACATACAAACATTAGTTTTTATATACAGGGTGACTATAATTAAAGTTTAAGTTTCAAAACGCTCTATAAAACAAACCACTGATTAGAATGACGTCAAAATTGAACGGCGTATTATTGAAGAAGGGGGAAAGAACATGATCCAAAAAAGCATCCATCCAATCGGTTTTTAAGTTTCGCGAAACTGGCGCAAAACATGTTCAATATGCTGACCACTGTTGTGTGCAACAAGATTAAATCGGGAAACAGCATGTTCCACAACCGATCGAAGTGTCACCGGGGTCGAGTTTAGAATCTGTTGCGTAATGCGTGTCTTCAATTCAGCGTTGGCAATCGGAGTCCTGAACACAACATTTTTCAGATAACCCCACAGCCAGAAATCACACGGATTAAAATCAGGTGATCGGACCGGCCAGGCTGTAGGGAAATGACGACTGATAATTCTAGCATTTCCGAAATGCCGCCTCAAGAACTGCTTCACTCGATTTGCAATGTGCTGAGGAGCGTCATCTTGCATTCATGTTCTTTCCGCCTTCTTCAATAATACGCCGTTCAATTTTGACGTCATTCTAATCAGTCGTTCCTTTTTTAGAGCGGTTTTGAAACTTAAACTTTAATTATAATCACCCTAATATATATATATATATATATATCAGTACAAAGACTGGAAAATACATTAGTTGAATTTAACAATCTGAGAGTGTGCAGATACTGTAAGTCGAAAATTGTTTCCGGTAAAGGCTTCATTCCTACGGGCATCAGGATAATGCGCTTTCGCTAAGAGAGAGTGAAGGATGGGTGCTTTTTTTTTGCGGTTAAAAGACCTCACCTGCATCTAATCTTGTTGAATGTATAGTTTACGTTAGAAACTAATGATTTAAATATTCTATATGCGCATGGAATTTCAACGGGCGGTGACTTCGCATCGAGCTTGCATCTTGAACGGGGAGTGCAAGACTTGTCTTTCTACCTCCATCGCGAGCAGAACAGTAAGACGGGACTTCGATTTTTGTTGGAGGCAGCGCACTTTAACTGTGGAATTACCACCCACGTCGAGAACTGATATGAAAGAACAAGTATGAGTCGTCAGTTTGGTAGACGTTTTGCAAGTGCTCAGTTCGAAAGATCGCAGCCTGACGACAGGGGAACTTCCGACTACGTATAAGGACATAGTAGCCTCCTGACGAGATAACTTCCGTCCCCACATCTCGGCATCGCAGAAAAGAGGGACTACGTCAACCTGCATTCTATTTTCAATGATCTTCACTCATCACTGCCTGCCACTTCTATATCTCTTCTCATTTGGAACGTAATGAAATTGGAACTTTCGCATCCGTTCGTTCAGTTTTAGTCGCCCTGCAACGGCCCTCAGGATCCTTCCTGCTTCCGACCGAGAGGGGCCGTGTAACGGTTAGCGTTCTCGCCTCGCATTCGGGAGGACGGCGGTTCGAATCCCCGTCCGGGCATCCAGATTTGGGTTTTCCATGGTTTCCCAAATCACTCCAGGCAAATGCCGGGATGCTTCCTTCAAAAGGCCATGGCCGAATTCCTTCCCATTCCTTGCCCGCATCCTTGCCCCCCATCCTTTCCCGTCTCTAAAGACCTCGCTGTTAAGAGACGTAAAGCAGTTAAAAAAAAAATCCTGCTTCCGATTGACCTAAATTACTTTTGAACTGATAAGTTGATTTTATTATTATTCAGATTTGTTCATTTTCATCCATGTTGTTATAATGTTAATGAATTTAGAAGTCATTCGTTTTGGGGATCAGGATAAATACAATTAGTATCTTACATTATAATTGTGGGTTTTATTTGATTTGCATACAGTAACAATATCCCATTCGGTCCTAGTGTATTATGTTTTGATTACTGGTACAATTAATAAATGTTTGGAAGTAACCCCCTACACAAAAAATAATTAAATTTGCTCAAACAGTCACAGTAATTCCCGCTCACTTAATTAATTTATAACTAAATATAGAAACTGTAGGAAAAGAAGATCTGACTTGTAATAGTGTATGGAGTGATTACTAGCTACAAAAGTTACCAGCAGCATGAAACGATTGGCACCAAGAGTAATGAGTATATGTTTACAACGCAATTCCAAGATCCCAGATGATGTGCTGTATCGAGTGTTGTGGTGTTAACAGAATCATTCCAGTATGAACTTAAACCTGAACTGCTGCAATACGTTGTATAGGCTCGCTTATGCTCATTTAAAGTATCACCGGATTCAAAACTCACACTATAAACAAATCGACCCAAATATGAAGATACCGCCTACGTAGACGGTAAATTTTGGATTATTGGTTCCTGGAACGTGCAACGTTTTCGAAACTTATCACCAGCTTGGTACAATTGGTACGAGGATTAAAAGAAACCACGCTGCATCTCAGCTGCCAACCAGTTTCAGTCAGTAACATCATAAGATGAGACGGTGCTGTACCGGCGTCGTTGTATTTAATTGATGCAAATTGTCAAGCTATCATCTTTCATTTTCCGTCATATTAAATAAAACTGCAACTGAGGAATAACCATTTTTGATTTGATGTGAATGTGAATCTCTTTGTTACGAAGGACAATTCTGCTACAATCAGTCACGATTATATGGATGCTTTAATGATCTGCTATCATGACGAGTGATAATGCGATGCATCTGATACCTCGGGTATAAGATGACACTATTAATATGAATATCCACAATGCTATGGAATATAAATATCACCAACCTGATCCCATGTTACAGCGTTCACGTCACGTTATCATGAATCGACAGCAGAGTGTGAACTAACTGACGAGATAACTGCTTGCCTTTTATATATGAATATTCTTAAGGCAATTCTTTCTGCATTGTGCAATGTGGGTACTGACTTACGTTTCATGACACTTCAGCGTAATATGTTATTACAAGAGTTAGAACGATGTACTACGATGTACTATTCTACATTGTCCAGTTGTGCGCACCACGCAGTATAAAATATCGAGGCACCTTACCTGACTTTGTAGACTCGCGTGTAGTTATCACCAATGGCTGCGTCGTACTCCAAGAGATTCAGCGCCAGCATAAAAAGCCCATCCAAGAAGTGTGAACGAGCGCCCAAACGAGGAGGTTTCGCGACCCCCGACAGCCTCGCTCTCTGAGTCACCAGGGCACCCTCAGACACCACCAGCACCACCTTCACGTCTCTACGGTAAAGCCGGTTCTTCAGCCAAACTTGCCAGTCTGTAGCCAACTCATTGAACCGCTTCTCGTCGTATGGATCCATTACCTGCCATCAAATACATGTTCTCTTACACTCTTCTAAACACAAATTCCATATAAGCACAACATTAAAACTATTTCTCATCTAAACGATCGATTATCTAATAACAAACATATCTTTTAGTCATTTCTTGTTTAATGATTCGAAAAGCAACAGCTCCATTAAGGACGCAGTTTAAAAAATTGATCTAGTTCATTATAACCCGTCCAACCGTCATTCGTCGAAAGAATTAAAAACTGGCCATAAGCGATTCTGATTAATGGTTTCATTCCGTCTTGTATTTTATTCGTCATTAATTATACTCTGTGCCTAAAGCTTTTCGCATGGTTCTTATTACATTCACTCGTTTTCTTTAAATTTGTCATTGATTCAGATCTGTTCGATTCGCACAATGTCTAATAAAATTTTATGGTACTGATGATTCTTCTTCTACACATAGAAGAATTTTCCGTTTCGTTATGATTGTTTGCAGAAACTTCACACGACCGAATTGTTTTTACCAAGCAATCACCAAAAAGTTAATATACAAAGACATAGGGTGAGCGGAGGAAGAGAGAAGTGGTGTAAGAAGAATAAAATACGATAGAGTGAATAGTAGGTGTCACTCGAGCGTTCTGACCACAAAGGATTAATTAAAAACTGATTAATCTCAATTAAGGCACTTGTCAGGTGACAGGTCAACAAAGGATTAATTAACCACACGCGTCTCCCCCCACACCACCGCACTCGACGCCGCCACACCCTCTGGACCAGTTGACTTAATTAGCATAGCCAGAAATCCCGTCCATAAGAGCTATGTTAAATAATGACAACTCAGCTCCAGCCCGCCACACATGCAGGACAGAAATCCCATACATAAGAGCTGTGTTAAAGAGGCCGCCCCCCTGTGAACACAAACCCAGCTGCCACCCGCCATTCGAGCGAAACCCACATGACTCACGAACACGTGGCACCCGAAGTTGCCCCCCCCACACCTGCGGGATCCACATGACTCACGACCACGTGGCGCATGCAGCTGCCGCCCGCATGGGACCCACATCACTCACGAATACCTGTCCCCTGGTCATTCCTTCACACTTTCTCAGTTTTCCTGTTCGTCTAGAAGTAGTAACACCCGCCTGCAGCTGTCTCATCAGTCCGCTACCATGTGTCGCCAAGTTCTGTTCTTTCAGCAGTGGTGTTAAATCCGGTTGGAAGACCCAAGGCTGACATCGGGATGTAGTATCGCCTTGGTGACTTAACTAACAGATCACGTGGATGGAAAGTTCTGTGTAATTTTCATAAAATAATTTGAATTTGACCATGTAGCCTACTAGAAACTCAACTTAAATGCTGAAGGTCGCCACTAGATCTGTTTCTAAACTACAAATCTAGAAAAGGTTCTTCTACTAAATTATAACAGTTCACTTTCAGAAAACTGAAAGTTTTATTTTCAAAATCACATTTACTAAAATTTGCATTAAACAGTTGAGTAGGCAAATCGAACACTCGTTTCCAAAATATTGCAGATTGTAGAGAGAAATTATTACTGAACCGAAAACCTATTGAAAATTTAAAGTTCTAACAGACATTAACCTTGCAGGCTATCACACCAAAGTCCCAACATGGCCGACTCGGTAGCGCAAACTTTCAACAGATTTCCTCCCGCCCCGACACAAGACTTGCGCAGGCTCACTCACATAATGCTCCCAGGATACAGACAAAGCATGATGGCGGAGGGGTCCTTATATAGCGATTACCAAAACCAGTGACGTAAGCAGCTGTATCACATCTTTTCGCTTCCGCGAGATCAAAAGTGTGTGTAATTTATTTGGCGATCCAGATTATTAAGAGTGTTTAAACTATGATTATCTACTAGAAGTCCAAAGGCAGTTTAGTGGGAAATTTAGAGTGATTAGTTTTAAGTTTTATTTAATTTCCTCGTGGTGATACAAATCTCTGAAGTAGGGTATTAACCCAACCATTTGAATCTAATTAATATATTTTTCTCTGGCTTCCAGCCCGAGAAAAATATATTAATATTCAACGCCGTGAAAAATTACGATCCTACATCATTTGAATCTATTCGGTTTTTCTCTGAATTTCATGGACCTGCAAGGTATCTGAATAAAATTAGTGTCAAAATATTCTACAAAAATTTACAAGTTCAATGGTGTAACTTACGTAAAAATCGGTGACCGGATAATGAAATTACAGCTTAGACAAGCTTTGGTAAATTAATGGTTTAGAAGTGATATGGTTTTATGTTAATAACTTTTTAGGTATTGTTTATATCGAAAAGGAAAAATTACCAGAATTTTCTCTGAACTATTTTAAAAGTTGTTGGGGCTAACTTCCATCGGTTGTAATAAATTCCTAAGTCGAGCACATGGTTTTATGACGAAATAATCTTTAGAATCTTTATAAAATCTGTTCTACTGCATGAAATGATCTGAAATTAAAATGTGTGATACTAGATTTTTAGTTCTTTCCAGAAATCTACTTTTTATTTCGAAAGCTTACTAGGATTCTGTGATAAAAATTCTTAAAAGTGAAGTGTATTCTACGAAGTGTTTAGAAATTTATTTAAGTCATTTACACGTCCAGAAACTATGGAATTTTAGTGAATTTAGCTTTCTTTTAAATTATTGTTCCTTTAAAATTACTTTATTTCATTTGAAAGTATCCAGAAATAGTGAAATCTCATATACAAAAATCTATTGTTTGGGTAGCTGGATTATTTTGGATTATCCTACTTCAGGTAAGTATAAGGTTTCTTTATCATTATTAAAAGTTGTTTTAGTGCTTTTATTACCTGTTGAGTGACTTTATTGCTTTTAAAATGGTTTACAAGTAATAAAATGCTCATATAGTAGAAGTCCATTGTTTACAAGTTGAACTATTATTGATTATTCTGTTTCAGATTAGTATAGAGTTTCTCTACTGTTATACAAAGTTTATTTAGTGCTTCTATTAACTACTGAAAGTTTTTACTGCGTTTAAAACGGTTTATTTTGTCAGTTAGGTTATGGTATCAGATTCCTACCTAAACCGTCCCTCTCCTAACCTATGTATGCAACGAAAACTACCTGTTGACTAGACTTTACTTCCTCCCTTATACCTAAGCTAAGGAGCTAGAATTTACCAAAATTCTAAGGTGCTTACACGGTATTGTGTATAGAGGTAAATAAAAACCTAAAATACTAACCCGACACCGGAAATTGGAGAATATAATAATTATTATAACAAATAAATAAGGATTTGGGCCCTTATTACCTGAATGGAGTGAATGTAATTTCATTAAAACTCTATTTAGTAAAACATTCTACGAATGTACTATTCGGTAATGAAAAGTCTACTTGGTTTTTCCTCAACATTATTTTTGCTGTCGTTTCGCAGATTTTAATTCATATCAGGGTTTGGTCTTATTTCCTAGAACAATAAATATTCTCGAACGTTGACTACTGTCGAGCTCGATATACCTACGCTCCATTTAAATTATATAAATAGATTAAAAACAAAGTCAACGCTTTTGTAGATTGCCTTGATTTGGACTTCCTGTGAACAAATCTATTGATGTGTGCGGTTGTATACACTCTGCTTCCAACTTCTACATATTGTGTTTACAATCTGTGCGATAGAAATTCAAATATTGTTTGCTTTCTGTGTTAATTGTATAGTTATTGATGAATCGCATGTACACTTTTGTTCGCCGTCCAGAAAAGCATATTTTTAAGGAAATATGACTTTCCTTTTGAGGAAATAAGTCTTTAGAAAAATACTTTCTTCTCGGCAAACCGTCCAATAGTTTTGTTGCTATGCAGCGTCGAGAACAAACCTATTGCACCACATTTTACTCGCCGCTATTAAAAAGTTACTTTAACTAAAACATTAGAATGAACAATGAGAAGTAAATGTAACTCTAGGTTTACCCGACCTTAATTTCCAGAATAATAGTGGCCAAATATGTTACAACCAATGTGTTATTTAATTTCAAAGAAATGAATTGCCAGAATACTTTCATTAAGTTTATTTTTCGTAGCATTTCATTTTAAATTAAATACAGCTATACAGTTAAAAACATATGATAAAACTTTGCAGCTGAGAAAACGTGGAAAAGAGCGATTGTAGTACCGGTTCATAAAGGAGATGGGGGGGGGGAGGGTGAAAATTACAGGGCGATTAATTTGACATCAGTTACACGCAAAATGATGGAGAGATTGATAAGCAAATACATCACAAATGTCTGTAAGGAAAGAAACTGATTTGCCGGTCGACAACATGGTTTTAGGCAAATAAATTTGTATGAATATCATATAATGCAATATATGCAAGTTATTTTAGGTGAATTGGGCAAGGACGACCAATAGTGTGTCATTAGATCTTTCTTAGGCATTTGAAATGGTTTTAAATAAATTGAAAACTAATGGATTGGCTTAAAAAGTTAATCGCTGGGTAGATGAATTACTAAAAGCCAGAAAGCAAAGTGTTAGAGTAGGAAATTCACTATCGAAAGACGTCGAAGTAAATATGGGAGTAACGCATGGTAGTGTATTGGGACCATTGCTGTTCATTATTCTGATAGATGTTGATGGTTTAATGTCAGAATTTAGGTTGTTTGCAGATGGCATAATGGTATATAATAGGATCAAAACACGAAAATGTGAACAACTGCAGGATGACCTGGATAGAATATCTAAATGGATAGGTCAGCATGGAATGAAGATAAATGCCAAAAAGAGATAGCTTATTAGGTACACCAAAAAAAAAACTGTAGATTGTTGATGATCATACAGTGTGGTCAGAATTGCTTGTTGAAGGCTTGAAGTATAAATATCTTGGCATAACGTTGAATATGGTGGTATAGTTTGGAACCCACATTTTGGGTTTCAAACACAGGAATTTGATAGTGTGTAAAGAAGAGCAGCTAGATTTGTTTGTGGGAATTATCGCAGGTCCCAGACAGTATCTGATATGATAAAGAAGCTGGATTGGGAGTCACTGGAAGACAGGAGGAGGGTGAAGGTGAAGACCGTGCTGGGAATGTACAGTGCATATGTTGGTGACAGAGCTTGGATGGATATTGGTCGAAGAATTAAGACCAATATGAGAAAGATGACCATGACCAAAAACCGGCACTCGATTTCATGCATAACGGAGTAGGAAAATTTTCTTTTGTCGGTATTGGTGTCAGGGATTGTAACAAATTACCAAGTGAAGTGATCAATAATTTACTAAAAACGCTGAAGGAATTTAAAACTAAAATTTGTAAATCGCAAAAGTAGATGGGCGAGGAATTTAACACTCAAACTATATAAGGTATCTAAAAAATAAATCAGGGGTAATTAGTTGACAGGGAATTGCGTGTGCTCCATCGCAATTAAATTTATAATAATAAAATTGTACCTTACGATTCAATTATTTCCTTCCTGTTGTTTCCATTTTTCAGTTACTGCTGACACACTGTCGGCTATAGATAATTATATACAATGCACATGAGACTTGACAATTTGAGATTACATCAGACTTAAGGTTAAGGTAGCTGACTTTTTATTACATTTTATTTACTTTTTACATTGAGTGCGTGTTCACTGTGTTCTGCGTAGTTACGTTTAGTTCTCTTACCTGTTTATCTAACGTATATTCCTTAATCCAGGGAAACAATTTTTATATATTACGTTTTCTTTGCTTTTACGTTTTGTGCATGTTTGCTGTAGCTCCATTTTCGGAACTATTCCAGGCCCGTGACCAATAACCAAGACACTGTCATGAGCTTAGACTAGTTCATAAACAATAGTTAGTTTCCGGAGTTCTTTCAGACATTACAGAAGAAGATATGAAACAGTCAATTCTTCTGATTTTGAACAGTTAATTATTTTCTCCACATTTGCAGATCAACTGTCTATTCTGGGCTGAGACTAAACCTAGTACCAGTGATCATGGCGAATTTATTACATTTTGCTAAATTATGTTGTCATTACGGTTCTGGTTCAAACGTGGTGGGCCACAGCAACCATACTGTTTGAGAGACATGGAGTATATGCTTGCATTCACATAATCTTGGATGTGGCTTATAGTTACATACTATCAGAGTTCCCGGCGTTGCCCGGTTTAATTGGCGTTGATTTACCCGTTAACTGTTTTTATGCACGCAATGTGTAACATGTACCAAGTTTCATACAGTTTGTGCCATCAACTTCCGGAATTAAAGCAAACCTAGATTCACCCGCACCCTACGAAGAAAGGAATGGGTTTAATTTGATTTACCCATACACTATTTTTATTCATCTGAACAGATTCATATTTACCAAGCTTCATTGATTCCTAACTGCCATTTCCGGTACTAAACTAAACCATGATTTAGCAGTACAGATGCTTTGATACAGAATGTCAGCTTTCATTTTAGTCCAGGTTACATTTCAACCTAATTACATTTGCTAACGTTGCTGCTCGAAAATCGAAACATTACGCGTATTATTACATACTGCATACATAAAAATATATCTGGAATGTGTCTGTTTATTCCGGCATCATGAAAAAAATACATATTTTGAATGGATTTACAGAATTTGAAAGTTTGGGATCAAAATTAAAATTTTACGTATGTTTCAAGTCGTTACGACACATTTACTTTACGAATAGTCAAGTTTTTTATCTGAAAACTGCTGAATCGATTTTGACCGTGTTTTCGTAGCGTCAAACATTATATGTGTTTCATTGTGCGGACTCATCTGCCGATGCAGCTAAAATAAATTCTCATTGTGCCACTTCATCTTGCACTGTAGCTCAAAATCTATTCCGTACCTGTATAGTTGAACATCAGATATTCAAAGTTGTGTCTCAAGTATTCAGTAATAAGCGAGAAATGAAAAAAGAAATTCTTTACTTTCGATTTATTTCAGGGAGTTACAGACTGTAGCGCCATGGTTATCACAGAAACTTGGTTACCAAACAACGCAATAAATTATAAAACGAATAAAAGCTGCATTGTTGTCCTAAACTGTTTTTAATTGCAACACAAAAGGCTTAATACAGCGTTCTATTTATATAAAAACCATCAACGTACACATCAATTATTATGAACAGAATGACTCTACTTTCGCTCCAAACGCCAGATTTTCTCTGACATTCAAAGTATCGAGAACTTAAATATATTATAATACGACTGAAAGCTATATTATGTCAGAAGCTCACGTGTGTAGTGCAGAATGGTGCAGAATGTAATACGAAAACGTTCAGTTTTCCTAAACCGTATATAATAGCCAGAGACATTGCTGTTGTGTTAATAGAGACAGTGATCAAAGAAAATCTCTGTTGTTTTTTTCGTCATTAATTTCTCGCATTCAATATGGACATCTACGGCGTTTAATAACTGAACATCCGAATTTAAGAAAAGAATATTTCAAGTTTTGTTTAGTGTGGAATATGCAAAATAATCATTATTGTAAAGTGTAAACTGCTTTTATTGCGTTAATTAAAGGCCATGGTCAGAGATATTGCAGTTGTTTCTTTTGTGCTGAGCATGCAACATCTAGTGATTCAAACTTTGGTATTTGTCATCATAAGTTCATAATTTTATTTAAATCTCCGTAATGATGTAATGTCGAAATATAAGACATCAAACAACTGAATTGAGATTCTAAGCTATAAAAGGGTGAAAATCCCATCGAAATTTGCTCAGTTGTTACCGAGTTTTTATTTTGCAAATATATCCGGTTTTAGTTTTATAGATATAAGGATGTTTAACATACCAGATGTCTACGGTACAGTGCAGAGACAAGTACAGTGCTTCTTGCTAGCGAAGCATTCGTCTCCATAAATCCTCAGAATCATTAAAAATACGCTGCAGGATCTTACCATCCCGCAGTCATGATCTGGGCGCTCACCTCTGTGTCCAATACTCGTGCAAGAAGGTCCCGGAAGTGTGCCATGCGTCTCAGGAAGGCAGGATCATCCCGGGAGTAGAGCAACAGCAAAGGAGGAGATGATGACATCGACGGCAAGAATGGCTTAACTGATTCGGACGGAGACGGAGATTTAGGTAGAAGGCTGCGCAACAATTTACCTGCAGGAGTACAGAAATCGAATGGATTCTCGGTATGAAAGGAAATACACCAGGGGAACAGTAATGAAGAAACTTACAAATAAAAATATATCGATGTACAAGCTGCATCATAATTCGTTTACTGCGATGACTTATCAGTCCTGTAATACAAATCGACATGGAATATAACTTGCGACCAGGCACCATAATTGTATTGTTGATTTTGTTATCCAGTATTACATCAATTTTTTATATTGTGATGGCCAGGTGGTTAAATAATTCATTATCTGAACTATCTTAGTAGCTATCATGGGTCCGAATGGAGCGGTCTTTGACTCAATGAGCCAGGCAGAAATTTTAGCAGATCATTTTGAAGCACAACATGCAACACCAGAAGTACAATTAACTATGGCCCAACAACGGGAAGAGGAAGAAACCAAGCAAATTGCCGAAAACATCAGGAAGTGTGAGGATCCAGTAAACCCTGAGCTAACGAGCCCAACAGAGATAAAAACAATCATCAGGCGACTTAGCAGCAACAAAGCACCAGGAGATGATAAAATCTCAAATATGCACCTTAAAAAACTGCCAAGAAAAGCAATAGTGTTAATAACAAGAATCATAAATAGCTGTATGCTACACTGCTACTTCCCAAAAAACTGGAAAACGGCCAAAATCATAGCCATCCCCAAAACAGGGAAAGCAAATACAGACCCAACCAATTATAGACCAATCAGCCTGCTCAGCAGTCTATCAAAAATCTATGAAAGGGTTGTAATAATCTCTTTTGGGGGGGGGCTTTACTTTTTAGACACCCTGTATGGCGTCAGCAATTGAAACTTTTCTATCTTTCTCTTTCAATATATCAATATTAAGCCTCGCACATGACATGTCTCAGGGGTTACAAGAATTTGAAAGATGGGTAACAAAAGACATGAATTTATTCTACAAATTGAAAGACATCCAATTTTACATGTGAATTGTATTTGCTGATGGCTAGCTCAGTTGGCTTTCTCAAACAAGTCTCTGGCTTGTCAGGGGTATTTTTCGGGCTCTTGATATGTTGCAACCATGTCGCATTGTCTGAATCACTTTACCGTGTGCACTGCCGGCGACGTTATCCGCACCTCAGACGCTCAGAGGATGGCGGTAGACCGACCACACGTCCACTCAGTTCCACACACAGTCCAGAAGTGTCGTCGTCTCCTCTCCACCTCCGAGCAGCATTCCATGTAACAGGATACAAGAACATCCGAGTGGCGGGCCACTATTGTCTGCAGGTTGGCTGTCCCTGTTGTTATTGTCTACGGCGCAGCAGGTGGCTTGACGAACCGGCTCGCGGCTTCCGCACGCCGAAAAATAGCCCTCCCTCGATAAGTGCACACAGCCTCGCTTTGGGAACGCGACTTATTACAGGGTACTAAAAACAAGAATTACTCGACAACTTGAAGAAAATCATACAATACGACTGGAACAATTTGGATTTAAAGATAAATTATCGGCAACGCTACAACTATACAGAATGGCCGAATTGATAAGCAAAGGTTTCAACACTTCCAAGTCAACAGCGGTGGTCTTCCTGGATATCCAGAAAGCATATGATAAAGTTTGGCACGATATGCTGTTAAGGAAGCTACAACAAGAGACACAGATAGATCAGTGCTACATACGAATAATAGCAGACTACCTTACAAATCGAACCTTTTACGTGTCAGTAAAAGGACAGAGATCGACAAAACGACTAATGACAGCGGGAGTACCACAGGGATCAGTCATATCACCACCATGTTTTAAAGTGTACGTAAACAAATTCCCTGCAATTCCGGGAATCACCTTAGCTCAGTTCGCTGATGATACAGCTGCTATGTGTTCAGGACGTCAACTCAATGCAATAATTAATAAGATGCAGAGACAACTGCAAGAAGTAGAGAAATGGTGCACAACAAATAAAGTGTGCATCAACGCCAACAAGAGCGCGGCAGTATTCTTCACAAAAAAAAAAGAAGGAAACCGGACACACAATTACAACTCGCAGGACATGTAATCCCCTGGAAAGAAAAACACAAATACCTAGGAGTGATATTAGATTCCAAACTCCTGTACAACCACCACATCAAGGACAAATGCCAAAAATCCCTAGGTATTCTAATGAACCTATACCCGATTCTGTACAGTAAGGAACTGTCATTAGAAACAAAAATACGCCTATACAAAACCATAATTCGACCAACCATGCTCTATGGATGTGAAGTATGGGGAACAGCAAGTAAAGTCCACATACAGAAAATACAAATAATACAAAATAGAAGCCTACGGATAATATTAAAGGCAAATAGATATACAAGAATAGACGATCTCCACGATTGGACAAATATACCAAGGATACATACGGCTATTTTCCAACAAACTGAAAGATTTCACGAAAATATGACCAGAACAAGGCAGTCAGTAGAAAACTTAAGAGACGTTGGGAACTACAAACCAAAGAGATGGCATAAGTATAAAGTCCCCCTAAGTATACTTTACTAACCAGACTAAGACAATAAAATAAAATTATACCTAACCACAGATCCTGTCCAGTATATACAACAAGGAGGTTTTACCCCTGATAAGGGTTTTACCCTCCAAAGTGCACACCACAAAAAGAGAGAACAAATACAACTTGACACAAAGAAGCAGAGCTACCAAAGGTAGCGGGGCTTGCAGAAAGACACAATGTGACACACACACACACACACACACACACACACAAAAAAAAACTATCTTAGTGTAGAGGTTTTTCCAAGTATTTAACTCCATTATTAAGTTCACGTTTATCCAAAAATTACGCTAAGGCAGGTGAGTACAACGGCACTTCTCAAAAACATATCAAAGCACATACCAATAATAGCTGATGCTACTCTCCCAGAGTACTCAATAGTATTCCTACAACAACATTTCTGGAAATCAACTGAGAGCGGCAGCCAACTGGATCGCAAAATGGATATCACTATTCCAGAACATTAATAACGGCTGAAGGCCAGAATAAACAATAACCTATTGTCAAAATTACTTTACAACAATCTAAATGTTATTAACTGTGGAAATAATTTATCTACTATATACTCACCCACTTACTCATTCACCTCGGCAGCTATTGGCTCGAGAACAGTGACGTCACGAGCCGGCGTTCACTCACAAATTAACAGCGACCAGAGGTATTTTAAAAATTAGAGGAAATGTGCAGGGCTTAATAGCCATACAACTGCTTTGAAATTAATCACAAGAACATTCATTTATTTGTATTCAGTAGCATTTCATTCTTTTAAAAAAATATGGCAAAAACTTTACGGCTGATAAAACGTGGAACTACTTTTCAGTAACATGTCCCTAATGAAAGCAACATAAAAAACATTAAAAAATACTTAAATTACTTATGACCTTTGCTATAAGAACTAATGCTAATTATTGCGGCATGGGCAAAATTTCAATTTAATTAGAACTCCATGCTGCTGCTTAATCACATTTTTTACATATTTTACTGACCACTTTCGTTAATGATCTTTGTTCGTGCTCATTTTACTTCAGATAATCCCATATTCTAGCAATCATTTTCTCTGGAGTTGCTTATTATTACGCTCATAATATGGAATCTGTAGTTAGTTCTTTGGCCTGGACGTGATGATCAGATATTAGATTATGAATGTTTGGCTAGCCTCTATCAAGAACAACGAGATCTGATCCAAGCAATTGTTGCTACTATGAATAATCGCACTTCTTTTAAACCAAACAGAAATTCTTCATATTTTTCAGATTGAAACTTTAGGACCAAATACATATCTGAAATCTGTATTAAGTTCTTTAGTCTGGCCGCGATGACCAAAGATTAGATTATGAATGTTTGGCCAGCGTCCATCAAGGCCAAAGAGCGATTTTTGCTGCAGTGAATGATTACACTCCCTTCAATCTTAACAGAAATTCTTCAAATTTTGCAGAGTGAAACGTAAGGGTCAAATAAAAGTCCCATTTCAGCCAGTTCGAGTCTATCAACCACGACCCACAATTACACGATAGTACCACCGTTTATGTCCGTGTTTAATTCGTCTATGAATACTTTATTTGAGTTCTTCAGATTTTATTCAAATTTTGCATAGAGAGGTTGAAACACAGGTTTAGTTCGTATTTGACCAGAATAGGTCAACCTGTCATAATCTTTGACCCTCAAAACTGGAATCATTCTACACCTATGACCATATGCAAAAAATGGTCACGTGCTTACACTATAATAATTTCGTTTGTCACTATTGGCCGAACGTTTAGGGATAAAGGCGTGGGAAGGCTTTCTTTCGTAGGTAAGGGGTCAGGGGTTGGAACAAATTACCCAGAGAAATTACTAATAATCTACCAAAAACCATAAAATAAAGTTGAAATTATTAGAGGGAAAAAGTAGGTTGGAAAAGGAATGGGGAGAAATGGATGTGTGGGGAAATTGCCCCCTGAGGCATAATCCCTCTCGTTATGAATTAAATTACTTTTTTATGCATAAATTATCAATAAAAATACTATTAATAATTAAAATAGCTGATATGAGGAATCAGGATGTTGCTTTTCGTATTAAAAACACCGTTGTACCTTCGTCTGACATTAATATACGTTTAATACATAATAATATTCTTCATCAAATGTCATCAACAACAGTATGGCATAATTAAACAAACATCTTGAAATCCAACAATGGGTTGATTTACATCAGTTCTCAAGGTTTTCTACATTTCCATTGATTAAGCTCAGCGGGGCGATGAGATTTTCTCTTAGGCGACACTGAACTGATCTCTACAATAATGATTTGCGATGATCTCCATATTAGCGGGGTTACCATTTAGCAGAAGGCGCCGACTCCGCTGATCGCAGTCGTCTAACGCGATGATTCCATTTTCTGCTTGCTGTCGGAGACCTACGTCCACTTGATAACGACATGGAACACAAGAGAAACCACACACCCCACCGGCGTTAGTCGCGGCACATCTCTTTTTCCATGCTGGCCACGCACCCACCACAAAGCTCGCAATCCACTGTACCGTCCCCACCGCGTTACCCTGGCGGTACGCTGCGTTCCTTCACTGAGAGCTACTTGGCCCAAGGTCACATTCCGGAATGCAGCCGGGCAGTTACTCTATTGTTCGCACCGTCCATCTGTGCGAGTTACGGGTTGAGCTTCTCGCAAATATATTTCGATGTAGTGTGGCAATACACCACAACCAATCCATCACAATTAAATTTAAAAAAATAACAGTGATTATCTTTTTCTGACAATGTTTTCAAGTATTGAGAAAAGGATTGAAAGAAATCAAGTTATTAATCTATAAGCTATTGAACGTCCATCTTATTCCTAACAACATTTAAACTGAAAGGAGTACAAGATTGCAACGACCAAACAGCTATATAAATAATTCCAAAATGTTAACGGTGCCGATTTTTCCATACAATATGCTACAGCCGCTCAGTATCACTGAAACCTAAAAGTGATGAAATTTACGTTAATTGTGAAAAAGCTAAAAAAAAAAAAAAAAAAAAAAAAAAAGCTTCCTTTTCTCAGCTCTTTGATTATCCGCAGATAGGCCTTATTCCTAGTCGGAATGATTCACTGTAAATTCTGTGAGTGCTTAGAACTTGTTTTCAAAAAATATTCATACCACATCACTCATTTTTAGTTTGAAGATGTTAAAAAAGCTATTCCCTGTTGCTAAATCCCTGCATCCTTTCTGTGACAATCATACTCCATAATTACACAATATTATTTCTAAGCTAAAGTGATTTAATCATTACAAAGTTGTCTCTACGTCGTGTTACTGTGGTTTCCTCTCAGTTAAATATGATCAGGTAACAGAGCTTAGCACTTTCTGCATCAGCTGGTAAAATTGAAATACATAAACATGGAGTCTACCAGTTTCAGATAGGAAGCTATTTACTTTTAATTTTTCAGATTGTAAAGCTATTAATGTGTATTTGTATCACACATCTGTAGGACTGACAAATACATTCTACTTTTATTAGAGCTACCCTGCAACTTCTAAATGTTCGGTCGCCGTTAATATTACCGTGGTAATATTTCGGTTGTCCAGAAAAATATTTCTGTTTCTGCAGAGTTACTCTCTTGACACACTGCTTGTTGCGAATCATGACGCTATGAATGCACCAGAATATTGGAAATTCATCATTTGACGTCGATTCCGCAAATATATTGCGATATTCAGTTGATTTCTTTACATGAATAAGTAAATAAATAAATTAAGAAAATAACTATCCAGAACAACAATTGGAAATGCATTTACTAATTTACCATCCTAAATATTCCTACCACCTTCATGATACAACAAACTCGAGAGCAATAGCAGAAAAGGGTAAATCCTGAATTTTAAGACTGATTCTGTTATGTGAGTTCTCGTATTTGTAACAGGTTACCCCCAACAGCTGGCAGAATGCTTAGTAGAAGATAATAATTTACCTTTGGTCTTCCCTTTTCAAACTTATTACCAGAATTAATGCATTAGACAGATTTCACTTCGAGTTCTTTCTATCTCTGTGAAATTTCTGTGTCTTGGAGAAAGTATTGAGCAGAAACAGGGCGAAATAAAGGAATTTTTCAAATTTACATAGAGAAACTGAAATATAAAGGTGTCGAAAATACGTAACTATATATTTTTGGGTCAAAATTCATGCTAAACAGTACTGTATTCTATTAATGCACTAGTGCACTAACAGTTGGATGACTACAATACTGAATAATAAATATATGGTGGACATACACTCCATCTATTTACGTAAATGAGTATGGTTCCAAAAAATAGAGCAAGCACTGTGCGTGGTGAACATGCAACAAAATTGCCAAAATCAACAAGGACGAAACGCGTTTGTTTGTAAACATGGTCATCAACACACCTGTTGTTTGGACAGTTTGCCACTCACATCCTGTTTACTCAAACTATGTTGGTACTGGACTACTACTAACCTCTGAGTAGCAAGGCTACGAATCCGAGCAGTAATAGCAGCACGGCCGACGTTATGCCAGCAACCGCCGTAAAGGAATCACCATACCCAGCAGCAGCAGGCACCAGCAAAGTGGCATTGCCAACATCTACAACAAGTGGAATGTGTCACTAATCACACACACATATGTATATAAAGATTACTCAATTTGAAATCCCACCTTAGTAAAATACGTCATCTCCTTAATTTAATAAAAATTAAATGCATATTAACTCGATGACAAATTATACTGAAGAGAGGAGTGTTTTGATGCAAAAAATAATAATTTTATCACACAAATACAGATACACAACATTTGTGGCGATTCCTCTGCCCTCCTTTGGAATGAGAGATGAGGCAAGTCTTCGGTGAGAATCCGTGTAATTAATAACAAAATTAGAAAGTAAAAGATGTAAACATCCAAATGAAGGACCCCCTCAGAGATATTTTTAGGAACATGATATTATAGTATCGGGTCCAGGGATATGTCTGCTGTCCGACATACGCTGAGAGATATTTCCACGGACTCAAGATGGAGTGGTGTTCTAGTTAAATACGTTAAAGAAATATTTCGAATGCAAGAAAAAATATTGTGATAGTGGGAATCGACCTACACTGTCTAATTTGATATTGACTTAGTTATTAACAAATACAAATGTGAGTGCTGCGTCCTTTCAGGAGTTCTTTCATGACATAGTCTTCAAGTGTTTCGACAGGGATTCAGCAGCTAGATCCGTTGTCCTAATCGTGAGTAGTGGTAGTTAGAAATTCAATTACAGAGTAGCTAGAGATAAGCTTGTATGTCATCAACAGGTATGGCGACCTCTTCATAAGTGTAACATGGAAACATCTTTTCTTCTTTCAGGTACAAGTCTGCAGAGAAACTCTCTAGGATGTCCATGAGGCAGACATCATCCGAGTAACGTCTTACTAGGGTTGCCGAGAAGTACTTGTATCTATCTCCTTCCAGTTTGTTTCGTGTGGTATTCCTAACTGATGTTTCATCTTCGTAGTTGTCAAGTGCGGTGTCTTCATTTATTGTCTTAGATGGACAAGATCTCACTGTTGAGAATAACGCTGATCTTTGATTTGACTGAGACATGTATTAAGCCGAAGCTCAACTGCTTTATTTTTTAAAAATCTTTTGAGTCACTGTTTTTGTAATCTGAAGGATTTCTTTTTTCCTTTTTAGAAATATTTTGATTCGTTTATATTCAGGCTGGCTGGTGGATTATGCTAAATGGAACCTGCCAGATCCTATATTCGTATATCCCTATTTTATGAAGATTTTTTTTACCTGGTGATTTTGTCCCAGAAGTAAGTGGAGTGCCTGCAACTGCTTTTTAACTAAACTTTTCTTGTTATCGTAAGGCTTTTAGTGACAGTGAACCAATGCGTATTCGGTTCACCATGATGATGGGTTTTCTATCCCCCGATTTTCCGCTTGCGTTTGTTTGTAAAATGTGTAGTTCATGAGGCAGAAATTGGGGCCGTCCCAGCATTGGCCTAGGTAAGTGCGGAAAAGCCACAATCGGGATGGTTAGTGGTTTAAGCAAAATGTGGTCAAATAAATGCTTTCAGGCTTAAAACGGAGATACTCCTCCATGACACTGCTGGCTTCCAGTTCCGACGCATAATCTTTCAATTTTCTCCGCCGCCTTCAGCCTAGTGATAGCTCGTTCGTTTTGAGCTGGTGTACTGCGGAGTATTTTGTCCTAGGAAATTGCCTCCAAGTCGTTTGGACGAGACAGATCTTCACAGTCGGTATGTTTTTGTGTTGGTTTTTGATGTTATCTTCAGATGATTTTATTTTTGCAGGATGGAATGCCGGCGCATCTGCCATCTCAGAAATGGTCCACTAATATTTGCTGAGGTGCGCTTAGGGATGCCGCAGCGTGTCTTCCTTAGCAGCCAGGTGATTGACGAGATTTTTGAGTAGATCGATGAGGGTATCAAGACGGTCTTCTCGCTGTCCTGGAACTCGGCAGGTGTGGGCGTGCCTTGCTCACTTGCCGACTTGGTGCGGGTTGCGTATGGAGCCTTGGGCTCCGGTGCTGCCGTGTCTTGCGTAGTTGCTGCTTACAACTTGTCGCAACCGCGGAAAGAAGCTGCGTGCTTGGATCCGGAGTTGCAGCAGACTGGCTCATCACGGGGTGTTTTGCAGTCTGCAAGATAATGTCCGCCTCCGCAGCGAACACACCTGGCCGGTTCAGTGCAGTCCCTGGCATAGTGCCGGAATTTTTGGCACCTGAAGCACCGGACCGGGCTGCGTGAGGGCGGCTTCGCTGCGATGGTCTGCGTTGTGGCACCAATCAATTGAGCAATAATATCTTAGCAACAGAATTCATTGTTTATCCGTCTGACCAATTATCAATCCGCTACCGCCATGACAAATTTCATCTTTCCCGACGAATCAGTACCAATTTTTTTCGCCTTAAATTTTATTATTCTACATATACATCTACATATATACTCTGCAATTCACAAAACTGTGGGTGGCAGAGGGTGCTCAGCACCAAACCTAATCTCTTTGTTGTGCATTCCAATCCCTAATGGTACGAGGGAAAAAAGAATTCATATAAGAATCAGTGCGGCACCTTATTGCTCTAATTTTATCTTTCCTGTCATTCCGACTGGAATTCCAGTAAGAGTATTTTCGAATTTTATTGTTTAGTAAAGAATTTATGTATAATTTGCAGTAGTATTTTATTTTGTCTGAGATTGTCCAAGCGAAGTAACAAGTTATTTCCGTTTTAATACTCTACAATTTCCAAAAAGTAAATGCAAAAGTTGCTAATATTTTTCGCGTTCGCAAATGATGTGGTGTAATTTCCCGTGTCATTATCATTTAAATATGTCCGTAAGCGATACCTCCTCATTTAAGACCCTCTCTTACTCGGCGAACTGCGTGCCATTGACTCAACAAAGTTGAAAGTCATTTAAAGAAATACTCAGCCATTCTTCTTCTATAGCCAGCAAAAGTGTTCCTGGAGCAGGATGTTGAGCCCGAACTAATCTTTCGACCATTTTCCAGTTTTTTTCTGTTGGATTTATGTCTGACGCTCTAGGTGGCCAAATTATTAGCTGGAATTGTCTAGAACGCTCCTCAGACCCATTGTGAACGATTTTGAGCCGGTGACATGTTGCATTGTCGTCCTGGAAAAGTCCATGGTTGTTTGGGAGCATAAAAACCATAAATGACTGCATGTGGTTGGTTCTGATTTAGGAAATGTCATAGTTCATTTCATGTAAGCACGAAGCTCACACCTTGATGGAGCCACAACTGCTTTCCTGACAACCTGAGTTCGTGGTCACGTGTGGTATGTGCCACACTCAGCTCTTGCCAACTGAACTAGTGAGTCATCTGATCTGGAAACCTTTATCCAGTCATTTAGGATCCAAACAGTAAGTTTACGATCTCAGAAAAGGAACAGAAGCCGCTACCGTTTTTTTTAGCAGAGGCAATCCCGTCGATCTTCTGCTGCTATATCCCATCAACACCAAATTTCGCAACACTGTCCGCTTGAACACGCCTGTCATACGTCCTACATTGAGTGTTGCTATTCTTTGAAGCAATGTCTGATAATAGTGACATCTCGACGCAGACGTAGCTGGTCTCGGTTATTAAATAGTCGTGTTAGCTACTGCTTTGCCCATGGCGGGAGATTGCCGGGAACATAATATTCACGGCATACTGCAGAACGAGGAATCTTGAAGAATTCAGGAACAACTTCCGAAATGGAATGTGTCTAGTGCCAACTACTATTCTGCGTTCAAAGTTTGCTAATTCATGTCATGCGATCACGATCACGTCAGAAAACCTTTCACAAAACACACGACAGTATAGCATTTACAGTTTCTTACGAGGTGCTACAACCGTCTGAATATTTGCCTCTTCCTTTACAATGATTTTTGGAACTTCAGACTGGCTGGTGGGTTATGCTAAGCAGATCCTATATTCATGCATTTGTGAAGACTTTTTTGACCTGGTGATTTTGTTCTAGAAATACGTGGAGTGTCTGCAACTGATTTTTAACTTAGCTTCTTTTCTTAGCGTATTAATAAAAAATAGCCATCCATGCTCCGCTAAAGACTATGTACTGCAACAAATACGACCACTTACTTCTATCTTTAAAAAAAAAAAAAAAAAAAAAAAAATGTGGAGTGAATAACGTATTCATGACGTCACCATGACAACAGCCACGGCCCACTGTATCTTTAGTCGGCCATGGACAACAGCTGAAATTTTCAAATATCTTTATATCGATTAGTTTTTCAACATTGTAATTCGTACATGAGGAGACAAAAATATTATAATCTTTGTTACCAGCGAGTGCATAACAGTATTTATATTTGTCCAGACACAAAACAAAAATTATTTTTTCTCATACATGTAGCCTAGTTTTCTGATATAACGTCAGTAGCCTAGAATTAAAATAAGCCGTTCTCAAGGATTTTATATTTTAACGCCACTCACCTTTAAAAGGCAAAGTGATTGTGTGCCTTTCTTCACAACACGATGTGCTGGCTATCTAGAAAGAGAAAAACAGAAAAATCAGTTGCTAGTATTCCTTTTTATTTCTACTTAAAATTAATGACTAATTTACTCTTGTACATGAGATATCGTTCATTTTATTCAATTTAATACTTGAAAATCCCACCGGTTTGCACCTGCAAATGTGAAATCTCCCAAAATTAGTCTTTCCAACAATTGTAAAATATCGATACTCTAAATGAGACACATAATTAGCCACAGAAGATGAGATTCGGTTATTTGGTACATATTTTCTTGCAATCTTGTTAACTGGCAATATGTCGTAATAGCCAAAATGTAATTAATATTAAAGTAGTACGACAGTAGCTAGTAAATATTTGCTCAAAATATTTCAAAAAATATAAAACATTTGACTGTTAGTGGACTGTTAGGTGATTCGAGGGACACCAGTTACAGTAGTTACGTAATGTTTCTGAAAGTTAAGGAACTGAGTATTCTTATTTTAAAGATATTCGAATTTTCTCCAACGATGATTGAAAGGTATAATTGCTGACTAAGCAGTACCTGACTTTGTATATTACGGAAGAGTTCGGGAAAATAGCAGTGATAGTCCTACACATCTATGATGTAACGTCTTTTAGTTAGTTTTTCAATCGTTTTTGAGAGACTTATTATTCCAAGAAAGAGCAAACCTCATTATTTCTTTAGAATGAAACTAAACTAAATGGAGATTTAATACTACACAGAACTGAATGTTTTAGCAAATTTGCAACAGTTGCAATGAAGTCGAGCCAGCTCTTATGGAAACAAAGACATAATCCGAAAAACGTGTTAAATACCTCCGAACCAGGGTATGTGAACAATCTAATCACCTTACAGTGTTTTAAAGTTAAACGTTATATTAATATTAATGGTTTAATGTTATTCAATTACAAAATAATAAATTTTGTAACTTTAATTATATATAAATAAATTAATTATTTTTATAGCATAAATAAAATATCCCGAAAATATTTATGAATATTTAAACATATTATTGCTTAAAGTATGGAACAGTATTAATGTTACTTGAAATCTATTTGTATATTATGCGTACCATGTCTTCTTTAAACCAGATACGGTCTAGCGTTCAGTTTTATACAGCCACCATTTCTGTGTGCGAGTGTGGAACCAAATGAGGACAGAGCTGCCTCCTATCCCTGGTAACAGTCTATTATTTTGGCACAAAGCTAGAGTAACTGAACGATGTGTCTGTTGTGGGTGTGAACATAGCGTTGGAAAATGCAGCTGTCCACGAGAAGCAGCACTAACTTGCGGAAAATGTGCCAGAGTCCACGCAGCAGGTTGTTGAGGCTGCCCAGGAGACGAAACATTTCTTGTTCCGCGCGCCATAACGGTTAGCAAAACGCGCATGGACCAGCTAGTACACACCAGACACTGTCAATTGAGGGCCGATGTGGCGACCGTCCCGAGTGCCCCCAACCTGCCACACACAGCTGACACACACACCGTCAGCCCACTGGAGAGGATGGATGTGGACCGCCAAGGAGATACCGTACACCCCACCATGACGAGAGTGGCTGCAACCAGGCAGCAGCGCTAAAAGAGATCTTACGAACTCTGGCATTCCGGTCAACTTTCAGGCCATAATAGAGCATCCCTTCAGCGAATTTACACCTTCTTACATCAATGGTGGGCAGTGTGTTTGCAGCGAAGTCTACGAGTGTCTTTGAAACCGACAATACAACTGTAACATCACTAAACCTGTAGACAAATGGACGGTAAAAAAGCCAATCTACTGGTCCTGTCCGGCTTTCAAATGACTCGTGACGATGATGCTCAGTTTTGTATGCGTATACACTATCAAAATGGGATCAAAATTCAATTCAATAATCATTCAGCTCTAAGATTTATTGAAACTGACACATGGTTTTGCTAGCAGTTTACCTTTCTGTTTTAAAATTTTCCCATGCAGTAACAAGAGTTAGCTACTCAGCGTATAAACGTTCCAGCGTATAAACGTTCCAGCGTATAAAGCGGAATAGAAATCCATGAAATATTTGTAATTTATATGAATAAAGTTGCTGATATACTTGCCTTAGCGCAGAAGTACTTGGCTGTAACATTTGCAAAGTCGTAATACTGCACGACAGAGACCTGTAACAAAGTTACAGAAAGTTAGAACTAAATTCTACCGATACCGTTCTGAAATAGCACTGGATGAAATGAGGTTATTTTGTGATCTATCAGTAACCAATATTCAGTTCAAGCCCAATACATGAATTATATAAGTAGTTTACATAATAACTTGTTTACAAATTATTTACCTAAAAACTAAAATCAGTATCGCCGGGTTTTACGACTCGTCGACATCTTTAAGGCCGGTAAAGGATTATGAACAAGTAACGGGAAGGAATTCGGCCATGGACTTTTTGAAAGAACTATCCAGAAAGAACTATTTCGGTAGACCATGGAAAATCTAACTTAAAATGGACAGTCCGGGGATAGGAATCGAATCCTCCAGAATGACAGACCCGACCTATAACCACTCACTCACCCGGTGCTCAGCTTCAGTAAAGTCATTACGTGTGACCAAAGTGGATTTTAATGAAATTACATTTTGTGGCAACTTATATTACAGATTAACATATCCAGTTTAATAAGATAGTTTACGATGATTCAGAGATCACAAACGTAAATTTTGAAATCTTTGTCTATCTGTACACATGTCACTGAAAAATTAATGAAAATTAACATTATAGGTTATGGCATCGGCTAATATATAAGCTACTTTTGAATTCAGATTAGGACAATACTTCCCGATGACGTCCGGGTCAAAACCGTAAATTTTGAAAATTTTGTATGTATGCCAACGACTGAATTTCACTGCGCATTAGTAATAACTTATGTCACCTCAATAATAGCTCATGTTTCGATGTGGTGTTAGGAAGCTGAAGAATAAAAAAAAAGACGGTAATTGTTGCATACTAGATGGTATTCATTTAATATTGCCTGGCACTAGACTTATCGCAGTTGAAATGTTTATTGCGAGTAATGGTGGCTTAGCCCTCGTTTATTTCAACGTTAATGTGTTAAAGATTAAAATTTATGAGCTGTTCTTATATGCATACAAACCCTTCTTCTACTGATTTTATTATTCATACCAAATATTAATAAATTAATTATGATAATTTATTACAAGTCGAGGGGAAATCACCATGAACTTCTCTTGCTCACGTGGATGAAATGATGGATAAAATTGTAATTGTCAGTTAATTCATAAAATTCAAATATTTTTAATTAAAAAGAATATTTTGAAACGAAAGATTTTTTACACATAAATATGACATTTATTACATCCTTACGGCAAAAATATATGATTTTAGCAGCATTTCTTAAAAACAGTAGCCTAATCATTGAAATCAATATTTGAGCGTTTTTAGTTTCCGATATGGAGCCCAATCAGCATACAACACCAATGTATCTACATCTACATCTACATCGATACTCTGCAAGTCACAAACATTGTGTGTGGCAGAGAGTGCTAAGCACCAATCCTAAACCCGCACATTCCAATCCCGAATAGCGCGAGGAAAGAAGGAATACATAAAAGCATCCGTACGGCATCTTATTTCTCTAATCTTATCCCTCCGGTCATTACGACCTAAATAGGTTGGCGGAAGAAGTATTTCATTGCACTCGAAATTTAATTTTTTTCGCTTATTCTCCAAGAAATTCGAACGCAAGCTATGTCGTCTGTCTTCCGAACTATCCCAGGCCAATCTATGTATCAATTCTGTGACGCTTTCATAAGGGTTGTAGCAACCAGTCATGAATCGAGCGGCCCTCCTCTGCAGCCTCTCCACTGAGTCAATCAGAACCTTGCGATACGGATCCCAAACTCCACAACAGTAATCCAGATGCGGACGCACTAGTGTTCTATACGCTATCTCCTTTGTATGAGCATTCCAATTCCTCAAAATACGACCTATGAATCACAATTTAGAATTCGCCTTTTCTACGACGGAAGTTATGTGCATGTTCCATTTCATGTTGCTTTGTACCATCACCCTCAGATACTTCAGGGAATCAACCCATTAATTCTTATACTAAGTGCTAAAAGATATAGGATAGGAAGATGCAAATATGATAACATCAACGCATAAATATGACGTAAAGCGTCGGGGCTTTCATTTGTATTCTCGTGAGTTTTCTTATGTGATTATGGCCGCACGACGCGAATCAATAGACACCGGATGCTGAGTGGCAGTTGGTACTAGACGCATACGGCATTCCATTTCGGAAACTGATCGTGAATTCAACATTTTTCAATCCAAATTGTCAAGAGTTTTCCGTGAATATGTCATTTTCAGCATTAGCTCCCACCAACGGAGTGGCCAACAACGGTTATTTAATGACCAACAACACCGACGTCTACGACAATGTTTCAATATTGAGAGGTAACAATATGTCAATGTGGGACCTACGACAGACATATCTGTGCGGACAGTTCAGCGAAATTTGGCGTTTTTGGGATATGGCAGCAGAAAACCGACGCGAGTGCACCTGATAACAAAATGCTATCGGCTGCAGCGCCTCTCCTGGGTTAGTTAATATAGGGAGCGTGCACAAACCACGTGGTCCGGTTGGGGGGAGGGGGGGGTTGGGCAGAATGCTACGCTGCGCTACGTGGGGGGAGGGGGGGGGTCCCGAGCGAGGCTACGTGGCTTTTATCCATTTCAGCACTCACAACTGAAATAGGGTACAGCAGCGTTTCTTAACCTTTTCCAATCCAAGGACCAGTAAATTGTCAAAAATGATACTGGGAACCACTATGGGCCTAATTTTTTACTTATGTGTATATTATTAGCATTTGGGACATATTTTAGCCTACTATTATAGCGTAATATATCTAAAACTTATTTTGAATCCCTACGGAAACACAGTTCTGAAACGAAGTGGACAATCAAAAGTTAATTACGCATTGACCCGACTCTTAATATTCAGTAACCAAACGAATAATAATGATACCGTAAGCTGGGTGCTACATTATATCACCCAGCTACATGCACAAACTAAAAGTAACGAGACCTGACATCTTTTATTACAGCTTCAGCACTCTTATGAACACTAACCCTAGCAAGTGCTGAAGTAACTCACACTTACTAGAAGACTTACTCAGAAAACGGTCATTTATTTAATCCTTAGACGAACGGCGCTCTTCTTGATTCTGACCGGAAATGAACAGACTATTCTAGGAACAATGCTGACTTATATCCTGGAAATGCCAGATATTTGCCTGGTCATTGTAATATTGGCTTTCAAAAAGGTGGGCTTATAGTTTATATTCGCTTATAGCCTTATAAAGTTCGAATACGGTATTTAAATTTATAATATTCTACCTGCGGACCACCTGAACCATCTTCACAGACCATAGGATGAGAAACACTGGAGTACAGATTAGACAACAACGTGTCGACATTATTTCCGTACATTAATTATTTCTGTATTTTAGATACACTATACACTAACATTGCCGTGCGAGTGGTGACTTTTCTGCTAAGGCGTATTAAGGGCGTGTTTGAATTAGCTGACATTTAGTAATTTTACGATAGCGTCAATAATTGTAAATTCAACAGGACGACACGTGCAGTTATTTGTTGTGATTATTGCCGTCTCCGCGCTGTGAGATCAATATTCTTTTGCCGAGCGCTCGTCAAAATTGATCTTAATATCGGTAATAACTTATACTGAGAAGCATTGCGCAGAGATTTTTAAATATTGATTGATTTAAATTGTATGTTCAATTCGCTGCCTTATGCGGGCCCTCTACGTTGCCGACTGATACGGTCGCCTCTCTGATTATAGCACTACACGGCCCTGTATAAATACGAGAAATGTATTCGTATATTTGCAATTTGCCTCAGTTTCCATTCCATGCACAGATCACAAATCTTTGGTGTCAGTGCAGTTCTGAAACAAATACTCTTTCTTTTCTATAAAATATATCACTTTATGTCATTCTTTTTGTACAAATTTTCCTATTCCAGTAACCCCACGAGCGGGGTATAGCAGACAGCTGTTGTCTTATTCTAAACTAGCGAGGGCGGCTTTAGCCGGAAGTGACACTTCTTAAATCCACGGGGTCAGTCTTGCCTCTGGAGGGATCCTCAAATGCGAACCGAGCGTGGTGGTGTAACGGATAGCGTTCTGGCCTCGCATTCGGGAGGACGGCGGTTCGAATCCCCGTCCGGGCATCCAGATTTGGGTTTTCCATGGTTTCCCCAAATCACTCCAGGCGAATGCCGGGATGCTTCCTTCAAAAAGGCCATGGCCGAATTCCTTCCCATTCCTTGCCCCCATCCTTTCCCGTCTCTAAAGACCACGTTGTTAAAAAGGGACGTTAAACTGTTACAAAAAAAAAAAAAAAAAAAAAAAAAAAAAAAACTCAAATGCGACATTCAACAGTACGCGGAAAGAAGGCATAAAGTACAGATCGGGAATTATTGGAGATGAGCCGAGGTAGAGGCGACGATCCCAACTAATTCGCTTTCAGTTGCGGGTGTCACACGGGACGTCTCTCTCGCCAGTGACAGTATTATTTTGATGTCTTGAAACAAAATTTTATCAGTGGCGTGTCACTACTCCGCTCGTGATCCGGCTAAACTTCATTGCATTTATAATTCTAGTGCACGTTGCAGTGTTATTTTAAGATAAAAGTGTGATAATGGTGTGAAATGGCGCTGTACAATAAACTGTACGAGGCGTATCGGAAATGTTTTTACAGCGAATTTTCAAAAGCCAAAATACAAAGCGACGTCAATGAGCTATGGAATCTTTTAAACAGGACAAAGACTCATTTCCTGGTAATGTACAGAGAATGGTGACAGAATTGCAGCAAAAGAAAACTAAGAAGGATGCAGCTCTCCTTAGTTACTTTTCGCGGCAGGTAAGTTTGTGCTATTTTTTGACGAATTACCAATGATGAATGAGATGATGAGGATGTTTTTTTGGTAACAGATCTTTATTTAAATTTTTTTAATGCAAATTACCATGCATCGTTCAGCCACCCATTTAAACTGGAAGTGATGTTTCTTCTGTCGTCAATCTCTTGATTTGTTAGACGCAATCCTCAATATTTTCCTATCTTGAGCTTTCCTCTTCATCTCAGGATACGACTTGTTGAAACTAAGTCATCAATTAAATGATTCGAAGTTATAATCCTTCTGTAACTATATTGTTTCCTTCCGAAACCCGCATTACTGAAAATGTGACCCGCCATCCCATCTTTCTTTCCGTGAGACTTTTACACAAATATTTGTCCTCGCCCTGCATTTCCAAAACACGCATATTTCGTACTTTATCTGTCCATTTAATTTTTAGTATCCTTCTATACCTATAGCATCACATTTCAAATTTTCAATTTCATTTTCTCAAGTACTTACCGTATAAAGTACAAAATTTGCTACAGTAAATTGTTCTCATTACAAATAGTTGTAAAAAGTTCTTTCTGAGTCTTAGATCAAAATTTGAATACTTTTCTTTTCGCTAGTACTATTCCGCTTTCATCATTCCTGCTTCACCCACGAGTTGTAATGCTACTTCCTAAGTAACAGAATTCAGTTACGTCTAATATTACATCTAAACCTGTTTTTTGTATAAAATAGCTATGGTACCCAGCTTCGCCTAGAATTGGTGAACAGATAATTAATTATCTCTGCCTGATTTATTGTGTATTTATAATGTATAATTAAATAGCAAGATGATCTGGCGTTAGTCGGGATGAACTGAATTTCCAAATATTGCCTAATATTTTTTTATTCATTTTGCTCATTTGTTGACACAGCAGTAGTGTCATATCCCAATCGCTTTCTCAATCGATAACTCGTCAGTGGTTAATTATTTTAAAAAAAAGTGTCAGCCTATTTCATTAAACGATTATAACGGTCGTTGAATTATTTTAGTCAGATAAAAATTAGTAAATTTGTGAAATACCAAATTATCGTATATAACAGCGGTAAAATATTCACCAAAATCAATATTTAAAAAACGAAAAAAAGTTGGCACGATCCTTAAACATCGAACTTCCCCGTATATTTGGACGTTTTATTTTTTAAAAAGTATATTCAATGTTATTGTCTCGTTTCTTCGTAAAAACCTTCCCTGATGTACGGACCTATATGTACCATGTTTGATGTGATATGCGAGTTATGCTGTAATACACAGATGCATCAGACACTTCCGATACACCAGCATTGAAAAATATATTTAAAGGTCTACTGTTTTTGCTGTAATTTGTGCTACATTTAATTACTTTTGTCTTGCTTTGGTCTATATATGGTCCAAAATCTTCCTTAAGTATTTTTTTCGGGCCATTCAGAAACTTCTCTATGTTCTCTGCCTTTACTGATAACAGGACAATGTCATCAGAAAAGGGGCCATCCACAAATTACGTCACACGAATTTCATGATTTTTGGATACCTCCCTTTCCCCATGTCACATTTGTGGGACCCCCCCCCCCTCCCATGGTGTGACGTCACATATTTTGCACTTTTAAATTTATAAATTAAAACAGCACTTGCAAAATGATTTATGTATTTCTAGTTAAAAAATAATATCAACAATAAATCAAACATTTAAGAAAATATATAAAAAACATAAAAATCGAATTAATGATACAAAATTGAGTCATCATGTGTCCATGGATTTTGAAAACATTCCTTGATACTGTTTATATTGGCATAATAGTCACTTCATTCCTGATTTCGATAGTGGTGGGTACATTCGATGTGTCAACATCGTCTTCATCTTCCGCCACGAGCCGAAAAGTGATACAAATTATGCATGTGATGTCACAAAGTTTATGACACGTCCCCCCCCCCCTTGTCACACGATGTCACACTTTGTTGACCCCCTCCCCCCCCCCTTCCTGAAGGTGTGACGTAATTTATGGATGGCCCCAAATCGTAGCATACTGATTTTTTCCCCTTGAACATTTACGTCATTTTCAAATTTTTCTTTTATTTCCTTCAATCCTTCCTCCATATACAAGTTTAATATTAACGGGGATAGACTACAACATTGCCTTACAATCTTTTTAACTTACGCATGTTCCTCGTGTTCCTCTACTTTTATTACAGCCATCTGAATCTTATATGGATTATTTAAATGATTCTTCAATCCCTATATTTTATATAAAATTTCGATCATCATGTCCTATCTAACATTATCAAATCTTTTTCTAGTTCTAAAAATTACATAAAAGTATCATCGTTTTCCTTGATCTGCCCTTTCAGTATCAATCTACAATTGTGTTTTCTCCTCTGAACCACCAACTCCAAAATTTCTTCTGTGATATAAATTTTTGGGTTGACTTCTTTCTTATTTCATAATATTTCTTTACCTGCTTTGATTATTGCTCTCTTTAGCTAACTATAAAGTACGAATTAATCTCTTAGAAACCAAAACAGAGTTCCACGACTGTTCAAATCTCTGATGCTCCGTCAGCTATTGACAGTCTTCAAGATGTGGACAGCAATGAAATAAAGTCTGAACCGGCGATAGCATCAACTTCATCCGCGGCATCGCCGTCAGATGTTGCTATGCATGCATGTATGGAAGTCGACAGTTCTTTGTCAGGTATGGAAAAATAAGCTTAAAATTATAGGTACAATAATCTGGTACCGGAATATACGACGGGTGTGTGGTTTCTTTACAGTTGAGAGACAGAGTTTGGCTAAAATCGTGAGTAGTGATGAAGATAGTGATGAGGATAGTACAGTGACCAGCTGCAGCACGACTCGCCACTACACCGCTCCTGCTCAAGATGCCCTGAAATCACAAATAAGATTTATGGAGATTAATGCTGGAAGGTCGTGACTCTGGTCTCACTGGGCCGAATGTTCAGAAAGAAATCGATTGCCTGAGAAAGGATCTAGACAAAAATAGAAAGTTGCTCTCTTCAAAAGAGGCTAAAGCAAAGCGCCAAAAAAGATACAGGAATGAAAGGCAACAAATTTTAAAAGTACTGAAAACAGAAAATCCGGATCTAGCAAAGCTTTTGCACGTAAGTCTTAAGAAACCCCTATTTTTTTTCCCCACGCTGCCTGTCCGTTTAAGATAGTTAAATAGTAGCTCGTATAAAACAAAATCAATTTTTATTGTTGGTGAGAGTTAATCTCCACTTCAAATCATAGTTTTGAGCAAAAGTATTATTTACATATCTAAGTAAAAGGAAGTTGAGCGTTGTAATCATTCCAGCGTTGTATCGTATTGTGTTCATTCAATAGATCCGAGATGCACCCGGACGGCCCGCACTTGAGGAAGACCAACAGGAACTTCTAAAGGCGATTATTAACATCGCTATGTTTGGCGGAGCTGCTGACGCTCGACGGCGATCAGAGTTAGCGCGGAGCTGCAAAACCTTGGCAGATTTGCATACAGAGCTACAAGCAGAAGGATTTAGTATATCAAAGAGTGGTACTTACCTCCGACTCCTTCCTCGGAACTATTACACAACTGAGGGTAAAAGACATGTTAATACAGTGCCAGTGAAGCTCTGCAGAGCTCAAGCTGATGCAAGAAAGGATCATCCTGATTGAAAATTTTGTACAGCATCAATAAGGTAAATTTTTCCATGTCTTGAATTTCCAAACCTCTCAGGACATTATTATTTATAGTTCTACTAAAATAATCATTTCCTTCCACAGGTCTTTGGAACAATTAATTTCAATTCTAGGCCCTAGTCAGGTGGCTGTAATCTCCCAAGATGACAAAAGCAGAGTACCGATGGGACTCACAGCTGCAAGCAAGCAAGCATCCATCCTGATGCACCTGGAGTATAAAATAACTTTGCCAGATCATGACTGGGTGGTTGCTCCCAAGCACAAACTGATTCCAAGCGTATATGCGGGAATTAAAATTGAAAGTGGCAAGATCGGTGACCCGAAGACAATAACATACTCAGGACCCACATACATTGCTATCCGCAGTGCCAAACATTGCTCTAGCACGGCGGCATCTCATGCTTTCGACTTCGAAAGTCTACTCCATTTGGAATCATTCAGAGATTTAATTTATGGTATTGTCGAACAATTCAATTGTATTATGATCGAGTATACTTGGACGTATTTTATTTTATTCATCAACAAATTTTCTCTTTCAGATAACCATGGACAGCAAGTAAAACCAGTGGTAGTAATAATGTCAGATGGAGGGCCAGATGAAAATCCGAGATACCAAAAAGTAATTGCTCATGCCATAGGTCACTTTAAAAACCATAACCTTGATGCACTATTTGTTATCACCAACACTCCTGGGCGAAGTGCTTATAATCGTGTGGAAAGACGTATGGCTCCTTTAAGCCGGCAACTATCCGGCTTAATACTGCCTCAAGATCATTATGGCTCCCATCTCAATGAGTCAGCTGTCACAATTGACAAAGATCTGGAACTCAGAAATTTTGAATTTGCTGCTGAAACACTTGCGGAGGTATGGAGCAGTATGGTTATAGATGGATATACGGTTAATGCAAAGTATGTCAAACCAGAGTGCATTGCTCAGGAGCCAGAGACCGTATCGCCTGAATGGTACTGTGCTCATGTGCAAGAAAGCCAGTATTTTCTTCAGGTGAACTTATAAATTAATCATACTCCCTACTCAGATATTGAAATGAGAGTAAAGAATAACTCATATTTGTCTTGTAATTCCAGATCGTCAAGTGTGCTGACAGGGAATGCTGTGGAGACTGTAGGGGCAATTTGAAAGATGTTCTTGTCTCTAGCAAAGGTTTCCTTCCACCACCATTCCCGTTGCGCAGGACAAGTGATGGTCTCATTGACATTCCATTTCCACAAAACACTGACGAAAAGGATAGCTTTCCTGACCTATGCCTTAGACAATCTATTGGTTTGAAACCAAAAACAGCAACGGGTTTCCCCGTGCCGTACGACTTCTACTGTCCCACCGTGCGTGATCAGATTGAAGGTAAAATTAATATTATTTATTTACTCTCCGTAAAAATTATACTTTGGAGTTATTTTAACCTATTATGATTTGTACATTTGCAGGAAGGACCTGTGATGTTTGCGGTGCATACTTTGCCTCAAAAAAGCAAGCGAAATCACACAGTACAATTCATGGCCGCACCAAACCACACCAGAAACAACGCGCGAAAAGAGTAATAAGGAAGCGAGAGAGGGAAGCGTTGTGTGTACTCGATACGCCCCAGCCGACTGTAGAGTGGCTCGACGAAGATGATGTTATTGTACCTAAAACAGAACCTCAAGAAGAAAAAGAAAAAGATGTTTTCCCAATTATTAATAATTTGCAGGAATGGCTAGTGTCACCATTTTCTTCTGAATTTCTATAAAAATAAAAAAAATATATGAAGCAAACATCGATTTGTGTTCATTAAATACCCGATAATGATAAAGTTTGGTGAGAGAAAACTGCACGAAATTTCTTGTGTAAGTACAAAAAAAAAAAGCTACGTGGCACAAGCGGGGGGGGAGGGTCAGGCAAAAGCCACGTTAGGCTACGTGGGGGGAGGGGGGTGTCAGCAGAGGCCAAAATGGAGCTACGTGGTTTATGCACGCTCCCATATCAGTAAGACCCTAGATGAGTGAAGAAAGGTTGCGCGGTTAGATGATTTTTTGTTGTTTTTTTTTTTTTTTTGTTTTACATGAGCAATGAGATCTACAGTAATTGCAGACTTCAGACATTTAATGATTTGTAACATTAGACAGCGTTACGATTATTTGGAGACCATATTGCCACTTTCTGCATGTTGTCTGGATTCAACGCCTAGAAAACCGTACGAACTAACTTCCATTGAGAGCGAATGTGTTTGTTCTCTCCTTAATTCCGTACAGGCCTTCGTTCGTGGCTACATTCCAGTTACCGCTAGGACGATTACTTTCCGTTCTCTCTCCATGATGAAACAGAATTTTAAATTCTGTGACAGCTCGTGGAGATTTTTCCACGGCAAGACCTGAAATTATAGATAGACTGTTACTCGCCTGTTACTCGCTTCTCCGACTGTACATATATTTAACCTTCACTTGTAAAACATCAAGCTGATCTGCTTTCACCGCCAAACATATATTTCATCATGACACTTGTCTATTACCAAAACTTTTTTATTGGCTCCTCTTCTAGTCCCTCCGTGTCGTATATGTTGATAATTAGTTGCATTCCCCAGCTTGTACGCCTCCTGGATAACTTCAGTTGCCTCTCCTTATTTTCAGGCAGTGTTGCATTTTCAAAATAAATTCTCCGTAGTGCTGCCTAAGTTATCCCCGGATGGTCGAATTCGTGGAGTAGGCTCGAAACATTCTCGGCATCCACCCCACTTCTGGCGTATTCACAGTCTTGAAGAGGACTTGTACTAGCTGTGGGTGGTAACTGCTCAGATGGCATTTCCCGGTGCACACACGCTTTACCTGGCCCTCGCATAAATTACGAGGGCGTTAACTCTGAATTGCTTGAGAATATCCCAGTACACAATTGTAATAATTGTCTTTGCCACACTTATTTTTATTAAAAAAAATATATTGTAACTGCGGAGACGCCCTTCTGTAAATATTTTATTAAACATATTTGTCATTTCTGGGTTCCAATATTAAGAATGGCGTCCATCAAAAGAGATCCAACAAAGAAGTCTACAGCAAAATAGAGAAAATCACTGAAACAATCCGCAAAAGAAGGGCTCGATTCTACGACCACCTCAAACGAATGGAGGAGAACAGGCTAACAAAAACAAATCTTTAATTTATTTCATTCCACACCAAAAACTGTAATGCCCTGGTTCGTAAATATTAAAAATCTTCATTTGATGGGACTAGAACCAGAAGATGCTTTCAACGGAGATATATTTCGGAAGAAGTTAATGACAAGTGGAACAAGCCGAGACGAACACTCCAACGGAAGACGCGGTACACTCTGGACAGAGGAGCACAAACGGGCGCATTCAAAACGAATGAAGGAGTTCTGGACCAAAAAGAAGATGAATGCACAAAGGCTTAACTTGGTCCTAGTTGGCCTCAACGAATAAATAAATATTTGTAATAACTGTGGAGCACTATAAAAGCTAACTGGTAATAAACAGTGTTAGCTATAATCGTAAAAATCTCGTTTTCGCACTCTGATAAATCTCATATAGATATGCCATGTAGAACTTAAGCCTTCCACCATTATTAGGCGCAGTTTTACTTACGATAGTTGTTCTAAATCACCTGATTTCTCAAAATGGGGATATCACATGGTATCCCTGTTCGGCAGACCTAACAACGTGCGACTTTTGTTGTGGCGTTACCTGAAGAGTAAAGCGTCAGGATAACCCACCAAGAGCAATTGAAGCTCAGGAGGTGGTTGAAATCCCATTGACATCATTGAGGAATGTGATGAATAAAACTGCAAACTCCGCCAGGAAGAATGTCTACGTCTGAAGAGACATCATCTTAATGGAGTCATTTCTAAAATTTAGCTACATTTAGCCTTTGTTTATTTGTATAGTTACTTTTTTACCCGTACAATGCTTTACTTATTTGTACCATGTCCTGATTACTCGTATATGCATAAATACTGTAGCTGATGGCAGTATAGTACCATTTGGTGCTTAAGGCCAAACAAAAATAATAATAAAAACTAATTTTCTTTTTTTTTCGTAATTTAAGGTGTAAAAAGTACAATTTGGAAAAACTTATAACTTCTTTTTTCTTTCTTTTACAGTCGTTTAAAAATAACTCTTTTCTCTTCCCCGCCCGGCATATACAAAAGACTAATATTAGCGATTTCGTTTCTGATTCTATACCAAGAATACAGAATACGGAAATTCGTAAAGGCAGGCAGTCAGAAACTGACGATCTTTTGATATACCTGTGTCACAGTGATTTCTATCTCTTCGTCCTGTAGCTGGCATGTGTCCTCAGGTAACAAGTTTCCGCAATAGAGTCCGTCACTGTCTGACGACCACAGGGACGCCAGTACGTCCGGCATCTCCTTGGGCAGCACCACGAACAGACGCACTGACCGGCTGCAACAATAGTAGGCCATCAAAGCCAATATTAAATTACAATATATCTACTACATCTCAACTATTCGGTGCTGGGCACCTCTCCACCCACAACAACGTCCCGCGGTCTGTTAATTGGAGTGGTTTGCTATGCCTCTGAGCGGACAGTGCTGGATGCCTGTGTGCAGACGGTGCGGAAGACCAAGTCGCCCTCCCGCAAACTGGCCCAGTGCTTCAAGTGTCAAAACTTCTGGCACTGTGCCAGCTAATGCACCAACCAAGCTAGGTGTGTTCGTTGCGGGGGCGACCATCGATTGGCGGACTGCAATGAACCAGTCTGCTGCAATTGCGGCTCCAAGCATGCCGCGTCCTACCGTGGCTGCTGTGCGTGGAAGGAGCAAACCAAGAAGCTCCCTCAGTGGTGCCAAGTGCCGCGCTCGCAGCCCGCTAAGAACCGGCAGCAGACCAGCGCTCCTGCTGCGGGGGCCATCCCGCAGCAGACAGCCGCGCCGAGAAGAAGAAAGAAGAAGACGTCACGACCACCAGTGACAAGCCACGAGGTTCCACCGCCTTCAGGAGGGGCGACCTGTCGCGGTAACAACACATGCTGTGACCGCATTCAAGACACAGGTCAAAGGGAGGACAGATTTGCTGCTCTCCTCACTCTCCTGGAAGAACTGGTCAGGCAACTCTCTTCCAGAGAAGCGTCTCCGACCACATGAATACCCACCCTTCATGGCAGGCCTTTTCCGCGGCCGGCGCCATTAGAGGTTCTACGAACCAGCCAACCACAAGGACCAACCAACATCTAGGCCATACCCAACCGTCAACTTAGGAAGGAGTAAATGTCTAACGACAACAAACTCCAAAATAGCTGCTCCTTAATGGCGGAGCACTAATTGGCTGACTGTGCTATAGTTTTCCGTAGTGAGCAAGCGTTCGTAATTTTTACTGTTTGTGTGGACGACTGAGAAAGGATGATGTGCCTGTGCAATAATTGTTTGTACGGAGATGAAAGCCAAACGAGAACATTAACTTCTGTGGGTTGAAAATGATGGTTTTCCCTTTGAACCTGCAGCCATTGACACGATTGTTAGCTGCGCTAAATAAGACTAAATTTCTTCTGAGGTGTAAAATAGAATTAATACATATTTTTAAACCCTGTTACTTGTGATTAATAATTTAGGCAAAATTTTTTTGAGCAGATATTTACATTACTCTATATTTTTTTCTAAACAAGTTTATTGTAATGCAAATTTTTATAGATACCGGTTGTAAAATTAAAACGAATGTCGTTTTAAGTAGGGTTTTAAATTTCAATATAACCAATGGCATAGTTTATTTGGCCCATTTATAATACACCACTATATTATACTTCGATATTTATGGATATTCTGTGTGTTATTGTCATAAATAGAATAATATTTACGAAGAAGTTTAAAGCTAAATTATAAGAAAATAAATGTCCCATCAGTTTCATTTCACATTTTAAAAGTTATTAATTGTCTGAAATCGTATTCTTAACTATACACAGAAAGTACTGACAACACATAAATCAATAATCTATAATTTAAATTAGTACAAGGAGCAATAATAAAAAATGGTCTCAAAGAGATGATCCAAATTTCAAGATAGTAATTACAAATGAGGTACAAGGAGTTTATAAGCATGATGAGTGGGGTCGGAAAAGGAAAGAACTGAAATGCAGCTTACCGAAAGTATAGAAAATTATGATGAGCAGCTTCCTAGGTTCAAATGCAAAACGTGTATTTTCGAGTTGAGTCTAGAGTAAATCTCTAAAACTTACGTTTCACAGAAGCATTTTCATTTTTTGCGTAATTATATAGCTTGCAGCTAGGCACTTTATTCGTCGTTCTAGATGATAATTTTACAAGGTTTTTTTTTTACCTCACGGTATAACGTTAGGGGAGGCTGATAGGAAACTAACTTTAGCACTAGTGTGTACTTACTTGTGTGAGAAAATGTGGAAACCATAGCTGGGGTCGAAGTCATAGCAATCTGTAAAGACAGGAAGAAACTTCACTTTACTTTAAACATAATAAGAGTGTCAAGTTATTTTCACTACCTTAGCTAATACATATCTCTCTTATTCTACGACAATTAGTAAAAAAAAAAAAGTTTTAGATAACGAAATTATTAAAAATATGCAGTGTTTGCTGTTAATGTTTCCAAGCTTTAAGCGAACCGAACTGTTAGGTATCTTTATTTAACCAAACATATGTCCCGTTATGAAAATTTTACTAAGAACTCATATGATCTCACGCTACGAGTAAAATCTTACTTCCCTTCCAGAATTATTTTACATGTTTCTAATTTCATACTTTGAAAAATTGCCATAGTTTACCCTCCAGTTTGGATGTATCTAAGTGGTCCGACACGTATTAGTCTCAAAATAGATAAAAGGTTGACATTGAAGAACTACGACAACAATGTTCGATTAAGACCAGGTAAAATTCAATTATCTCCTCCACATCGGTTTATAGTGGATAGGATTATGCCGCAATGCTGTGGGGGAATGCCGTCATTAATATTCACATGTGGACTAGCAAAAAAGAGAGAGAGAGAGAAAGAAAGAAAGGAAGGAAGGAAGAAACATGCTCCTGGTTATATACCTTTTTCTGAAGTTACTTCAGATAGTTTAATAAAAATTGTAATATATGAGTTAATGTTACTAATACATCTTGTGAACCAAAATTATCGTTGATAAAAAATTGGATTAGACTTTATTATACTGAGATTATGTAACTATTTTTAGCAAATATTTCAGATACTTATTATATTACAACCACTAGCTTTTGCTTTGATTATTTTCTTTTTTACTTTACAAATCATGATTTATAAGCCTCTGAAATTGTGCAAAGTTTCAAGTTGATTTAACGTTTCGTTCCTGAGAAAAAGGTACAAAACAGAAATTTTCAAGTTTTGAGAAAAATCAAGTTAAAGTTTCAGTTAATATTTATGAATACGTGAAATTTTGGCGTGGAGTCTGAGTGTAGCGTTAATGAAAACAATCAATAACACTCCTAAGAAATGCACTATAAATTATATATAATTGTAATCACGAAAATTTGTGGATTATTTTTCACTCAAAAAATTAAAAATTCAAATTTTCGACATTATACATTACCCAGTTCCCTTAACGCCTCGTCGACGTCGAGGTCATTCGAGGAGTGAAAGGACAATGGGGGAAAAAACGGAAAGGAATTGGGCCATGGCTATTTGAAGGAAACATGCCGGCATTCACCTGGAGTGATTTTGTAAAACTATGGGAAACCCAAATCTGAATGCAGTATGACAGTGCGGGAAATAGCAGCCAGTTACGCAACTCTCACGCAATATGATGGACACCTACGAGCTTTCGTGGTTGACAATGTCATTAAAATTCCAGACATCCAGAAGCGAAGACTTCGTTTCGTGCGCAGCAACCAGCTCTAAGTTATGTGATGAATATTATGAGTAGGGTTCGGATCTTTATGACCAAAATATAGAGAAATATGCAGGCAAATATGACCTTAAAAATGGGTAATATGACCTAAAAATGACAAAATACGACAAAACATTTCAATTTACTATACATCAAAACATGCTTAATTAAACATCATTTATTTTATCTAGTAGTGTCGCTTCCATGTAGTGTGGTGAGACATAGAACCACATTAACATGAGGTGGGTAACGAAACAAGGCTCGCATTACGCTGGCTTAGAAGGACATTCCCCAGGACAGGGGTCAGCGAATTCAAGTGCATTACGGCGAATTCTCCATTCAGGCTGGAAGAAAGACGAAACACAAGGGGACTTGCCAGTTTGTAAAGGCAGATTTACGACCTTTCACTGCTCAGTATGGGGTCGGCCGCAGTTCGGGGCACGGACAGAGTTGACGGGGGAGATATATATCGCGTGACGAATGCAGATACGTGATAACGTCAAGACACGCCAAATTAGAGATTCTGTGAGTGCTCACTGCGTGAAAATAGTAAAACCGAGTGGACACGAAAGAAAAACGACAGTTTCCGAAGAAATTCTCCAACCCCCGTCAAAGGAATGATGTTTTGAACCAGAGTGTGCTTGGAGGGGCGAATGTTTTGCAAATAGCATTTAGTTTATAGAATAGTTATTTTTTTTTTGTTTTTTTTTGTATAATCTTGTTTCATGTCCGCCAATGAGGAGAGAGGCAGGAACGTCTACATCGACGATAGGACCAGAGAAAAATCGGCGGAGTAGGAGAAGTGGCATCCCGAAGTTTTAAAAGGTGGTGCGGGATGCTCTTCGTGGTCTTTCTGGTCGTCTTTCTGGTCGTCTTTGGGGTCATCTTTTGGGTCACGCTGGTTGATCTACTCTTGTGCTTCCGCACGAAAACGACCCAGAAAGCCGACAGCATATCATGCGATCGGTTGTGTCTGCATTTTGAGTCACAAGGTGACAAATAAATTCAGTGTGGGTTCGGAGTTTGCTGACTTCGCCAATGCCGGACAGAGGGTAAAAGACAAACATTGCAGCAGTTCGTAATATTGTGTTTGCACTCTACCCAACATAACGCTCTGAGTGGAGAAGTCCGCACGATAAGAATTCTCACTCTCCGAGAGATAAACTGAGATATTAGCCGTGGCATTTTTTTTTGTTTTTAACTTGATTCAGTAGTTTCTGTGATTGAAACGGACATTAGCTTTTATCAAATAGTCTCATTACGTGTCTTGCCGAAGATTGTAAACTGTTATTTTATATATGAAAATCTGAACGGATATTTTGTCGTTTTGTATTGCTTAATTTAGTTGCCATTATGTAGGGCAAAGGTTTTGTTTGTAAATAATTTTGATTGTGTATATTTATTAAATTTAAAATTCACCTTATGTCTGTTGGCCTTCGTTCAGAGAATATATATGGTCAGGTTATGGCTTTTTCATCCTTATTAGTGATTATAAATCATTTTGAGAACCCTTTTCAATCCACAATATACATACTCATATGCTTTTGGTAAAATTAAAATAAATATTAATTACCATTCAGTACGGTATACCGTACCCGCTTCAGTAGACAGTATTATTTGCTTCCGTGCGCTCGCTGTACCAGATTAAATGTTAAATCGTTTTGTTGAAGTCACTTTAATTTCAGATAATTTACAGATTACTCCTCTCTAAATTCCCTTACGCAACTTCGCACTTTCAGAAATATTTATTTTCGGCATGGCGGTAGGTCTACTCACTGCAGATTTAATGCTGAATGGGAAAATTTCATTGAGATATTGATTGACGCGGATCGACATAGGATGCTTCTGCTGTATTGTCGAGATTAAAAAGCGGGCGGAACATTACGTTTAGAGAGTGACAATAATGTATAAGGTGAATTCTGACTACAGTGAAAAATAAGTTAATTTTTTTTCCTTCACCTTTTTTTTTACTTTGTGTTGCTGGTAAGGGCCCCCTGAGCTGAGGATGGGGCCCTTGAGTTGTGCTTAGGGGCGGTGTCGTACACGAAGAATTCAAATACTCAAAGTATTCATTACGAAACTTCATTTTTTGTTTAGGTGAAAACGTCATAAATGTTTCTTGTGAATTGTGAAGCGTCGCATGTGATTGAGCGATTTCTGTGTAGATGTTCTCATCATCGCTTAATACCAGTTGGTTAAACTCCCGCGGATATCAATCGTATAACGTAGAGCAGGTTGCTGTCATTAGTCAATGCATAGGACAATACACTTTTCAAACAGAGTATAGGGACATGTCAGTTAAAATGGTTTCCAGAATGATGGCTTAAAAACACAGTGTCTAAAATAAAATGATATCGGAGTACTGTATCTTTCTGAAAATCATTTATTAGGAAAAAGTCTAAAGCAACATTTGCAATGATGGCAGTTGAAACTAACCTGTTTCAATGTCGTCACAGATTGGATAGTTGCAATCCTGAAACATAAAAAAGAAATAACATTGCATTGTATTGTAGTGCCGAACAACTATGGAATGCAGGGAAATATTACATTGAAGAAATGAAGTAAATCAAGGTTGCCCATCCCCAGGCTACTGGCCACCAAGTCGTCCACCAGCGCATTTGAATTTTCCCGCCAACAACAGCGGTCTAGAATATGCAAGCTCGAAAACTACTGCAGGGATCTCTTTATGTTTTTTACTTTTTAATTATAAGTAAAAAAAAAATTCTGCACAAGTCTTACTGATGGCTTTTTCTTTTTGATTGTAATTAAACTGTGTTACTTATATCTTTGTTATATTTAAATATTAACTGTAACTGTAGGCAAGTGTAATGTGGCCAGCAGGCTAACTTAGAATCGAAATTGTTGACCATCTCCAAAATTAGTTGTCCAGCCTTGAAGTTAGTTAAAGAACTAGTCACGCATTGTTTGCGTGCAAAGGATATTTTACTACAAAAAATATTATTTTATCATGAAAATGCGGATCAGCTTTTAACAAACAAAGAAGACATCAAAAACACTAAAGCAAAAAATACATTTTACCAAACACTTCTACAAATAGATTTCATTAACTAGCATATCCAGTTACTACTTTTGTTAACCATTTTTTTACTGTTCTTATTAATAGCCTACCTCTTATTTTTCAATATAATTTCTTTATTCATAGACATCTTTTGAAGTCGGAGCCAAAGAATGAATAATGTATACTAAATCAACAATTGAACTTCTAACTATGTACTAAGCAATCAAATATATATCTTAATGTTTCTAAAGCGAAAGTCAAATCATGTTGTTCCTACTTTACCCCGTCAGCGACCATTACACGTCCACACGTGAGGGCCCACGTTGTTTTCAGCGATCTACGAAAACATGTTTTGTAATTGCAGTTTTTCCCAGCATTGCATGTTTTCTTTCTAAATTGAATGTGGTATGTTTGACTAAACTGGCATTCTGCTGCGTGGAAATACTTTTAGTTGGGGTTAATATATATTGCAAATATTTGGTGTGTATAATGTAGGCCTATATTTATACATGAATATATGTAAGATCAAAAATATTGAAAAAATTTTGAGCGTTAATTTGTTTAGCCCTGTTTGGTTAAAATTCCTCCCTGAAATATATTTGTCCGCGAAGAGGGCTGAAGTCATTTCGACATCATAATAATGTCCAGCGCCTGCAACGAGGTTTGCAGATTTATATATGTATAATTAAATTGCAATGAAGCGTACGCTCCGGTGGCAATTTCCCTACACACTCATCTTCCCCCTTTCCTGCACCTACCTACATTTTCCCTCTGCAAATTTTAGCTATAAATTCTTTCAACTTTTTGGTAAATTATTCATCATTTCTCTTCGTAACTTATTTCAATCCCTGACACCCTTACCCAAAAAAGAGAATCTTCCTACACCCTTGTGCCTGAAATCGAGTCGCAGTTTGTGGTCATGGTCATCTTTTCCCTTCCATGCATTATTTTAATTTTTACACCAATATCTTTCAATGACTCATCACCAATATACTACCTGTACACTCCCATGACCCTCTTCACCATCCTCCTGTTTTCCAATGAATCCCATTCCAGCTCTTTTATCATATCTGTTACTGATTGCATTCTGCGGTAATTTCCAGAAACAAATCTAGCAGCCCTTTACTGTCAGAAATGGATATAGAAAGCTGTAAGTAACGCAAGATTTGTCCAAAACAACACCGAGTCCGCGTAATATGACGTGAAAGCTATCCTTCTACCATCGAACCTGTCTCATGAAGATACTCAATTTTCAACATACTTAAAAACAGATAAACAAATGAAGGTGCGGGGATTTGTGGGAGCGGGGGGGGGGGGGGGGTGTTAACTGAGGGCAGGTTTATTTCAGTTTGATCTTTTCTTCTTTCTTGAGCATGAGCATCAGATTCTTGGGTTCTAATAACTTTAGCTGCTCGTGCTCTTCTAGAGTTACACCTTAAGTCAGATTAATGCCTGCGAGGCATGTCAATAAAGAAGACAAAATAAACTGATGCCAGAAATTTTTAGGCAGACAGAAGGTAATAGTACAGTGCAGAGAAAATCGATATCTATACTAAATAATAAGTTTTTTCTCTAAACAAAATTTGTTAACAAATCATGCACTTACAGACTGCGAGAGAAACACAGCTTGAGCAACCGACGTAACATTACAGACGTCACACACGTCACCATACGATAAGTTCTTAAAATTTCGTGACTAAAATTGTTATTCATACCCAAAAAAAAAGTCCTGTGTCCTTCCTACAGATACTAAGTATTTCCTTGTAGAATTCCATTAATATCCGTAAAGCCATTTAGTCAGCAAAATTTAACTGAGAGACAGAGACTTACTTTCGTATTTATAATATTATTAGTGCAGGTCCCACACAGACTCATTGCGAGAGAATCAAAGTCTGAGGGATCAATATAGCTTAAAAAAGTGTACACGTACGGCATTGTTAGACCGCCTGCGATTTGCCACGCATTGCACCCCTAAATTTGTGGTATATACAGTTTAACATGGAATCCGAACAACTGACCGTCCAGACGTAGCTTATACGATCATAAACAATTCTCAAAATCCTTTGCTTCCACCGGGATTTGGACCAGAAATCACGCTACACACATCAGTAAGCAAGCGCGTTAACCACTGAGCTACCAGCATGGTAGACAGGAAGGAACTACAGAGACCTACACATCCTGTGCGTCTGTCTATCACCATTCAGTAATTTTTCAAAATTGTATGACAATACGTATTAATTATACAGAAAAAAGTATCCTAAGTCCATCCTAATGCCGAATAGCATCTCCTTGTCAAAGTTCATCACTATCGGATTAGCCATTTAGCCCAAGACAGGTAACAAACAGGGAGACAGAGTTACTTCCGCTTTTATAATATTAATATAGATTTTTTTAAACAAAAAATCATGACCACATGAGATGGAACGTAAATGGTAAGAATTCGAGGGCATCGTCTTTAAACCTAAAAAAAAAAGGTTAGTGCCAATCCATAATTTCGTAATTATAGAGTTACCTGCATTAAAAAAAAATATACATGTCGAGTTGAGGTACCACTCCTTTGCATACTTTGTTCCGTTAGCTGGGCGTTGAAATGCTCTTTATCGATGTATAATTACTACATCGTTTTGCTCGAGGCCTCCAGGCACCTTCTATGTAAAACGTTATAGCAATTAAACATCAACGAAGTGTCGCGTGGTAGCCGAGCGAGCTGCCACACTTACCACAATTTGTAGCGCTTACTTACTGTCGGCTGAGATTGAAGAGATTCCTGTAGGCATCTGTAAGCATCTGGCTAGGAATATAACAGAGACTTAGCATCACTTAAAGTTAGTTATAATGACGTAGGTAGCTCCTTGGAATGATTCCAAAGGATATGGTGAACTGGATTTATTAAAAAAACTGATGCATGGCATTCTTTACAAAAATAGCGAAATATTGCATATTTACATACAAAGTGGTAGCAATTACTTCGGAGCCAGCGGAGGGGAGAGCGGTGGAATTTTCCTAAAAATGGCGATTTTGCTTTATAACAGGACTGCCCTACATAACTTTACATCGTGGACTGGGACGCATCTGCGCCACCAAGTAGCGTCCCCGGGGTCTGCAAGTGCGGAACGGGCTTCTTTTATTGGCTGATTACCGCTCCGTTTAGACGTGTACATAACATGCCAGGTAGCTGCCTCTCTCGTTGATATAGGATTGACCTTGCGGTTCTCACAGGACTGCCATTCTCAGCGTCTTTAGAGGCTGGCATCAAGTATAGATGTGTGGCGTTACTCCGTGCACCTGGCTCGGAAAGCAAACTACCTGTCTTGAATGTCTCCAAAAATTCATACCCGCGACAAAAGCGCAGTTAAGCGCCCGACTAAAAGAACACGTTTGGCTGCCATTCGTTTTCATCGCAGGCACTTTGAATACGGGGCAATTACGTTGGCACACGTACGTGAATTATGTAATTCTTGTTTTGAATGATAAGCGTATTTTCTGTGATGTGAAACTAGAAAACCGTTCATATGTGATTGCAGAAAATCGGCTAAAGACCAGAGATTTCAACTTGATCCTGTTGTATCTCCCATGCCCAGTACAGCAATAACAAATACATTTTACTGAGAACATCCGTAAATACGATTTTAAATAAATATCTTTAAAATAAACATTTTCATAAGCCTTAACAGCTTGCTGTGTAATGTGAAGTACTCCAGAACGCTTCTGTGGTTCAGACTCCACGTTAAATTGTAGGTCCCCTCTAGGGCTAACAAGCCTAGTAGTAACACGACGTGTACACATCCACAGTAAATTCAAGTCCAACAAAGGCTTTACGTGTTCCTAGCTGGCCCAAACGAACATACATACAAACATATTCAAACTAAACCTGATCAACAAAAAGTAAGCGAAATTCGAGCGATCTGCTTACGATACAAACGTCTCACCGAAAAAGGTCAATTTAATGTATGGGAATTTTTCTGTGAGTTAATTATTTAAGCGTTAGTAAATCGGCGAATACTTATTTGGCAATTATTGCTGTGTTTTATTAGATACTAGTATTTAATGTGTATCGTTAGGATGTTCTTATCTTAGGAACTCACTTGTTTTGCTCCCACCTACAGCAATAGGAACTCCTAGTCAAGTACACTCCTGGAAATTGAAATAAGAACACATTGACGCCGGTGTGTAAGACCCACCATACTTGCTCCGGACACTACGAGAGGGCTGTACAAGCAATGATCAAACGCACGGAACAGCGGACACACCAGGAACCGCAGTTCTGGCCGTCGAAGGGCGCTAGCTGCGCAGCGGTTGGGCACCGCCGCAGTCAGTGTCAGCCAGTTTGCCGTGGCATACGGAGCTCCATCTCAGTCTTTAACACTGGTAGCATGCCGCGACAGCGTGTACGTGAACCGTATGTGCAGTTGACGGACTTTGAGCGAGTGCGTATAGTGGGCATGCGGGAGGCCGGGTGGACATACCGCCGAATTGCTCAACATGTGGGGCGCGAGGTCTCCACAGTACATCGATGTTGTCGCCAGTGGTCGGCGGAAGGTGCACGTGCCCGTCGACCTGGGTCCGGACAGCAGCGACGCACGGACGCACGCCAAGACCGTCGCATCCTACGCAGTGCCGTAGGGGACCGCACCGCCACTTCCCGGCAAATTAGGGACACTGTTGCTCCTGGGGTATCAGATAGAATCATTCGCAACCGTCTCCATGAAGCTGGGCTACGGTCCCGCGCACCGTTAGGTCGTCTTCCGCTCACGCCCCAACATCGTGCAGCCCGCCTCCAGTGGTGTCGCGACAGGCGTGTATGGAGGGACGAATGGAGACGTGTCGTCTTCAGTGATGAGAGTCGCTTCTGCCTTGGTGCCAATGATGGTCGTATGTGTGTTTGGCGCCGTGCAGGTGAGCGCCACAATCAGAACTGCATACGACCGAGGCACACAGGGCCAACACCCGGCATCATGGTGTGGGGAGCGATCTCCTACACTGGCAGTACACCTCTGGTGATCGTCGAGGGGACACTGAACAGTGCACGGTACATTCAAACCGTCATCGAACCCATCGTTCTACCATTCCTAGACCGGCAAGGGAACATGCTGTTCCAACAGGACAATGCACGTCCACATGTATCCCGTGCCACCCAACGTGCTCTAGAAGGTGTAAGTCAACTACCCTGGCCAGCGAGATCTCCGGATCTATCCCCCATTGAGCATGTTTGGGACTGGATGAAACGTCGTCTCACGCGGTCTGCACGTCCAGCACGAACGCTGGTCCAGCTGAGGCGCCAGGTGGAAATGGCTTGGCATGCCTAGTGATGTTCCGATACCATCAAAGTATCGATACCTACTCAAATGAGTAGTACTCAAATTGTCTTTCGATACTTACTCATATGAGTACTGCAAAAGTATCGATACTTACTCATATCGATACTTTTGTACTCAGTTACCTACCATATTGTCGAAATGTAAGAATATATGTGACATTTTGCTAAATTATTTATTTTATGTGCCTAGTCTAGTAAAATCTAATAAAACACAGTAAATATTTTTATTTATTTATTCAAATTATAGAAAATCACAAACTTTGAAGGTATTGTAGTTAAATATTTATTTATTCTAATTTTAGCACTTTTAAACAAAAAAGTCTGCATTTGAGAGGTTTCCCAAAAAAAGCAATTGTTCCAAGTATTTTGGAGACAGCCTGTTTCTTTTGTTTGACATTGTTTCACCCGCCTTAGAAAATAAACATTCACTCGGTACTGATGTAGCTACAACAATAAGATATTGTTGTGCGTATTTGTACAAACAAGGAAATATAAGTTTCATTTCTTCCCATTCTGTAAATGGGTTACTTTTAGAGATGTCACACTGTTTGACAAATAGCGAGAAACTTCGTCAGTATGATACGTTTTCTTTTTGTGGCCGTGGGCTAGCTCCTTGTGATGTTTCCAGAAGTCATATTCCTTGGAAACGTTAGCTGAAGCAGCTTCCTCTTCCGATTCACAAGGGCTACTTAATTGTTCATGAACAATACTTTTTAGTTTTTGTATGGCTTGCCCGCATGCTACTGGATCCTGAAAATGCAGATTTTTAAATCTTGGATCCAAAAGAGTAGCGATGGCTGCATGATCATTGAATTCTATCAAACCATATCTTCTCTTCAGTTCTCTCAATAAAACATCCTTGCATTCTTTCACAACTGGTGCGTTTGGTGTGATACTGTTAACTTCTGTTGACAAACAACTAAGCATTGGTATTATTTTGGAAATTGTAACATACTTTTGTCCCGACGCCTCTCGTGTAACATATTCAAATGGTTTTAATAATGCAGTAAGTTGGCTTAGTGTTTCTATCTCTACAGCAGTTGGCATGTCGGGCGCTGAAACACTTTCAATGACGATTTCAGATATCACTCTTCTTAAAAGTAAAAAGCGCTCCAGCATGAAAAAGGCTGAATTCCATCTTGTTTTCACATCAGCAACAAGTTTCAAAACTGAGCCTTCAGGAGTATTGTTTCGCATTTGAATTTTCCTTAATTTATCAGACTGCAAAACACTATTTTTTATCCAATGCACTATTTCTCGAACTTTTGATATAGCTGTCTTTACACTAGGTAATTTTAAAGCCTCTTCGACTACGAGGTTCACCGTGTGCGCAAAACACGGCAAATGTTTCTTTTCACCAATAGATATTCTAATGGCTGCAATCATAGCACTGGCATTATCTGTTACTACGGCACGAATTTTGCTTAGTGGAATATTCCAACTATCAAGAATATTCATAAGGGTTTCTGATATATATTCAGCAGTATGTCTTTCGTTTAGCGCACTAGTGGCTAGGTATAACATACACATTTCACAGTTTTCTTGGAAATGGGCTGTCACACCCAGAAAACCTCGCTCGTTCAATGTTTCGGTCCAAATATCCAGTGTAAGACAAATATTATCTATTTTTGACAATCTAGATTTAGCAACAGCCACACAAGCCTCATATTTTTCCTGAGTTTTCTTTTTTAAATATTTTGCTCCAGGCACTTTGAAATTAGGTTGCAGTTCTTTCATGAGAGCTAAAAAGCCTTCTCCTTCAACTATGTTGAAAGGCCGCATATCCTTACAGATAAAAAATACTAAAGCTTGCAGTATTTTTTTATATTTTGCACCTCCATCTGAAATAAAGACGCCAATTAAAAAAAAGAGAAAAATCAAATAATTGTAATGATTAATAAGTACTAAAATAATGTATTTGCCTTTATTAGACGAAACTCGTGAAAAAAGCCTCTTGTAAAGTAGTTTGGAGTATAGTATTATTTGCACTTTTGTCGACGACGCAATCAGATCGTTCTTCCGAATGTTTTGATGTTGATGGCTGTGAGAGATAGGACTCCTCACTAACCATAGTCGTTGATTTATCAGACGCTTTTGTACTTTTTGAACTGAAATGTAAATAATAAGAGTAAACTATCTAGTACGATTTCGATAATGTTGTTTGAAGGACACTTCCAGCAGTAAAATTATTTATATTATTTCTTTTTAAGGAATATTAATTCTTCATCTCATTATTCAAAGTTTCTTGTAACGCTAAAATTAAAGTGAATGTAATTTCTAGAAACTTTTCAAATGGAAAAATAACGACTCATAACATATAAGTAAATTCGTACAGATAAAGGATATTAGTATCTGTCATTTACTTATCAGTTTATGAATAACAAGAGATAATTATTAGATACACACCTTTTATTAGGATCCAGAGTACTCTGTTGTTTTCTTTCTATAACAGTTCCATGAGTATTGGCATGTTTAAACAAATTGGACGTATTTCCACAGAACTTCACTGTTTTAAAACATTGCTTGCACTTTGCCATGGTTTCATTCACTTTAGTGTAATATGTCCACACTTTAGATTTTGGTGGTGCCATAATAATAATAAAAAACCAGTACAAGTTAACACGAAGCACGCACTACACAGTTCAATAACAAACACCACTATGGCGGGCGGCCGGGCGATTGTCGCTTGCGAGCGACTAATGGGTGGGGGAGGGGGCGGGCTAGGGTTACCAGATGGCTGGGAAATCCGGGAATGTCCCGGATTTTTGTGTCTGGTCCCGTGTCAAGGAATTAAGCTTTACTGTCCCGGAATTCCCGTATACCAGTTTTTTTGTCAAACTTAAGATACCACGGTGGCCATGCCGCGCTCGCAGAGGGAGGTAGGGCAGCGCTCCACCTTACCAACAACCAGAGACAATATATAAAGACTGTTCAACTATGACGCAGTAATTTTCAACCAAAGTTGAGTTAATAATCCTATATATATATATATGTGCGCGTGTGTTATGTAGCATAGTTTTTACGTAAAATATATCGTTTTTAATTAATTTGAATATTTGTTGACTCCTTAAAAATAACACTAAAATACCTTTCTAACCCCAGAAATGTCCCGGAAATTATAATACTGTATCTGGCAACCCTTGGGCGGGCATAGCAAAATGAGTGCCAAACGTTTCAAAAAACATTTCGTTGACGTTATTGAAACAAAACAGACTTTATCACAATGAAATAGAGACCTAAAACAAACTCTTTGATATTATATTTTCTGTGGAAGTTGTCTATTCTGAGACTGATTTTTTTATTATTATTATTTTCAATGGTACCAGCTTGACGTCAGCGGGAAATTAATTTCGCAGGCGCGGCTGAGTGGCGCAGCAGGGATGATGCGTTCTGAATTTAACACCGGGAGCGTTTCGATACTTTCGATTCGATACAAGTACTTTTCTTCCGATACCAAGTAAGTATCGAATGAATTAATTCAAATACAAAAAGTACTCGGTATCGAAACAAAGTATCGAGTACTTACTCGTATTTACTTGTATCGGAACATCACTGGGCATGCCGTTCCACAGGACTACATCCAGCACCTCTACGATCGTCTCCATGGGAGAATTGCAGCCTGCATTGCTGCGAAAGGAGGATATACACGGTACTAGTGCCGACATTGTGCATGCTCTGTTGCCTGTGTCTATGTGCCTATGGTTCTCTCTGTGTGATCATGTGTTGTATCTGACCCCAGGTATGTGTATATAAAGTTTCCCATTCCTGGGACAATGAATTCACGGTGTTCTTATTTCAATTTCCAGGAGTGTATTTTCAGCGTAAATATTCATGCGTGGAATTTCTGATAGTGGAAATTATTATAATAGCTTGTGAATCCTTAATTTAAATTGAATCAAATTTATTATGGAATGCTTTCTGCCAAGCAGCCATGTTCCGGTACATGCGTTTGAATATTATTACGTTTCCGCCGCTTCGCGTGTTGCGTGATTAGCTCCAGATGGAGATATAATAGACAACACACACTTTTTTTTTAAGCCCAGCGCGACACAATGGAACGCCGCTATCAAAGAGAAGAGTCTGACAAGACTACTTGATACCGCAGGATCATGCTGCAGTTGCAGCAGAGTGGTTGGATATAATCAGCGACATATCCAACATAGAAAAACAAGCTTGGAAAGTTTTAAACTAAATTCAAAGTCAATTTTAAACTATAAAAGTCAGTTATATAATATTAATTTTACTGATTATAAGAAACAATTTTCATATATGTGCAAATTCGAAACGGATGGAAAAGAGATACAATTTCATGCTCATTCTTGATGATGTGTTACAGCATTCCACCAAACATTTACTAAATAAATTATTTTTACTCTGGATATTCATTTTTCGCTTCATTGAGCATACGAGGAAAGTTCAATTGGAACTAGGGTCGCCAACCGTCCGGTTGTCAACCGGACTGTCCGTTCTAACGTGATTTGTCCTTGTCCTGTTCACTACATCCGACCGGACACAGTATGTCCGGTAACTAAGAAATTCTAAAAATTACTGGTTGATGGTTTCTCAGATGTGTAGAAAGTAAACAAGGTCACCGCGTCTCGCTCCTTATTCCCTCATTCGCTAACGTAATTCAAGTTTCTCGCTGTGTTCAAACGTTTACGACAGTTAGTCGCAAATCCGATTATCTTGAAGAAATTGGATTATTGTTATTGATGACTAGTGTTATTAATTTGTACGTTACAAATAAATACTGAGTGAGTTACCAAAGAAAATACAGAAACGTTATTGTCTCTCCAGAGACGATGGGTGTCAAATGAAGGGTTTAAAACTAGGCTGCATAAGGTAAACGATTGCACTACATATTGTAAAATGTGCAAAATTACTTGCAATGTGAAATTTGATCGTTTAAAGGATGTGAAATACAGTTTCTTCCACAGAAGTATTTGTTATTGTCATAACAATTATTTGCAAAAAAAAAAGTATTGCCCTATAAATTTTATTTTTTGTAACATACACCTCCCCCCCCCCCCTGTCACAGGCAAATGTCCGGTCGTGGATATCTGAAAATTCGACATTTGTCCGGTCGAGGAAATCTGAAAAGTTGGCAAGCTTAGTTCGAACCCAAGTACACTTATGGTTACGATTTTACTGACTACATCCTACTATACATCTGTATTGATTTCGTTAATTCTCCTGTAATAATTAGTTCCAGGAATAGCATCAAATTACAAAACTGCAGAAGAAAAAATATAAGAGTAAACATAATCAATTGCCGTAGCTAACAGCTCGATTTGTTAACCATGAGCTAGAGGAACATCTTGAAAGGAAAAAAGGAACAATTTTTTAAGCAGATATATTGTGTTACAGAGGTGTAGTATGTGTACCATGAAATGGACATATTGTACACGCAGCTGATTAAAGGAGATAAAATGTCAAAGATTGAGTGTGAAACTTCCGAAGACAAAAATAAACGAAAGAGTATATGCCGAATTAAACTGAAGATAGTTCCTTCTAAAAACACTGCCATAAATTTCAAGTTATCTGCAAGAACGAGCAATTGACTTGGTGTCCGACTAAGATGTCAAATTGTCTGTCATAAATCAGCAGTTGAATGAGACTAACTGCTAATTAAGATTACGTTTTATGTTTCAGTTTTAAATTAAACATATAAATACGGAAGTTTCGTTTTGAGAGGGAGCGTGCCAGTATTGATAGAAGCTACTTTACTGTAAAAAATATCACACGATAGTGACTGATACACATTTAGCCTTTCTCTAACCTTTATGTTATTTCATTCCGCAATTATGCCTTAGTTTTAGAAGTTTATAGAATAGTTTCTTGGGTTTCCTTTTTGATGTATACTTTTTTAAGGTTTTTCGGCTTATCAAGTTGATAGGTCATAGATTTCCGTCGTACGAGGTCTATCCACATAGTTTTTTAGTTTCTAAATTTTAAATTATATTGGAATCGAGTGAATGCCGTTTGCTGAGAGTCTTCTAGATTACCTCCAGCAAGTAATTGCTTTTTGGATATCATTTATATTGAATTTCCGTTGTTTGCGTGACAAGATAATTGCGTTCGATTATATTCTCCCAACCTATTATTCTCGTTACTGTCCAACCAGTTCTATTCGCCTAGTCAGTCTGTGCAGAAAATTTCGATAGTGGAGCTGCTAGCATTCCAACTATAAATTCCAGATATATCTACACATTGTTAAAACTATTGTCAGATGTTAGCAACTCTGGAAAGAATCACTTCCAAGACGATAAGCCATAGAAGCATGAACGTATTTCATATTTGTTACTAATATGTAATTACTCGTAGTTGTCTGTATCTATGGCCAGCATTTTCAAACAATTATCTGAGTACTACGAACCGAATATAGCGTTTCACTGACGATACAATTAAAAAATCAAGACTAATTAACTTGGCTGTACTTAGGAAACTAAATTACATAGCGCAAGTGCTTCCGCCTCCCAGAGAAATAATTCAGAATGTTCAACCTGCCATATCTTGGTTCTTATGTCAGGGCGAATTATTTAAAGTCAATTTTCAAACACTGAAATTTCCAACAACAATAGGTCGTTTGGGTCTAATGGACGCTAACTGCAAAGCAAAAGCTATTTACTTACGAGCTGTGAATAACGTCCAGAGAAATAAAAACACCATAACGTCATAAATTATCAATTACTACAGACCACCCAGTATAGATCCGCCTGTAAATATAGCTCTTATTGACAAGACCTTCGAATATCTATGATTCTATTATCAAGAACTAAGTTATATTACAGCAGCCCGAAAGGATAAATTACCTGTAACAATCAAAGATCTATACAAAACTTTGACATCTGAAGGACGCAAAAACATGATGTTTCTGTAACGTAGAGTGTATTATGAAACTTTAATCTAGTAATGTAGAAATGTTGTAATGTTGTAAGGTTTCAATAAACCTATATTTAAAAACAAAAACAAAAAATATGGCGTAGAGGAATCAACTTAAGGCCTACGTGAATGTACTGTATCGAAACATACACTTTATATAGATCTTGGCGGATTAAAAATGTTTGACCTCTGTTGACCTCTTGGTGCTAAGTAAATGGAATCGAGTATTGATTCAAGTGTGTGCAACAAGGAAATAGCTACGATCAGAAATTGGCGACAGGACGCAGCGGTGTGTAGTGCAAATAAAGGTTCCATCCGTACATTTGCATTAATCTAGAGCAGTTTCGGACCATTAAATACGTCAACAATGTTTTGGGTACACCTGGTTAGACTGCTGTTAGATCTAACGAAACAGTAACATGAGAATAAAACAAATCCATCCTGCTAGGTGACTCCAAAAACATCTAGAATGTTATGAAAATATATCCAAATTATTTTATACACCCGCAGGAAAAGGTTGATCTGACTCTCGAAATAAGTGTATCAAGGGGGTTGCAAATACGATGATATGAATTGAATTATCAATTTGCACATCGTATTATTGTGTGGGTGGTTTGCCGTCAGAAGAAAGATTGTTTCTAAATGAAATAATGTTACACGATAGGATTGGAACAAGAGAATATTCTGGACAGCTACAAAGATATCTGTGCAGAATATCTAGTGGGGTACGACAATATGAAGATAAAATCCAAAAACAGTCATCTTGTTAGGTACCGAGACAGGAAAATATCTCGTGGGCATTGAGTGCTACGGAGGAGAAAATTTCTTGTTGAAGGAATATATTACAAATTTCTTGGCATATGATTTGATAATAAACTCAACTAGGCACGTTGTTTTATGAAGCTTAATTTTCTCTACGCAGCGTTGGATCATATTTAAGAAGTAGTATCCTCTCACAAGGAGATCCTCAAAGTGATACGGACAAAACTCATACATCGTTTCAGCGGAAACCGTCTTATCTGCGGAGATAACAACTGCTATTCAAAGGATTTGTGCGCGTGTGTCCTCTTTACAAAGAGATAGCAGAACTGGATGATTAACTCCTATCTCAAATAAATTCTTTGTTTGTTGTTGAGTCACTAATTTTTTTTATCAATTTAACATTGACACCGCCTTATTTGAGATAAATTCAAGAAGTTTGTTTGATATAATTTAAAAGTTTATTTTGATCTCCGTGTCTAACCAGTAAAATAAATTGCATGACAAGCCATTGAACTGATTTAAAAAACTTGAATGAATCAACTTAGGCATTCAAGCTTGAAGCGTCTTCAATGCAGAGGCAAAGAGTGGCTGTTATGGAACTGTCTATGGCAATATAGTATAAATGTGCCTGAATGATTATATTATTAATCAGTCAATAATCATCCAAAAGTCTCATGAATACTGATTCTTTATGTCGTGTTTCGCAAGTCTTATAAGCCAACATAATATTACGATAATCTTACATTGTTTTCATTAATAAGGGTAAAGGTTAAGCTGTGCGTATTATCGAACAGTTGTTTTGTCTACGTGATGCCAGAAAAAGTCGATACCACCCGTGAATCAGGCATCCGGGACTCGGAGAAAGGGACTCCGCTTGGCTTTGTTTCACAACCAACACCTCAAGAAGGTGGATGATCCTCGACAGTTGTCTGCCAGCGAAACCCTCAATAGAGTCGCTTCCTAAGCTGGAATATTTATGTGTCTAAAACATTTGATAATTCTGGCATCCTAACAATTTCAAAGTTACGCGAATTTACGGAAACAAGACTCAAGTGATCGAAGTGAAACGATACATGCTTAAATAGATATCTGACAAAATTAGTGTTCCCGCACATAAACCAAAACGAATAAGGATAGACATCAGTAAAAGAGAGAAACTCCATACATGACAGGGAAGGAAAACTCTCAGCCAATCAGAAAGAAACTGACTGGAGAGATCGAAGAAATGACTTCTAGATGTCATGGCGCTACAGACCTGGGCTGGTGGGAGACGTCGAGGCAAGCGACGAGCATCGCAACGGGGACTCACCCAGCGGCGTCGGTCGAGAGCAGAGCATTGATTAGCTGGCAACAGACATCTGAGACCAGATACAATTTATAAGTGTTTGTCCTTATTAGTTCAGGCGGAACTTCAGGTTTTTGATTAATGGTTGTGTGGGTATGTTGGTCCACGCGCAGTGTGATCTTATACGGTAAAAGGACACCACATGAATTGAACTGCGCACTAAAATTCAAATATGCTCTCCTGTCCTTGTATCGGCCCAGACAAAGAAATTTGCTGATAACAGCTCTCGATCTACCGAATCGCTATGGGTATCTTTAATGACTTTTGTTTATAAAACCAACGCCGTGCCTTTGTTTTTCAAATCATTAACTTCGTTCGTAAATTGTTACATAATAACTTTTATAAAGCTACTCGAGGTAACAGATTCATACTGAGCGTGGTGGGTGAGCGGTTAACGCCCTGGCCTCGCATTCGGGAGGACGCCGGTTCGAATCCCCGTCCGGGCATCCAGATTTAGGTTTTCCATGGTTTCCCAAAATCCTTCCAGACGAATGCCGGGACGTTTCCTTCAAAAAGGCCATGGCCGAATTCCTTCCCGTTCCTTGTGCCCAGTCCCATCCCGCCTCTAATGACCTCGACATCGACGAGGCGACGAAGGCGACGAGGCGTTATGCCATAAGCAAAAAAAAAAGATTCATTTTGTATGTTTGTAATTGTAGTTTGCTGATGGTCATGTGTAGCATAGCCAAGGGTGTAGTGTTTAATTGTCACTGTCATTAAGTTAGTTTCAGTCACCCTTACGGAATAGCTGATGGAGTTCAAGAATAAATTGCCATGTTAAGGCAATCTTAGATTTATATGTGATGTGCAATTTAATGAAAGAACCCTTTCAATTTCAATAAAATTCAAAATAAAATTATAAAATTAAATTCATGCATAAATTAAAATGTACCCAAGAAAACCCGTTTTACTAGTCGCAAAGCCCGGTGAGAGATAGTGGATTCCTTCCACATTGGCTTTCGAGAGGTAAGGGGGGGGGGGGGGTTTCGATACTCGGTCAGTCAGACCAGACACCTTCCAAGAAATCTCTAAACAGCTTCAGGTAGTGGTAAAATAATTCCTTCATATGATCGAGTTCTTAACCGTTCCTTCCACACGACTCTTTTACAACTCTAAATGCCATGAGGTCTGATCGTCAGACATCGTCGTAGCCTATTTTACCACGCGTGATCGATACCTCTCATCGGTTCAGTCATTTTTCGTAGTACAAATATAGAGACAAAATAGGTCACTTCGTTTGTAAAGCATTTTTTCGATCGAATATTCTCTACTTTATCATCGTACTATATTTTCTCCAATAAACTACTTTGTTCACATGTCATTTTGAGAGCGGTTCTATTTGATACTTTACCGTCCCACGTAATTGCAACAGCTTCCTACCTCATTTTGGATTCTTTCTGTCATTACGTCGAAGCTTACATCTACCCAATGTAGCTGTCAGACGGTTACATAGATGTTTACCACAAAACGTTTTCAGCTTTTTTTTCTTATGCTAATCTTCGTTTCTTTTCCCATTGTTTATCGTTTTACTTTCCTAATAACAGAAGTTTCTTTATCCTTATTTGTTCTTCTACTTTTAATATTTTGTTCATTAATATTATCATTAAGGGCCATCCATAAATTCCGTGACACGTTAATGGAAAGTTTCGGTATGTCACATTAACGTTGCTGTGGTAATCAAGTTTAAAATTACAAAATGTGTTCTTTCAAAACGAGGGGAAGCGGGGTTCTACAAACCGTATGTGAGTAGTGCGCGGTAATGCTCTGGCCTCGCATTCTGGAGAACGCGAGTTCGAATCCCCGTTCGGGCATCCAGATTTGGGTTTTCCATGGTTTCCCCAAATCACTCCTGGCAAATGCCGGGATACTTCCTTCAGAAGGCCAATGCAGAATTCCTTTCCGTTCCATGCCCCAGACCTCAGCCGCCTTTAATGACCTCGATGTCGACGAGGTGTAAAATCATAAGCAATAAAAAGGTGGGTCCACAAAGTGAGACATGGCATGACGAAGAGGAGGAAAAACCATGAAATTTTTTTGCCGTTATTTTGTGTATGGCCTCTTGATAGTATCACTTTTACAGTTAATTTCGTTGTTTTATTTTTAATTTTTCCAGATTCTTATTCCAATTGTTCTTGCTTTCTCATTCAGTATTTTCTCAGTAATTTCTTCTTCAACAGCTAAAGAAACTTTATGGTGGTAAATCGTAACTACGTTAAAAGCAATCAAATTCCACAAGTGATTCTCTAAGCCTTCTTTCATTTCATACTTTGCCTCCGACTTACTACTTCCAGCGCCAGCGATCCGTACCCCACGTATTACTTTATCCACGTTGTATACTCGTTATCTCCAGATAGTTCAGGTTACTCCCCCATCATAATCTGCAGGATAACTCTTGCATGTCAACAAACGGACATTAACTCGCACATTCGCTTTACATTTTACATGGTAGCAAAGAAATGAATACATTTTTATGCAGCGCTTTATTAGTTTTCCCATCATCGGCGCAGCTTGGCTAATAATTTGGTCTGCAGGAGACCCACAAATAAAGCGTCATCTAACCTTACGCAAAATATATAGCATCTAACAAGTAGGTATGTATAATTCAACTGCCTGTGTTTAACAGTATATCCCAAAAGATTATTTATTTTGGCTGTTGTGGCATTAACTGTGGTTTAAGTGTGTTACGTCAATTTCAGTGTTATTTCCAACGCCCTAAAAGTTATTCATCAAAAACTTTTCCGCAGACATCCTTTAAATATTTAGTTACAAACAGACGTGTCAACACATTAATGATCTCCTTTTGTACGAACAAGCTCGGATATCTACAAATGATTTCGTATTATATCAATCCAACAAAGGTTTTAATAATACTACTAGCAGTTAACAGCAACTTCGTCCGCTTGAAAGTGTGTGTTATGGTATAAAAGTTTTTGTTACTATTCAGAGTACGACCAGCAGAAAAATTTACCCTTTAAGTTTGAAAATATGGTCAACTGCTGCCTTGGTTTTTATTCTTCATTGTACCTCAAAGCCGGGACATAGGTAACAAAGGTGTAACGTGCTCCGAAAGATACGGTTACATACATTACTCACTTAACGGCAATTGGTGTCTTGAGCAGAGTCTGACGTCTTTATAGTGAGAATTCGACATGGCAGCCACCTTCTGCACTCCAAATTCACTGTAGAACATGGAATATTAGTAATCATTCTGGTTCAGGCTGTATTTCAACCTTACCACAACCTTCGTTAATACAGCTCCTTGGCAATCAGCACTTTTTTCAAATTTTACTTTTTCACATTTATTGTGACATATATTACGAACGGAAATACGGTGTGATACCTAAGATGTCACACTATTACATGTCCACAGCTGAAGACATCTTCTTGTGAACTTACCGACACTACGACTTTAAAAATTTTTATTTTAAGTACAGGTTTATATTTCCTGCTCTGGAACTATTATTATTGATCTTTTAATATAATTTCAGTACAGCGTGATACACGTCACTAAATTGGCGCTCATGAAATCAGCTTAAATTACTAACAAAGTTGCAGCTGTCATTTTGGTTTAAGCTGTATTTCAATCAAGCCACAAACTCCACCAATATTATAGCTATAAAATAAAGGGTTCTATCACCCGCGCATTAATGCATTCATTATATTGCATGTTAGTGACATCATGAATTGCAATATAAACTTGACCCATAATTTCAGATCGTGATATCAAAGCAACCGCTAAAAACTGTCTGAAAAATGACCTTTGCAATATGGAGGTAGTAAAAGCGAAGTAAATGATGAATACATGCGGAACTACATCCAGTCACATGAACTATGGCATCAGCATCATGACAATTATTAAAGTATCGTAATTTAAAATTGTATGCTAAAATGCTCATAACTTACGCTGTATAACGGAAATTCCAGAATTCATTTCGACTCTCAACACAAATTATGTTGATATTGCAGGTCAAGTTTACATCGCGATACAGTGATTGTGTTAGTGCGCGTGATTTAGTCCAGCTGCAATTCTTAATGAAGGTGTATAATGAAATTAATTGTGATAATTTATGCTAAGCTAATAAGGAATCCTGATATAGAAAATGTTGCTACACAAGAAATTAATTCCAATGCGTTTAATGTGTTAAGGTGTGTCTGTAATTTTTATCGTTTGATTTTGTAGTGGCAGTATTAGCGGAGATAGTGGTGTAACAGAAAATGGCTTACCTGGGTTGTCAGAGGTTTTTTTCATTACCGTTAATTATTTTGGGCGCCTTTTATAATTAATTTTTAGATTGTATGAACAGGATTAGCTTTCCTTTTAACTATCTATCTATAACAGATAATTTAACAAGTTCAAATCATATAATTTATTACTTCATTTATATAATATTATATTATATCATATAATTTATTACTTCATTTATATTTGAACAAAAGAGACAATTACAACTGAATGTATCTGGTTCATGTAAACTTACAAAGAAAACTAACTTATGGAATTCCTGGAATTAGCAAATTGTCCAACCGAATAAACTTTCTGCTAACTTGAAAAGTTTTTTTTTTTTTTTTTTTGTCACATGAGTCCCTATTTCGCTCCAGATCACTCTGCGGGTCATTTTTTCGGGAGTCTATGGAATTTACTGGACATTTGAAGGATGCAAGTCACTAACCGTTGCGTTTAACAGTCCTTCCAAAAGATCTTGAGCAGATCACCATTTTGATGCACTGTATAGTTTCTATCTGCAACTAATAACCAGAGCCCAACCTGAGACTCAGAAACTGGTTAATCATTAATAGAACTCATCAAGCCTTCAGACATAGCGCGTTCCTACGAATCCTTCATAATCCCTTGTCACAGCGGGTCGCTCTGTTCTGTTCAGTTCCGAGGCACAAGATGTTCTCTTCTCGGGGTGCAGAACGTGTCGCTCCACACTCTCCACTCCTCTTTTTTCTCGTGACCAATCACCGTTTTCTTCTCACCGAAATTTCCCTCGAGAACATGCAAAATAGAGCCTTACGTTAAAACAAAATATGGATATTCTGTGTTCATTTGTTAGTCTTTGAACAGCTCATCCCACCATTTTCGGAGCATCACGAGTTCGTACGGAACCACACGAACATTTCGCCAAAGATGGCTTACGTCCGACCTCCGTTGTATCCCAACTGATTCGGTCGCTTTCCGGCTGGGCATTATCGTTGCTGTCCGTCTCTTCAAGGTTTTCGCGTACATACTTGGCCCTAACGGTATTGGAAGAGCTGTTGTTAGTTTGTTCTGTTTCTAACGGCTGCCATTATCTCCAACCCTTTCACTTATTTTCATTTTCTGAATATTCTTGCGCGGTACACCAAATGTGTCTCAGATCACATCTGTTACAGTGGCTAGCATGGGCGTATCCAGCGAGGGGCAGAGGGGGGCTGCTGCCTCCCCCCCCTAGAAGAAAAATTAAGTTGCCTTCAGTACGCTTCGACGAGTGAAGAACTAGTTCAGGAGCACTTTGGGAGAGAAAGATTGACAGGATTATGTTTGACGAGTGTGCATCGAAATTTCGTGAAAGAACACCATGAGATATTGACAAACAAAATTATTGAAATTGAAAATCCGAGACAATTAATGTTTACATGAAAAACTAAGACTTACTATCTTAATTAACTACATAGTAGGTCCTTAGATTAAGTAGTTGGGTTACTATATTAATCAATGATAAAAATAGTTTCCTAAATAGGTTTGAGTTTGATTTTGTAATGTCATGTTTCAGTCCCCCACCCCACTTCCTCGAAACCAAAATGAGTTGCCCCCCCATAGTTCAAATCCTGCCCCCCTCTAGTTCTGATCCTGGATACGCCCTTGGTGGCTAGGTTGAAATGCTGCATTGACCAGAATCTTCTTGTTGTAGCATGAGGCAGCAGGGTTTTAGTCATTATTAGACACAAATAAGCTGCTTTCATAAGCATCGTATTAGTGACGACGTGTAACTCGATGCAAATTACTCCTAATATGGTTTCTTGAAACGAAAAGTTTCTACCTTAGACCACTGAATACATTATTTTTAACTAAAGGAATTAATAGTTATTTGTAGAATATTGAACAGTAAACAAAAACACTTTTTTTATCATAGACTACTATTTGAATTGAGTTCTACAAAAAATTTGGACAAAAAAAAGGTTAGTTATCTTCGGTAAATTTTTAAATTTTGATAAAAATAATTTTTAATGTTACAGAGAGCGTATAGTAGAAGAAAAAGACACACAGGCAATAATAAATTGAATCTAAACTGTTACATATTTGTTATGAACATACAAAAACATTTCGCACGCGACCATTTTATCACTTTTAGTGAACTGACTTTTTGCTGGTATAGCCTACTCTCAGTATTATACATTTTTTTTTTTCAAGATTTGAATTTTCATGTATATTATGATGCATATATTACGAACGGAGTTACACTGTGATACCTGAGGTGTCATACCATTTCAAGTACGTATGTGACTGAAGACGTCTCTTAGTGAACTTACCGATGGTACGATCTACAAAAATTTAAGGTTAAGTACAGATTTATATTTCATGCTTCATAACTATTATTTGTCAAGTGCATCAGTTTTAGCGCTTTTAAAAAAAAACACAAACATGCAGTTATCACAAGGTTTTTTATTTTATTTCTGAAAAGAAGTGTTTGTGATCTGCGTAAAAAGCAAAGAGTAAACGTGGCACTGCCGTGTACGAAGTAGGAAAGTCTTTGGAGTCTGCGAATTTATAATGGCAATTTCTGTAGGTAAAATTCGTTTTTGCGGGACAAAAACTATCCTACGTCACTTCGCACACAGTTTATTAACTTCTTGCCAAATTTTATTTAAATCTGTTGAGCAATTAAGGCGTGATTGAGTCAGCCAGTACATCCAAACATACGTCCAAACTTTATCATTTATATAGATTTAGATTGGCTAAATACTCTGATACAGAATTAGTCTAAAGCCAAAATGGCTGTGAATGAATTGAGGCTTTCCGGGTGTATTGATTGTATAAAATACTCTCTGTCCCCCCAGCCAAAGGGGGGAGGGGGAGAAAGGAAGGGTGCGTCAATTCGAATTCGAAACATCGCCTCAAATTGATGAGCTCCCAGATCGGAGGCCCGAGAATATTTTATACAGAATGGTTGTCTAATACCCCAGTTACAGAATTTGTGCATGCTGGAATATTTCTTTAACATTTTGGGATTCGCTCAAGAACTGAGGAAATCCTTGGAATAGTAGATTGTACCTTCGATTTTACACCTGTCATGTTTAATGGTTTTTGCGAACCATGTTAGATGTGTTTGAAAGTTATTAATTCATTTGTAAGTTATTTAGTCTGGAGGTGTGAAATTTCCTTCAACTCAGTAGTTGACACCCAACTATCCACTTGCACTTCACCCTCAAAAATGTCTTTTCAAATGATTCAAACCATGTTGTACTTAAATAAACCATTAAATAGGATCCTTTTCAGTACCATTCTGAACTTGTGAAACATAAAGAAGAAATAGAAAGATCTATGTCACAAGAGAAAGGATTTTTACGAACCGGATAAATGTGATTGTCTAAATAATTTTGAATCAGATGGGGGTGACTTCCATTAGTTCGCGACAAATAAAGTTTTGTTGTACTTTCACTATGCCCATTCATTCCTAGAAATACACCTACCTGCTGGAGAATATCTTGTGTAATATGAAAATGAGCAACAATCTATTGAATGCAGCGGAACTGTTTATTTATTTATTTATTTGCGATGGAGTGCACGCTCCGGTGGCAATTTCCCTACACACCCATTTTTCCTCCTTTCCTGTACCCACCTACTTTTGCCCTCTACAAATTTCAACTTTAAATTGTTTCGCTATTTTTGGTAAATTATTCACCAATTCTATTGGTAACTTATTCCAATCCCTGACCCCCCTACCCACGAAAGAAAATCTTCCCACACCCTTGTGCCTGAAATCGAGTGCCAGCTTGTAATCATGGTTATCTCTTCCCTTCCATGCATTACTTTTAATTATTACACCAATATCTATGCACGTCTCATCACCAACATAAGCCTTGTAAACTCCCATGATTCTCTTCACCCTTTTCCTGTCTTCCAATGAATTCCATTCCAGCTCTTTTATGATATCGGTTACCGATTGTGTTATATCTTATCTTTAACTACACAGCAAATTTGTCATCTTTCCATCCCCTCAGTTCTTGATTGTGAAGTAATTTCCACGATTTTGGTTGGAAAAAACCATCCTTGCTCCTTGGGTTACCCAAGAAAGTACCATCGGCACAGGAATACCCTTTGTTCTGAAATGTAGCCATAGAATGCCAGCTCAACCAATACGACAGATTAGGCAGCAGCATTGCTTGATGATAGAACTCGAGAGAAGAATTAACTAAAGAATTTTGATTGCATGTTCAGTATTTTTCCTGTTGAAGGTTTCTAAATATGCTATGTATTCGTTGCAGCTCTGGTTTGTTATTCAATATTTATTCAGTAACAGTTATTGTCCGTAACTTAAGAATCGTGTTCATTCAAACAAACAAAATTTTAAAAAACGGCGATTCCTTCTCTGTATCTAATTAACAGTGCGCATTTTTTTTTTTTAATCTTAAATTTACAGATCTTTTTCCGAATTATAGTTTTATTATGCTTATATATTATGGGTCTAAAGGCCGGGTACATCCCTGTTGTGACGGTTTGTGATGCCACAAGAATTTGATGAGATATCTCAGTGTTAGATGTATCATCTCGTAGCAAAACAACATTCCACCTAAGCTTTCTTGTTCTTATCTTGAAGCACCGTAGTTTCTATCACGAGGTTCATCTCATAACTCTCAGATTCTCCACAAAGGATTGTAATGTGTCTTACACTGTCGCCTCCGTTATTTTGAAATCAATATAATTATCTGTAACCAAGAAAACTTTTACTATCTCTGATCTGATAGACCGTAAGTGTTAATCCAACATTTTATTCAAAAACGTAATAAATTAATTTGATTCTTATTCTATTTCCTAAAGAAAGATTGATGTTTTACTGATGAATGCTAAGCTCTGATCAATATATGAAGGACAAGTGTCAGAATACGAGCTCTACGTTCTAATACTATCATAGTTGAATCTTATTGTTCATAGATGATGAGTATCATCAGTGAATACCTCTATCTATATCTATGTAAATGAGAAAGTTTGGATGTATGTTTGGATGTACTGTTGGCCTCAATCACGCCTTAATTGATCAACAGATTTAAATCAAATTTGGCACTAAGTTAGTAAATTGTGTGCTAAGTGACATAGCATATTTTTTATCTCGCAAAAACGAATTGTTCCTTTAGAAATTGCCATTCTAAATTCGCAAACTCCAAAGAGTTTCCTACTTGGTACACGTTTACTCTTTGCTTTTTACGAACATCACAAACACGTCTTTTCAGAAATAAAAGCAACAACGTTCTGATATTTGTATGTGTGTGTTTAGTTTAAAAGTCAAAACTGATGCAATTGACAAAAATAGTTAGGAAGCAGGAAATATAAATCTGTACCTAACCTTAATTTTTTCTAAATCGTACTATTGGTAACTTTACGAAGAGACGTCTTCAGTCCTGTACATGAGATGGTATGACACCTCAGGTATCACAGTGTAATTCCGTTGGTAATATATGCGTCATAATATATGTAAAAAATCAAATCTTCAAAAAACAAAAAAAAATGGATTACTGAGAGTATACAAGCACACAAGTCGGTTCACCAAAAGTGACAAAATGGTCGTGTGCGAAATGTTTTTGTATGTTCATGATGAATATGTAACAGTTTCGATTCCACCTGGGTTCAATTTATTGCCTGTGTGTCTTTTTTCTATACTATATACTCGCTGTTACATTACAAATTATTTTAACCAAAATTTAAAACTCAACCGAAGATAACTAATCTTCTTTTTTTTGTCCAAAATTTTTGTATAAATCAGTACAAATAGTAGCATATGATAAGCAAAACAATGTTTTTTACTTACTTTACAATATTCTGCCAATAATTATTCAATCTTTCAGTTAAAAGAAGGTAGAAACGTTTCGTTTCAAGTAGCCATATTAGGAATAGTTTACATCAATACATGTCGTCACTAACACGGCGCTTATGAAAGCAGCTTATTTGTTATTTATAACAACTAAATTCCTCCTGCCTTATGCTGCAACAAGAACATTCTGGTCCGCAACATTTCATACCTAGCCACTATCTTCGCTAATATTTTCATTACAAAATAATCAAACGATACGGACATACCTTAACACATTAAACGCATCGGAACTGCGTTTCGAGTAGTACCAACATTTTCTACGTCAGGATTCCTAATTAGCTTAGCACAAATTATCATAATTAATTTTATTACACGTCTTCAGTATGAATTGCAGCTGGACCAAAGCACGCACACTAACACAATCACTGTATAGCGATGTAAACTTGACCTGCAATATTAACTTAATCTGTATT